>JAOQGH010000032.1:60310137-60401909 GCA_025769975.1 Gallinago jamesoni
TGGTTTTTGTGGGGGTTTTTTTGGTTTGTTTTGGGTTGGGGGTGTGTTTTTGTGTTTGGGTGGGCTTTTTGGTTTGTGGTTGTTTTTTTTTTTTCTTTAATGTGGTTGGACTCAATCTCAAAGGTCCCTTCCAACCACTAAGATTCTGTGATTCACCTAGTCCAACCCCCCTGCCAAAGCGGGTCCACCTAGAGCAGATTGCACAGGCACTTGTCCAGGTGGGTTTTGAATGTTTCCAGAGAAGGAGACTCATGTTTGAGTTCAGTTGGAAATGAAAGTTCTGTTCTTGCTTATCAGCACTAATTTGTGCAGGGCTATAATTCCTCTTGAACATTTTATGAATGGAAATATTTGCATACGTCCACTTAATGGAACAAAAATCAGGATTCTTACTACTTTTAGCAACTCTGAGAATTATCATCTGTTGAATCAAGTCCCATACTTAGCTTACGAGATAGACTTCCAAGTCTATCTCTTGCACACACATCAAAACACTCACCTCCTCCTTCCGCAATCACAAACATACAGTGTGAAAGACAAAACTGTGAGAAATATTGGCATATGTATGATCTAGCTCCAAACTTCTCAAAAACAGAGAAAGAGGAAAAGACTACAGCAGTAGTGAATTTTGGAAGTAAAGTTTTGATCTAGCTAGTATTGTATTCCCAAGGAGCAACAATCGGATGATCTGACTTTTTCTCTGACAGCTAGTGATGATTTTTTGGTTATTATTTTCTTTTCCTTTTTATTTAATTCATTATTTGGACACCATTAGCCAATAATAAAGCCTCTAAACAAAATATGAAGAAGAATTAATCTATGAACAGTTTATTAGATAAATTACTGGGGATTTTTTAATTAACCAGACTTACAGTCCTTAAAGATAGGTCCCAAGAACATTAACATCTTACAATGTTACCAAACTCTATTGAAAAAGGTTTTATTATCCCAGTTATATTTTGCTGTTTATCTTTTTTAGCAATCTAGACCAGTTTCCCAAATTTAATGCACAGAATCAATAACAGTCAAAATAGTAGCAATAGTTTCCAGCCACGAAGAAGAGTCTGGCTGTTACAGCATTCATGTACTGATTTTCTGTGTAACATTGACTAAGATAACATCATTTAAATTTGATGGTTTTGACATAGCAGACCTAGATTTGCTCTATTATCTGAATAATTCCTTGCATTCTTTCAGTAACCTTAGTAGATGTTGTAGGCATCTGATTTCAACATGTAAAATGACAAGAAATGAAATATGGAGGACAATTTTACGTGTGAGAAGAGTGGAAAGCTGAAATAAAGTTTCTGCCCAAGATACCAAATCTCTGATCAGAAGTTTTCAAGAATATGATTCTGAAATACCGTGACCTTGCCTCAGTGAAAAGATGAATTAGCAGGTCTCTTTAGATCCTCTTCAGCCTTTCACTCTACATGTCTTTTTACCATTAATAACACTGTGATTTTTATTTCTATGTTTTTTAATGAAGTCGACACTGCAAAGGTAGTGTGATACCTCTTCAGACGATCACACAGTCATTTCCAAGGAGCAGCAGAGGCAAGGTTGCTCCCTGATGGAAGGATAGCTGGAATCAAGGGTGACCCCAGAGCAGATGCTGTGCTCTTACGGATGAGGCACAGCCCCATTGGGTCCAACCAGGGTAGGTAGAGCCAGGTGATGGTAACAGGGTTCCTCAACAGATCCAGGGCAAGATGGAGTGAGAAACCAGGCCTGGGGTCCATCCAGGAGACTTGGAGAGTCAGGAGCAGCAGGAAGCAGGGCTGGAAACAAGGCTACTGTGGAGACCTGAGATCCATCCAGGGAGCAGGATTAGAGACAGGATCAAGCACAGACACTTTTATGGTGTCACTGGGAGTAACTATAATGGGGTCCTGGCCCATGGGTAGGGTGGAGGCTGGGCAGGGACAGTCAGGACTGGTGATGGTCTCAGGACCCAGAAAGTCAGGAGGTTGTTATTAAGCATGACTAATGGCTTTTCCTTTAGAAAGGAAGGGATTTTTCAATTTGATTTTTGCAGAGAGGGAAATATAATGATTTTTATTTTATTTACAATTTATCACATAGCCTTTTGGATGTAAGTGCCACTGTCGTATCTTTTCATTTTATTATTGTACATGTGTATATATTCCCTCCTTCTTTCAGTCACTTCCTAAGTATCTGTATATGCCACCATAAAACCCAAGATACTAGTTTAGGTGGTATAGTCTAGGGGTCCCACAGAACAGTACCTGATCCGATCTTCAGAGCAGCAAAGAATATTCACATTCTACAGCATTTTACTGTCATTGTAGTGAAGCAGTTAATCTCCACATCTCTATTTTTAAAATTCACACTTCCCTTTACTAGGAAGTATTATTTTCTGTTATATTACATTATGCTATATTAATTATACTATATTATATTATATTACATTACAAGTGCCATCACATGATCATATTAATATGCATATTAGACATACAAATTAGGGTCAATGTTGTGAAAGCTCTTGTGAAGTAATGTTTTTTTCTGAGAATAATCTGTTCCAAATGGAACGAAACGAGGTGGTTTCGCTTGTTTGCTGAAGTGGATAGCTACAGAAACAAAAATAAGTTTCAAACAACAAGTTTGTACACCTGTATTGATTCCATGTAACAGTGTAAGCAAAGTTTTACCATTAAGCATATCGTGTGTGTGAATATCCTTTAAATAATATTTGTGAAATTACAAAGGACATAAAAAGAATGACTTTGTATTGCAGCCATAATATGGAAACTCAGCATTAAAAAGTCGGAATCCTCTGTCTTTACAGAGAGGTGGCAAAGCAACAAGGAGAAACTGCACTTTGACCTGAGTAGTTTCCTGAGAAGACAAAATAGATTTTTTGCTGAGTTTTGCCTGCACTAACTTTCATATCACCATAACTCAGGGTCACGATTCTAATCTATGAGATCTGGTTAGGTCTAGAGGGGAAATTTTCTGTTGAAGTTATAAATCTCTAGAAACTAAATTAACTAAATAACCTGAAACTCTGCCTAAACTTTTTATGAAGAAAAAGATATTTTAATCACAGGAGTAAATAAATAATATATGGCTTTCCAGAGCATACTGTGACTGAAACTAAAAAACTGTCAAATTAAATACAATTACATTATTCCTTTTTGTCTGTAAAATAAAGCCTCTCCCACGTCATAACTGCTAAAAGACATGCATAAAATATTAACTTCAAGTTAGATGTATTCACCAAACTGAAAAGTGTAAGACAAGAAGGGGCACATGAAAGACCTTTTTAAAACACATGAGAACATCTCTGGAGAAAAAGAGCTGCTGAAAACCTGAAGAATTTTCAAAACAATTGCTTGAAACACCACCAAAAAAAGATCTCACAAGGATGCAAACACCACTTTCACAGAAAGACCTTTTTTTTTAAGGTACACAGAGCTGTCCTATTTAATTTCCTAAGCATTTAGGTGATGGTGTTCTACCTGTCTTCAGCAGGGCTGACCTCCTTAGACTCTGAAAATGAGCTTATAATAGAATGCTTACAGTTAATTTGTCTAAGCATGCATGACATGCATGGGCACAAGGGAGAGATGGATTTTTTGCAAACACACCACACACTTAGATGCTATGAGAAAATGAGTAGGTATCTATTAAATAAATTACAGTAAAGACACACCACGGTTCACATTTTTAAGGATATTGTGTTTACAGACATTTATTTGAAAGACCTTTATACTCTCTATTGCATTCATAGAAACTAAAAGATTATTTCAAGATAATATTTTAAACAAGCAAATTATCTACTTTATATACCATTTACAGTAAGAACCTATACTCGACATATCAGATAGCAGTTACAAAACTTATTTTTTTCACTTCTTTTTTCCCCTTGTTTGAAACTGCATCCTGTAGGCTCCTGATTCTCATTTAATTGATCTCCCTGTTTTCTATGTTGGAATTTTCTGCTTCACAGATCATGTTTCCTCCTTTGGTTGGCAAGTTCAGATTCTTTTGTTGCTCTCCAAAGGGCTTGATTTCAGCATAATATAGGTATGTTCCTATTTGGTTGTGCTTTAATAGCAATTTATGTCTACTTTCCTGTATAGTCAATCAAGACTTTTTCCCTCATTTTTTATTCTCACTAATTATACCTAGATATAGGATATATATGAGACTCAAGGCTGAAGTGAGCAGCCCTTATTGATGGTAAAGCAAAGCAAAGAGCTAGGTTTCTCTGGTGTTATGTTTAGCATATTTGTTGCAATAGGCATCACAAATTTCTTGTGAAAGGCCTTCTACACATGGAAAAGCTCACCCCACAGGTTATCTGGGATCAAGATTGCTAAGGGAGATGTAGTAAATCGGGGGTCCATGAATTCAAATCCTCTGTCAGTTCTTAGGAAGAGAAAAAAAAGTACAGTACTTGTAAGTTAAAAAAAAAAGGTAAGAAATTGTCATATCTTTCACCTACTTCTAAGACCTGGCTAGCACAGTTTAAACCTACAAGAACCAATGGAAAATGAAAGTTAATACTGTTATTTTTGGGAGTCTTTGCAATCATCGGTAGTAACATTTCTGTTCCTAATATTTTTGCAATTTTAGAAGTAACAACGAGGGAACCTACAAAGGTTCCAATAGCTATACTTCATACCATGGGAAAAAGTTGTGGAGCTTATTTCTTGCATAGATATTAACCCTAAAGAGGGGTCATATGGCATACCCTTTGACGTATTTGTGCAATATTTTAATAATCATGTAACAATATTTATCTACATATATATATAATATATATATATTCCATACATATATATACAAACATGTATGAACAAATAATTCACTGGAATTCATGAGACCCAATAGGAGTGATTACAATTTCAAATATTGAAATCTATGTAAATATTTTATATCTTGTAGAATCTTATTTAGTGAGGACATAAATATTTATACAACCTTATTTAAATGTTTCAAAGTTTATTTACAGTATACTTTGCCAATTAGTTTAATTTTATCCACTGAAGCTATTATTTCACAACAAAATAGCAAATATGTCACCAAATTATTTTGAAAACTATTTTCACAACCAAAAATTTAAGTTAAATTAAACCCACTGTTAATATCCAATAGTAAATCTCAGAGAAATTGGGAGAAATTCTGCATTACAAAGAGGACAGACTTGCAAAATTCTGAATAGTGTAATTTTCTTATATATTATACACATTTAAGCATGTGAATATATTCCTTGAAATTGAGAAGCTAGCCATTGAAAGTTAATTCCACTTTTTCTTTAGGTTGGTGTATTGGTTTAAACACTTCAACAAACTGAAAAATGAAGGATTTATTCTCAGTAATGAATGTCACGATCCCAAAAACAAATGTAGTAAAACAGTTGAGAGCAGTGATATGGGGGTTGTTAATTTTTTTTTTTATAGAATACAAACAGAACCTGGCCTGTTTAAGGCTCTCTATATCTGGCTGAGATGCAGAATGCATGTCCCAATACTGTGACACCTGCTGTGACTTTGCATTATGTTTCAAAATAATAGGTTCCTCTAGAGGAGCGAATGCCGTATACTGTAGTAATAGATTGCAGGCATCAATACAGCAGCTGCTTTTGTGCACTTAGGAATATCTTTATTTTAGGATTGTTGCATTTTTAATAGCTTTACACTTTTTTTTATAGCAGCTCCCATTATTCTTTAGTGGCATTATTTCAGAGGTCTCCGCTAACAGTAGGGGAGGAGCTATAAAATTGAAAAGAAGGAACCAGTTATTAAATTTGACATCTACTTTGCTATATAGATACAGATACCTGCCATTAGCTAAACTCCAGCGCATGGGTAGAAGTTGCTTAACTGCAGAAAACTCCTTCTGCAATTTTCATTATGAACAACATAAAATATAATACATAATTAAAATCTAAAAGAAGTGTGTATTAAGTAGGAATGCATCTTCAGTTCTAGCACTTAGTGAGCACTCAGAAGCCAAGAAAGAAGGGTCAGCACTTCTGTGAACTGCCTCAGCACTGCTCACTCTCGGCTCCTTTCGCATTATCCTAGAAACCTTGAATTTGCATTTAATGTCCTCAGGGGCTTAAAATAAGTATAAGCATAGGCATACTTGTATTTGCATCACATTATTGAATTCAAAAATTTCTTATATTACTGTATGGGCTTTTCTGAAATGCTTTATGAACTCATTTCAGTGTTATCTAAGCACCTCTTCATCATTAAAACATGCATTCTCTTGAGGAGAAAATATTTTTAATCTTGATTTCACACCTTTTACTGCTTAAGTGTTTTAAACGTTTTTAGAATCTTTAATTTTCTAAGAGCTTTTTAAAAGCCTTCCTGAGATTGAAATTTACCAAATGTGTATGATATCAGTTTTGAAATAGCCTATTTTGTTTCTCTCATGCCTCACGTAATGGGCCTATACAAAGTACAAGGAGAGTACCATTACAGAAATAATAAAAACAAAAATATCCAACCAGTCATGATGAGCAGGGGTTAAATTCTCAATTCCCTGAGTTAGACATACACTGTAATCCCATCGTGTCTGGAATTAAAGCCTTTTACTCATAGTAGCAACAATTTCAGCTGGGTCATTTCACACAAATAAAAGTAAAAATAGGCCTTTGAGTAGAGAGAAAACAGGAGGCAACAGGACTTTTATCCTAGCCTATTTTTTTTAAAAGTAAGCCTAGGGCACTACTGCTTTATTTATGGTAAGTTCTGTCCAATAAGGGGCATGAGAAGAGGAAGAGGTGTTTTTCCTAGGCAAGGGAGATTATTGTACTCAAAATGATTCCTACAGTTTATGCTCTCACATCACGTGGAATGGCCGTAGCTAGAGGGTTGAGCAGCCTCACATCATCTTCCCTTATTCAAATCCCACTGGGAAATTCCTGGAATCTAATCAGGTTTGGGAATTTACTACATGCTAAGCTGAATAGCCTAGGGCAGGACTGAAGCACTTCTAGGCAAATTCAAAACAGAGGCTTAAGGTGCTATGAAAATTTGATACAGAAAGTGCAACTTTCTACAGTATCTAAGAGCATGAAGGATACTGAGGTGCCCCTGGGGAGGGAAGTTTTAAAGATCAATGTTTTGGATGTAGCCACAGTTTCCCAAAAAACCATTTAAATGTATTTCTTGTCTGTTCACTCTCCTTCATAGATCATTTCTGCAGCTTTACTGTTCAGAGCACAAAGCACAGGACATGTAAGTTCTTTTCTCCCCTAGTGGTTGGGTCATTCAAGAAAGACAAGAAGAAAGACATGCATGAGACTACTTTCCATTGTCCCTCATCTTGAAACTGGGCAAACCTTTAATACATGCAAGGAGAAGAAAAAAGAACTTTCTCACTAACAATATTACCATAGAATCAAGGAATGGGTTGAGGGACCTTAAAGATCATTGAGAAAGGTCACCTGAGAGGCCGAGGTACTTGGGTCTTCTTAGTCTGGAGAAGGCTGAGGGGGGATCTGATCAATGCCTATAAATACTTAAAAATTGGGTATCAGAGGGTAGGGGCAGTCTTTTTTCACTGATGCCCAGGGATAAGACAAGAGCAGATGGGCACAAACTTGAATATAAGAAGTTCCATCTAAACATGCAGAGAAACTTCTTTAAGGGTGGCAGAGCCCTGGAACAGGCTGCCCACAGAGTTGGTGGAGTCTCCTTCTCTGGAGACATTCAAAACCCACCTGGATGCAATCCCTTGCAATCTGCTCCAGGTGGACCTGCTTTGGCAGGGGCTTGGACTAGATGATCTCCAGAGGTCCCTTCCAACCTCATGTGATTCTATGATTCCAACCCCCTTGCCATGGGCAGGGACACCTCCCACTAGACCAGGTTGCTCAAAGCTTCATCCAGCCTGGCCTTGAACCCCTCCAGGGATGGGGCAACCACAGCTTCTCTGGGCAACCTGTTCCAGTGTCCCACCACCCTCATAGTGGAAAATTTCTTCCTGATATCTAAATACCATCTTCCACTTTGAAAACATCAGCCCTTATCCTATCACTACCTGCCCTTGTAAAAAGTCTCTCTGCACCTTTCTTGTAGCCCCCTTACGAAGAAGAAAATAAATCTTGTCTGGGAAAGTGTAGAAAAAAATGTTCTGCAGGGTGATGGAATATACAAATGCATAATTACAAGGTAGGATTTAACGGATTTATTCTTTTCTACCCATACTATAAATCTGCTTGACATAAATAACATGTTTGGTAAAATGCTACATAGCTACTGTAGTAAAGCTAAGCTAATATGCTGATTCTCTTAAATCTGTGTGAACTGTTTATGTGCTGCTTCTAAATGTATATTAGCTGAGCACAGCACCACAATAACCCAGATATACGTCTCTTAGAATTCAACCAGTGTGGATCCAGCCAATTTAGAATGCTCAAAGGATCTTATCTCTCTAGAGAGACATGCTAAGAGAAGAAAATTAAAGCACATAATTCATTTTACTACCCTTTCTTGCATTGGTATATTCCACTCTTGACAAGCTGATTGATTAATATTTTGAACAAGCCCAAACTGTAACTTTTTTAGCACCTTAACATAAAATGTAATTGTATGTTAATCTTCATTGAATGTTAGTAACATATTCTATAGAAAGGTTAAAAATTGTCATAATCTTTTATTTTAAATCCCAAATAGTCTTTTGCATTGTCGGATATAGTAAGGGAGATTATATGTATATATATATTAACAAAAAAAAGGAAATGTTTTCTTACCATTAGAGTGTAAAAAAAACAACCCAATCATTTGAGCAATCTCACTTTTATGTTAGTTGAGACTTGCCAGAATTGCAGGGTCTATAATTCTGAGACAGATCTTTCTGAGAAACCATTGGGGAAACCTAAGTAAGCTTTAGAAACCCAAAGTTGAACCTTCCTAGCCAGCCAGGGATAGCTGGGGGTCTGCCACGTGGCTCTTCCCTGCTGTGAAGTGCACTGACAAAAATGGGCAGTCCTGAGATGGCTTTTGAAAGATTAATGTCCATGAGAAGATTTTATAACTACAGATCCTGAATTGATGTTCAGTGAAATTGATATTTTTGTCAGTTCCATGATGGGTAGACAGCTGTGACAGAATATTTTTATATATAATATTTTATTTGAAATATAGGAGAACTTCTGAGAAAAAGTGTATGTACAGAAGTAATATCACATATTAAAATGTATATTCATATCTAAAACTGCATAAATGTGTATTTAACAGCTGAAACTTGGAAACCTTGTATTCTGAACAGCTCTCCTCAGAAGGCTATGATCTACTTGTATTTTTGCAAAAAATCTGATATGACTTTTAGCAAGTAATTTATTTTTCTTCTTAATTTATAATAGGGAAAAAATAGCTCCTATTTTTCCTTTGTCCTCCATTTACATTTTACAATCTGTGCAGCAGGTCTTTTAAGTATCAGCACAATAGGACCTATAGTACAACAGGGCTTTAGTCTTAGCTGGAACATCTAACCATTAATATGATAAAACACTGATAATAACACATATTCATTCAATGAACTATTTTCAAAGCATAGGACTTAAAAAAACATGAAAAATCACAGAATGCATTGATGAAGCAGCTAGAGTCTGGGAAATACTTAAGACTAGGACAACTGGTGTAAGCAATTTCGTATTGTATGTTTCCCATCATTCACATCTGTCTTTATTAGTTCTTCAAGACATAAAGTTATAATGAGAATATTATTTAACTGATGGGTTTTTTTGTCCTACATTAATAGAGATCTGCCATTAACAGCCACCTACTTCTTCATAGTAGCTTCACACACAGTGAGTAAACTTTGGATAAACTTCAGCATTTTAAGAATGTATTATGTTGCAGTGACTTCCAAAAAAATTGAATTGCGTTTCTATCAAAAGCTGTTGCTGCTGTATGTATTTGAATATGAGGCAACATGCTTTAGGAAGATTAAGTAAAAAAAAAACCACAACAAAAATAATTTACAATGTTGCTTAATTGATAATAATAAGATTTAAAGGCTGTATAAAATATTAAGCAAATGTTATTGTTCAATTCTGTCTAATGAAAATTAGGTGAGGTAGAGGTAGGCAGGCAAAACAGTGCAAGAAAAATGAGAGATTTCTTAATTTGCTTGAGGTGTTTTGGAGCCTCTTAATTTATTTGAGAACTTCTTCATGTTTAAATTGACTGATGCTTTGGGAATCAGTTTTGCAAGACACTTAAAACTCTTAGCTGTCATAGGTGTTTTTAGATGCTGAAGTTATGAAAATCTGACAGGATGAGGTTCCTAATTATTAAAAGATCATATTGATTTTTTTCAATAGCAAAAAAGAGCTTATGGGGAATTATTCATTCTCTGAGCTGTGTAGAGAAAAAATAATTTTGTTTAGAAAATCTCAATATGCTTTTAAATTACAATAGACTAGAGGCTTAAGACAATTTAAGCTGAACTAATAACATTTCCTAGGTGGTATTGTTGTGTCTATATTATCATGGCACAGGTGTCCTAAGAGTTTCTAAAGTCTTTAGTACTTTCTTACTGAGATCAATATTGAAGTTCCTTTGACTTAATAAGATCAGAGTTAATACTACAGGATCCTTTTGAAAATTCCATTCTGTATGTCTGTGGTCTCCCAAATTTCTTAATGCACAAATTTCTGCTAGTCCTCTTGACTTTCCAGATGCAAAAAAACAACATAAAGAAAATCCACAGTGGAATTATTTGGTATCTTTCAAAGACACAAAACCAATTAAAATGAATTAAGGAGATTTGTTTTCTACCATCCACTGAATATTTTTATTGGATATTGGGCCTGATTTTCCTTCACTGGAAGTCAGTGATTTTTCCTTTTCTGGCAGTAGAAATAGGAGAAAGTCATTAGGTAACTAGAGTCAGAATCAAGAATGATCAGGAATAGAATGGCCAAATTTTGAAATAAGCATGACATTTTCAAAAGTCCATCTTAGCAATAATGGAAATGGCAAGACATTGATTTTTAAATTTTATATGCTTCATTTCTTAAGCTGAAGCATAAACTTGTTTCATTCTGACGAAGTCCAAATTCAATGTAAGAACAAATTAAACCACATTTGAAAGTAAACTGACAAAGAAAGAAGATGAAAATTATCAAGATTTTTAATCGTTATTATTTTTCTTCTTACTTGGCTGATAAGGAGATTAATTGTTTCAAGTTCTGATTATCAATTTGCATTTAGACAGTTTCTATCATCATTAATTATTAGCCATGAGTGGGAATCTGTAGTTGTTATTAATATTAAAACTTAAAATAATCACCATTAAATGAATTAAGGAAATAATATGATAATGCAATACTGCATACAAGTAAAATGAAACAACACCATCAGGTATTTAAGAGAGAAATTTCTGTGTATCAGAGCTGTAAAATTATTTGTATCCTAATGGGAAACTCACTGAATCTATTAAGAGTGATGGTTGAAATTTAGGAATATGGAAATCTAGGAGTCAAAGAGTTCTCCTAGATCTCAAAGCCCTGCCCCTCACACATGCTGCTCTTTCATAACTTTCCAGGCAAACTCTGCTTCCGACCTGTAATTCCATCTTCAAACTCTCCAGAGTACAAAAGACACTCTTTATCATTTAGGTCTGTAATGGTTTTTCCTGGGATGGAGTTAATTTTCTATTTATCATTTCTGATTGTGATTATTGACTGACAAAGACTGCAAATGTTATAGAATATGTATTTTTAAAAAAGAATTTGAGAAATCTGTCTTTTTAATTCCTTGAATGAATTCAGTTCTTAAATGGCTTGCCCATAAATTCCCTTTTTGAGTTTTAGTACTCTATTTAGTTCTAGTATAGGGAAAATCACATTAGTTTATAAGCATTTTTTTAAGCAGTAATGTGTAAATGGAACATGAAAATGTGCACTACAGAAAAAGATTAAGTTATACCATTCTGAATTAATTTACTGAAGGCTGTTTTCAGAAATTGGTATGTAATACAAAGCACTGAAATCCATGTTTAAACATATTAAGATGCTTGCTGATTTTCAGACATTCTGAACATCTGCAGCCTAATTGAATTCTATGGAAGTTATTAATATACACAACAAAAATTAAGATGATATTTAAAAGCCAAAAGATACTATAGCTGGTACTAAGTTTGTGTCAGATATACATTCCTCAGGTTGGCTTAAGGTATAAATGACAAAACCAGATCATCCTAAACAAACTGGAACACTGTGCATAAATTTAATCTGTTCACTTTTACAAGAAACGAGATTAAATTCCCATGTTTCTTCAATTTCATGCACATATGTCTTTCAGAATCAATTTTTTTGTCTCCTCATTTTCCAAATCCAGACACTAATAGAAGACAGTGGTTATCCCAATTATCACTATTAATGAGCGGCCTTACATTTGCCAGCTGTCCAGAGTGGTTATTGCTCTCTTGGGCCCAGAAGAGAAATATTTATTTTTAAGGAAGACCAGATTCAGTCATCTACTGAACAGGCAGGGCTGTGTTGTAGCTCTCTCAGGCCACTCTGAAATCTGATTTTTTTCTTCCCAGGTAATATGGCTATTATGTGGGTTTGGACCTGCTATGGCCTTGGGCTTTGGGCTCATGCTCAATCCTCAGAAATAGCTATTGCCTTGAGCTTTCTCTTATAAGATTAGCTACATCTTTCCAGGAAGACTTCTTGCCATCTGTAATGGTCCCTATCATGGAAGATCACTTGCTACTAGTTCTGAAAGAGTAGAGATGATAATAATGCAAGCATATTTAAAAGCATGAATTAAACAGTTAATCAAATGCTCACCATTTATCTGCTGTAGATTTTAAAAATAGTAATTACCTTTAAACCTACTGGTTTAATTTAGCAGTTTTCATTTTTGTCTGTTTTGTTTCCTTCATTATTTTCACAGCAACATCAGCTTTTTTCAGATTTTCTTACTCGTGTGATTTCATTATATTTGAGTGTATGTAAAATGATCACACAGAAAAAGACAACCTAAAAAGCTATCATAAAATCAGTAAAATATTTCTCCCACTAACTTCAATAAGTTATTTGTGCTTTGGAGTCTTGTTCTGGATGTTTCAGATCACTTTTACAATAAAGGTATTTTTAAGAAATATTACAGTCTTTTGAAATTTGTGGACTTGTTACCTGCACTACTGAGGTTTTTCCTTTCATTGTAAGTCAAATGGTCTGAAGCCAACTTTTAATTTCAGTACATTTTCCACTGCATAGTACCATTAAGCACATAACAGAGTACTGTTTGTATTCACTCTAAAAGTATTCATAATTGTTAAAGAACCAAAAGAAGCTGTAGGTTTAAAACGCACTAATGTAGCATTTTAGAAGCTCCAATTAATTGCTTAAATAATCATTTGGTGCTTCATTATCACTATTATCATATTTTTCCATCTGTCCTTAAGGTATGTCTACATTCTTGGGGTGACTGAGGCATAAAAATCACTAAACTGGCACAAACCCAAGCAGGTTAATCAATGTGGTGAAATGCCAACCTAGAGTTAATAAGGCTTGGCTGCAACACCTCATGAATGTGGCTTGATTGCTTATCGAATAAATTTGGTATCTTTTCACTATATTCTGCAAGCAGCAGTAGACCCAGTACAGGTGGGACCTCATCATAAGACGCTGCTGTGCTTTCCATGGTGGCTCTGTGTATACATATATATATATATGTGTATGCCATCGCCTTGTGGAGATGAAAGGATGGCTAATAAACTGAATATTTTGTACCATCCTAACGCCAAAATGCCAATGTGGGATGCTTTTTGTGTAGAGTGTGGGCAACAGGACAAAGGAAGTGATTGTCCCCTTGTACACGGCACTGGTGAGGTCCCACCTCGAGTGCTGTGTCCAGTTTTGGGCCCCCTACCACAAAAAAAGACATTGAGGTGCTGGAGCAGGTCCAGAGAAGGGCAAGAAAACTGGTGAGGGGTCTAGAGAACAAGTCTTATGAGGAGAGTCTGAGGGAGATGGGATTTTTTAGCCCGGAGAAAAGGAGGCTGAGGGGAGACCTCATTCTCTACAACTCCCTGAAAGGAGGGTGTAGAGGGGTGGGGGTCGGTCTCTTCTCCCAAGTCACAGGTGACAGGACAAGAGGAAACTGCCTCAAGTTGTGCCAGGGGAGGTTTAGATTGTATATTAGGAGAATTTTTTGCACTGAAAGGATTGTCAAGCATTGGAACAGGCTTCCAAGGGAAGTGGTGGAATCACCATGCCAGGAGGTATTTAAAAGCCATGGTGCTGAGGGACATGGTTTAGTGGTGGGTTTGTTTCATTGTTAGGTTGATGGTTGGACTACTTGATCTTCAAGGTCCCTTCCAACTTTGGCAATTCTATGATCTGTATTCCGGCATTAATTTATACCAAACCATTGCACTTTCTAGACTTGGATGTGGACACCCTCTATATCCCCTTAGCTACATGTGTATCTGAATGTGTTAATTGCTACATTTGTAATGACTGAAGTTTTAGGACATTAAGATGATTTCTTTCTAGGACAACCATAACTGCAACACACAGCACAATATATGTTAAGTTATGCCCTTAATGTTATTCTTCTTGCTCCCTCTCGCCACATCTTTGTCTGCAGATTAAAAATGTAAAGCTGCAAGTAATCCTTGACCAAATGAATAAAAAAGTTTACTGCAATATATAGCAAAATAAGCTCAGCAGGCCCAATTCATTAATTTTTTATGTGTTTTCTGTTATAAAAGGAATTAATGAATTTACTCTGAGCTCTGACCTGAAACTCTCTAGCTCCCTTATTGCCTTCAAACCTCAAAGTATGTAAATTTACAACAACCATGGTGTCCCTCAGAGACGTGCAGCCCCTAAAATATGCATTTTGTAAAGAATAAAAGACTATCCACTTACAGTAGTTCTGGATCATAACAATAAATGCTTAGAAACAGAGAACAGTCATACAAGAAAAAGAAGAATTTCCAGGGGGAGAGGTGGAAGGAAAAATAACAGGCTAGTTTAGAGGACATTTTTGCTGTTCTCAACAGAAAGTGCATGCCTTCTACAACAAAATAGGCTTTGCCCAGTGCAAATGTGCCAATGCAAGCAGGCACATTCCATTAATCCATATGTCAATGAAGGAATGAACGGATTCAAACTCGGAGCTTTGAAGTTAGATGCCCTGCTGTCATTGAAATGCCCACCTTCAGTTTTTGGACTGTATTCTATTAGTCTAACGTAACCCTTCCTCCTTACCCGCACAGGTGACGGCAGTAGGCAAGGTAACTTACTTTTCCCTTTACAGGAAAGTTGCAAAAGAAATAAGGTAATAACAGGAGAGGCAGAGCCTAGTGCTGTATGTGCTGTGCTATGTGAAGGCTAAGTCAGGCTACGTTAGTATCAGGATTCTGAAACACAGTAATATTCTTAGGGTGTAATGTGCATTTGCCAAACGGAGTATAAACTTAGTACTCAATTTAACAAAACACTAAAGGAGCTCGCTACAGCATCAGGCTAATTATTATTTAAAATTATTTTGTTGTTCCTTGTTCAGCACTAACATTACTCATGATGAATTATTTGATTTTTATGTGATATGCATGGAATTGCATGGGGACTCCAGCACAATTTAGCATTCGTTTTTGTTCATAATTTTAGCAGAGAGACTTTTTAAAAAATAATGTTACTTCACATAATATTCTTCCTTACATGCTGTAAGATCCTATTCATTCTGCAAGTACAAGGGTAGTTTTCATCGTCTGGTTGCAAGGAAATATATTCAGGCTGACAAATTTTCACATCTTCCAGTCACTTATGTGCACTAACCACTGCACTCCAGGGGAACGTTTTTTTATGTCTCACTCTCTTCTGCTGGAGTTGTTTCAATTTGAATAAAAGGTTTATTGAGCCAAACAGAGTAAGCTAGAATATCAATTTGAACCCCAGTTGCATACATGCACCTGTACTTGTTCTTGGAATTTTCATTATCTATTCATTGTGGTTCATTTTCCTTCTGTCAATATTTATAGCATATACATATTGAGGTCTGTGACTGATCTAATGCCCAGTGGGATGAGAATAGTCTTTCTCATGACATCAGTGGATTTTGTAGAAGACCCTTGATGAATATGACTGTCTTTTTCCCTAAGATAGTTTGCTCTTGGATTATTATTTTTGTAGAGTGAACAAATCAATGACCTTAAGACAAGGATGTGTGTGTCCCTACATTGTGCTGATGAAAACTTAGTAATGGTTCGGAGGAAACCACAGTTCAAAGGCTGCTGAAAAAAAAAAAAGAGCTGTTAATATCTTAATAATTGCTAACAAGTGTGAGCACAAAATGAAAGCAACGTTTTAAAATGTACTTGCAGAAGGCTCTGGGGCTGTCAATAACAATTACCAGTGGTCAGTAGCTGGTCACTGAAGTGATACAAAAAACTGGTGGGTGACTAAAACTCATTATATGGTGAACAAAAAGAAAAAAGAAGCAATTCAACACTGATAAAATTTTACATACACAGTAAAACTTAGATGTGGCAGATTCAATCACTATGTTGCTAATTTAATGAATAAAGAACAAGTGAATTGACTGTGTTAGAAAACGTACAAAAATAGACTCCGAAAACCTAAGAGTAAAGAGAATTAAAAACCTCCCTTGAACAACGTATCCTCTGAAGATCTAGAATCAGGGATAAAAATCATTTATCACCATTCTCCGGACCCCTTTTTCCTGAGGCAACTTCAGGGCTCTGAAGGCCCTGCCAGACCTGAGTGTCCCTGGCTCAGGTCTCCTCCCAGGGACCAGGACCCCATTTCACCCCTTTTTCAGTAAACTCTTGGCTCCACATGAGAGACGTTTCTTCTTTAGCCCAAATACTTTGCACAACATTTTCGGTCTGGTTCCCTCACCGTCAGGCTCAGCAGATGCTGAACGCAGCCCCAACGCAAACCACCGGCAGCTCATTAGCAACCAGTGTCTCTACTGCTTCCTGCCTTCATCTAAAACTGTAATAACCAGAGAATGATTTTGAATATCATCAAGAATATTGTTTCACCATTTCCTACTACTTACTTGTGGAACTGACATGCTAGAAAGAGCATACACAAGGTCTGATGGTCTCTGTTTTGCCAAATAAACACTAGGACTTTTGTTTATTTCTGGCTTTGAGAGCAAGTCCTGCAACAGAACTCCTATTTCAGGGGTAAACTCACTCCCCCTCCTAAATCCAAAGGAAGAAACAAAAAAAAGGCAGACCGACCATATCTAGTTTACTGGCTGAGAACAGATTCTGCTCCACTCCATCCTGTGAGCTATACCTCAGCAACATTTAAGGGAAGGTTTTAGTAGGCAGAGAGCAAAACGAGCCTGAGACTATGCCAACAGTTAAATGGTATGAATTAACATATGCCATAGCTCGAATCTTGCCCTGGCCCTGTTTAAGTTATTAGTACAGATGCAACTATGAAGCCCGAGGAACATTTCCAAGTGATAGGCATGATTCTTTTAGGCACTCATCCACTTGTGCAGTCGGTTTTGGTTTCTTTTTTTTTTTTTTCATTTTATTTCTTAACCACTATTTAAAAAATATATCCTGTTTTTTAGGGGGAAAAAAAAAAGGCATAGAACAATAAAATAGACACAAAATGCAATGGGAAGTTAAGGCCAGCTCCACAGTGTTCATGCACTTCATGAGATCAAGCAAACAAAAATTAAGGCAAAAGGAGAGAACAGAGCAGTGCTACAGTAAGGTAAGAGATATTCAGACTTTCCCTATTGTAGTCAACAGAGTTCACAACAGAGAACAAGTTTGCATCGATTTTTTTCTCTTAATTATTGTTTTGATCTATTAAAATGCATTGGAAATAGATTAGCTGCATTTGTTAAATATTTATTGTTATTTCATCTGCCTTAAAATCTGAAATGTAAGCAATTTGTGCTGAAAGGTCTAATTTTAGCACGGCTTTTGCATTCTTTGCTGTCGAAATGCAGCTGTGTAGCTGTCAATATTCTCTAGTGAGATACAGCTGATATCCATAAATCATGCATCCCCCAAAACTTTACGAGATGTGTGGACCAGAGAAAAAAAACATCATGCAAAACCTGGTGTTCTCTACCAGATCCTCTGGTGAATCGTTTTAAAAAGCAGAACAAAAAATTAGCTAGTTAGTATCCATATCAGGGAAACAGACTGTCTGCTTATAGAGATGTTTACTTCCAGTCCTTATCACCCTTGTTTATTCTGCTCTCCAGACTGCTTAGCAACACCTAGAATTCTCCTGAAGTGTGCAATCCAATAAAAAAAATAATTATTTTGCTGTTGCTGCTATTGTGGAACTTCAGGGAGACTTTGTGGTTATTCTTCTTTCCTAGTTGCATGTGGAACTCCATGCGTCCATAGGTGTTACTTCCTAAACTGTCTCCCTTTGATATCATTAAGTAGTTAAATCACATGGCCACTTTTAATGTGTAAAATTTAATTTTGCTCATCTGAGCTGTGTTGTCTGTACTACAGCCTCTTAGAAGAGTACTTTGATAGGCAACTTTTGTAGTGTTTGGGAGTCTCTATGCCCTAGTCTTTCTTTTTGAAGTGATTCCATTAAAAATAAGCGTAAGGTGGATGACAGTCTATGTATAATTCCTTTTTTATTTGTCATTAGGCCACTAATCTGAGCTCTCTAAGAAATTCTCAGACTAAGCTAATGAATATTTAAATACTTGGTGCGGAGAATGAGTATGTGTCTACCTAGCCAGAAATTGGGGTATATCAAATTTTGCTCTGTGCTCTCTCAAGTTGCCCTACAAGGCAACTGTGAGCAATTCTACTCGTAAAAAATTTCTTCCTTATATCTTGTCTAAATCTGGCTTTTTTAGTTTAAAGCCATTACCCTTTGTTCTATCGCAACAGGCCCAGCTAAAAAGTCTGTCCCCATCTCTCCTGTAGGCCTTTAAGTACAGAATGGGCCCGATGAGGTGTCCCCAGAGCCTTCTCTTCTCCAGGCTGAATAACCCCAACTGTCTCAGCCTGTCCTCATAGGAGAGGTGCTCCAGCACTCTGAGCATCTTTGTATCCCACCTCTGAGCCCGCTCCAATTTATTTTTCTTTCACTAAGGCCATTGTGAGAGCGTGTGTGGGGGAAAAAAAAAAAGGGGGTTGTCATGATTCCTGACTTCAATTACATGTTTCTTCTGAGTGAAGTGTCTTAAGACTGTAATACGTGAGTTCACTCCTATTCCTCACCTGAAAATAAAACATATTTCATGATAGCTTTATTCTGTAATACTACTTTATTGATTTGCTATAATAAAGTGAACGGTGCATGTAGAAAACATTTTACATTCTTAAATTACCTTTTCTCCAGAAGATGGCTGCAGTGACTGACCTTAGTTCTTTTCCTAAAGGTTCTAGAAACAGGTTTTATAAAAAGTATACTGGGTAAGGCAGTTTTATAGGTGTATACTTGAATTGTATCTACTGGTACAATACAGATGCAACATCTTGAATTTTCACATCTCTTTTGTGAAGCTCAGGTGACCACTTACTCAGTTTTCAAGTTTATCATACCTAATTTAGAAAATAATGACAAAAAATGACAAAATTATCACTTTTTGAAGACCTCAATTAACTAGTCATAAATACTATCAAGTGTTCTCTAAAAATGTTTTCAGATAGTCACTTATAACAACATCTAGACATCCTCCATAAATTTGTGACTATAAGCAAATATTATGAATCTTGAATATTCTATTTTTCTGATCCACAAAACATTTTGAATTATATTTTTTTTTATTTAAAATGATTGATAAATAATATGTGTCCATGAATATTTTGAAATCTTTAGGCTTGTAGTTCTGTTGATAGCATCACTGTAACTTAATTCTTCGTTAGATACAACATGATTCTTACTTGAGACAATTTTTCTACAGCTGCAGGTGGGGATTCCATAGTTCTGTTTTTCTGTTTCTAAATCATCATCCCAAAATAAGGCATAGCCAAAGCAGATAATATCCTGAGATGGAAATAATTCTCAGTGAAAGTGCAAGTCCAGGCCAAGTAATTTCTTAATTGCTTGGCAGCAACCTCAAATTAGCATTCTAACATGTCCTATAGTTTCTATATTTTATATGCAAACACAGTGTGGGCTACAGGAAAACAGAAAAATAGTCCTTTGGAAGCTGATTTTCAATTTTTGTTATTTGGGGGACTGTCACAAATCTGCAGTTTCTCAGTTTTCTTGTCAGATAGTTCCCAGTATGCCAATAGTTTCACTGGAATTCCTGAAACAAGGGATCGCTTTAGTGGTCATTCTCTGTACCCTTGGAAAAACATAGAAAATATAAATAAACAAACGTATTCAGAATACTTTCAGACTGTGTCTCATTAATCTCGTTTTAGAGGGAAATCAAGCCACCGAAAGCTGTTTTTTCCAAATATTTATAAGATGTTATACGGCAAAGTATTTAGCTTTTTGATCTGGAGGGTGGAAGGAAGCTTTTTTTTTTTTCCCCCCCAAACAGAACACTGTTTCCTGCCCATCTCTCTGTCTGTACCTCCTTCTTAGATAGTGCCCAAGGTAAAAATGTCCATGACAATATGAGAATTGCAGTAGAGTCATCCCTCCCATGGCTTGTTATTGCATCCTTGGAGTGTTCTTCTTCTGCCAGATGTGTTGTCTTTCAAACTATGCTGCAACTGGCATGGCTGTGCTGGTTTGGTCTGGGATGGAGTTAATTTTCTTCATGGTATCTGGGGATATTCCATGCCATATGACATCACGCTCAACACATAAAGCTTGGGGAAGAACAAAGAAGAAGGGGGGCATTTGGAATAATGTCACTTGTCTTCCCAAGTAACCCTTTCACACGATGGAGTCCTGCTTTGAGGTGGCCGAGCACCTGCCTGCCGATGGGAAGTGGTGAATTAATTCCTTATTTTTGCTGTTCTTTACCTATTAAACTCTTTTTATCTCAACCCACGAGTTCTCTCACTTTTACTCCTCCCCCATCCCGCTTGTGGAGGAGTGAAGCGAGTGGCTGCGTGGTGTTGAGTTGCTGACTGGAGTTAAACCATGACAGCCTAACTGTGCTAATCACCGAGCCACAGTCTTACACATGTGCAAGAGCTAAGCAAAGAGATACACAGGCAGAAGCTTAAGCCCAGTGCTAAGGAAATAAGTAGATAAATGCATGAAGGAAGTTTGTGCTGGCTAAATATAGTTAAAACCAGACAAAGGCATCGCCTCCCGACTGCCAGCATTGTCAAGAAAAACACTTCAGTGGAGAAACTGCTAGATCTAATTCTGCTCATCAGGTCTGGCAAAGTGTGAAAGTAAACAGCTGTGAGTTTGACCTTTCTTTTGTAATTAGAGAAGACATTGCATTTTTATTGTATGTCTCCGGGGTTGGGAGTATTCGCATAGGGATATCTGAATGTCTGGGGTCAGAGATGCTTTACAGGTTGGCAGCTGCATCTCTTTGAAAGTCAGCGAATGATTAATGTGATTAAGTAGCTGAACAAAGTACCTGAACTGAAGCATAGCTTTTTGCACACAGTGATTCAGTAGCAAGCCCCAGCATTCTGTGGTTTTGGTGTTGGAGGGGGATGTGTTTTCAGCAGTCTTTAAGCTCATCATTTGTGTGAGATTCATTCTTTTCCTTTAAACATCTTTTTATTCCCCGTGACCTCTTTATAAATAACGTGGCTGGCATACTGCAGCATGACTGTTGGAATTGTCGTGGTTTTTAGGTTGTCACTCTATTCCATATAGTTTATAGTCTTAATCCAGAGCATCTTAATCTAATCACAGATTTCATAAATTCATTGGTACTAGTTCTTCATTAAATCAGACTGTTCAAGGGAACATTCTTCAGCTCTAGGAACTCATCTCTTAATCTACAGTGCTTTGTTCATCCTCCTCCATTTGTTGCAACAAGCTATTCACTGATGTCATTTCTCTAGTGAATAGGATGAAGGCTTTAAGATTCAGAATCCATGTTTTCTATTTCTCGCTTTGTCATTAAATTGCTATGTTATTTTACAAAGCTTTCTTAACTCTCTGTGCCTTCTATTCTTTTTGTCTTGCCTATTTAGACTGTAGGCTCTTAGGTACAAAGCCCTTACCAGAACAGAGTCTTAATCTCTAGGCATTTGTTTTCCAATGTAGAAATAACAGCATTCAGTAACATCAGTTCTGAAAGTAGGCAAACTGAAATCGGTGAGAGTTTTTATGTTTGTTTCAAAGTACATGACCATACTCAACACCATCACAATTGGCAGATTTCTTATTTTTCACTATTCTACCAGTATGTATGAGATGCATGACTTCTTTTCATCGGAAGGTACAATCGAGGAAAAGGGTTTAAGGATCTCCAACTTAGGTGATGTAATATATTTTCTGAGGTGGATCTGAAAAAGAAATTAAAATGCAGTGTTTGTTTTTTGGGTTCCTTTAAAATATTTGTTGTGGAAGGTAAGGTACTGTAAAAGAAAGAATTTGATAGGCTGGGTGGGAAGTTTCTCATAGCTCACTCCCAGAATACTAAGCTTATCTGTAAAATCTGATCTCCATCTGACCCTTCACTGGAATGTAGACACTCAAAATGGGAGTGCAAGTACATTTGGGATCTAAATTGTAGAATTTGTGCTCAGAATGAAAGACTGATCATTACAAATGGTTATTATAAATAAGATAGTCACTGCATACTAAAAATATCACCCTATGCAAGGAGTCAACAGGAGAAGAATAGAAGCATGCAGACTGGAAAGTAAAGTTGTATCTACATCAGAATTTTTAGTTTTAATCTTGCATTTTTGAAGAAAAGGTGAGATTTTTTTACCTACTGCACCCTGGCTCACATTGTCTCAGAGGGCATAAGCAGAATTCCTTTTAGACAAAAGTTGATTCCTTTTAGATAAAACTAAAGATAGGCTCCTGGAGCCCACCTAACACACTCCTGGAGCCCACCTAACACACTCCAGGTGCTGGCTCACATTCAGTCCTTGCTACCACACCACAAAGCACCAACCCTAAGCATGGATTTCCTGAATGCACATCATCAACACAGTTTAATTCTACCGCACTAATTGATAATGTAAACGTAGCTTCAAGCTCTGTCAAGAAAGGAAGGTTACGGACTCCAGACTCCAGACAGATTCTCCAAATTCAACTCTTTCATTTTTTATTCTGTGATGATGTACCCACCACCACTGCTTTAAGATTGAACTTCATATTGTTTGAGAACTGATCTTGACACCCTGCACTCAGCCTACACTGATTGTATCCGTAGAACATGTCCTTTAGGGGAGAGGTACTGTTCTGCTTTTTCCTGAGCTCCAGGAGAACCTAACCAGGAGCTACTCAACTCTTAGGCTGTGCTCAAGTTCCCAGTTCCTCTGTTCCACACAATTTCTCATTACTTTAAATACAGCTTCACTTACTACTTTATCTAAAAGGCTATTTGAGCTACGAAAATACCCCACCACACATAATTTTCTCCTTCTGAATTCTCTCCCCCACTCCCCATTACATTACTCCCCATATTTTTCCTCCTCTTCCCACTCCTTTGTTGTTTATCTGCTTTGTTCCTTCTGCTTTTCTACCCCATTGTATTACATTTTGTGTGTGGGTAACAAAGCAAAATGACAGAATTTCTGATCTCCAAAGAGCCACTTTCACTTTCCCACCTCCACACGGAATGGAGAAATCCAAACCAGCACAACAGCATCAACAAAAAAGAAAACGTGCCCGTACACTGTATCATCACATTCTGCCCCATTTTGAACTTCCCGTAGGCAACTTTGAGCTCCTCCAGCTCCTACAAGCACAAGATGTCAATAAACTTAGGGACAGCTTTAAAGATCATAAGTTGGAGGATGAGGTCTTTCCTGGAAGAAATATGTCATCGAGATCAACTAAAAAGAGATACATACATCAGATATTTGTCCCTACCTCCTCTCAAACTGAAGGGGAAATACAGAAAAAAATATTTGAACAGTCCGTAGTAACCACTAATCAATTTTTTCTTACTACGGTCAGGATCCTAGGATTAATTAACCAGAGAAAGAGATTAAATCCTAGCAATGCCTTTGTTGTGCAGAAATATAGGGGGGGAAGAAAAAAAAATAAATACATCCTTCCTTCTCTGAACCCTGTCTGAAGAGGGGAAAAAAAAAGATCTTCCCTCTTCTTCCCCCTGTTCAAAGTGTGCCACAAAAAGTATGACAAATCCCTTAAAAATGTAAGCGGCTGACCTTCTCTCATCTGCTTGTTTCAGTTGTCATTTATAAGAGGAGTATAGCCCCACAGCTTTCATCACCACAGACACAGCAGTGCATCCATATTTGTCTCTAAATATGTTCCTTTTTTGCTGTGTAATCAGCACACAAGTGTAAAGTGTAACTATTACAAATGAGTTAGTGAATTCTTCCTTTGTTTCATTTATTTCTTCTAACCACTTCTCATTTTTGGCAAAAATATATGTTTCAATATGCTTATTTAAGAACCCTTCTGTTCTTTTTCACCAGGACCAGACTGACATGTAGGGAAGAAAAACATGACACCACCTTCTCCGCCAACAATTCAAATAGGAGCCAAAAGGTATCTTGCATTAGCACTTAAAGGAGACATATCTATTTAAAACTGGTGAAAATGATGGAAGTGTTATTTTATTTCAGTTTATCTTCATAAGGGCCCTATTTCTTAAAGATCCATAGTGGTGTCTGCACTGTAAAAGTCTCTCTCCCTACTCTACCCTGCCATGTGTCTCTCATCTTCTTCAGTTTAGTGTACTATCCAAGGTAACAGCCATTAAAATTTTATTATGAACAAAAAGGATATGTAGTTCATCTTTAAAGCCAAACATTTATTTTTATTTTAATTGAAATCTTCCTAGCCTAATTAAAGAAGTTTTTCTAGTCCAGAGTTATTAAAGAAAAAGGGGAGGGGGGGGAGAAAGTAAAGCACTACTATATGAAACAGTCTCAACCAAAATAATACAATTAAAATTCTTTTGTACACATTTCCTAGTTTCTGTCTTTTTTCCTGGTATAATGTTTACCCTTACCCTGCCCTTCAAGATGTTAATATTAATGTTTTCCATACAGTGAGTTGTCAGCATCCCAAGTTCTTTGACAGAACTATGATGTTGGATGGTTTATTTTTTTATTATTATTAATTTTATTTCTCTTCTGTCTTTTTCCTTTTCCTTTTTCTTTTTCTTCCAGACAAAGGATTAATTACAGTTCAGTTACATTTCCAAGGAGAAGTTATGTCACTCTCTTTTTTTTCTGGCATAGTTAGGTTCCTTGCATTGTTCAGAAAATGGTATATTGTGGAGTCAGTCTTCACAGTGGGTCCCCAGCTGCCCACCCACTCATCAGCATGGGCTGAGGAGCCTGGGTTTGTCTTTTGGCTATCTACAATAAAGGTAGAAAGTTCAGTGAGCTATGATATTTTTTTAAAACTCATGTAGCTCCCCTTGTTAATGTACATCAAAGAATATAGTCACTTTACTCCAAAAGTACATTATGCCTTGAATACTATAATTTAGATGCCCTTTCGGGCCAGAAGAGCTATTTAAATCCTTGTGTATCCACAATTTCTCAGTGAAACTTTGTCGATGAAGAAGACATTAAAAGTAAAGAAAGTTGTTTTCTAGTGCAAGTTGTTGTATGAAAGAGAAACATAAGAAAACACACATATATCAAACGAAATCCCCCACATTGTTTACCAAATCACAGGAACAAGAGCTGGACTGTCTTCTCTCTCACCCAAATAGAGTAAAGTCTGGGAAGAAAGATAGCATACCATTATAAAAGAGGCAGAGACAACCTGCTAATATGTGTGCCTCAGAGACAATGAGACTGAAGGTATATTCCCATGGCAGGGATTAAGTCCTGAGGTTGACACCACTCTAAGTAAAATTCATCCAAAGCTCTGAAGAACTTGATGTAACTTCAAAGTTAGATCCAGCTTTGAAGCTGGTACTGCCCTGAGTGAGAGTTCCCCACTCCAAACTAAATTATTCTATATCCCATCAAACCTAACTTATTTTATGATTTTGTGAAGGTAAAACCCCCTGTTGAGATACTTTTGGACTCCATTTGGTAGATATACAGTCCCACACTTTGATGTGTCCAATGTATTCAGCTCAGGTTGTAGTTGCTTAAGGGTTTGTCTTACCACGTACACTATGGACACATCTATTCGCTTGTCCAAATGTAGCAAACCTCTTTTTTATTTCAAACCACATTACTTCATATTTGTATCGAGTTGTTTATCCAGGTCTCTCTTTTTTTTTTTTTTTGTTTAATTCTAGGCTCATGCCAATTTAGTTAAATGCTCTTTTCTTGTTAAAATGGCAGTTTCTAGACTTTTCGCCTTAGTGATGGATCATGTAACTTTCACAGTTTAGTAGAATCTGTGCACATACCTTGACATATAATTGAACTACTTTGTTCTAGATAGGACAGCCTAGTCCTGCCTCACCTACAGACTTTAATAGGTAAGATTTGTAAACAGATGTCAAAGTAAATGTCAAAACAGCTTCCATACAAGGGTTATCAGACATTGGAATGGGCTGCCCAGGGAGGTGGTTGAGGCACCATCCCTGGAGGTGTTCAAGAGACGAGTTGACATGGTGCTCAGGGATATGGATTAGTGTTGGGTGGTATTTTGTGTGGTGTGGATGTGGTGGGGTTTTTTTTTGTGTGTGTTTTTTTGTTTTGGTTTGGTTTTTGTGTGTGTTTTTTTGTTTTCGTTTTTTTTGTGGGAGGTTTTTTGGTTTTGTTTTTTGTTTTTTATTGGTTGGACTTAAAAGATCCCTTCCAACCTATATGATTCTGTGATTCTGATTCTGTAGAAAAATGTTTATAAATTATTCCAGAATTACAGAGTAAGGAAAGAAAAAAAAAAAACACCTAAGGATTAAAACTCCTCATTAATTAAAAGATCTTCAAAGAATACCAGAGATAAGCACCAAGAGAAATTCCTCTAGAAAGCTACTTCTTCACAGAAAGGAGAGACCTAATGTATCCTAAATAGAGGATACTAGGGAGGGATCTTTTCCCAAAAAAGTAGCAGAGCATGGTTACATCATTCAGGGGAACATAAGGCTGGAAGCAGGAGACAGAAAACGTACTGACTCCGGCATCACAGCCCCATACCTACTTCCACACCCAAGCTAATTAACCTACCCAAGAAATAACATTAATCAGCTCAAATATTTCACCACGCTGATACTCATTCTGTGGCTACATGTGTGACACTTTGCTTTATCAGCTTCCAGATGGATCAGTTAATTGTCACCTGGGTCACGTACAATTAACAGAGTACGGCACCGTGTTCAGTGGACATCTCTGCGTGCCTACGGAGCCTTACCCAGGACTTCTTATGTTCTGTTCAAAATACCATAATTGAATTTATACTCTTTTGTCTTGTTTAAGATGGCCTTTTTTAAATTCTTGATTTCAGTGTTAATATGATGCTCTTGAAAGTATTAGAGCCCATGGACGCACACAGGCACTTATATATTCCATTCCTCCTGCTGCTTTATTTTTATTCTCAGGCCTACAGCCTGTTAAAAAAAAATATGGATTTAGATAGCATTTTTATACAAAAGAGAAATAAGGTAGAAACTATCATCTATCTTTAAGCCTGCCCAGTAATGGGAAGAGATTTATGGGAAGAGCATTCTAAACATTAAGAAAAAGCAGAATTTTGTCATTGTTGCCGTGGACACTCATAATGTATGAAAACTACTAATTTGATTTCCAACACCCCTAGCTCCTGTACTAGGTAGCCCATGGTCTGCCTGAGCTGGAATGCTCTTAGCTGCACTATTGCACTACTATCCAACTGACAAAGTTCTAGTTGGAGTTGAAGAAATTAAATGAGACTTCAGGTTTCAGCCCCATAAAAAGGAAAAAGAGAAAGAGGGGAAGGTCTTTTTCTGAGAGTGATGGATAGATTATTTCCAAAAAGAGCTATTCTGGAGAAAGATGTGGTGTACACAGAAACAATTGTTGCAGTGGATACAGAAGCAGTTCTGGTAGTGGACTTCAATAAAAACATCTTTCCTGGCATGAAAATCTCACCAAAAGAGTGGTCAAGCTTAGGAAGAACTGTTAGTATTTATAGCAGCAGTATATTTTTGAATCACTCTTTCCTTCTTCTTCTGTTTCATAAGATATAAAACCTGTGTATGACAAAGTCAACCTCATTTCTTACAGCCCAGCTCACCACCCTTCCAAATAAAACATGATAAATAGCGCACTTTAGTGCATTGTATTTATTTACTTATGTTTACATATTTAGTACATTGTATTCCTAGTATTTGTACAGCTTTCTTGTCAGGTTTCAATTGTCTAATCATGGACATTAAGTCTTGAAGTCTCCTGCTGTGCTCTGTTCTGCTAAATCAAGGTTTTAATATTTGTTTAACTTTGTATTTGAAAAAGGTTATTGTTGAGAAGGAACCAATAGTTCAATAAAATCATAGCCACTTTCTGTATAACAAAATGGCCTTACATAAAATTATTGTGCAAATAATGAGAGCTAGACTTCTATTTCATTGAATATTTCCTCCCAGACAAATGAAATCTTTATATAATAAATACTATTTTATTGCAATGGTTCAGCCTCTCATTCTCATAATAGAATCATAAGACTTGTAAATCCCAAATATTTTGCTGGGTTTTGCATTAAAAAAAAATAATATGTGATTTTCAAAGCATGCCAATATTTCTACATTTTTTTCTCTTACCCATCTCTGAGGCTTTTATCTCTTCCTGAAACAGAGAGCACTTGAGCACTAGAGCTGACTGCAGAGCAGGCACAGGCATGTGCCTCGTAATCAACCATTATTCTTTATCTATATGGTTCTTTCTTGAAGCTGAACATTCAGTAAATTCTTTAATAAGCAGGGAGGTAGGGTGCATTTGAATCTCTCAGAATAACAGAAGAAATCATACTTCAGGTATGCTAACAAAGGCCTTAACTTCTTTTTTCTCTCTCTTTTTTTTTTTCCTAATTGACAAATGTAAGTCAGAACTTATAAAGTGTCTTGTACCATGAAGAATTCCAGATATTTCCAGTGCAATGGTTTGGAAAGTTTTGCCGTTATCTACTATGCTTTAGAATACAAGAAGAAAATACTGTTTTCCTTTAACTCAATGCTATACTGCATGCAAGTGTGTGTCAAACTAACTACAATAATTTGCTGTGTCTTATTAAGCAGCTGATGCAATACAGCTGGATGTGATTGATGACAAGCCATACTTCCATGACAATAGCCTCTAAACTTCTCTAACAATATAAAGTGGTTAATAGGAACTGACTGTATCAATCAAAACTGGATGTACTGGGGAGGAATAATCAGCTCACCCTAATCAGTAATGCAATCTAGTTGTTTTTTTGTAATATATTTAGGACTTTTTTGTAAAGCCCTGCACACACATACACTCTTCTTCATATCTTTACTTGCACCCTGTTAAAAAAAATTACAAATTTTCTATCTTAACATAAAGAGATTATTTGCCAGTTTTTCCCTCGTAGTAATTTAAAGTTAAGCAATTTTGGTAATGTACAACTTAAAACACATCTCTGTGACCGCCTACCAGCTTGCAGCAATATTCAGTAAGACTTTGATATATATGGGACCATCTCTTGGATCTCTGGGTTTGCCTTTGTGGTGTGGTTTGCTTTATTGTTTTTGTCTTTTTGTATTCAGGACTTCTGTTGTGGCTGTTTCCTAAGTTTGGGCACGTTTGCTAAAACATTAACTCAATGTCTCACATAGTCCTCTTAAAAAAAAAACAAACAAAACAAAAAAAAAAAAACCAAACCAAAACAAAAAACCAACAGGTGGCTTATATAGTACTAATGTATCTTTTTTCCCAACCAACATGCCCCTGCAACCCCCAACTGCCAGGTGGGCAGAATTCCCCTCCATCAATCAGGCTGTTAGGCATTGGATATGGGTCGTTAGGACTTGATCAGGGCTTTCCTCTGCCAGTGTCCCTGCTTCTTCCATTCCTTCTTCTGCTCTCTGCTTCTTCCACGATCCTGTTCACCCACATCTCCCCCTTCTTTGTTTAAGGTACAGAATAATGCTTGTGTTAATATACATGTGTATTACACCCAAATGATTGCATTGAACCTATACTATTAAAACTACTATAAACTCTAATATTAACTATATTGTTAGGCTTATTGATTTCTATACCTCTTTTATGCTATGGCTGGTTTCTGCATTCACCTCTAACATCATACTTTGCAAGGCATCTCGACTCTTTTTCTCCTGCGTGTGCAGTGGCAAAGATATAATTACAACAGTGACACGCACATAATAGGTGACCAAATTCTCCAAAATGTGCAACATTTGTTTGCAAAATTTGCAGTGGTGAGGTGCCACATGGGTTAACTCCCACTTGTGGCGACAGGGCTATAGATTGGCATTCAGGGCATGTCAAGATAATATTACATGCTTGGTCAGTGGTTATCTGAAATTGCTTTTGAAGTGCCTTTCTGTTTTGGGGAAAAAAAAAAAAAGTTATGTGAGAGCTGTGCTTGTTGAAATAATTGCGGTGTGGCGAGGGCAACCGTGGCTTTGTCGGCAGCTCGGTTGCCCTCGGCTAGGGGTCCTGGCAGAGGGGTGTGTGACCATATATGTGTGATATAATAGGGTGATTTACGATAGGAAACATAATGCTTTAATTTTTTAAGTTGTGCAAATAACTTTCCTTTAGGAAAGCGCCTTCTATACGCTGAAGAATTCCTGTAACATATAAAGAATCAGTTATGATATTGAGATTTACATCAGAAAAAAGCTGAAAAGCACGCGTGACAGCTGCAAGCTCAACAACTTGGGGTGATCCATGGATGCGTTTTATGTCTTGGTCCCTAACAATTTTTGCAGATAATTCAGAGTCTTTATTTGTAACGCCAGCTTCAGTGCTTGTGGCTGGATGGTGTGAGTTGCAATTTTCCATCTTAGATATTTCCAGGGTGGTTCACTGCTGGACCTTTTCCTTGGCTATCTGCAAGCCTGCTCCTTGGACAGCAGATGACTGCCTGCAGATCTTTGTCTTTTTTACAGTGGGGCCAGCGGTTCTTGTACTAAGTCATGGAAACGCAGCAGTTTGGCCTTTTGAGCAGCCCTTTTTTGAGCTGTGCTGACAATTTATCAGCTGAGAGACTCACTCCATGAGTTTCTGAGCTGATATCTTGGCACCTCTTATCATATCAGTGATGGAAGGGTTAGCATTCTTAATTGTTTGCAACACTTTACGACAGCATGAGCATTTTCGAACGCTGTTTCATAAGAGTATCACGAGCTGCTTGGTTATCTGCTTGTCTCTCTACTGCATTTTGGAGCCCATCAAGGACTTTACATAGGGATCTCCAGGCACTTTTGTGAAAGCAGAGAAGGAAGCTTCAGGTACCTGTCTGATCACAGGCAGCACAAGTTCTTTTACTTGCTCAAAACACTCTCTGTCCATCTGGGCTTGTGCTCAGGAGTAGCCCAAGGTCCCTCACCGACGAGCTCATTCACACCAATCTGATTTAAATTGCCAGTGAAGTTACCCAATGCTTTAGCAGTCATGAGATCACGGCACTCAGTCACGAACACAGCATATGGCAGAGCCCACAAATCATACACAACAACCGTTTCCAATCACAAGGAGTCATAACATTTCCATCATTGATGGTTACCGATAAACTAAAGGTATATACCCATTAAAGACCATAGTCCTTTACTGACTTTCTCAATTCTTTTACTGGATCATAGGGTAGAGATTCCCAGCTGCTGGCCACCTTCGGGAAGTCACAGGGAAAGTTTGTAGCCATTCTGTGTCTCCTCTGGGCTACAGCTATTTTTTTTGCATTGTTCCAGAGCACCATAATACACAGTCCGAGTCGGCACAACACCCCCAACCACCCCCCTCAGTTCATCATCAGGGGGTACAGATTCAGCTCCTTTTCAAGGTTCACAGGACCAGAGTCAGAAGGATGGTCCTTCCTGGCATCTGACTTTTCCACTTCAACATTACAAGCAGGTGGCAGCAGTAGAGCAGAGAAGTACTCTGGATCTTCAGGGGAACCAGTTTTTGCCTCTTTTCTAATCTGTGTGAAGGCTTCTGACACTTGATGGCACACTGGTAAACGTTTGGTGGCTGCTCTATCTGTTCCTGGGGCCACATCCCAAAGTTTAGTTACTATCTTGTCCCACACACCCCTGTCAAAGGTGCCCATCGGTGGAAAGTCCAGAACATTTTTTCATACCCAGTCTAAGAAAATTAGTAAAGACAGGGTAGGGACAGATCAATTTTGATTTTTTAAAATATACTGTAGTACTTCTGGATTCATTTGCTGCTCTTTTGGCAGTGTGTTTCCCTGCTCCTCTCTTGGCAGAGTGTTTCCCATAGCTCCCATTCTCTCACCTCTGTCCTGCAGAAGATGATGGGGCGGCAGGAAAATCAGTCCTGGAGGCAATCCCTGGTTCCATCAGGCTGCGCTACCAGTCAGGACATCTTTCAGACTCTTGATCAGTCCCCAACACGGGCACCATTTGTAGCACACGAAGGCACAGACCCCAGTCCATGATGCAACCAGAATCCTTTATTACAACAAACAGGCAGCTTATATAGTACTAAAATATCTTCTTTCCCAACCCACATGCCCCTGCAACCCCTCCCTGCAACTCCCAACTGCCAGGTGGGCAGAATTCCCCTCAATCAGTTGGGCCACCAGGTGTTGTTTATGGGTCGTCAGGCCTTGCTCATGGGCTGTCCATCCCCTGACAGTGTCTCTGCTTCTTCCACAATCCTGTTCACCCACGCTGGAGGAAGTCCAAGTACCCTTTTTCAAGACAGGTACCAGAGTAAAGGTTCACCAAGTACTGCAGGTACTACAAATTCTCTTTGCCAAATCATTTTTTTTGGAATGGTGGTGGGTAATTTACAAGTACTTTAATCCTTCCATGAGGATTAAAGCTTTAAACGTTAAGGCTTTCAACATATATGAGTTATGGTGCCCCAAAGGAAAAAAAAAAAAAAACACCAAAGAAAAAAGAAGATAACATAAATAGAAATCATAAAAAGATTACAGAAAGGAAATGTGGCATTCAAGCTGAAGGACTTTCCTGGAAAATCAGAAGTATGATGTGCCAATAGTAGTGGGAATAAGTAGCTGAGCTTTTCTGAGGAACACTCAGAATAAAATGGCAGTGGCACTTATCAAAACAAATAGCATCAGATTCAGAAATCACAATAATAAAACTATGTCCTTATAGTCTGAATGCAATGACTTTGTTAATTAGAGGAAGTAAACAAAGAAACAAAAAGCTAAGGATCTCAGTTTGGATGTGTAAATTAAAAAATTAGTTCGATTCAATACTTTGGGCTTTGATTAATTACCTCACACTAATTAATAAGCAAAAGCATGCTTTTAAAAACTTTCTACTTGCATGAAGGTTTTTAATAAGTTGGCAAACAGAATGTAAAAATGAAGAAATTAAAAACACAGCAGCAAATATAAACATCGATAGAAACTGTTTATAATCAAAAGATTTCACATTTCAGACAAACTAATTTCCATTCACAAAATTTACAGTTTGGTATTCACATCTTTTCCTCTCCATTGACTTTATACAACGTGCTCTCGCACATGCAGGTATTACCAATATGATTTTTATTGCATTAATTCATTAGTCTGAACAGACATCACAGACTTTCCAAATTAACGTATTCTAAATCAATGCGTTCCAGTCTGCTGAAAACTGCTTTGGTCATTTTGGCTTTCTATTTTATATGCTTAGAATGAAAACAAGTGTGGTACCAAGAACAGTCTACATCTGTTGACTTAAAAGTACCTTTGATATAGTATGAATCTATATTGCTACGCTGCAAGCTGTTAAAAGCTGGAAACCTTTAAGTAAATTGCATAAAAAAATAATTTATTAACACCTTTTCCAATGTTTGTGGCAAAAAAATACTTTCTTAGGCAACTTATCAAGAAATTACATTCTTTACACTTATATTGGCATATTAAGTCGCCTAACTGGCTTTAGATGCATGCAATTTAATCACATAGCTTTTTTAATTTTGCCATTCAAGAGTCCATGAACCCTGCAATTTCAAAATGGTTCTATCATTTCTTCATGGATTTTTTCCTTTTTTTTTCCTAGTTTTATCAAAATGTTTCTGCATTACGATGACTAAGAAGTCCAGTTTTCTCGTGGTAAAGTGGAAAAAATGCAAAACAAAACTGGCATTTTTTTCTTTTCTTCATTTTTGTGAAGTGAAAAGTCATCAAATTTAAAATGTTCATGCTATTTTTTCAGTTTAATATTCACACAGGTATGGAATTTGCAAACATGGCAAAGAAATAAACACTCAATCTTTTTTCTTAAGTACAGACATACAAAATTTCATTCAAGTACACTCTTTGGACTCTATAGATATTAGGAAAAAATAAATTCTTTACCAAAGGGGTTGTCAAGCATTGGACAGGCTGACCAGGGAAGGGTCTTTTAAATACCCTCTCTGGAGGTATTTAAGAGACAGGCAGATGTAGTGCTGAGGGACATGGTTTAGTGGTGGTTTTGTCAGGTTGATGGTTGGACTTGATGATCTTAAGAGTCCCTTCCAACCCAGACAATTCAATGATTCTATAACAGCTTGGGTTTTTTGATTTTTTTGAGCTAGACCAGCTTTTTCATGTAAGCATAGCTTTCCTTACTAACCTTCATGCATTTGTTGTCATCAGCCTCTTCTAGGACTTGAGTACTGGCTCCTTTTGTGTCCACACAGAGGGAAGATCGTAACCCAAGCTGTGATCCAAAGTTTCTGGGTAAGTAGAAGCCAGAGAATTTTCTGTGTATGTATAAACAATTTCAAAAGTTGTTGCTTGTGAGCATTAGTTAAGTTATAAGTGTAGCATTAACATTAAGGAACAATAGATTTCCCCACTCCCCCATCTTCTGCTCATGAACACTCCTTTATAATAAAAAAGTCCACCAGGAACCAGAATCAAAATCAAAATCATAAACATTTCTCAAATCAGTAAGAAGTATATAAATGAGCCTCCTGGATCATTGTGTTTTAATGGAATCCTTTGAAATTGGTATTTCAAATAAAAAAAATATCAACTGAAACATAATAAAAATGAACATACGTATTAACAAAAAATGTATAGCGACACAACATTTTCTTATATGGTCATGTGGTTCAAACACACATTCTGAAGACAAAAATTATTTCATTTGTAAATCCCAGCCCACTTTATTAATAATGTGTTACTTTTGAGAATATTCCAGAGGTTCTGACCAACTATATCTGTTACAACCTTGACAAGGAGGAATATTTAACTGCATTTTTTCTTTTTAATCCATAACTCTGCAACTTTCAAAATATTTTAGACACCTGGCAGTCTATCTTTGATGCTGAGGTTCACAGTTAAATCAGCTAAAATGTATAAAGTATACATATAAAAAAGAATCAAAGAAAACAGTTGTAGATTGAAATATTTTTCATGTTTTAGAAACTGGATTTTCAAACATGCTCAGTGCTGAGACTTCTATAAGAAGTTGTATGAACTTCAAACACGTAACAGTGGAACAAACAGTGAAACGGTAGAATAAATTTCACCCTTTCTGATTTTTACCTTTTTTTTTTTCTTAAATGTGTATGAACACACACACAGACATATACACAAAGAAGCTATTTCTATTTGCATCAAAAATACAAACAAATTAGTCTTACTCAGTAATCATGAAAAAAAAATTATCAATATATTGTTCACAACAGCACTTTTTTCTCTTTATTTTTTTTTCTTTATGGGTTTTATTAATAAATATTCTCCAAAATAGGCAGACTTCAGCTTTCTTTACATAAGTTACTACTAGTATCCATCTATTTTCTAATTGTTCTTTTAATTTTTCGTGTTAGATGGGTAAAAAACAAAATTGTGCATTTACAATTCAGCAAAACAATCAGGATCAAACACTTAAAAGAACTTATAAGGTTAATTTCATAGAAGAGCTGGAGTTTAAGGTAAATGGATAACCTTCAATAAAGTCCTTAGGCAGTGCATCATTTTCATAGATTATAAGCGTCACAGAATCCTAGATATTTCACAAGATAATTGGAAGAAGGGGTGTTAAGCAGTATTGAAAATCAGTTGGCTTTTATTTGAATTCTTAAAGATTTTGGCACTTAACAATGAACATCTATAATATAAGATCTACTGTGTTTTATTATTAACTGTATTAAAGCCCTTCTACTTCATTTCGGAAGTATCAATGCGTGTTAAAGTAGATGCAGAAGAACAATTCACCCACACCACACCCACATTACATTTCATCATAAACATATACCTGGGGGCTAAAACCATGCTTCTGTAAAGGTAACAACTACACATGACATAACTGTGTATGAAAGGAGTAGAAATTCCTATTTAATCCTTTATATAAAAAATAAACCAGCATCCATAGTTTACCTTTGGTCACAGGTGAGCAGAAAAAAATAATAAAAATGTTAGCTATTTAACCCAGTTTTAGTTTAGAAAGGATAACGTTGTCAATGAAGAGAGTTAGAAATACGAATCGAAGTCCTTAACTTTTTATGCTGCTGGCTTCTGACCTTTCTGAATTCTTTAAAGATTTTCCAAACCCTCAATTTAATCAGAATAGAAATTGCTTCATTCACCATGTCAGTTGTCAGTTAGTATCAGTGGATATGATTCAGCTGTCTTTATAGCTTTCCTAACCAGCAGACACATTTCTAAAGGAAGTGCAGTTGTATGTTTAAAACATAATGCATTAGTACAGTGCTTTGTAAAGCTACAAGCTCTGACACTTTACTTAAAACCTTCAGTCTGAATGAATTTTCTGAGGTTTCCGTGAAAGCAATGCTCACTTGTGCTGTCTTTATAATGTCTTTCTTTAAAAAAATTAAAATTTTGAAAAAAAACAAGGAAACAAATGACAAATACAGTTTCTAGTGTGCTGTTTTAACGACCTGTCATTTTACTGTTAGCCCTACAAATTTTTAAACTTTTGTAGAATTTAACATTTTTTCTCTAATTCATAGGATGACAGAGTTGATCAGGTTGGAAGGGACCTTGGGAGATCATCTGCTCCCTCCCCTCTGCTGAATCAGGGTCTCCTAGAGCAGGTTGTCTAAGTTATTCCAGGTGGCTTTTGAGTATCTTTAAGGCAGGAACTCCATCTGTCCCAGTGTTCAACCAATCTCTCAGTAAAACAGTGTTTTCTTCTGTTTAAATGGAATTCCCTGGGTTTTGGTTTGTGGCTGTTGCCTCTAATCCTGTTATTGGATACCATTAAGAAACTGGCTCTGTCTTCTTTCCTCCCTGCTTCCCTTTGTTCTTGGTTTGTGTTTATTTATTTGTTGTTTTTTAAAAAATTCATATCAGATTAAAAGCCATAGATCAGAATAGCTTCTAGGTAACTAATAGTTCATACAGTAGATACTATCAAATCTCATTAAATATATAAAAGATTTCACTTCATTACATATATATGGTATCGAGCTTAAATTTAGATTTACACTGTGATTTTATATGCCCTTTATCAAGGGCATTATGTTTCTTAGCCATCATCAGCTAAGTATTTCAAAGAGCAGATTCAAGCTGTCTAGGTGTTTTTAAAAACTCCTTGGGCTACCTGCTACGTGACGTAGGTACCTGAACAACAGATTAAAAAGAAGGCAGACACCAATTGACAAAAATTCCTAAGTTAAGAAATCCAATTAAAAGATTTATTTAATTTTACTAAGCTTGTGAATTCTAAGACATTGTCAATTGCAACCTTCATTTACTTTATTCTTCTCTAGGGGTTGTGTACCAAAGCAAAGCACAGATCTTCTAAAAAGCTTAAAAATTTAAAATAATGAGATTTTAATGTGACGTGCTCTCAAGCCTCACTCAGTTATTCAAAGTGTATTAGTACTTACTTACATATTATAGGGAAACTATTCCTGAAAATTATAAATTTCTACTGCAGATCTTTTGCTTCATAGTCCCAAATCTTCAAGCTTTGAGTTTCTTTTTGTTCCTCCTTTAGAGGCTTGTATTTGTTTGAAAATGAAAGTAGCATGACAAAGAACACAATAGTCTTTTGCTTTTCGGAAATTTGGGAAAATTTTGTCAGATATACTCTGTGAAAGAGTTGCTGCCTTTCCAACAAATAATTAAAGAGTAAAGAGAGGTACTCCTTTCTTTTTTTTATCTGTTTTTTTTTTTTTTTCACATTCCAAACTCCTATCCAGTGTTTTCTGTTCAGTGAAAAGTTACAAAGGATTGCTTTGTAGATTTGCTTTTCAAGGAGGTTATAGTTAATTTTGACTGGAAATTCCATTAATTCAGTCTGTCAGTCAGTGGCGAGATTACTGAAATATCAGGACACTGATGAATTTAGAAATATAAAAATCTTATACAAAACATTTTATTCCTCTAGCTTCTAGTTTTTGGGTAATTAAATAGAATCTAAGCATGTGACTTAACATGCAGACAATGTTAACTAAATTTTATTGAGCTCTAAAATAACTAAAATGTGACACTGATTGCTTATTATCCAAAATATTTCCATTATCTTTACTTAACTATGTAATCTTATCTGTACTTAAGAACATTTAAGTTGGAGCTAAAGCCAAATATTATAAAAGATAAAGAGGATCTTGCCCTTGGCTTGGGTTTTGACCAGAAAGCTATTCTGCATTAAGTATTTTTAAAAAAAATCTCTCCATCTTAAATCAAAGACAAAAGTGAAAATGAATCAAACAGAAGCTGTTTGGATGCTTTTGTGTGTGTGCGTTTTTACAAAAATCTCAAACTCTGACCAAAATTTAAACTAAATGTTTATCTTAAAATACTTCCCTAATTGTCAAATTTTGATGAATCAAAATGCTGAATGTAAAAAAAATTAAACCTGCAACATTTTTGAACCTATACCATGAAAGATAAGAGGTGTAAAATAAATGGTGTGAAGAAAGAAAAAAAGCTACAGCCAAGCAGGAAAACATATCCAAAAATATTGGGAAAAAAATACAAACATGCCCATGATGGCAAATTAATTTACCAAAAAATTCTTTAAAGTATAAAAATCTGTATTTTAATGGCTAATCGATATTCCCATTATATAAAACTGGTATTTCAAGTGCAATTTCCTTTTAACAAAACCATGTGAAATGCGTGAGTATATTGTCACACTTAGGTCTTCAAAACTCAGGAAACAAAAAAATTAATATTGGAGACCTAAAAGACCGCCGGTATCAAATAAAAATCACTTTAGTGTCTCTTTACTTAGTCTTGCTTGCACTTAGTGACTGTAGATACAAAATACAGGTCTCCTAAAGTATATCTTCTCCAGTCCTTCATATTTCCGAGAAGTTTCACCACTTTTAAGACTGTTTCATTTTTTCATCCACAGAATTTTCTTAATCTACTATATTTTCTCGTGTCCTATGTTTTCCAGTATTCACTTTGAGCCAGGGTGTCTGACTGCGATCAGGTTCTGAGCTCAGAATGGTCAAAAAACATTCTAGGGCAGGATTCTGGGCACAACAAATGCGTCCCAGCTGGACCCTGTGAACCCAGATCATACACTGGCACTTGAAAAATCCCCTTCAAGCTAAATTAAAGATTATTGGCAGGGCAATGGAAAGGAATTGAAATTCAAAGGGAAATGTTTTTCCTAGGAATTCCCTCAGCACAGATGAAAAGAGCGAGAAATTGAGAAGCATGTGGGTGAAAAAAGGGAGAAATAGAGGGAATGAGAACCTTGGAAACAGAAAATTAAGGGACAGGAAGAAATAGCTGGAGGGAGAGAAGAAACTGATACACGAGATAAAGAACATATAGGGAGAAATCTACAAAATGGCAGAGGGACATAGAGATTGGAGGCAACTTTCTGTGGGTGAGACAAGTATTTTGGGTTGCAATTGAAGGAACATCTACTACATTCATGGGAGTTCAGGATGCCTACATTTTCTGCAACAAGAACGATGTGTTTCAATGTTGTGTGATATTCTACCTGTTGGAACATTTAGTAATGTATTAGTTGCCAAGGCAACGACATATTTTTGTGAGGCACATTCCAGATCTGGCTTTTCCTTTTGGAGTTACACCCCTGTGGAGCACAAATAAATGTGACCAAGTTATGCACGAGGAGTCTGAATTTGATGAACCGTAGCAAACATTAAATTGCCTGCATTTTGTGCTTTCTGCAGTATAATTTCCAGAAGATTATTGTCACAATGATTAGTTTTTCATGACTACAGTTCAAAAAATTGTAATTAGACATAGAAACTCAAATGTTCTCATAGCTAGGAAGGTCTATTACCACTTCATTATATCTGAAAGCTAAATGATGGTGCTATTGAATTGTTTGCTATTCATATAACCAGGATAACTGGAATATTCAAGAGGCACAAACACACATTCTTATATATATATAATGCACTGCAATAGCTGACTGGTATACAGCATATATCTTAAAATCTGACATATGAATATGATCTGTCCCTATGCCATGTGTTAGTTGATTGTTACCTCTATCACTGACTCCTATAGAATTCCTGAATTCTTTTATTTCTCTCTCATTTTTGCTTTTCTGAATTGTCACCTTTCTCTGCTTTCATGCTCTTGCTTGTCTTTTTACCAATTATGTCTTTTCTTATGGGGATTTCTTTTCACTATACTTTTGCATATACCTTCATGCATTTTAACCCTGACCAACCCGGGATACATCTAACAATGCTATTTAAACATGTAGTACAGAATTAATAACAAGGCAGTCACTTATACAAAAACTGATTAGTGAAGGCAATTTAATTTTAAAAGAATTATTAACTGTGAACCTCATACCAAAATCTGGTGTAAATGCCAAATACTGCTTCCAGAAAATAACATACCAGAAAAACATATGTTCTCCAAGCTCTTAACTGTCAAAGAAAAGTGAGCACTAACATAATTCTGTAAAGGAAAACAAACAGCAAAGTGTGATTTTGGTGACCGGGCCAAATTTTAAATACTTTCTCCTTGCAGACTTCCTCCTAAGAACAGCTTATTTATTTACTTATGAGACTCAATTGTAAAAGGAATCTTTCTCTGCAGTGTCCAAAGCTCAAGTGTTTCCTCAGAAAAAATTCTGAAACAGGTATGCAAAAATGGCCTTACTTTTAAACAAAATCAGCAAATAATGAACACGCCTTGTCTATGAAGAAAGTCCTATTCTTTGCAAGATCTGATAGAACACATTTTCAAAAACAGATCTGAAGTGGGACTGCTGTTTGTGAAGTCCAAACAAATATAATGGTTAGTTGGTGAGTGAACTGCAGCATCCTTAGCATAGAATTCTTGACACCCATATTGAGAACAACGTTTTCTAAATGCTTTGAAATAAATTGGCATGTTACTGTTGTATACACCTCCCAGAATCATAGAATTGTCCTGGTTGGAAGGGAAATTTCAGATTATCTAGTCCAACCGTCAACCCAACACTGACAAAATCCATCACCAAACCATATCTCTAAGCATTATATCAACCCGCCTTTTAAATACCTCCAGGGATGGTGCCTCAACCACTTCCCTGGGCAGCCCATTCCAGGGCTTAATAACCCTTTCAGTGTCAAAATTTTTCCCAGTATCCAATCTGAACCTCCCCTGGAGCAACTTGAGGCCATTTCCTCTTGTCCTATTGCCTGTGACTTGGTTGGTGGGATTGACCCCCACCTCTCTACACCCTCATTTCTGGGAGTTGTAGAAAGCAATAAGGTTTCCCCTCAACCTCCTTTTCTCCATTCTCCAACTCAGAATGCTGAGTTACACTAACTTATGGGGCCTTGACATTCTATTAAAATAACAGTTCTGTCAAGGAGTAGATGATGGCCAGTCATAAATTCATCCCATGACATCAAATGTGTAATAGTTAGGTAGGAATTAAGTCTATTATTCAGTCACAGAAATATATTTAAACCTTTTAATAAGAAAGTAGGAGGAAAGTATCACCATACTCAGTATATTTAGTGGTAAAAGTCTGTCAATAGATTCATTTACTGATGGAGAATGCTTCTGGATGCTTTAGTTTAGTTTGAATTTAGGACGAGCATTTATCATTTCCAATGGAAAAAATGTAGTTGAGGATTTAATGTAGCAGTCTGCTTGAATAATGGCAACTCTTACAGTCAAAGAACCTCTCAGGTTTAAAATCTGAGTTTAACTGTGCTTCAAAATAAGTTATCAGCGGTCTGATTTGCTTTGTTGAATATTTTGACAAATTTACACTTTTTAACAAAGTTTTAATAAAATGCACATCTGACTGATGACAAGCTGTCATCGGTAAGGCTAGTGAATTTAAAAATACAACTGCTTGGACAGCAACAGTGATGAACAATTTCACAGGCAGCTGAAGAAGACAGCTAGTGGTCTCCAGAGACAAGTGTGAAGTATATGGGAGAAGGATGGTTTTGTCTTATTTTTTACACCTGAATGAAAGCTCTTCCACTTGACATTATGTTTTTTCTAGTAGACTTTCCAAGGAAATTTAGAGTACTTGCATGGGTATAAGATCTTCATACAGAGCAGTTTCCAGTCAAAGCTATGGAGCAACGTGAATCCTTTGAAGAATCAGTAACTGTCTGCCTGTCATCTGCTGCTTAATCCTACACGGGCTGAAAATAAAAGACTAAGGATAAGGTCTCCGATCCATCAAATTTCGATTCCTCATACTGAACTTGTTACTATTAAACACTCATTTGTAGTCATGTACAGTAGAAGATATTTCACCGGTCTTAGCTCTCACTTGAAATATGAAAGAATGCGATTCCAGTTTTGATCTGAGTCAGAAGAAGAGACATGTATGTTATCATTCTGAATACACCAGGCAATGGTTGGTTTTCCTGGATCATACACAGTCTTTTTCATAGGAAAAATGAGGGGGAGAATGTTTTTGGCTCATGTCGGTGTGGAACAGCAGGATTATGGAACTTGGAAGCATTCATAGGTTGGAAATTTTTAATCATGTGTAACTGTCTCTTGCCACACAAAACCCCTTTGCACTGGTTTCTCATCTGCAGGCATATAAAAGTGCATTTCATAATTTTTGCCTTTAAATCACTGGGAACTCTTCTTCTGTTCTGCTTCTGAAGAGAAATCAAGGTCGTATTGCTGATAGCTCATTAACGTTTAACAAGACTAGAGTCACCAGATATCACAAAAAAATTATTAAGTGGCTTTTAACCACTGAGACCCTAAGTTTATTTAAGACTGTTGTTTATCACAAAAGCTGTTAAGTTCCATGACTCAGTATGTTCTTTGATAAAATATTATGCAAATGGCAAATTATTAAACTGTGGGAAACAAAAACATTGTTGTGTGTGGATCCAGATGCTTCTGAAGAGCAAGGGGGAAAGTGCACAGCTTTGAATGATCACTAGCAGCTCTAGCTACTAGCCATAAAATCATCCTGTGTTTATATGTCTTTCAAGGCATAGTCCTGAATCAGTCAATCATCCAGCCACAGGAATGGATACTCTGCAACCATGCACAAAAAAATGTGGAAGATTGTTAAATGTTTCAGAAATTTGTGAATTAGTCTGCATTTCATAATGTTTTATCAACCCCAGTCAAAAAAATCTATGCTTAATTTTTTTTTCATGTTGTTTGCCTTAGGTGTTTAAGATATTTTATTCTATTGTACATATAAATGTCTGCAAAATCCAGACAAGAAAGACAATTAGCTAGAAGTAAGGCTCCTTCTTTCTTTAATTTTTAAGTTCAAGTAAAACCTTAACAGACAAATGAGTATTGTTACAAAGTAACAAATAGAAAACTGGACACTGGTTAAGTAATTTTGAATGGAGAACCCATTGAAAGATGGGGCAAAAAAAGTGCTTATTTATTAGTTTTTATTAGGGGAAAATATTGAAACTCCTTGTGAAGATTTTCTGCACACGTTTGCAATCCAACTCTGAATTATTGGAAAAAGAGAAAAATATACAAAAACTGTCTGCTTGTCCAATCTCAATATTATTATAGTAACATTTTCTTTCCCTTCATTCCTATGAACTCAGCTCTACAGCTTTGGGTATCCTCTTGGACACCTTTTCATGTTATGACATGATACAATACCAAGTAGTCAAAAAAAAAAAAAATCCTTTCTGAAAAAGGAGCCTTTTCTTTTCCATGTGGACATTTTAAGAAGAGCTCCATCACCTTTCACGTCCTGTAAATTATAATTAAACACATTTTATGTCACACCACAAAGCACAACTTAATCCAGTTGTCATGGATGTCATGGATGAAATACGCTTATGCCCTTTCAAACATTTGCTCTGTTTCTTTAAACACGCACACAAAGAGAGTCCTAGATCAATTTATTAGTTCTGACTTTAACAAACATGTTAGATGGTGATTTCTCCTCTACAAGTCGGTTGGTTTATTTTCTGTCCTCTGAGTGCTTCCTTAAGAGCACAATATAGCAGTTGCTGAGTAATTTGTGTATTTTCATGCCTGCAGCACTCATACTTAGTCATTCCATGTCATAAGTGGATTCTTATCTCTCTATCCACCTCAGTTCCCCATTATTAGTTTACAAGAGTGCAATTTTCTTATTTTCATGTACAATATTACAGTGTTCCATAAAATAGATAACTATGCTGAAAGAACATAATGATTACAAGATAGAGACCAAAGTTTCCTGTGTGATCTATTTTGGTCCTTTTGTGCACACATATTCTGATATAGTATTTAATTATAAACTTCTTGTCTTGTGCGTAGTCATCACTGGCCAAATGGCCAAGCCCAGCGGGCAGTGATCAATGGCACAAAATCTGGTTGAAGACTAGTGACTCCTGGTGTACCCCAGGGATCGATACTGAGTCCAACCCTGTTCAACATCTTCATTAGTGATCTGTACATCAAAGCAGAGCGTGTACTCTCAGCAGGTTTGCAAACACCAAATAGGGAGGAGTAACGTTATCCTGGGTGGCATTAAGAGAAGTGTTGCCAGCAGGTCAAGGGAGATGGTTGCTCCCCTGTAGTCAACTCTGCTAAGACCTCACCTGAAGTACTGCATCCAGTTCTGGGCTCCTCATTACAAGGAAGACATGGGCATACTGGAAGAAGTCCATTGAAAGGTCATAAAGATGATTAATGGACTGAAGCTTTGCTCATATCAGGAGAAGGTGAGAGAGCTGAGACTGTTTGGTCTGGAGAAGGTTCAGGGGGCATCTCATTAATGTATATAAATACTTCAATGGAAGGTGCAAAGAGGACAGAGCCTGGTGACAGAAACAGAGGCAATATGCACAAACTGGAACACAGGAGGTTCCCTCTGACTGTCAGGAAACAGTTTTTCATTGAGAGGGTGGTTGTGCACTTGCACAAATTGCCCAGGGAGGTTGTGGAGTCTCCATCCTTGGAGATACTCAGACACAGTCTGAACGTGGTTCTTGGCGACCTGCTGTAGGTGGCCCTCCTTGAGCAGGGGTTTGAACAAGATGACATCCAGACATCCCTTCCAAGCACAACCATCCTGTGATTCTGTGATTCCACTGTCTCTGGAATTGATGATGGTATTAAACAGTACTGGTCCCAGTATGAAGATGATCAGAGGGATGGAGCACCTCTGGTATGAGGACAGGCTGAGAGAGCTGGGGTTGTTCAGCCTGGAGAAGAGAAGGCTCCGGGGAGACCTTATAACAGCCTTTCAATATCTGAAGGGAGCTACAGGAGAGCCAGAGAGGGACTCTTTGTCAGGAAGTGCAGTGACAGGACAAGGGGCAATGTTTTAAATTGGAAGAGGGGAGATTTAGATTAGACACCAGAAAGAAATTCTTTACAGTGAGGGTGGTGAGACCCTAGAACAGGTTGCCCAGAGAAGCTGTGGCTGCCCCATCCCTGGAGGGGTTCAAGGCCAGTCTTTGAGCAACCTGGTCTGGTGGGAGGTGTCCCTGCCCATGGCAAGGGCGTTGGAACTCAGTGATCTTTAAGTTCCCTTCTAACCCAAACCATTCTATGATTCTATGATTCTACGATTCTATGAAATGTGGATGAAAACTCTGTGCAGGATACACAAGTGACCTCTTTGCAAATTTTACACTTTGGATACAGAGTAGTCATGCAATAGATTCCAGGAGACCTATTTCCTTATTTTAAAAGATTAGTATGTGCTGAATGTTATTCCTTTCTCAGAAGTGTTGGAACTAACTGAACAGAAATTTCAAAGACCTCTCTGAAAGAAACTATCATGCAACATTTCAGTCATCTCAATGGTTGTACTTTAACTAAATTAAACTAAAAAAATGAAAAGCGAAATGTCACAATAGAAAGTATCATTAGCTATGGCCTCATCTCCAGCTTGATGTTGGAGCACAATTTTTTCTATGTTAAAATCACCATATAAAGGTGAAAAGGGCATGGCAGTAATCTTGGTGCCTTCTTTGCTAGCGTATCTGCAGATAGTATTTAAACAAAAACATATTCTCTGTACTGATGTGGTAAGATTTATAGACACTCATCCACCCATATATTAACATATCAAGTTGCCAGGCTTCTTATTTCCATAAATGATAGGCAAGTTTAAAACCTGAGAAGTTCAGCTACATTTAGTTAAGTGATGAAAGATACAGGTGTTTATCCAGTTTATTCAATGTCTTTTTCCTCTTGAGTGTGAAGCATTCTGGACTTTTAGCAAGACGTTTATTTTTTTTTAATACAACCAAGGATGATAATTAGAACAAGAAACAGGTAAACAGAACCATTTCTTTTTCTCTGTTCAAACAACCATTGATTGGCATTATCATACACACTCCTGAACATAAGTCTGAGATTTTTCAAGAGATATGTGTGAAATAGAAACATTGCTTTATCCCAAAAGATACATTCTTATAGAAATAACAGGGTTTTTTTAATCATCTGATGGCACTTGGGTAATATGTATCAATAAAGTTATTTCCATGCATAAATATGTTCAAGCTTGTGGTAAATCATAATTTTTTATGTCATAATAATTCAGAAGTATAATTAATGGCAATTCAAAATGCCAGTACAACATGATTATATTCACACTTTTCATGATATTAAAATCGTCATCTCAAGTATTTATTAAAGGATGTTGGAGTCAGAATGCTTTCTGGAATGATCCTTTTCTTAAAGCTATGTAATGGACGCTTTCAAAAGTATCTCTCAGAGTTATTCTATTCACAAAATGCCTCAAATAATTTCATGTTTACTGCTAACTCAATAAGAAAAAAATGGTGATTTTAATCACAGGGCAAGTGTCATTTGTCAGTATTTTGAAAACAGAGTTTTGTCTTGTTGGTGATTTGGGGGTGTGTGGTGTGTATTAGTCCCCTGAAATCAAAACTAGTCTCTTTTTTTTTGCCTACCTTATCCTCAGTTTGCAAATATTTTCAGCTACTGAAGAACTGCATTTTTCAGCAAATAATAAATTAACTGGGGAAAATAATATAGTTTGCGTATGAATAGCATACTTTATTTTATATACATTAAATACATTCATATATAGATATAAGATTGGGACTTCTAGTGAAGGAAATGGTCAAAATAGTCAGGAAAGAAATCTCATACCAAATGTATTAGGATGTACTTTTTTTTTGCCTTTAGCATAGCAAAGATAACAGCTGTATTCTGCCCATGCTTTTTAGCAGAAGCTCAATTAGGGGACTCACCTGCAGGATAATTTAGACCTTGGGCATATGAGATGTTGTTCTAGCATGCCTAATACGGCTGTATAATTGCAAATGAAGTCTTCCTAAAGAGAGTTTCCTCCCATCCTGAGATAGCAACCGCAGTCAAGCTTAATTGAATTAATACATGCATTTCTACCTAGTCTACTTAATACCCTAAAGAAAATAAGAATGATCACTGGTCCATACCTGTGTCTGATACAGGCAGTAACAGATGCATACAGTAACAAGAAGAGCACACAGCCATATGCTTCCAGCTTTCTGCAGTCTCCAACCAGAATTTCCAACTCCAATCACTTCTTCATCTCTCTGTTTAATAATCACCCGAAGACATTTTTAGATGAATTTATCAAATCAAGTTTCTACGTATTTGAATTCAGTCTTCTAGAAAAAATCATGGGACGATGATGGATTAATTCTGTAAAAGAGAACGGAGTGAAAAACAATAAGTCACAGATTTATAACAAACTAGCTGTGCAAAGCCTGTGATGTGAAAATCCATAAAGAAGTATAACTGCTTCCTACAACAGCTTCTCATCACCTTTTCATAGTTAATCTTATTTCAAAATAGCTTTAGGTATATTATGTCAGCATTCATCTTTCACAGATGAACTTAATTCTGGTATTAAACACATAACAGTAATGTGTTCACAGTGATCAATACAAGAATTTGCTTCATATAAGGGGTGTTTTTTTCTACATATTTTGCTTTTAAAATAAAGCTCTTCAAGTTGTTCATGGTTATAAAACCATGGTGATCTAGTGTTAAAGTTGTACAATGATCTTTCTCCTGATGAGAGAGAAAAGTCTACCAAATTATTCAGTCAAATGTAGCACGTAATAGCTCATTACTTATCATTTTCTTACAGTCAAAGTTTTACTTGAAAAAGGTGATCCTGAAAGAGATGAACACAGAATGGCTAATGAGAGAACACAGAATTCATAGCTGTCCAAAATGAGTGCAGATCATTCACATGATGTAGAGAATTTACAAAATATATCAATACACATCAAATGAAAATAGCTTGAAAGGCAAACACTGTTTATTTAGGATTTTTAAGGTTAATAATACTACGTGTGTTTGATGTTCTTAACATGACAACATCAATTCTTTTCAGCAAGAACAAGTAAGAAAAAGAAATCCATATAATTAAATTAAACTGGCATCTAAATAAAACTTGGGGGTTTGGATTACATGTTCTTTCTTACATTATTGGCCTGGTCAGCAAAATGGATGTTTGAGATAAATTACTTATTAACAGACCCATTTAACTTCTGCTGTGTAGTTGCATGGGCTTGAAAAATCTCTTTCATTTTCACTGAAATTGGCACATAATCCTGTAAACCTTAACCATATTCTTTTGCTACCTTTTCATCATAAATGCAACAGCAGCAGCAAAGTGTGTTAGTACCAATTAGCTGAAAATGGCTTGACATTGACAAAACGTCTGCTTGTACTGATTGTTTAAAACATGTACGTTATATGCAACCTGGTGATGTATAACATATTCACTGACAGAATGAGCTACAATTTGCCATCTCCTTTTCCCTTCCTTTTTCAAGAACCGTATGTTGTGAGAAGTTGGTACAATTTGGATTCTGATCTTGCAAAGATTACCATAAGTTTAATTTTGTCCCGTGGCTATTTTCACCCAAATAATGCTGGTCACCCCCCAAACAGCACCATTCAAACACTTTATTATTTATTTTTTCATATCAGGGTCACTTTCCGATCTCAGTTTCCACAAACTGAAGCATGATCACTTTATGGCTGTGAGCAGAGATGCACTAGTCTTAAAGAAGCATAAGCAGAGAATCAGATATAAAATTACTCCCACAGAAAAATTTGCAGACTTGGACTTTTCCATGGAAATAAGAATTGTGCTGAATGCTTTAATGTTATTGTCAAAAAAAAAAATCATAACTCCAAAAAGGAATGGAGAATCCATATGTAAATCATAACAGGGAATAGGAGAATATGCTACATATAATAATACAATATTAAGAGTATTGGACCATTAATTCATATTTACACAGCCATAGATTTTTCATTTTTATGAAGGGTAAATCAGTTACAGAAATACTTTCTCATAGGATACAGTTCCCTGTTTGGAAACAATTTGTGATTACACCGTAACAAGACACGTATTTTGTTTCATTAGGATACTCAAGGACGTTAAACAGAAGGAATAATGTAGGTGAGCACTGTGTGTGAACCTGAAGCAAAACTTGTGTGATTTATCACCTCCAAAAGTGGAAAAAAAATATCAAAGATAAAATCCCTACTCCCATGAAATTCCACCTGGAGTAAATTGCATCTTAGTTTGCAAAAATAAACATTAAACATTTGGCTTCTGTGATCATAGTAGTGGCATAACATACTATTGAATGTAGTAAGAGAATCAGGTTTTAACATATAAATGGTCTTAAATATTATGAGACATATAAATATATGATATTATATCATTCCAAGTTTCTAGTAGTAGTTTTAAATAAAATCAATGAGAGCAACATGAGCTATCAATATAAATTCTATATATAATATTATATATTTCACTCAAATCTCTGGTACAGAAGTAAACAGTCAAAATTTGAACTCTCTTGATAGATAAGATATATTACTTTTACCAGAAATTAATAACAACAAGCGATTCCACTTATCTGAGTTTAAGCTTTAGTTTGTCAGTTAGAACTTTCTTGAACTAGTAAGTGGTCAGTTTTAATTTGTTGCTCTTCTGGAAAAGATTCAAACCCACAGCCACTGTATCTCTTGACATATATCTCTCTTATTAGATTTACCAAAGTTTGGCCAAACATCTTACCCGGATATTAATTTCAATTGTTGGGTGGTGAAAAATGTAACATATATTGCAACGTTCTATATATATATATATCTCTCAACAGGACAAAGTCTGACACGTAAGGTCTTCTGTTCAAACAATAATATTTTACATGGCTTTGGTGGAATCTTTGATAAGCAATAATCATACATGATTAGTAAGCACCTCTGCAAAACAGAGCTTAATGCTTTAACAGCTAACCTTTATCATCATTCTCCATCTTTCTTTTTCTAAGAAATTAAATAATACCTTTATAGAGTGATATGAACAGTTACTGAGAGGATGAGGCTCACCTGGAATTCCACTGTGTCTCTGTTCTTCAACCTCCCCCTAAAGTTCTTGCAAATTGTACATGAAAGATTTGTCATAGGAAATTACCTGAGACCACTTAATTGAGATCTCTTAATTGAGATTGAGTGGGTATTCAAGTGGTAGTCCTGCATGCAAAAAGCAATGTGTCTGCACATGTACTTCGATGTTTTATCATACGTGGAGAAAAACAAGATTAAGTCAAAGTAGGAAAATAAACTAAATGGTTAGAATCCGGTAGATACGTTTATGAATAGGTTGTGAGTTAGAAACAAATAATTCTAATTCGCTCATAATAATTATATTATTAAATATAATACAAGTAACATGTATGGTTACTGTAATTTTAAGAGACAAGGAGAAGCAAGTTCATTTTCAGGTTGGTACTTTACTGTAATTATTTTTCAATTAGTATTTAATAGCACTCTAGCCAAAGAGTTTCACTCTTTATCTTAATGACTACATTCTCAAATTTGAGTTTTTCAGAATAGTATAGATTAAGAAGGAAGTGTTAGAGGGCGAAAGAAAAAGGGAATAAGAATGCTACAAATTTATTACAGGATTTGGGAATCAATTTAGTGCCTTAACTTTAGGCCATAAATTGATTCCCAAATTCTGTAATTTAGTGTATGCATTTGAGATCAGAAGTATGCTGTGTATATATATGCATACGCATACACACTTACATAAACTTACACTTATACTTACACTTATTGAAAAGATACAAAGTTTACTATCATCTTAAAATATGTTTAAAACACCAAGCATATCAATAGTATTTAAATGATACGATACTTTTCGGTGCAAGCATTCAATTATAGTTTTCTGCAAAGGGCAGAGGAACGTTTGCCTTTTAAGGAAAACACACACACATATTTAAATCTCTATATAATTACACAGAGAAAATGTTAAATACCCCAAAGTGAAAAGTAATAATACTCTCACAGAAAAGGAAATAGAGGTTGCATTGCGCTGTGCAATCATCTCAGCAGTGAGTCATTAACAAGGAGAAAGCATAGTGAGTATAAGGTTGTGAACATTATTGTGAAAAAGGTGGTGTGTCGTGATATTCTGTCTTTTGTTATTTAAACAGTAGCCTGGTAACACGTTTCAATGGGTGGAAATGAATGTATTCCCAGTAGCAGCTGAGGAAACCTCTTACACTTGAGCTGTTTCACTCCCCAACTTATTCAGAATTTGGATACTCTAGTGCTGTTTTGAAATCACGTCGTAAATATCTTTCCATACCAACATTAGCAAATGAAGAAGATGCTGCCCACCTGTTCCGCCTCCCGTACAATCTAAACAGATAAGCAAATAAGGAAAACGTTGCTGGAACTTGGAACTTATTCAGTCTTGGTCTTGGATAAAGAGACAGATCAAAAGCCAATGAACTACTATCCTGCGTAACAGTGATTTAAAGATATAAAGAGATAAGATAATAGTTGGCAGGAATAGCCACAGATTTACACTATAAATCACGACCTCGTGGAGACATATACTAGAAAAACGCAGTGTTCATTCTGCTAAAACCAACATGCTTGGCTGCTATTCTGTGGTTTGTGGGGAATTCTTCTTTATCAACGTGCGCATCAGTTACCAAAGCTATATTTAGAATGTGCATTGTAAACTTAATGCACTCACACACCTAAAGATACGTATATAGCCTGCACTTAATAAGAGTCCAGAACATCTAGCAACCTTTTCATAAGCTTGTCTTTAATATAACCCCGAGGGAGTGGAAGGTACTATCGTATCTTGTAAAGGAGACGGAGCTGAAGGACAGAAGAAGACTTGCCAACAGGAAAAGGATTGTGGTAGCAGCTTCTGTAGAGCAGCTCTTTGTGTCTCTCTCTGTTAATGCTCCTTTGCAAGTGAACAAAAAAAATGCTTTACTGTGGGGCATCGTTGTGTGAATAGGCTCGGGGTAGTGTACGTTTGCTGCTTCGCTCCTGTCAAATGGCCATCACGCTAGAAAGAATAAAAATAATCTTCAAGCCATACTTTTACCAAAGAGATATTAAGGTGTAACTGGGATGCCTAGTTCTTGGAGTATTTTATTTATTCTTTTTTCTTTAAGCTCAGACTAAAAGGATCCTCTGTTGCTCTACCTGGGATTTCGGAATGTTTGAAAGTCTGTTGTAGTAAAAATAAAGTTCAATATTGCCAATTAGAATTTTCCTATCCCCACCTGTTTTTCTTTTATTTCTGTCTAATGAAATTGGCCTTCTTTTTTATTTCATTTTTTTTTACTTTTGATACTATTATTTTGATTATTCTGTTCAGCCATCTGATATCTGCCCTTCTCTTACAGCTAATTCTTTAGAATACATGAGTCATTATAACTGCAGAGCAGCGGGTTTTGATTATCCACTACATTCTTACCACATCTTTCTTTTCTGATTCAGAAAACAGACCAAAAACACTGAAAAATTTCCAGACTTCCCTTTCCACTTTAGAATTTTTCATAACTTAGATCTCAAGCTAAATTCTGAGGGAGTTTCCCTTTCAGTTATGGAGGCATTACACTAGATTTTTTTTTTTTATTAAATTTGTATTTATTAATTTCATGCTTATGAACATTATGTCCATTAAAATTATATATTGCACAGACAGTTAAATACCTTGTTCTGTATTATGATCATACTGAGATACTTGTAATTCTTCAAATTAATTCAAGAACAATATTGCATTTCAGTTCTCCATCAAAGCAGATGATTGTAGCACGTCATGGTTCAATACCAATGATAGTTGTCCTACCAGAAGACCACAGAGCATGAAGCTGAAGCTTTCAACGAACTGTGGAATGTTATTCACAGGGTGCAGCTTGTGCCTCCACTTCTCAAGGCCTCTGCTGTCACACCAGCTCTGAATTTCTCTGCAATATGTGCAATCTGTGTTGGAGTCAAATATCTTATTGTACATCGAAGAGCTGCTTGTTACAGCTGTCCATATAAAACTACAGTTGCACAAAACAAATATAATTTTTCCCTCTTTTTTTTGGCTTATGAAATGAGAAAATAGGATTTATTCTTGACAGCAGAAACTGTGAAAGATATCTGCATGTAGATTTTATAGCTGGGTCACTTTTCCATGGAAAGAAAAGTGACCTCATATCTTTTATCTGAGAGAGTTGTAAGATTGAAACCAAAAGTCTTCCACACAAGTAAGGTTTTTCTTGTGTTAATATTATACTAATTAGCGGTGCTCTACTTACCTTGTTTCCACTAGGTCAACAGTACTAATTAGAACAGATTGAACGCAGTGAATTAGGTCCTGAAGGATGTTATGCTTAAAATCTTGTTTATGGGCAAAGAGGAAGCACATCTTTTACATAAATAAAATCAAGAATTTATCTTGAGAGTCTAGCCATTATTCGTCCAGATCTATTTGTTAGGGAAAAAAAAAAAAAAACAGAAATAATAATGATGCAACTAAAATTATTCTACACACACTTTTTACTTTCTACAGCTTTTCCTGGTGTTGTGCTCACCCTTCCCCTGCTCCTCTGGGCACACGGCCCATGATTTCACACCAAGAAGAAGGGACTGTTATGAATTCTTGGTGTCTGTAGTCCTTCACCAGAAGGAATATGAAGTTCACGTTGATGGTTTCTTTCTCAGCCCTCTAGGATCGACTTGGGGTTATTTTTATGTGCGTGCTAACATACTTCTACACTTTTCTCTTTCTTGCTTGGCCTACAGCTCCAGGTTACACCTGTACATATGCTAGATATTACCGAAACACAGAATGATAGGAGTTGGAAGGGACCTCTGGAGATCATCTTGTCCAACCCTTCTGCCAAAGCAGGTCCACCCAGAGCAGGTTGCACAAGGAACACATCCAGATGGGTTTTGAATATCAACCGTCAACCTAATTATTTCCATTTCTTTAACTGACCATGGGTACTGCTGCTCATGGCCATGGAGTCTCCAGTGCCAGGCCTGTGACCCATCCCTTCCCACCCCATGCCTCTACACTACATCGCTTCCTACGTCTCTGCTTCTCAGGGCCTCTGCTGTCATGCCAGGCCTGCATTTCTCTACAAGATTTCTCTGCCACTGTTAGAGTGGTAAATATCTCATTCTGTATAGTTCTTGGTACTGCTCATTATGTGAAACTGTGGCTGTACTGCAGAAAATAAAAGTTAAACAAATTATCCCTAATCACCTGGTCAATTAGAGAAACTGCTGCCAGATGAACTTGAGACAAAGCTCAACTTGCTCAAAGCTTGAAGAGGTTGAGCCAGAGCATGTCTGACGAACCTCAGTTCTGAGGAAATGATGGCCTGTTACCAGCAATAACAATAGCAATAACAGGGATACAAGGAGCACCATTTTATATAAAAGACACGAAATCTCTCTCTGCATACATGGAAGTAATATAGCCCTAGGGACAAGTTCAGTAGAAGCCAACATGGGGAAATGGGAACAACCAGTGCCATTCACATCTGCTCCTCAGAGCTGTTAACGCTGATTTTTTTCCATCAAACAGCAAGAATGATAAAAACACTATGTTTTTAATGTAGTCTCAATATATGTTTATTTTTAAATAGATGAAGATATTTTACTGCGCTGAAATATAAGCAGGAACATTTAAATACAAAGGTAACAAAGCAAAAAAATAAATGTCGCAAGGTACAAACAATGAGTTATCTCTCTGAACACAAGTATTAAGTGCTGACAAAATAAACATCTGGAGAAGGGGTGTTGAAGGATGGCCACACAGACAGCTGAAGGCAAAATACTATTTCAGTGACAGATGCAGGCTTGAAGCAGTTACCTACAGTTCACCTGCTACTGGATTCAATTCTAGCAAAAAAGAAGACATATGTGTTACCTTCCAGCAGTGTATGACTATAGTGTCTGATCAAAAGCCTACTGAAATCAAAAGAATCCCATAAAGATGTAAGAATCCACCTTATGATTTTAAGTATCAGTTGTTTCTCATTAAACCTACCACAAGGACACAATGTCTGTGTCATAAATCTTAAGCCTTAAGTTTAGTAGTGATTTTTCATTACAGAAAAGATTTGTTGACAAAATTGTGTTGTCTCTTAAAAGTGAATGTTTCTCATGGGGGAAAAAAAGGTGGTTTATTTTTAAAAAAATACTGGGAAGTGAAGGCATAAGGTAAAGAGGGTGTCCTTTGTTTGTCAGAAGACAGTAAAAATATTATATTTAGAGCAACTGTCTGGTTGGTGGTACTATATTTTGATAAATCATTAAACAATGTAACTATTTTCGTGTACTGCATGGAAGCAAACTACCACTTTTAAAGGATTTTTAGGTTTTGGTTTGGGTTTGTATTGGGTTTCTTTTGTTGTTGTAGTTGTTATTGGGTTGTTTGGGTGTTTGGTTTGTTTTTTTTTTTTCTGAGTGAAAAATATGTCCTTATTCCACCTCCCTTCGGTATTTAAGGTATCATGCATGTTTGATAAACGATGTATATGGTATCAGCACTAATGTTTGAACTGCTAATTGTTCTGCAGCTTTGAGGAAGTAAAAGGAGGTTTTTTTTTGTTTTCTTTCTTTGTAACAAGGTGAAATTCACAACCTACAAGTCTCACACCTGCAGCTCAGGGAAATAAAATTATTCTCATAATAACACACTGACCAACAAATTATAGGATTTTTTTGAAATTGTCTCATTCCTTTCTGAAATTTCTGAACTACTTAGTCAACACATTGTTCAGACCTGTGGAAATTTTTATTATGTTAATTCAAATGCAATTATATGTCTTGTTATAATTTCCTTTTCATTACATTTTTAAAGAACATAATGTAAAAATAGTAAGCTTAGTATTTTCAGATACCTATTAGAAAATATTTAACTTCTATGCAGGAAAAAAAACAAACAACTTTTCCACCTTTATGAAAGTAGGATCAGATATACAGAGACAAATCCTTTTGTATAGGCCAAGTGTCTCTAACATCCAAAGATTTAATTCAGGAAAATACAATTTATAAAGAAATAAAATGTTCTGTCATCCAAAAAATTTCAAAAATCAATGGTAATTTGTTATAATATTCTCACTCTCAAACTGTCTCAGTTCAAATTGTTTTGATTTTCACCCTGAATCCAACCAGACTGCCTTGCATATAGCAACTTGAAATAATTATAGCTATACATGGTTTCATTTTTGTGCCAGACAATCATATTTTATGGCGAAATGCTGTATTTCAATAATAATACCATACGTGCTCAATAACAATCTCACAGAGTTATGTAAAATTTCATAACATTTGGCATTCTTATTACCTTGTTGCAGAATACAGAGATCCAGAAGTCTAGCCTTTTTTGCCAAAGAATTTTTTTTTTTTTTTTTTTCATTGAGTGATGTCACCAGAGTTAAATATCAGGCAAATCTCCTTAAGTACCACTTGGGTAATATACCACTTAAACTAGTACAAGCAGTACAAAATGGAAGCATGGTACTTTTGGTAGTGCTAAAAAATATTGTCTAAACACCAAGAACTTAAAGCTTCAGGTTTATATAGATCGTGGTGTTGTCATATAATATGGTATTATGTTCCTTCTTGATAATTCTCTGTTCTAGTTACTTATATTATCTAGAGAAATTATGACACTAGAGAGTAATAAAGAGTAATAAAGAAGTTAGGTGTGAATTAGGTCTCAGTCAACTCCCTCACCTACCAAAAATTTATTTAGCTCATCAGCAAAATCTGTTTTTTTTTCTGTGCAGCTTCCTGGATCATTTCCATCCCTTTCTGGTTTTGTTGTTGCTTTTGTTGTTAAAATAGCTACAGGAATCTTGTCTCTGTTAGTTTGAACTCTTTGTGTTCCATTTAATTAGAGTAATGTAATAAGAAGCATCATAGACTGTCACAATCTTGATAGCTATACATTAGTTATTCATTTAACACTGTCAAAATCTCTCTTATCCATGATAGCTTTGGATTTTTACTATCCTCTTTTGGAGATTTAACTAACATTTTCAGAGTTTTGTAAATATTGATGCTAATATATAACTTGCTATGATTTCATTTTCTGCTTTCCACTGTTTCCTGACTATCATAAATCCAGGGAAAATTGTTTTATAATAATCTTTCAGTACCTGCTGAAGTCTTTACTGGGTTCAAATCATGCCAGGATTTAATTTCTTTGACCACCTACCTGGTGTTTTAAGGGATAAAGTCTCTATTATTCCCTTTGATTTATTAATAGGAGGAGCAATGGCTCTCAATAGGAAGGACTGTGAATCCATTCTTTTCTAAACCTAGTTGACTTTAATTCTATTTACCATAATGTTCACTGGGGACTTTTCAGTTCTCTTTGTTTCATTTCAGATAGAATGGTAGAAAGCAGTTTGATTCAACATTATTTCAACCTTTCTCCCTTCTTTGACATCTTGGATTTTCTTATTCTGACAAAAACAAGTGAATACTTGTTTGTCCTGCAGATTTGAACAAGCTGTAGACTTAAAAAGGATAAATTATTTTGTTCTTGTGAATCATCAGCAAAATTGGCAGTCTCAGTCTTGGTCATGAATCTTTTTAATTGGCAAAATACCCCATTTTAATTATCATATGCACAGTAACATTAATCCATATGTCTTCTGCTCTTTAGCTTATTTTGGTAGAGACAGGGTTCTATTCTTTCTCTCTGTCTTGGTAGCTTCTCTACTCCTAAATGGTTTTCTCACTAATGCTCAACACATCTAAAATTTTCTGAACATCATTGCTTACTGGCTTGTTATGTATTTCTTCTACAGCATTATTCTGCTAAATGTGCTAACACAGAGGAAGAGATGGCTTGGATGATATCTGTCAACCTTATAATGTAAGATTCCATTTTAGATACCTTTCAAAGCTTTCAACAATAACATGTGGCAATTTACAGTGATTTTTGAGTTTGATGATCTTTGCTGTGAAATCCTAGGGGGAAAAAAAAAAGGCACACTTTATACAAGTTAAAATAACTTCTGCATGATGGAAGTGAAAAGAACCTTATTCTTTTTCATTTTGAAAAGAAGCAAAAGGGGAAGCGCGAGATAATTTCTGAATATACAAAGCCCATAACTATTGCAATATGCTAAAAAGGGAAACAAAATTAAAGCTACAGGAAATACTAACTTAAGGACAAAACCAAACCAAAACAAAAAACCCCCACAGATTTTCTGTACAAGATACTAATCTTCACTTACTGGGAGGGTAGATTAGAGAGGACCTGGAGTACTGTGATTGCAGAATGGCATTGCCCATCTAGTGCAGAATTCCACACACTGATGTTGGTCCCTAGAAGACCATAAATAGGGTCTATGACAAAAGCAGTTATGTTCCTCATAACTCTCTGTCTTTATCTTGCTCTAGAACAGAAAGCAAGGGTAATGAAAGAAGGAAGCAGAGTGCTTTATAGGAGTTATAAATACAGCCCATCTAATGAAGAGGATAATAGTCTTGGATAGTTACTGTAAATAATACAATAAAAGTATTTACATTTGACAAAAGAAAAAAAAGAAGAAAAAAAAACATGTCATGCTGAGGCAGTTGTATTCCCTATATTAAGGAGTATGTTTAGATACAGCTAATCCTGAATTTGGTATCTCTAGGATTCTTTTCTTGTGGTATGGAGGCAACAGAAGAAACACTGGATAAGTTTAGCTGGAAAAAAAATATTGTATAGTTAAGCAGAAAAGACAAGCACAGTAAAAACTGTTGTTTCAGAAATAGTTGATTAATCTACATCAGTAATCTAAGGAAATAGTAGAACCTCTCAAAGCAGGATTCATCTCATTTTATATTCAAGTTTAGGAAACAATGAATCATATCAAAAGGGACATTTTTCAGTTCAGTTAAAAGCAGTCTAAATTACTACCCTTTGCTGGCTATCCAAAATTTAGATGGTTAGACAACATGAATTATATTTAAAAGCTCAGGGAGTCTTCACTTTCCGTAATGAATATCTAGTTAGAACTGTTGGTTGTCCAGGGGCAGTAATGCAACAAAAGAAAACCTTGTCCTATTCAGTATAAAAGTATCAACCAGCTACAATCAGCAGCAAGTTTCAGAAAATGGAAAAGGACTTGGGAGTGAAAGGGTAAGAGGGAGTTGAAATACCAGATCAAAGAGCTTTAGGTATACTATACTGCAAAGTTTTACTAGTAGTAAAAAACTACTGGATAATAATATTATACAAAGTGTTCTTCGAAAAGTATCAAAGAGGTTTCTTTAGTTTGAATTTAAAGACATATATTTCTTTGATGTTTCTGTGGCATGTCAGAGAACAGCATAAAAAGTAATGTGATCACTTTGCCAGTTTAACATTAGATCAGAAGTCTTATCAATAATATGAGATTTAGGTCAGGCAGAAGGAAAGTATCAGGAACATTATTACTGGCTGCAGCATAAGAACAGACAGAAGACATAAAAAAGTAGCAGGAACAGATATTTAAGATTATCCTGTCACCTCTTTCAGTGGTTGTTTTGTTTGGATATTGGGATTTTGGTGTATTTTGATTTTGGAGCAAAGGGACCAGATTAGTGAGGTTACACAGAGCCTGCATTAATTACATTGGTAAGGGAAAAATCCTTTTTAAAGCTTCAACATGCATACTTAACTTAAAGAGAGGAAATAGAGATGTTTGCTTTATCCACATTCGTCCTAAAATACAATCCACAAGGAAAACATTGTAATATATTACATATCCTTGCATATTTAATTTTGCAGACTATTTGAGAGACTCCAACTTTAGACAGACTCCTGGATGAAATGCAACAAATGTCATTGTATAAAAGTTCTCGAAAAGTCCAATATCATAAAAGCCCCTCACCAGAGAGTGGGAGGAGACACAGCTGGGACACCAACCGACCAAAGGGATATTCTATACAGTATGTCATCATGCTCACATCTGAATTATACTGATATAAAAAAAAAAAAGTATGAAAAAATATATCTGTCTTCAATTAAACATTATTCTTACATTTATTCAAATATTATTTATAGATAGGATATTCAAAACTCTCCTTTTTAGTGCTTCTACTACTCTTCTTTCTTGCATATGCACAAACGTGTTAGCATATTAACATTAAAGGATTTTCTGTTGCTTATTAATACTGCCTATCTATGCATTACATATATCTTTTTGCCCTATATTGTTGAAGAAAATGCTTAACTAAACACGTGTAGTATTTGTGGATGCCCTGTTCCTGGAGGTGTTCAAGGCCAGGCTGGATGGGGATTTCAGCAACCTGGTCTGGTGGGAGGTGTCATATTTTTTTCCATAAAGAAGGATATACAGATCTTCATAAAGTCCAGGAAAATAATTTTATTTGGATTTTTTTTTCCTCTACAATAACCATGTGTAAAAGTCAAATCAAAAATATTGGACAGAAACACATAACTGAAAGGACTACGCTCATTTAATTGCTTACTATTGCTTAATCCCTTTGAGCAGAACAAAAAATTCAATCTGTAGTGCTAGCACAGTCATGAATTACCAGATGTAATTATCCACTCTAATTAGATATAGCAATTTTTTAGAAATAAATTATCATTTTATCACAGTCTCTGATTAGTTAGGTATTTTTCTATAGTCGTATCTAAAGGAACACTGGCACAATGGACATGAGATGGTTCAGAGAGAGGAAAGAATGAGAAAGAGCTAATGGTAGATGATGTGAAATGAAGAAAATGAATAGTGCAAATGATGTATTTGTCATGTTCATGAAGTTGTAAATATCTTGGTCCACTAACTAGGGAAATTATCTGGGGTATAACCATCAATCTTAAAAATAGTATGACTGAAAAAGCAGGGCATTTAATAAATATTTTTAAAATCACTCTTAAAGGGCCTTTCCACAAAGAATTTACTAGAAAATGACTCAAGAGAAAACCAAAACAAAAATTAGGATGTAGTGCATAATGTCTTATCCTAAATGACATCAGCATGATCCTGATGATTTCCCAGTAACAAATGTTTTCAGATAAAATATGAACGTATTATCTCTTAAGTAGTCCCATGTGGGTTGCCTTTCCGTTTCTAAGAATGTGCCTCACAGGCAGCTAGTTTATGAACAACTGATTTATATTGTTTAAAATATGTTTACAGTTTAGTTTGCAATTTTGTATTGAAGTAGACATTAGCCAGATCATAGTAGTCAAACATTAGATTTATGAAATCTCAAAACTGGAAATACGCAAATTGTTTATAAAATTTGAAGTGGTATAATTATGAGCGTGTAAAATATATTCAGCAATGAGATGCTTTATTTAAACTATATTTGACATTTTTCCATTGGTAGTAACAGAAGTTCCTCAAGAAAGAGTCCCCTGCACAATCAAGCACCTAGAAAAATGTTGACAAAATTAACATTATGTGAGAAAAAGTAGCTCCCTGTTGTGAGGAAGCCCAGAGAAACTCACCTGGCCTTAGACTCCCCTTTCTGTCTTCCTCTGTAATATAGGAATTTTAGTGAATAAAATAAAAAGTCTTGTCTTCTAAGACATCAGAACCATGGCACACATTGTAGCTTTTACTTTCCATGTAATTTAGGTGTTTAAACCAAGAACTGAGTTTTCTCTGCTCAGCTGGTAAGGAAAAATTATAGAAACTTTTGCTGCTACAACAAATCCAATTCAATTTTAGGCAAAAAATGTTGTCAAAAGTATTGATAATAACTTTCAGCTCAAAGTCACTACTGGGGGTAATGAAACGAAAGGTGTGAATTTGCAAAGTACTCTCTTCCAGAAGTGTAACAGGGAATAATATGGGCTTTGTACTTTGATTACAATTTCTTTTAAGAATATGACAAAGACCTCCAGTTAATTTATGTTAGTTACTAATCAGAAATTATTGTTTTCAGTTAGATTTACCGAAATTAAGCCTGAACTTTGAGGCCATCGGCAGAGTAATCTCCACCACTACCTATTTATGTGAAAACAAAAGTAGACATAACATGCAAGGAATATCTGGGAACATATAGCAAAGAATTTAATGATCGCATACTTCCAAATTATGATGTCAATAGAAATTAGAGCAGAAGATAGTGGCAGAAATGTGGCTTTGAAATAGCTTAACATATTATGACAGTATACATAGCTTTAAAACTATTTAAATTGTCTAAGAACCATGCAGTTTTGTATAGGATTTTTATAATATCCATCAGCTATGCACAGTTAAGCAGACATACCCTCTGTCTTGTCTGTGCAGAGACTGTAAATGAAGACTAGAGCTGTCTAATTCTTCACAGCCACAGATTTATGCTGTAAATTTGATTGACTTCTTGTGGGAGAAGGGAATGAGTCTTTATGTAATTAACTAATAGTTTGAATAATGAATACGATGTTTGAAAAGCATTACTCCTTTTCATAAATAGTACAAAACTATATGAGGCAGGAAGGATCCCTTCAACATTTGGATGCACAAAACCAGTAGTAAAGACAAACACATAAACTTGTACTTTTGCTGGAGAAAGAGGCGATTCATTAGAAGCAGACAAAAAGAAATGGTATTTTTCAGTGGATTGGATGTTTTCAAGGCATATCCAATTTCTATTCAGACTTTTTGTATAAATCTAACAGCAGAGCTTCATGCTTGGCATGGCAAACATGAGTCCTCATTCTGTCTTTAATTCACTCATTAGAAAGCAACTTCATGGGAATATCGAGGTACTACATTCTTAATACTAGTAAAAGAAAGGGTTACAGTCATAAGAAACCACTGTCATTTTTTTTTTATTTAAGAAACTTGACATTATTTGATAAACATGTTCAGAAGGAAGTCTAAATTCGGCTGAATTTGGAAGGTACTAATGGTCCCCTGTGAACAAAAGGACAGGAAAAGTCTGATTTAGATTTCTGGCGCGAGGATGGTGAATATGTTTAGGTTCTCAGTTTGAAAAAGGGTGAGGGACTTTTACTGGGATTGCAGTGCCTTTTGTTGTAAGAACTGTGTCAGCATGGACAAATGAGGTTTTTCTTGCCACGTTAGTGATGTCGGTTGCTTACACAATGCTTTTTCATCGCTGTCACTGAGTGTTTTTCAGAGGAACTTGCCAGCGCAGCAGAACACAACAGCGTGGAAATGCAGAATGCTGTATAATCCACAGCAATAGAAAGTATAAGAAAAGCACGTTCAGGATCTATACAGAAGCTGAGTTTCTAGTTTTTCTGTCTGTTAGTATAGTCATGATCGTGGCAATAAAATGCATTGTGTACACATATGAATTCTTTGAAGATTTACCTTCGTGTCCACAGTGGAAATAACAAGCTTTTACCAGTGCTGTCCTTTCAAATTGTGTTCTGTTCATATTACTTCTTAAACATGAAAAAAGTAGCCCCCAACAATACACTATTAATATAGCCTGGAGTATTTTAAAACAATGGATAGTGTAAGTGTAAGAAATCTATTAATACTTAAATGAAATTAATTAGTTAATTATGATCCTTGGACTGGACGTTACTGGAATACAATCTGACTCTCTACTTGGCCCCATTTCTTAGGAAATTCTCATTGAAACTATGGGATTTGGGTCTCTGTGAATTTTTGTTTGAAGACAAGAGATAAAAGCGTAATTCTTGAACTTAAAATACTGATTATGTTAAGCAGTTATGGTTGGTTTGAGTGGGATCAGAACTGTATTCTTACTGTAGATAACACAACATTATTGCAGAGAAATAAGGGTTGACAGGACATAGTAACATTGCACATGTACTTACAACAATGGCTGACTAAAAAAGCTAGCTTGCTTTTTTTTATACCATATTCTTTGTCTTATTAAAGAGCAGAAAAAAGAGAAAAGCAAAAACCCCCAAATCCAGAAGACTCTTGGGCATTATCTATGACCAAATTTCTATTTTTCAAGTTTTCAACACAAAAGCATATGGAACAAACATTATCACAAGCAATCCTGAGATAAAAAAATCTAAATAAAAATCAAGTATCTGATTACCCCAGAGTTAATGGTAAAATTCTGTATTTGAGTTCATCTCACATAATATTATATCTCTGTCACTGACTTTTAACAGAGAGCTAGACATCTTAAATTCCTTTGAAGTTAATGGAGAGGAAAAGGAACTCTTAGTTCATAGATTCGTTTAGGTTGGGAAAGAACTTTAAGAGCATTGAGTCCAACTATAAACCTACCACTGCCAAATCCACCACTAAACGATGCCTCTAAGAGCCACATCTACACGTCTTTTAAATACCTCCAAGGATGGTCAGTCCACCAGTTGTCTGGGCGGTGTGTTCCAATGCTTGATAACCCTTTCTGTGAAGAAATTTTTCCTAATATCCAATCGAAACCTCCCCCGGCACAACTTGAGGCAGTTTCCTCTCGTCCTATCACTTGTTACTTAGGAGAAGAGACCAATGCCCACCTCACTACAACCTCCTTTCATGTAGTTGTAGAAAGCAATAACATGTTCCCTGAGCCTCATTTTCTCAAGACGAAGCAAGCCCAGTTCCCCCAGTTACTCCTCATAAGACCCTGTGAATGAATTCAGCTTAGCTCCAAAAACATACCTGCATTTGTTTCAATCAGTATCCACAGTAAGAACTTCAGTGTAAGCAACATGCTGACACACCAAGAAAATAGTTATATTACTGTCATATACCTAAATTATACCTCTTTCTTACGATGTAAACAACCTTAGCAAATGGTAGACACTGAATCATTCCAAAACAATTGTGTATACTCGCATTTTCAAAAAAAAAAAAAAACCAAACAAAAACAACAAAAAAAGAGATAAACCATGCTCTCAACATACTTGTACATTCTGTGTGAATCAGGTCACCGTGTTGGTTTTAGCACTGGTATAAAAATGCTATGGGAAGCGTAAATCTGCTTCTTTGAGTTTCACTTTCTTTCTCTACTTTTAAATTGTCTGTTTGTGTGTCGTTTGCTTATTCTCCTTATATCCCCTTGGCTCCCTCTGGCTAATAAGTGTTAGATCAAGCAGAGGTCAATGTAAGGCAATGGTCCATAACTGATGTGCCAGGGACACCAGTAGAGATGAGCTTGATAGCTCACCTTCAATAAAGAGAGCCCTGAACGTAATCCATTTGACAGACTATGAGAAGAAAGGATATATATCTTGTTTTCTATAGTGACATTTCTCTGAATGTTTGCTTTATTGTTGCAAAAACTTTCCTACAAGTCTTCCTTGCTCTAGTTATGGGTGTATCATTGTTAATTTTTAGGAATTTTAGGAAACACTTTTTGAATTTTTAAGTTCTCAGACAAGGCCATAGCACAGGGCGACAACAACAGAGAAAAGTTCAAACTTGCAAAATCCAATTTTTAGTCCTTCTCTACATATTACAGAGAGCATGTATTTCACTCAGGAATGGCCAAAGCCCAGGGGATTTTTATAACCTATTATTTCAGCCATCTCAAAGTAATTTTGAGAGGTCATATAATGCCATCATCCCCCACTGAAATCTTGACTATTTCAGATGTCAACTCCTTACATTTTGTCTGTAAAACCCCATTTTGTAACCAAAGGGGCTGCCATTGACTGGCCAATTAGTTAGAAATACAAATTCATTTTCATAAGAATTATTCTCAATTGGGATGCACGGAAATGGAATAGAAAATATGAGCATATATGACCTATTTGCCTACTCATTAACCCAAATTAAATTTAAACCACAAAAGCATAAAATTAAATTATTATATTGCATTTTTCGTATGTTATAACAGGTCGGTGAAATGATTTTAAGGTTTTAGAATATTTATTCTAATTTTATTTTGAGAAAATCATAAAATCATGGAATAGTTTGTGTTGGAAGGGACTTTTAAAGATCATCTAGTTTGATCACCCCTGTAGAGGGGAAAGAAATGTTCCATCAGACCAGGTTTCTCTGGTATATCCGTATCTTTTTTCCACTGAATAGCCCAGAAATGGACACAGTACTCCAGATGCGAACCTCCTTAATGTTATCTTCATAAAAGTATTTTATATTTTATATCAATTTATTGTTGTCAAAGTATTCATAAGATTTTTGTATCTTTATTTTCATTGCTAAAGTGAAAATTTGGTGTGCAGTTTCTATTTTATGTGTACAGTAGGTAGGTGGCTGAGACACAACTATTTAAAAAAATTATATGATTGAATATTCAGAGAAGAACAAATCAGTTTTCACATTTTATGATCCTCACATGGGTTTCTAGCATTGTCAAATTGGAATTAGAATGAAAATTCTTCGAGAACTTATATGGTAAATTTATTTGGTATTATAGCTATTGAGTGAGGAGAAAAATAGCAAGCTGAAAGCAGCTGTAAAGAGTATGTTATTTTCCCTTAAAAAGTTTGACACACTACTCACAATAAATCAGGGAATATTTCTAAGAATTTATTTCATATAGCAGCACTATACCATCTCACAATATTTGGAATCCATGTGATGACTTTTATAATAGGAAACAGTTTACTACACATTCTTATTCAAAGTAAAGATGGATGGTTTATGAACTACTTATGAAGCTTATGACAAAAATATTTTTCCCTCAAATATGATAACACAACAAACAGTTACAGTGGTGGCTGGAGGTTTGTTTCTACTTTAAAAATAAATCTGCAGCAAATCAAGTCTTCTCATTAATGCTCTGCAGCACTATTAAAGTAATTGAACTAGGGCACGTTTAATTGATATTTAAATTACTGATAGCTTCTCAGACTGTGTTCTTTAGACTCATTGTAAGCAACAAGAGGGATAGATTTAATAGAAGGTGTTTGGGGATCTTAAAGGAACCTCTGGAAGGTTATTTATCTTGCTCTACAAGTGGGTACCCAAGATAGGCAGATTGTAGCTGTGCCTCTCTTTCTCTGTAAATGGTGAAGGGAGCTTAGATTTTGCTGTAGTTATTGTCACTATTTAGGGACACTGAAGCAGAGAGCCAGATTTCTTATTGTTTGCTATGTCATGTCTTAAATTCATATTAAAAATGTTAATTTAAATATTATAACACTTACTGATGTCCAATAAAATAAATCACAGTGCCAAATGACACACTACGCCTGTTAAGCTGTATCCCACTTATTTATCCACTATTCTAGGAACTATTACCATTTCCCAAGAAGATACCATAGTGAACCTGTGTTGCTGCTGTATGGTTGTTGTTTTTTCCTTATTGGAAAGTTTAAACCACTTCACTGAGGGAAGTTATTCTGTATTCATATTGCTGCCTCTTTCCTATTTTGTTTCCTCACAGCAGTTCAGTGGGAACTTATCCGGTACTGAAGACTTTAATTTTTGATACCCCAGAGTCTTAGAAAACCTTACACTCCCATACATTAAGCGGATGAAAAAAACCTGCTTTTCCTAACCATTAATGGTGGGCCACATCTACAAAGCTCTGGCTTTCAAATATTATATCGTAGACCACAATTCACAGAAGTCTGACTTGACAAACAATAATAGGCAGTGAGCTGACAGGCAGGGAAAATAAATCCCGATTATACAGGTATGGTGCTCTAATGAGCTGCAGAGTCTGCTCGCTTACTTCTCAAACCTTGAAAATTGTGAAGTAGGCATCAGTAGCCTTTGTACAGGTAGCTGAGCCTTACGTCGGTTGCAACAAAATATGCTTCAAACTGTTCAAAGATGTTTAACTTCTAAAGCAGTTCTCTAAAACTAGATTTATCAACTAGCCATGATTAAGTTAGACAATAACAATCAAGACGTGTGATTGCTCAGACTTTTGTACCCTAGTAACAAGTCGATACATATTTCCAATGTGGTATTTCTGATATGGTATTATTGGTTATTCTACTGCATAACTCATTTATATACTACTTGGAGAAGCAGTAAACTTACAAACACACAAAAAAAAAAATTGAATAGGGAATGGTATTCTGAAGTGGTAGACTGAAAACTGACTGAGTGGCTGGGCCCAAAGGGTAGGGATCAGCAGCACAAAGTCTAGTTGAGGACCAGTGACTGGTGGTCCAATCCTATTCAACATCTTCATTAGTGATCTGTATGCTGAGGCAGAGTGTACCCTCAGCAAGTTTACAGACAACACCAAACAGGGAGGAGTGGCTGATGTGCCAGAGGGTTGTGTTGCCATCTCCAGACCTCAACCGGCTGGAGGCTGGGCCAACAGGAACCTCATCAAGTTCAACAAGAGGAAGTCCAAAGTCCTGTAAGTGGGGAAGAGCAACCCAATGCACTAATATATGCTGGGATAAATCCAGCTGGAAAGCAGCTTTGCAGAAAAGGACCTGGGTGTCCTGCTGGAAACCAAGCTGAACATCAGCCAGCAATGTTCCTTTGCTGCAACAAAGGCAAGTGGTGTCCTGGGCTGTGTTAGGTGGAGCAAAGTCAACAGGTCAAGGCAGGTGGTCCTTTCCCCTTATTCAGCACTGCTGAGGCCACACCTGGAGTACTGTGTTTAGTTCTGTCTCCCCAGTACAAGAGAGACAAAGACATACTGGAGAGAGTGCAGTGAAGGGCCACAAAGATGATCGAGGAATTGGAGCATTCTCCTGTGAGGAAAACCTGAGAAAGCTGGGACCGTTTAGCCTACGGAAGACTCAGGTGGGTTCTCATCCATGTGTATAAATACCTTAAGGGAAGGTGCAAAGAGCATGAAGCCAAGCTGTTTTCAGTGGTGCCCAGATGACAGGATAATAGGCAATGGAGAAAAAGTGGTCCGGAGGTTTGGTCTGGATAGAAGGAAACACTGTTTCACTGTGAGGATGACTGAGCACCAGCACAGATTGTCCAGAGTGGCTCCGGAGCCTCCCCTCAGAGATATTCAAAAAACATCTAGACATGGTCCTGGGCAACCTGCTGTAGGTGGCACTGCTTGAGCAGGGGGAGTTGGTCAGGATGACCTCCAGAGGTCCTTCCAACCTCAACCATTCTGTAAGTCTGTGATTCTGTGACATGGTGCTCCAGATGAGGCCTCAACAGTTCGTTGTAAAGGGGAAGGATGACGTCCGTTGACCTGCTGGTCATACTTTGCCTAAGGCAGCCCAGGATACCATCAGCTTTCTTTGCTGCAAGGACACTCCTATGTCCTTTTCTGCAAATCTGTTTTCCAGCTGGCCAGCCCTCAGCGCATATTGATGCGTGGGATTTCTCCTCCTTCAGTGCAGGACTGCACTTCCCCTTGTTGACTTTTCATGAGGTTGAATTGTGAATTCATGCTGACTACTCCCAACCACCTTCTTGTCCTTCATATATCTGGAAATAGTTTCCAGGAGTAGTCACTCCATCTCCTCTCCAGGCACTGAGGTGAGGCTGACCAGCCGGGGCACTCCCTTTTTACCTTTTTGAAGATATTTAGCAGTGTTAACTTAGATGCTCTGCTCTGGAGCTTTAGGAAGAAACAAAACCGTTATTCTTGGGAACACAAGGAGTTAATACCTTTATATGAGATACCACATGCAGTAAAAGGCAATCAGGGTTTATTTATTGTCTGGAAGTCTTATTGATTTTTTTTTTTTTTGCTGACACTATCTCCTGCAGGAGAATGAAATGCCTTCATTGAAACTATTGTCAACACATTAAAATATGTCCTGTTAAACTAATTTCCTCATTGGGTTGGGGTTTTGTTTGGTATTGCTAATTATTGCTTCTATTTTAATTACTACTGAGAAAAATGTTCTGTTAGCCTAATTACATAAGAATGTTGTATTAAGGTACAAAGCTTAACTTTACTATTTAATGATTTACAAAGGTTGTTACAGAGTTTGCTGTTATCACTAAGTTCGGAAGTGTTGCCCTTTTTTCTGACAGTAGTGTCCTGATAATGATACCACCATTACCTCTCTTCTGAGCATTCTGAGGCCTGTTACTGGCTTCCCAGCAGACAAAAAAAATAAAATAAAATAAAATCAATGAAGTAGAGTACGTACACTTAGAGCTACTTCCTTTATACATAACAATCAGAAGACACATTTTCACAAATAGAAACAGCTGAGAATTTTTTTCCCGTCTGCAGAATGACTGAAATGCAAATCAAGCGTAATAAATATTCTTGGTCAGAATTATTCCTTGTTTTTCAGAGTACTCACAGGAAAATTGCACGTAGGAGAGATGACATAGGAGAGTATAAATATGCAAGGATGTGGCTGATTTTGGTAAAAGTAATAGTTGTTTTCTAGATGCAAGAAAATATTTATGTGACTTTTAATTGCAGTTATAATACATTTCAAGCTGGATAATGCATTGATTAAACAGAATCTGTTTTCTTCATATTCTATTTTAGAAGTTCAGAACTCTTTCCTGTACAGGCACAATCTTGCTAAATTAAACAATACATTTCAGCAAAAGGTTTTGTTCAGAGGCTTTGACAAATAGCGGACATAAAGCACGATATGATGAATTCCCAAGGAACTCCAGTTACAACACCTCTTTCCAGAAATCTTAGGCTACCTATTGCTGTCTCATTTCCAACATCTTGGCCAAATTTTGCCTTTAAGCATTTGTCTCAAAAAAGAAAATGAAGTCTCTGCGATCTACTAAGTCTACTTTTCATAATGTTAGAAATCTATCTATACTGTATTTTAAAAATAAGCACACCCTAGAGCTCACTATTTAGATAACATAATATGAAAAAAAATAGGTTACACAGCTCTGTGTCACAGGACAACATGATGGCTCCTACTCTAAAAGAAGCCTGTTGGATCCGAGAAGCTTCCATTGACAAGATGAGCTTCCATTGTCTCTTTGTGAATTTCTCAATCCATTTCTCCATCCAATTTCTCAATCCCCTCACAATACATAGACCTGTATTTTAACTAGTATATGAATGTGCATATGTATGTTTGCATATATTTGTTTTAATATATAAATATGCATTTTTTGAAGAGGCAGGGTTGTTATACTCAATTTTTCTTTTCCATCTTAATGTCTTTTTTTTTAATGCCTTTTCCTGGCTATCTAATTCCTCTCTCTTGCTACAGCTGAAATTCCAGTCTTACTGAAATCAATTGGGGTTTTGCCATTGAGTTGATAGGTGTCAAGATCTCACTCATGGTGTTCATACCCTGCAAATATTTACAGAAAGCAAGCTTGCCACTCTCCTGAAACTTCCACCTACGATGGTTACTCAGCCTGATCTAGAGTTTGCATTCAGCAATTCTTACTCTTTTGTTAAAAAACCTCAGTCTCCTTCACTCTGCAATATTTTCTTCCTCTTGTTTTAAGCCCCAGAACTTATAAAAGTCAAAAGTTAAATGTCCCTTTCCTATAAAATAAGCTTTAAACTCCTTCAAATAATCAAAGGCTGCATTTAATAAAATAATGAGTCATTATGGCTTCATTCCCATAAATTAGGACGACAAAAGACAGGCAGTAACACGTATTAAAGATGGCTGTTAAGGATAGCAAGGACTGGTTATTTTGAGACCTCACAGAAGTTTACTGATATAGGTTCAGAGAGGTTATCTGACTGTTGGCTACCTCAGTGCAGCATCAGGCTTCAGTTAAGTGCTAGAATGCATCTCCTATGTGTCCCACAGCTGCCCTGCGGCAATTCTAAATACAAACCAAGTCTAAAAATCAACCTTTCGTAATGAATATATTTATTTTTTTAACAGAAGAAGAAAATATTAGCCATTTTCTCCTCACCACTTCAGTTGTTTTCAAAGCTTGTTTTCAGACCGGTTGTAAGGAGGTCATTCATTTAGAGCATCACCCTGAGATCTACACTCCTCTGATGCTTGATTTCCTATTACATATTTTCTCTCTCTTTTCTGTCAATTTAAAGAAGAGCTGTTCAGTAGCTTCCAGCTGGCTTTTCATGGAGAAAGCATAGTACAATGTAGAAATGAATTAAAGCCCTAATTCCTCTGGGTAGGCAATGCATAGTATTGAATTTACTATCTGACAAAAAGACCAAGGTAAAAGAAAAAAAAAAAAAACAACCTACATTCTTTCCTTTGTTTTCAGAAGTGGTAGAAGTTTCTTGAGCAGAAGACTTTCTAGAGAATCAGTTTAAAAACATGATGGAGTCCTATTAGCATGATTGAAAAAAAAAAAAAAGCCTTTTTTAAGCTTGAAAGTATCTCCATCTTAAGTCTAGGAGTTTAAGAGATATCTTTCATTGGGAAAAAACCTAGCACAGAATTTTAACGGGAAATTGGGAAGAGAGTGTGGACGACATATAGTACATCCCCACTTGAAAAATAAAAAAGGATGAAAAAAGAAAAATCCCAGAAAAGTGAAAATTATTATTTTAACAATATTATTAAATGGGACGATTTTATTAGTGTCTATATTTTCTCTTGTGGAAAATGAGATGTATCACCTTCTAGTGTCAGAGGTGCTCTACATGAATTGATAATAACAGACAAGTAAAAGTAAACAGGCATATCTAGTCTTTGCTTTTCTGGAATAAAAGGCCTAGTTTCAAATAAATGCATTTGCAATGAGTGGGAATCTTTATTCTGGATTATAGTTTCTTTAGTTCAATTCAGATTTCCAGGATGCCTTAAAATACTGCATTTTATCATACTTCTCTGATGTGTTTCTTCCTTCTATATAGTTATACTGAAGTTATACTGAACTTTGTGCTTATGGAGGAAGCTAAATCTATGTAAATATGGAAATAGAATAACGCTGTAAATCTTTTCCAAGTGGTTCAGCTGTCTGTGATCCAAGGTCTAGTTTTGATACAATCCAGTTGTGTGTAAACTTGGCTGAAAATTTTGAGAAAACTGATAATTGTGACAAATGGCTATGAGAAAACGCATAGGAAAGAACCACAAAAGATAAAAAGGGTTAAAATGCAGGAAGAGGTAGGATAATTGAGATGAGACAGTCAGCAACTTGGATATTAAAGATGAAAAGTACTGGTGAGGAAATGTATAAAATCCCAAGGAAAAAAAAAGAATTCCAAGGAGCAAGAGGGGCCATTCTTGTCCTTCTGACGAGTGACTGTCTACCAGCAAAGACACAGTAAGTGCCTCATCTCAAATAACAAGCATATTAAATGTTAAACTGGGAGATTAATAATCTTGGCCATCTACTGAACATATTTACAGAAAAAAAAATAATTGACTTGCATTCTTAAACTATGCATAACCTTCCTACAAGGAACCTTCCTATGCATTGCAACCCAGAGACAAAAAGTTATAAGACCATCTGTGCCAATAGCACAAATATAGAAACTATTCCATTTTACATCTGTAAAAACTGCTAAAAATTTACAGTGTTAGAACACCATATTCTATTCAACAATCCAGAGTTCTTCAATGACATATAAAATAATTTTGTGTGATCCATTGACAGACTTCCATCAATTTTTCAGTGTCTGCCTTAATCCTTTGGATGTATAGTAATTTATTTTTTTTTTCATTCAAGGTTACACGGGCAATTCATTCAAGACAAATGAATTGCCTGCCTTTTTTTTCTTTTTAATATCTAGCTTAAAATGCAATTGTTTTTAATGATGTACTTGCCCTTGGTAACTTCTTCCAAATAAAATTAATCTTTGATGGTAATATTCTCCACATGCTGTATCATGTCAAGAACTATAAATGTTCCATCACTATTTTTATGTTACTTTATTGCTGTAGAAGGTCTAAAAATTTATTAGCTCTTTTACATTGTCATCATTATTATGTATTTCACATAGTGAATAAATGATGAATTGTTGCCACAGAAAGTATTTTATTACAAAAAAAAAAAAAAAAAAACCCACCAACCTGCTACACTGTCAGAAAGTGTAAAGGGCCATTGCTCTGCTCTAACTTGAATCCTAGAACAAGAAAATATGAGCTATTTTCTGCTTTTGGCACCACCCAGAGAATGATGTTGCTGTGAATTGCCATTGAGCTTGTTCTACATAACTGAATGTGAGAGGGCATGTACTTGAGCTCCTGCAGCCTCTCATTCCCCTGCATTACATGCCCTGCTTGAGGAACAATACAATTTAAAAAGAAAAAAGGGTAACAAAAAAAAATAAAAATAATAAAATAAAATAAAATAAAATAAAATAAAATAAAATAAAATAAAATAAAATAAAATAAGGGAAAGTAGGGATGATCATGGAATATTACAGCTATTTTCAGGCTGTCCATATTTCACAAATTAAAAAGTATACTCCTTGTCCTATGAATGCGGGCATTAAATGAGGTACAGGAGTTAATCGTCATGTTAAATTAATTTTCCTATATGAAAATGTGTAGAAACAAGCAAGAACAGCTTGCAAACTTAGGCCTTGTGGGAAGGAAGGAAGGAAGGAAGGAAGGAAGGAAGGAAGGAAGGAAGGAAGGAAAAGGAGACAGACAAATGTTCATTATCCAGAACTTCATATTGTCTAGTGCTTATACTACACTAAAACACTATTGTAGCATCCATGGAAGAGTATATATTTTACTGGGCATCATTTGAAGGAATACCTGTGCCAAGAGCATACTACTCATCCTCTCAGAAAACTGCATGAAGAAAAATGGTCAATGATTACCCTGGTATTAGTACGCACCCCACAGCAATATGTCAAGAAGATGAAAATGGTTTCTAATCCCTTCATCAGGATTACATTATTAAGATATAAAATTGCAGGCACAGATCTACATGAATCAGTTCAGCCAGTGTCCGTGAGTGTGAATTATGGAAAGATTTCATGTGACAATCAACAAATATTCACTAGTACAGCTAATATACTGACAAATTTTTCTATATAGCTTTTTCTATTCAGCACACTATGTGAAAAGATGTATGAAATATGTAAGCTATGAATGTTGATTGGTAAAAAATATATATAATTTGAAAATTAAGGCATTAATATCATACTTAAGCAGTGGACTGTAGTAACTGCTCAGAAACACTTAAGAGAGAGATCAGAATGATTTGATTACTGTAGTAATTATTTAAAAACTGACTACATAAGATGCAATGAAGTGAAAATAACTGGGCCATCATAACACCAATTGATGTACAGCTATTATGTTGAAAAGTCACAGGTTTCATAAATAATCATGAAGGGCAATGACAAGGGTTATGATCAGACACACTTTTGGCATGTCTATTAGCTCTATTTTATTAAATAATACCAATTAGTAAAAGCTTGAGGCATAGATTAAGTAAGGATTCCAAGAGGAAATCAAGGATTCTGCTTTTTTAGAAATAGGAGCTTTGCAATAGATTTCATGTAATCAGCTTAGTATATATCAATCTTATAAAATTTACAATCAAGGATACACTCTTGTAGACCATCTGAGTAATAGCAATGATGAACAAAAAGTTGTCTCAGAAGAAATGTTACATATCAGCACTTTACACCTGACCTATTTTTTAACTTTCTGCAAGGCAAGAGAAGATCAATCCTGATACCACATTTCTGCAAACACTCTCATTTTTTAGTTTATATCAAAATAGAAAATGTATGTATGGGCTTAATGGTTCAAGAACCACTTTGTTATTAATTTTATCTAATGTGTTACACAAAAATGCAGTTCTAACATAACTCTAGAAACTGGTTACATTTTATTGTATCTATGTGAATTGCACTTATATTTTTGGAATTTTAAACTGACGTCCCCTTACTACTGATCTATTCCAGATACGGTAGTAGAAAATATATACTTGACTTGCTATTGGGTTGGTCAGGAATATACTAGCAATTTTTTTTCTTTACAAAATGTTGATTCATCAAAACCAATTTGTTTGGAGTAGAAATATTGATTTTGACTGTTGCTTTGATCAAAAGGATTTTGTAGTTCTTCCTCCTCAGACATCCAGAGCCAAATCACACATCCAAGTAATGGGTCATATTGACTTCTTAGGAAATCAGTCTTTTACTGTTTGAAAGTATTTTCTGACAGTTCTCTGTTCAGCTGCAGTTCACCCCATACTTGACTTTCACTTAAAGCTATATGCTTTTCTTGCATATATGTTCTTGGGATGTAACAGGAGGGAGAAGGCAGAAGGGAGCTGTATTGGCAATTCATCAAAAGGCAAAAGTGCCTTTGAATAACTCGTTGCAAGATGTACAGAGACAGAGAAAACAGGCTTTCCACTGCAGATGCTTTGCTTGCTGCAGAATGGGGGTAGCTCCTGGGAATGAAAAAGTCAAGCTCTGAGTCGAGATCATCACCCATGGTGTATTGATGAGCCACTAAGTTTGTTCTTTGAGTTGAGTGCTTCAGCTAAAGCCAAGGAACAGGTGAAATTTAGGAACAGGAGTGGTGGGTAATGCCTCCAGAGAACTGAAAAAGATAAAGGATGTACAGCACAAAGGATAAAAATTTCCAGAGAACTAAAAAGGATAAAAGCTCTTGTCTCAGTCATGGTGGGAAGAGGAGAGACCATCCTTCTTGGATTGTGTTCTAGACACCATAGCCTAATGAGCTATATGTGTTCCTTACATCCTTAACTCCTTTAAAGCTTTTCTTATGTGAAACTTCACCTTTTCCTCTCATTGCCTTTGCCAAGCTTCTCCTGTAGCTGCACCTACAGTCACTGACTGACAATTTCCTGGCCAAAACCACTGTAGTCAAGGCCTGTGCTGTGGGCAGCCATCTCTCAAGAAATAAGGGAAGAGTTTTTCTTGGGGACTGAAGAGATATCAGCCAAAGCTTCCTGTCAATGCACAGAAAAGGGGAAAAACTGAATATAGAGAACAGTCATAGTAACCATACATATCTAAAAGGGATGGCTCATCATAAGTGATTTGTGAGAGGGTATGAAGATACTTCCTACTGTCTCTTCGACCAAATATGAAGCAATAATAATGACTTAGACTTGTTCAAATACCTGTTTCCTTAAGGGAAAGAACCTGAAGGGGGACTCTCATCAGTTGATTTAAAATGTCCTCCATTATTGCTGCTGCTGCTACTGAACTGATTTTAACACCCTCACACTCTGTCGCATTGCACATTGTCCAAACTCATAGCTGGGAGGTGGGTTGGTCATTAGGTATCAGAAAACAGTTCAGAAAAACACAAGGAAGAACAGTAACAAGGCTCAGACACAGAGGAGATGGGGACACGAATTTGTTACCACCTCCTTGAGACAGATAGAAGATCAGAATGGTTCTTCATAGAAGACCTCAGAGCTGGTGAAAGAAAAGTTTATAAGATATCTTTTCTTTAGAAAGCTGTGAACCATCTGCACAGTAGAGGCATTTGGCACCAGGTAAGCTATATTTCACCCCCTAAAGCTTCCACACAAAATAAAAAATAAAAAAAAAAATCAAAACACCAATCTAGAGGGGCATCAGGAATGCGGGCAACTCTTTCCTCAATCTGTTGATTCATAAATATTTTACTGTACCGATTTACTGACACAGTAACTATCAGGGGTTTAATTTCTACGAGAAAAACACTGAAGTTAGACATTGTCAGTGCTTAGCAACTGCAAAGTTAACACTTCGTATTAATCAGGATATTTCTTATGTAAATCTAGGAACCCTAGGTTACCGCAGATTCCTATGATACAGTCAGCAGGATCTTCCAAATAAAGAGGAGACTTCAATGAAACAAATGCATGAAGTGGTGCTGACTTAAATACCCATCACGTTGTTTTCAGACATTCACTGTGAAAACTGACAGTGCTTGAACAGTGTCAGACTTTTAAAGCCTGAAATAGGATGCAGGAGAGGAATTGGATCGTTATGACACTGAGCTCTCAAAATCCTACTGACTAAAACCATTTGGTTTATTTCAGCCCTTTTGTATATGGATATCATTTTTCAAAACCATATTGCATTTTTCTGATACAGTTTAATTAATATTGAAAAAATACTTTTATGTAACAATAATTTTAATACTGAATGAACTTTAAATATTTAGGGTAATTATTCTAAGGATTCAATTACCATAAATGTCTATTAAAGTGTAAAAGTTTGCAAAAAAAATCTTTTGCCTCCATTAATGAAATATTCTTTTTTTTTTAATTTTTGAGTGCAATGTTTATAGAACTATTTATATAAGAAGGCAGATGGATTACTTTGAAGGTTTAACAGGTACATGCTATTTAGAGAGTCTTAGAAGACATGTCTGATTACTATGACTAAAATGGCAGATGTTACTCTTCATTTCCAAATACAAGTTCAGATTTGCCTTGCCTTCTCATTCAAATGTTTTCTTCACCAACACAGTAGAGAAAGTATTTGGTTTTGAAAATGAATTCTATGGTGTTTTTGCAAGCATATTTATTTTGAAGACAAATAGAACCAGGTGGATACTGATATATTTAATAAGGTGTTCTGTATTTGATGTAAAAATCCTCAACATAACCCCCACTAATGTGTGCAAGATTTTTTCCATTGATAACTAGCATTGTTAAAAGTGGTGTCTTGCACAGTTGTGTGTAATATTTCACTCGTTTTCAGTTCTCTAGAGACTGACATTTATAATATAGCCATCCTTGATGGTTTATTTTCAATTTCGTTTCCATTTTGCTTTTATTTTCCTGAAGTCATACAACTTTGTGAAAAATTCCCCTTCACACAGAAACAACACTGATCCCTCCTCCTAGCATGGTTTTAGGGCTGAAGAACGTGTCTGTCCTCAACAACCTACAGGACCTAAGGGATCTCTGAGTATTTCCACATTCTACTCTTCACTCTTTTTTAATTCTGTTTTTAAACTAGCAAACACATAGAAGGACCATATAATAGTAGTGTGTTTCTCTACATTGAGAAACATATATTTTTCATTGGACTACTGGGTTTTCAGTATATATGTTATTAATTGGCTTTTTCCTACTATTGCAAGCTGTGCATGTATGTCTGATACCAATACCTGATTTGACTCTTCTAGAAAAATTTCAGAGAAAAATAGTAAAGATATCAAGAAAATTCTATTTCTTGATACACTGACATGATACAGCCTGACATTCTGACATGAAAAGATGTTTACATTAAATACCACAGAAGAAACAACTTTTGAATAATAAGATCCAAGAGTCACAAGAATGCTAAAATTTCCTCGCGTCTTTTTACACATACATCTTACATATTTACAGCTCTGTGACATTATACATGATTTAAAAAAAATTACTTGGAAGGCTATATGGATAACTAAAAATTATATTATATGTAAATACTGTTATGTTTCAGAGAAAAGAACACAAACATGTTCCGCTTATATAAACTCTTACTCATTAAACTGTTAAAATATTTCATTGGGGATTTTTTCTATTTCTTTATTACTCCTACATGGAGCATTAAAAGTCTTTGCATTTGTGAATGTGTGTGTATATATACATATATATATATAGTAATTAAACTTTTTCCTTAAAATGGAACATATTCCTTAATTTAAGATTGGATGTTTTCTTACAGATAAATGATTGATTGTGGGTTTATTTTAACAAAATTGGATTGGTTTTCTAAAAAGTCTTTTTGCATCTTTTCTTTTTTTCTTAATAGTTACGATTGGTTTATACAGTGCCTATTCAATTACCAAGCTGCATAGCAAACCTGTGTATGTCTTGGTCTAGCATTTATTGATTGTTTTATAAATTATATGCCTTTGTAAAAGTGCTTGGAGATAAAAGGTAGTTATAAGAAAATTTTACCAAATAAAGCAGCTATAAACTTATACAATTACAATCCTTTTTTTTTTTTTAAATCACGGAGCTTAAAAACCTTAACTTTGAGATGAAAACTAACAAAAATAAACAACAAACATCAGGTATGCTTAAAATATCTATATATTTTGAGCATTTAGAAAAGTATTTTACAAAACCTGAAGAACACTAATACAAAGTGTTAAATTGTCTCAGAGGTTATAAAAGTCCTTATCATCCTGCCTCCAAACCTCTTCATCATCCATTGTAAACTTCTCCTGATTATTCTCTAAATAAGCTCCATTTTTAAAAAACAAACAACCAAATAACAAAATCATGCATCTTTCCATGCCCAGAGTTTAAATATTTTCACTTCCACTTTATGAAATAACACTTTTTAGTAGATGACCTACCTTCCTTCTTTATCTCCTTAGTAATTAAAAGACTACTGCTATACTATATATATATACACACTATAGATAACTACAGCTATAAATCATTTGGTCTAATAGAAGATCTTTCTTCCCACTACCACCTTTGTTTTATAAGAGCCTTCATTCTCCAATATGGACTGATAATCTGTTCTGCCACATCACTTTATAACTTCCAGGGAAGAGGTTCATGATAACCCTTTGCCGTGACACTTGAGTAATGGGCACTTACACCTTGAACTGTTAACGAGGTTAGTGAAAGTTCTGATTCTGCATTACTCTACATCCTGCCTTTCCAGCCTCTCTTTTTGCCCTTGGCCTCTATGGCCTCACTGCAACACGAGCCAGAGGAAATGCCCAGGGCAGTTGACAATGTGGTGAGTCTCATACGATCTCACTGAGAAATGTGGAAATCATTCGTAACATGAGGAATTTTATATTTGCTTCAAACCGAAGATTTTATGGGCTTTCAGGAAAACGGTTGCTGGTTTAGAGGAAGGTTCATCGCTTTGGGGGGACAAAAGGGTCATTATCAGCCAAGCAGGCTCCAGGGGGATATTTCAGACCATGATTTGTGCCAGTTATTCTTAGCTAAACCATCTGCATAAGCAAACCTTTACACCTTAATTCTGTATCGTTTGGTTCTCAAGAAAAAAACAAAACAAACCGACCAACCAGATAAACAAAAACAGAGGGTCAGAGAGCAATCTGATATGAACTCATCAAACTTTTCTAGTGGTAAAACACTTAAAAATTCTTGACTGGAAAACAGGATAGCAAAAGCTAACAAAATTAAAAAAAAACAACCCAACTTTATAAAAATATCTAAAGCTTTGATAAGTAATAATAATTGATTCCAAACGAGATTCAAATCTATAGCATCATGTACAAAGTCTAATCCACTGAGTCTCTCTGTGCCCTTTAGTCCTACTGAAGTAAAGAAAACACAGGCTAAAAATGCAGAGATGATAATTTCTGGATTTTGTTTACCTTGTAGACCTCTGGGCAGCCAGTCTCTGAACTACAGCCGTTCAATTCTTGTGTTACTCTAAAAGCACAGACTTTAGATATAGACAAAACAATTCTGAATATAATTTTTCTTTCTTTTTCCTTTTTTTTTTTTTTTTTGATACACTTGAATAATCCCCATGGAAAGCCATATTAGTATTAGGATTTTCTATAGTTCTCATCAGCTGAATATCAGGATGCCTATTGTCACAGTTCAGTGTACATTCCAGATATGAAAGTGCTCAGCTCTGGACAGAAGTGTCAATGTAAAGGAAAATCAGAGTGCTTTGGGGAAGACTTTGTTCAATAATCACTGCTTCTGACTGCAATCTGCGAAATCATTTTTTATAAAGCATGCAGAATAAAGACAAGAACAGATGTTTCTTCTTTTTTTTTCTTTTCCTCCTTTTTTTCCCTATCACTACCATTTCTTTGCTTTTGTTATCTTTGTTGCCTATACTTCACATACAAAAATCTGAAAGGTTTGTAGTAACTGTTCATGGGAGAATGAAAGAAGAATGATTTATAGAAGCCAGTTCCTCACTTGCATGCATGAAATAAAAAGCGGTCATAAAAAAAGCAAACTTACTAGGAATAAATCCTACATATGCAAATTTAGAATAGCAACATCCAAACAATTCAACCATTCTAAGGATGATTAACAAAGTTATGCTGTGGTGAAGGTACCACAGTTAGGTTCACATAAACAAAAGTTTTTCAGAGTATATAAATGAAAACAGGCAGAAAAGAGTAAAGATTAAAATAGAGAGCGTTTCTCCTTCAAAAACATGGGTAAACGTCAGGCATATCATGACAATTTGACCGTATCTAAGACCTCTATCTAGACCACTATTAAAAACGTGAAGCTAACACTAAATGCATTCAAAGCTGAGGGGAAAGCTCTGACATTCTGTAAACAGCAGAGGAGAAGACAGAACACATTTTCTAAATACCTATAGACATGTTAGACAATTAGCTTTGCTCTTTAATGAACTCTTCATTGTTTATAAATTTTATCCTAGAATTAAAGTGTCTTCAAAGGAAGAAAATACTGTGTAATAAAAAGTGTTTCAATCAGGCATAGAAAAATAAAGGAAGAATCAATGAGTTTTACTTGAATTAGATAAATTTAAAGCAGAAGTAAACATATTTTTAGCAGTGAGGTAAATAAAAAAATAATAAATTCTGTCCATCTTAGACTTTTCATATCAGATCCATTGCAGAGATATGTTTAGATGAATATATGTTGCTAGGTTCAACTGAGGGAAAAACCACAACTGTCTGTACTATACTATCTATTTACTATCTATATTATATTATCTACTATATTATCTAATTCTTTCTTCTGGAATCAAAATTTACATTCCTTTAAGGCTATGTCTGGATGCATTAACAACGATAATTGACTTTAACAAATTAGTAATCTAACCTAGATTGTAAATCCCCAAGTATTTTTTTAAGTAAAAATACATGAATCATCGCATATTACAGTATATGAATGACTTGAAATTTAAAAATGGTATGCAAGTCTAAAAAAAAAAAAAAAGATTATCTTTAGTTAGTGATTGACCAAATAATATTCTTCTTCTAAGCCATGGTTTTCCAGAACTGAACTGTAATACAAACATTTGATGATGAACACAAGAAAGCTACAGTGGCTCGAAGTTGGATAAACTTTTTATAGAGATAGCACAAGTGATTGCAGTAGTTTCCAGAGATATAAAACAAAAATTCTTCACATTTTAAGAATCTAAATATTTCTTTGCTTTCATGAGTTTTAAATCCTCCATTAGGTTCACCATTATTTCAGAGAGAACCAATCTTATTTACATGTCCAAAGACAGGCATTACTTGTTTGGTTGTTGTTTTTTCCCCCTCTTTTCCTTCTTTGTTCTTATTTCCTCAGATGGATCTAGTAAAACATTCTTGAATAAAGTGATGTTTGTTTTCCTAGATCAGTTACCTTGTTCCATTTCAGAAATGGGAATACTGGAGTTTGGCCTTAGTGCTAGTCCATTCCAGCATCAAGCAGGGTAAAACACAATGGTAAAGAACTCACGCTCTCCACCATTCCAGCAGATGACATTCTAGTTCAAATGTCACAATTTGATCAGTTTTGTTTAGAAGATTGACAAGATTTCTTTGTTCATCCTTACAACAGTAGGAATGTTGTGGGTTTTTTTAATATTATAGCTATCAAAAGGAATGAAATTTGTATTTAACTAAATAAATATAATCTAGACTACTTTTTGTTGGCATCAGATATTTCAAAGTCTTCATTTTTCAACTGACCTTATCTTAACTGTTTGAGGAAATTGTAATAATTCTCAAGAAGAACAAACTGTAATAGCTGCATTATTTTAGTGACAGTCATATTTTTTCTGGTGCGCATATATCTTCTTTAACCTTTGGTTAGTAACTTCAGGTGTTCAGAATTACAATTTGGGGGGCTTTTTGTCTACTGTGAAGCTGTAAAATATCTCATGCTTCAAGCATATCAGCTGAAATCAGTCCAAGAGGAATGTCCTCACTGATTGTATTTCCGCTAAGCAAACCATGTGCTTGTGATGACACTGTATTTAACTGAAGAAAATCAGTTTAAAAATCAATTGAAAAGGGGAGCTCAACCGCCATGTCATCAGTGAACAAGTCCTTTCCTAGTTTTAAGTGCATGTTAACGTTTCTTTATTGTGATGTGCTGAACTTGGAGGAACTGAATAGTTTGCAATAGAAATTTGCAATCAATGATCTACCTGGAAGGATTTTATACTGAAACAGAAGTTGCATTGTGTGACTGGAGACTGATGACTGTACTATCTGCATTTAAGAAAAAGAGGGTGAAAGAAAAAATACAGGCAAACAGAGGTTCATTCTTCTGACTTCTATGTATAAGAGCTTTTAAAAAAAAAAAAAACAAAAAAAAAACAAAGAAAAGATGAAGTTCAGGCATGGAAGTAAATGGAAAAGGTTATAAAATACAGATAAGAGCTAACTTTTACCAGACAAAAGCAAACTTTTCCTTGGTAAGTTTGCTGACTTGCTAGATAAGGAAAAAGAGTTAACACTGAGTCTTTCTCTGTGCATTTATAACACTTTTCCTCTTTTTTTTTATTGTTGATGAGAACATAAACATAGAGCAAGAAAAGAGTAAAAGGACCGCCCCTCATTTTCCCAGCATCCTTCAAACTTACAAGAATTCTACAGTGACAGATTTCTTATGGAAAATACTACTTGTTGAAACAGAAATGGCTTTGGGGGTTTTTTTGGTTTGATGAGTTTCCAAATACCCACCTCAGGGCCATTGTTCTGATGATGAAGACTACATTAGAGATCTCAGAATTTCCACTCCCACACAGAGGAAATTTGAAAACATTTACAGTTTACATTTACAGGTCCCCAGCTGTGCAGATTTGCAGAACTTTGTCTCAAATATTTCATTTTAGAATTGCCAGAGTTCTGTGCTTTGGTTTCCATTTTCAAAGCTTCTTGGCTTCTCTGGGACTGCCAGAGCCACAAATTTCTCACACAGCGCAATTTAAAATTGCTAATTTCAGTGTAATTTCTTTGATAGAAAACCAGAAAGATTATTCTGAAATGAAGCAATTTAATTTCCAGATTTTCAAATGGAATTATTTCTTTTCAGTAATTCAATGCTTTGGATTTAAACTGTTGGTCTATTTTTAACTGGATTCATAATTTTATTAGTCTTTATTAGACTACCAATACTTTATTTGGACTGACTAATAGTAATTTCTTGTTTTCACATGAAAGATCATAGAACCACAGCATGCTTGAGGTTAGAAGATACCTCTCTAGGTCGTCTAGTTCACTTTCCCCCAACTCAAGCAGGATCACCAAAAGCCAGTTCTCCAGGACTACGTTCAGATGACTTTTGAATGTCCCCAAAGATGGAAACTCCCCAACCCATCTAAAGCAATCCGTGCCAGCACTCAGTCACCGTCACACTAAATGAAATGCTTCCTTACATTCAGATGGAACCTCCTGTGGTTCAGTCTGTGTCTCTTGCCTCTTGACCTGTCACTGGGCACCACTGAAAAAAAGCCTGGATCCATCTTCTTTACAGACTCCCTTCACATTTTATATACCTTCATGAGATGTATTGATTAAGCCCTCAGAAACTGCACTGGATATTTCATTGACTCACCCAGTCTTGAGGCTTGGTTGTAATTCAATGATGCACTAGGAGACAGAAAGTTCATCTGCGTAACATGGCAATTAACTCTAAAAGGAAATATGAAAAAAACAAAACCAGATGATTCAGTGTATTTTCTCACACAAAGAAGCTCATTCTAGAAAGTCAGAGCAATGGTCTACAAAACTTAGCCAGACTGCAGAAGAATCACTGCTACAAGGCCCTGACCATTGCAGCAGATACCTTATCAGTGCGTTAGCAGCTGAGACCTTTCCATCACACAAACAAGTACTTAACCCTATACATGTGCAAGTGGTTTTACCACATAGCATGCTTTTTGGTTAAATATGTGTTTGAATAGTTTGTTGAATTATGTTCCAAGAGTTCGATACAAAATTAATCGGATTCTGAATACAGTTTAATGACGGAAAACACAATTTAGATGCAATTTGGGTGTCGTATTCGAAAACTGTCATCCACAAAAAGCTATCCAACTGTTTTAATTTGGTTTTGGAAATTAGCTTATACCTAAAACCATCTGAGATGCACCTAATTGACAGTCTGACAGGAAGATGATCTGCTGAGCTTTTGTTTGAGCAGATCCAACATATAACAGGGCAATCACTGCAACGGGATAGCAGCTTGTTTTGGTGTTAAATGAATGTTAAAGAAATAAATGTTAAATCCTAGGATTTTAGAATTGCTAATAACTTGTCTGGGAGCTGAACAACATGAAGTTTCAAACTTTTCAAAATTTCAATATTGTTATTTATTTTGATTAAATTAAGAATATTTTAAGACTAAAAGCCATTCCTTCAAAGTGAGGCTCTTCATACCTCCAGCTGGTGAAGTCCAGGAGAAGGACTAGAACACTCTGGAGGTAAGTCAAGTCAGTGGAGAGTTTTGTGATTACAAAATGGTTTCATCAGCCTACAGGTGTGAGTTGGGATATATGGCATTTCAGTATCTGGACCTGTTTTGTCAAGTGCCACCTTCTGGAAAAAAAGATACCTCAAGAAATTCATGGGTAGACTTTATGTTCTTAGAGTTTGAACAGAGAGCACTTACATGTAATCTTAATGTTGAAATCTTTTCTTTTGGTAATCTTAATTTTGAAAGAAAATTAATAAAATAATTTCATGCACACAAAACCATGAAATCTTTCATCCTATTTATCCAATACATGCTGGTACAATTTCCCTTTTTGTTACTCTTTTTAAGAGAACAATCCTTTTCAAATTAAAAGAAAATTATTTCTCTCATCACTGTGGGTGACATTACACCCCAGGTGCTTAAGTGAAAGGATTTTTCATTGTTGGTGTGATGATTCCACAGCGAAGTTATTTTGCCAGCTGCTACATAAACAAAGTTTTTGTCCTTGAGCCACAGATGGGGATGCACATATTTCACGGCTGACATCAAAGTGTTCTTACTTTGGGTGCATAATACAGAATAAAAAGGCACAAGCTTTGCAAGAGAATCATGGAGTCACCTGAATGAAAGGAGGGTTGCAATTAGAAAATTGAGATTTTTTTACTTGTAAATCAAATAAGAGTTGGTTTAAGAGGGATTTATTTCTTTTGTGAGCTGAATGGGATTATTTTGACAAAACAAAGTTTAAGATCTGGTCCGTGTATGGTAAAACTACATCAGAAGGCAACATAACACATACCAGAAGAAAGGAAATCTCACTGGACATCTGAAAAAATTCTCTGTTTGCTGTCATTCTACTGACATTCCTAGAGTAAACCTATTGTTAATTCAATAAACTCCTGAGGCTGTTGGCAAGAAGGTAAAAATTTGGGGTTTTTTTGAACTTATAAAAGTCCAACTTTCACACTGATTGTAATTTCAAAGAATTCTATATATATTCAAATAATTCAATCAAATTCATGTGTTCTTACAGACCTGACAAAATGTTCTTCAAGTGGATGTGACACATGCAAGGCAATTTGAAACAAATATTTCATATCATATTCTTTAACTTTATTTGTGTTTTTGAATACTGTTGTAAATGTCTGATAAGACCAAAACTACACAGCAGCAGCTGCTTTCCTCAGGAGGTTTAATGATCATCCTTGACCTAATACTTCCCTGTAACATAGAAAAACATTTCTTCTTTCCTTTCATGTATATTCTTTGCATCTGAGGAGGTGAAAGGTTGTTCCAACTCAGCTCTTAAAGTATAGTCTGATGACTGATCCATTTAGACACCTTAGAAACACTTCTGTGTTTGTGCAGTCTCAGAGAAAATGATAAAAATGGCTTTGTAATAAATCATGCTCTCACTGTGGACATCCAGTCATTCAGAAAAGGAAAGCATCCACAACCACAATAAAAGGATAACAGTCTGTGTGTATCAAAAGAAAATATTAAAAGAAAAAAAAAATGTTTGCATTAAAAAGCAGATTGTTTTGGAAGAGTAAAATGGTGAAAAACTTAACAAAAATTACAAAAATATTTTAATTTGATTTTTAGAGATCATCAATTCCTTCAATTCCTTGCCGTACAGGAATTGAATACATAGGTGGGACATAAATTATTCAGTTTGCAAATCTACCCAATGCTTATAGGTAAATGTCTGTGTAAATTCTGAATATTCACATTAGAGATCCTTCACACGTTTTCCTTAGATAATAATGCATCTGTCCAGCATTTTTAATGGCTTTGTGTAAAAGTGGAATGGAAAGTACGGACAAATCAGAGAATCTTCTGAGACAAAACAAAATTGATAATTTTTAGTGCACTGAAAGGTGATAGTTCAAATAAAGGAGTTATAAACAATCTACAGACTCTCTCCTGTTTCTTCAGGTTCTTGTCAGAAATTTAAAATATTCTATTTTCCCTCACCCTGTTTGTTCAGCACTATAATACTGAGTGAGCTAAAAATTTTTTTTCTAGGTACAACAAGAATCACAGCTATGTTTAAAATCCTTTTTATTCCAGATTTTACCTTTGTCAAGTCAAACTGTGGAGATTTCATGATTTATTTAATGTAGAACTGAAGGATAATTCCAGGAGACACCCCCTAGCTAGTATCTGAGCCAGTACATTTGCATTGTTCTGTGACATGCCATAAGGGACTGTGAGCTCAGGTCCCAAAAGCAGGATAATCACTGGAGGGTGACACTGTGCCTGGACTAATCAGCTCTATTTCTCAACATGCTTAATTAAAATAGACGTATTCCAAAAAATTACACAGATAGATACACTGCTATGTTTCTGGAGGTGGGATTTCTGTGTCATACTCCACACTACATTGTAAACACAACCTTCGTCTTTTAAAGTAGAACTTGCACAGCACTTAGGTACCTCAGCCTAAAATTCACCTGGTGTTTCAGCTTCAGACTCATGGCAATTTGTTGCCTTAAAGTGTCAATAAGGGACTGAAGCACATTTTCAATAGCTTTCAGTTTTATAAATTTTAATTATATCATTACTGATGGGGATCCAAAAAGCTGACATTATTCCACACAAAGTCCTCTATTAGTTTTTTTACAAAATGTGCCTAACTCTCTAGCAGCAGTGGGCACTATCCCAAATAAAATTATTATAGTTGTAGCAGTAGATGCTGCATTTTCCTTTAAAAGGAGGTCTTCTCCTTTCTTGTGATAGCATCATTGGACAACTTACCCAGAAAACTGGTGAGTTGTCCAATGATGCTACCTCCAACTCACCCAGCAATTAACATTCATATTCTTTTTTACTTATAGACATTTTAGTGATTCTCAAGAGAATTATTTTATCAGGGAATAGGAGGAGTGGGCACCCCAGCAAGTGGGTCAGGGCAGGTCCAGGGGTGGCATCTAAGGTCAGCCAAGAACCCAGACAACCAGACAAGCCCATAGCGATGGGGAAGGTTACAATGTGAAGCCAGGTCAGGAATTCCACAAGAGACACTCTCAGGCCTTGTTACGATAACCAAGGTTAGCCACTGTCCTGTGACCATCAGCAGGTCCATAATGATGGGGCTAGTCTGAGGTCAAACCAGGTAGTCACATTTATGGGTGAGGTTCGGATCAACAAAGAATGTGGCTCTGCACTGGTGTAGCTACAACATAGATCAGAGATGGATCAAAACCAAGAGTCCAGCTGAAAAGCACATCCAGAGAGAAGGAAAAAGGGTGAATGGGCCAGTCCAGTGGCTCTTGCAGCTCTTTGGCAGCTGAGCAGGCCCTTTGCAATATCAGAGTTGGCTGTGAGTCCAAGCAACCAAACCGAGCGGGTGAGTTCTCGGGGTACAGAGATTTATCCTCTGGGGGAAGTCAGGAAAGCATGGGCTGTGGTGGGAAGGGCAGCCCCAAGACCCCCTCAGGAGGCTCTGTCACCATAGAAGACAGAAACCAGCAGAAAGTATGACTGTTGTGTTACGGCAAACATCTGAGAAGGGGAGGTATGGCTGCTTCTGTTGCTTAAAAGGCTATATGTATGATGATAAGGCCAATTATGTATGATGATAAGGCCAATGTTTGTGCTCCATGCCAAGGAGTGGTGTGCAGAGAGGCCCTTGCTTATACTTATTGCTGTAACAACCAAGGTCAGCCAATTTTCGTTATTTGCTCCTTAGAGGGTTGGAAATGGAAAAATGTAGAGGGGTCCCACCTGTGGGGACGAGTGGACAGGAGAGGTGACCCAAACCTGACCAACTGGGGTATTCCATCCCATCTGCCCCATGCTCAGTATAAAAGCTGAGGGATCAAAGGGTCAAGGCTCTTCCTGTGCTGGCCAATGTCCAAAGAAGACTCTGTGTTCATTTGCCTTTGATCCTGATCTGAGTGTTCCTAACTCCAGAGCTGGAATCCAGTTCCCATCCATTGCTGAGTCCAGTCTGGGACTCCCCCAGTGCCTGCCGGTGACAGGACTGATATCCTGGGAGCTTGATACGGTTTTGTATATATTGTATCTATTTCATTATCTTCTTTTTTATTTTAATATTAGTTCTTCATTAAAGTAGTTTAGTTCATTCCAAACTTTTAAATCTCCTTATCTCTTCCTCTCCTCTTTTGGGGGGTTGGGGGTGGGAGGGAAGGGCCATCTGTCGGTCCGGTTGTGGAGATTTTGGCTGAAACCCTGACAAAGCTCCAATTTAGTTCCCAATGACTTCCCTGTAAAATGGTGGGGGTTCTGCAACGAGACCCAAGGGCACAGAATGGAATCTTAACAAGCAGTGAAAAGTAGGCAGGAAGAAAAATCCCATAGCTGGAAACTAAGTGTTTGAAGGGCAGAGACAGAAGCAATGAGATGAATCTGTGGTACGAAGAAGAATGTGCACTCCAAGTGGAAAGTCAATGTCATTAAATATGTTACCATTTTTTGCACCTGATGATTAATACATTATGTGATTCTCACATGTCAAACTTGTTTAAATTCTGTTACTGTCAAACATACTGTAAGCAAAAGTTAAATTGTACAGGGTCTATGGAACAGCATAACGTGACTCTGATTGCTTTCATGTTTCAGAAGTCATCAACCACAAAGGATAGCAACTGGGGCACATAGCCATTTACATTGCCATCTCTTTCCCCCACTGGTAATTTGGGATATCAGCCTTCTTCAGGAATTACTTTGGTCTTTTCAAAAATCTTATCTGTGCTCCTGGCTTAAAGGATATACTCACAACCAGGTTTCACATGGTATATTTAGATAGTAAAGATGATCATTTGCACCATATCAGGTCGAGAGAAGTGATTCTCCCACTTTGCTCTGCTCTGGTGAGACCTCATATGGACTACTGTGTGCAGGTCTGGAGACCTCAATATAAGAAGGACATAGACCTGATGGAACGGGTCCAGAGGAGGGCCACTAAAATGATCAGGGGGTTGAAGCCCCTCTGCTCCAAGGACAGGCTGAGGGAGCTGGGGTTGTTCAGCCTGGAGAAGAGGAGGCTCCGGGGAGACCTA
>JAOQGH010000032.1:60402009-60431007 GCA_025769975.1 Gallinago jamesoni
GTGGGAAGGGCAGCCCCAAGACCCCCTCAGGAGGCTCTGTCACCATAGAAGACAGAAACCAGCAGAAAGTATGACTGCTGTGTTAGGGCAAACATCTGAGAAGGGGAGGTATGACTGCTTCTGTTGCTTAAAAGGCTATATATGTGATGATAAGGCCAATGTTTGTGCTCCATGCCAAGGAGTGGTGTGCAGAGAAGCCCTTGCTTATACTTATTGCTATAACAACCAAGGGCAGCCAATTTTCATTATTTGCCCCTTAGAGGGTCAGAAACGGAAAAGCGTAGAGGGGTTCAACCTTTGGGGAGGAACAGACAGAAGAGGTGACCCAAACCTGACCAACTGGAGTATTCCATCCCATCTGCCCCATGCTCAGTATAAAAGCTGAGGGATCAAAAGGTCAGCCCCCTCCTTTGGCTTCAAGCCCCCACCGGGCCCTGCTCAGCCCTTAATGAGCTCGTTAGCGGCTGCCGCCTCCCTCGGCCTGCCCCTGCCCTGGGTGGGAAGCCGGGCTGCCATTCCCTGAGGGAGAGGAGCAACTCGGCTGGGAGAAGCTGTGTTTCCTGAGGGAAGCCCCGGAGGGGAGCTGGGCCCAGCAGCCCAGGATGGCCGACATCTGAAGATGACCCTGTCTGTTCATCTGCCTTTGATCCCAATCCGTGTGTTCCTGACTCCAGAGCTGGAACCCAGTTCCCATCCATTGGTGAATCCAGTCTGGGACTTCCCCAGTGCCTGCTGGTGACTGTTATCCTTGGAGCTTGATACGGTTTTGTATATATGGTATCTGTTTCATTATTTTCTTCTTTTTTATTTTAATATTAATTCTTCATTAAAGTAGTTTAGTTCATTCTAAACTGCTCTCCCTCTCTCCTTATCTCTTCCTCTCCTCTCTTTTGGGGAAGGGCCATCTGTCTGTCCGGTTGCAGCGATTTTGGCTGAAACTACGACAACCACCACGGCCTTAACCGCCCCTACAAACTTTGTGTCTCCAGAGACAGATTAACACCAGTTTTAAACAGCTTTACTTGTTTAAAAAATATTAACCTGTTGGTAATATACAAATTAAACCTTTCAAAAAGTTTGAACCTTGTTTGAAAGCACCAGACATAAATTTCTGTTTATTTAACAGTTGTCAATATCGCCTGCTGGTGTAAAATTTTAACATGTAGGTGAGTGTAAACATTTGTAGGGCACTTCAGAAACAGAGTTCGAAGTGAACAATAGTGTGCAAGAACAAAATGGTTTGCACTAGGGCTTTTGTACCTCGAAAACTTGGTCCTTAAATCCATAGCTTTAGCAAGAACATAATAATATTGCATAGTAAATGGTGTTATAACTTCGTGCCTCAGGCAAAGCCAAGGTATTCTCATTATGACTGTTTTGATTATTATTATATCCTTTATTGAGCTGAATAATTCAGTACCACACACATGCAGAATAAAGGACGTATTTCAATTTGTAAATCATAATATAGTATATCAGTCATAGGCTTTAAGGTAAAATATGTCTTTCCAATGTCTTAAATTTGGACAAGATTTATGCATGCATTTTTAAAAGCATATCATCTCTTAATTGTAATCCTTTTGTTGTGACAAACAGCACATTTCAACTAAGGAATTATTCACATGTTAAAACATGCTCTAGACAACTTTCTCTTCTGCCAATAGCCCAATTATTCTATAGAGCCCTTCTGCCCCCAAGCACTAATTATATTAATAGGAATTATTAAATATTAAAATTAACTACTAGAGTTTTCTGAGAACAGAGTAACCTTCTAAATGAGAACTTCTTATACCATCCTGGGTAGCTAATATTTTTGAGGGTTGGAAATTTTTTTATAATATCCAAGAGGCATGATGTTCGCACAGATTACACTTATATTACATTCATACAGCGCTGAAGTCAGCCAACGATGGTTCTATAATATGTTCTATAATATGTTATATATATATTTATTATACATACAACTTGTTGACCACCAATCACCAAGAGTCTGCTTCAAAGCAAGGTAGAAATCGATAACCGTCTGTCCTTTAAATTCAATGTGATTTTGATCAAGACCAGACTGTACTTTAAGTAAAATACATGTAGTCACTCACATGACAGAAAGTGGTAGAATACAAAGGCTTGTCATGTTCAATCCCTACACACACCAATGACATCTTAAAGGCAGAGGAGGGTAGAGCACTTCAAATTATACTGGTCATTTTGCTTTTCTGAAAAAAAAGTGTAAACAAAAAGCAACCAGCTTTGGAAACAACACCAATTTCACCGTGAAATGTAAAACCAAATAACTTGTTTTGGTTCCATCATATCTTCCCTGAAAAATTTAATTTTCCTATAAAAAGTAAAAATTTTTTTTTTTTTCTAGCGCTTCTGCTTTTTTTTGGTTTGTTTCTTGCCAAAGCCTTTTTCCCCCCCTTTTTCAAATGAATTGTCTAAAAGGACAATAAAGGGGAAAAAGTTTGTCTTGTACTAGAAGAGGACTAGTTTATTTAATTCCAGATAATGTATTTTGTTCTTATGGACTATAGATGAGGAACACATCAACCCTCTTACGATGAATGTATCCCTCTGTTTTATTTATTTTATTATATAAAATTTTATCATAATAAAGACTATTCTTGTATCTAACCTGACTCTTCTACCCAAAAACACACACCCATCAGCCTTTGCCTTATCTGCCACACACATAAAGACAAAATTATTACTTTTCTTTTCAGAAAACTCCTCTGCATACTTAAGGGCTGTAGTCATGAGCCTTCTCAGTCTGCACTTCTTTAAGCTAAATAATGCACTTGTGGTTTAGAACTTTTATGCAAATTTTTTTGTGAAATCCTTACTGTGCTTTCTTATCACTAGAGACGCTCCAAACATACTCAAAGTAACATTTTTAATAAATACTGTGCACTTAATCCTGAAGTTCTCAAGCACTAGGTAGATGTAAGAGTAATTACTTCAGATTTATATATGGAACGGGTCACGCACCGTTTCTGTTACTTTCCAAATTCACGCATCAATATATTCTCTCAAGCACACGTTCACAAGAACTGAAGCCTATACAGATAAAAAAAAAAAAAAAAAAACCAACTTTATTTACCTCTGCATGTTTTTATACAATATGACTCTTTCTAGAGAAGGTTCACCAATTTCAGTAACAGCCTTGAGCCACTTTCAGATCACCCCCAAGTTTCCTGCACCTATATGATCACACAAATAAACCTGCATTTTATCTTCAGTGGGGTCTATTAGCTGTCAGATTATACACCTGATTCCCAGCCTAAATTTCATCTATACTGAGTCAATGCAACGGCTGGAAAAAAGTAGGGTGTTACAAGCGAAGCTCTAATGTCTTGTCCCTGCTGTCTTCTCTTACAAATAACAAAACCCCTTGGCCAGACTTACAATATTTGTTTTCTGTTCTACTGCTTTGTTGCAGAGATCTGGGAATTCAACTGCAAGTTTTGAAAGGTAAAGGTATTATAAAATATAGAGCTGAAAATTGTCTTTACCTGAATTTATTTGTGGGATGACATTTATTGTATAATTCTAGCAAATGTGGAATGCCTTTTTTGTTTGAGATTCCCATTTAGGTATTTACCTGTAACAGCACAAACTACTGATGGAAAAATAATTCAGTTCATTCTTATTTCCAATAGATTTCATTAACTCTATAATAAAAAGAAGATCCAATAAATGCTTTCAGACTAAGAATAACACCATGGAGTTCTATGGTTACTATTCTAATTGCTTATTTTACACTTTAATTTAATTTCATCATATTTATCTTGATTATTGTATATCTACATTTTCATTGTGGCTTTTTCAACTTCTTTGTGAATGAGGATCATTATCTCCTTTGAGCTAAAGCAGACACAGGGGTCAGTGATACATACATAAATATTTTTGTTATTTTGTTTTGTTTTGGTTCATTCATCAGCACAACATAATTGCAACTTTCTATTGTGGAAATAAGCCAGAGCTACAGCTTTTATACTTGTTAATTTTGGTTGCTTCTAATAATTATGAATTTGAAGAAATCATGGAGCATTTCTTTCTCTTTTCTAAAGTGGTTTAGTACTTGTATTCCTTTTCTTTATAAAGCATGAAGAAGATAAGGGAATTTCAGGGAAACAACCAGATTTCAAAATAATCATAAAAGCTAATATTAAATATTCGTGGCCTAGCTACATTATGTATTTTTCTCATCTGTTATAATCTGGTAACATCTGAAACAGAAGACTAGGAGACCTATGGACTTCCCACAGATTATTTTTAAAAAGTAAAATTAAAATCCATGCTCTATAGTAGTTATATTAACATATAGTCCTGAATATAGATATATAGCAAAATCACAGAAAAGACTTAAATTAGTGAAAATGATGGTGTTTGTTTATGAGACTTTGTTCATTACTTCCAAATATGCTTGGTACATGTTCACATACTTTGGTGGATGTCTTGACCATGGATAATTCCTTTCTTTAAATGTTACTGGATTACCTTCTTCTCTTACTTTCAGTCAGAATATTTCTTACCTTCAACACAATAACTAATAAATATTGTTAGGAAACCGCGAAATTGGGAGCTAGTTTTTAGCTTCATTACACAGTTCAAATTAGTAACACATATTTCCTCCTAAAATACAGTTACAAATAGGAGGGAAAGGGAAAATAGTTTAGCGTTCAAAACCAAACAACTTCTTTCATGGTAATTGTGCTTATGAAATTTAAGATTGCAACTTTGTAAATGCAAGGAGGAGATAAGGCCAGATGTGACCAAAGAGGCTAAAAGGAAGTTTAGAGGAAGTTTAGTATTTATTGCTAATTTAGATGTAGTTCATTGTTTCAGTTTCCAAACGGTGGTATGATCCAGAAAAGTACAGAGATTCCCTGTATTAGTTTATCATTGGCAATGTTTCCATGATTTCATTTCCATGGCATTAATAGCCAAATTGTATGTAGTTATTGTCTCAGGCACTGCACTTTCGGGGTTCACAGATATAACATCTAGTGTGTTTTGGATAGTTACTCTGCACTACAGACATTCATGTTGAGTTTATTCATGGACAAATTGAGTGATGTGTCCTTCACCTAACCAGCTGCAGAATAACATGGCCCTAAACAATCTGTTAAAGCAGGTTAGAGCTCTGGAATAGTTTTGCTATCTATTTCCTTAAGTTGCAAGACAGAAAAATTGTAGTAATTTATGATATCAAGAACATAAAGACATTAATATACATTTTCAACAAATAATGTATTCTACCTATCTAATACATTCTTCTGCTCATACAAACAGATTCTTATAATAAAATATCTTCATTGTCAGATTTATTTATTGCATATTTGCCAGTATGGGCCTGTAATTTGCTTTCAAACTGGGTTTCCTGCAAGAATCTAAAATTCAAAATCCAAAGCTTGTTGAGTAGTTTGTGTTAAGAAATAAGCTGTAAGGCACATTTCTGCTCTCTGATAAGATGAGAGAAATGTTTTAATAACTGAATTTACATTTTCATATGTAAATTCAAAGCTCATTTTCTGCTTATATTCACAGAATCACCTAGGTTGGAAGGGACCTTTTAAGATCCTCTAGTCCAACCAATGGAGGAAAAAAAAAAAAAACCCACCACACCCAAAACCAACACCAATCTACTACTAATCCATATCCTTCTTCTCTTGAGTACCTCCAGGGATGGTGCCTCAACCACCTCCCTGGGCAGCCCATTCCAGTGTCTGACAACCCTTTCCTAATATTTCCTAATATCTAACCTGAACCTCCCCTGGCGCAACTTGAAGCCATTGTCCCTTGTCCTATCATCTGTGACCTGGGAGAAGAGACCAACCCCCAGTCTCTTCTTAACGAATAATAATTCATTATTATTTGTTTAGAATCTACTATTTTCAAAGACTATATAAATTTTTAAATAGAATATTAATGTGAAGAAAACAAAACATGCTAGGATGAAGATTACCTAATTCACTGAAATGTGAGTAAATATTTTTAGCGGAAGGAGTTATACCTGGCCAACTCCTACATGAAGTATTGTTTGCAATAATAAGCACGAAAACACTTTAAATGATGAAAGGGCACAGCGTCTTCAATTTAAACAATATTTCAGACACAGATTACCTGTCTTGGACATTATTTGTTAAGCTATCAATGTTTAAAACACAACTGAAATGGCCCCTTGGTCATTTCCAAAATAGAACAGTTGCTAGACAACTGCCATCAATAATTTGCAACCAAGTCCTTGCTTATACATTTCACAATAACTTTTTCCAGACATGCAATCTAAGTATGAATATGACATAGACGTATTCTCAATGTAAATAGATTGTGGGGAGAAAAAAAAAAAAAAAAGAAAAAAAAAACGAAAGAAAGAAAATGACACATTTGAAGCCATTGAGTAGTACTGAATCACTGGAAAAATGTCAGTTAAAGGTTTTGCAGTCAGGAAGAATACATTCTATTTTCTATTATATTACTCAACAATGAAAAATTTCCTATCTTCAGTATATTTCACTGTATTTTTTTCAGTGTAATTTCCCCATGACATAGGAAATAGGACATTACTACACTCCCATGAAGAATAAGAAAACTGAATACAGAGGAAGAAAAAAATCAATGAATTTCCTTTTCTTTAAGGAACAACATATTTTTTATAAAAAATCTTATTAGGTCTAATGTGCACTAATAGAGAATATAAGGATTACTGTTTATGAATGGTTTAGATTGTATAAAAGTTTTTAATACATAAGCTATATCAATATTTTTTTAACTTTTCCAGAAGAGACTGTCATCTACAATATGCAAAAGACTGTGTACAAACAGTAAGATGGAAACACTTATTAATCACAAAAGATCATTGCACTTGGTATTCTGAAGATGCCAGGATTTATTTGTAGTATTCTCTGCAATGTTCTAATTTTCTATTCTGTAAAAGAGAAAGATTAAGGAAAAAATAGAAAAAATTTACAGCATTCCCAAGTGTACTAAGATGGAATTATAATGTACAGCAACTGTTGTGATTAAAAGTGCTTCTGCTTTTTACTGAAAATTCTAAAAGCATTAAAGAATGCTCTGAAAATTTCAATTTTGGTACTTAACTGATTTCACAGAAAGCTCTTGGTATGTTACACGGGTGGACGTACACAGGCAACTTTAAGGACAGCAACAGCTTTCTTTTTCACCATACCAATGTCTCTTGGCTTAAAGTCTCATTCTGGAAGAAAGAAGAAGAATTTATATCTGGAAATAGAATTCCCAGAGGCAGATACATGCTCTAGCAAGTAGACAAGGAAACTAGTTTGGAGGTCTCTTCTCTTCTGATGTATTTGAGAATGCAGAGACCCTGACCCAAATGAAGGTCAGAGACTACTGAAAGTATTTTACAGAATAGTCAGTTAAAAGAACTCATTTGCACTCCCTTGTCTGCTTGGTTTACATCTACTGCAAATATTCAATTATCAGGAGAATACAGAATAAAAGTACTTGACTCAGTCAGATCTGAAATGAACTCCTGTATTTACTTCTTTAAGTTCATTACACTTTTAAGAACGTGGCTAAATTAAAACAATAGAATAAATTGAATTTATGGAATAGTTCTGTACATGTAGTTCAGTATGGCTTTCCTATCCTAACTAATATTTGATGTTTTAACAGTCCAAAAATGAAAAGCTTTTCAAAATCATATTCTATTTGGACATTACCTTTTCACTACTGTCTTTTTGGCACCCACTCATATCTCTTTCAGTGTCATTAATTGTCTATGAAATCTGGCCATGCAGACATCTATTTTAGGAACTAGTTTTGATTTCCTATTGTTTTGGATCATTACCCTATGAGAAAAAAAATGTATTTTGTGTAGTGGGGTGGGGAGGAAGAGGGAGAAAGAAAGGAAGTATTTTCTTCAGCTTTTAATGAATCTGCATGAACAGAAACGCAAATTTAATTCTGGTTTGGAGGTAGTCTGTCCCTTTGGGGTTTATATTTCAAACTGTGCTTTTATGACCATCCTGCACTCTGTCTTTTTGTTCTGTTCTCTTGCATTCTGCCATTAGGCCAATGAACCAAATTGTGCTTAAGCAGGCAAATTGCAAGTGTGCGGCTCAATACCTTTTTTGATAGAATCTCAAAGAGCACGAGGGGTCTCTTAGGTTGCAGAATGAATAAGACATAACGCTGAGTGCAGTTTTGCAATATGCAGGACTAAAAGGCAAAAAAATAAATGGGGCAGTGCCACTTCCACGGAGTTCACAGAATGGCACAAACCTTCGTCAAATTTTTTGATAGAGACTTTTTAGACACAATAGGAAATGCTTGTAAGAGACAGACACACTTTCCTTTTCTTTAGCCAGCTGCAGCTCTCTGCACACAACAATAAAATAAAGCAAATTATTGTTGTGAACGTCTGGGAACGAGGTATGCAAAATTATTTATCATTTCATTAAGCTACTATTTAATCTAGATTTTCAAATATTGCATGACTGCTGTGCAATTTGCATGAGAAGAATTTGTAAATTTCTCCCATCATCTGAGAAACAGTAAAATTCATCTTTCCAGCCATTGTTTCAGCATCACAAAGAAGTGGAACAGTTTGCCTATTGCTTTACTTGAACAGAAAATGTCTGTAACCCAGCATAATATATGTAGTCTTCTGCAAAAAAAAAAAAAAATAATAATCATGGCACACTGTAATTCTCTTCCATCCCTTCACTTATTCATTCATTTGTTATTTCTGTAAATACCTTCCTATTCAGTGCATTAAGTTATTTTCTGAATATCAACTATAACCTCGACATCTCATTATCTCCAGTAGCTCAGTGTTCAGATCAGAGGTGAGTGATATTCCCAGTTAAAATATCATAAAGGTCAGGGCTTAAGGCCAAGAAACTAGAAAAGTTATCTTAAATAATCCATTTAAAATATAGCTTCTGAAAGAAATTTGAAATTCATAAAGCACCTGCAACAGTTCCCTTAATCAAGTTATACAGCTGTTATTTTGCAGCAGTTCTTATTGCTTTAATGAAGGTTCAGCTTTAATGTACATTAAAAGTGCTGCATCCAGAGACTTCTTTTTGTTTTTCTAACCGCATCAGTTTACTTTCTTTATAGTTGTCCCACATATCATTAGTAACCATTGTTTACATGACAAGGCTGTTCTTTTAATTTAAAGATACAGAGTAAATGGAGGGAAATAAATATTTAGTATGTTTTTGTTACTTCTTTGCTGAACTCTGGCTAGAAATTACTATTTTCCAAAATAAACATTTTTATTGAGTTAAGTTTTAGTGAATTTCTGCATCATATAATGGAAAAAAATATATGGAAGTCCATTCACGATTTTTTTTTCAGATCTTGTTTGCATATTTGCCTTCATTCTGCCCCTTATGCAACTGCTTAGTTTGTGATGGCTGTGTGGTTTCATTTTCTTCTTCCCCTATTTCCACGGGGTTTTTGTTTGTTTATTGGGTTTTTTTTACATCTTAGTCAGTCCTTTTATGTGATATTTATGTGTTTTAAAGTCACTAAAATAAATAAGAAAACTCAAGATTGCTAAAATTAGGGATTTGGGAAGGGTGGACACTAGTCTAATGCAGATAGCTTGGGTAAGTGCCTATAGTGTATTTTACAATCTTTCAAATCACACACTCATTAATCAGTTCTGAAGCAAACTTCTGCCTGTGGCTACATATTGGGTAATAGTCTTAAATAAACCGTCCATAGGCAGAGAAGCAATTGTATTTCTTCTGTCAAATTCCAACTGTTCAGAAGAGGTGCTAAGTACCTTTTAGTGGCTCTTAACTTCTGTCAGGAACAGTAGATAGTTTGCATTAAGCAGCATTACACAGGCTAGAATATAATGTACATAAATATCCACATTTTGGTTTTCACCAAATCTTGCCTTAAACTAAATACAATCAAAAATGAAAAAAAACCAAAACCCAACCCCAACACACATAGGCTTAAGATATGTTAATATACTTTCTACTCTTTTGTTTGTGTCAAATCCATGTTAACTTCAGAGTTTGAAAGATTTCTTTATATCAGTCATGCTTAGATTCACCCAGTAAGGCTTTTAAATTTCAGAAAACAAGCATATGCAACAAATCCAAATACGAAACAAATATGTTGAAAGATAATTTTTCAATGCATACTTGGATTATATTGCACCACAAGGCAGGGCTACTGGTGTAAATACAACATGTTGTTGTATCACAGTATTCACTGAAAACATCTTTTCTGATTTGCTTTGGTTACAAAGCATCAACATGATAGATGATGTGCAATTCCACTAGTAGAGAATACGGCTTTATATAGATTTGATGGACCAAGAGAATCTTAGAAACATTTGTCAGAGTAACTGGGCGCAGAGGTACTTCACCTTCCTTACTTAATTTGTTTCCTTTGAAATATAAACTAGAACTAATTTTTAAATCATACCCAAAAAGAGTGGGGTTTTTTATTATTTTTTTCTTCTAGAAATCAAAAAGAGAGACTCATGCGCTTGTTTATGACAACCAGGAACTATTTATTTAATCTATGCCAGCATTTTATATTATACATACATTTTTTTCTATACCTTCCTGCATGTAATTTCAGAAAAAAATCTATGACATGAGAGTATAGTTTTAAAACTGAATTTAAGGTCCATTTGGTAAGGAACTTGACTATTATTTACAGAAGCTGTCAGTCTTAATGTAATTGCACAAATCTCTCCACAAAGACACTGTAATTCAACACTTGGTTAAGTTTTGAATTTAATATGATTTTTTAATGATTTAGCTTATAAGAAGATAGATGCAATAGGTGAAAAACATTCAAAGTAGAGCTCAAGAAGCAAATTTTCTTTCTTTGAACAGTATAATTTTTCCCTATAATATATTCGATCTTCTCTGTTGACAAGTATTAGTATTTGTTTGAAAATATATATTTCCTGGAAAATATTTCAAATGTGAAAATGAATACACTTTCATTTGACAGGCATATTGCAGATTTTCAGGGGAAGAGCTCAAAAGAAAAGAAAATGTTTATTCCCTATTAAAAGGGAAACAGGAGAGTTTAAGAGGTCAGGGAAACTGCCTATGACAAGGCAGTACAAGAATGCTAATTTGGGAACTTCTTTTATAGCAACCATGGAACAGCAAGTGCAATGTCATCTGTGAAACATTAAGAATAAAAATAATTATTAAAAAGATGTCTTCTCTTAATAAGTGTTTGGTTTATTATGGTGGGAATCATGTAGAGGGTTTGCAGAACATCTGAAACAGAATTTGCCTGAGAGTAATAAGAATCACAATCTGCTGTGTAGTAATTTCCATTACATGGGATCAAAAGATAGGTTGGACAAACACGGGAGGGGGAGTGGAAATGCATCCAGAGGTTCAAATACAAAGAAAAAAACTTCTGGATCAAGAAGTGTTTGTGCCCCAAAGAGCTGGAGATTAGGAAGTATTGCCTGTCTGTCCCATTCTGTTACTCTTCGCTATTGGCGACTGCTAGAGTCAGCATAAATGAATCTTTCACTAGATTAACCTTTCACCCAACATTGTTCAGCTTTTCCGCTGTTTTTACTTTTCTCATTATCCATGTTTTCTGAAAAGGTGAGTAAAAATAAAAGCCTGTACTTAAACAGAGAATTTAGCTTCAAGATGAGCAAAGAAGGTGATAAGGCAAGAGGAGAAAAGTGCTAAATCTGTACGCTCAGGTCCTCAGAGATTAAGGCACAAATTCTGATGCTATGTTAACTCTTTATTCCATGCTGTGATGAAATCATAGAATGATAATCGTAGAATGATTAGAATTGGAAGGGACCTTAAAGATCATCAAGTTCCAACCCCTCTGCCCTGGGCAGGGACACCTCCCACCAGACCAGGTTGCTCAAAGCCCCATCTAGCCTGGTCCTGAACACCTCCAGGGATGGGGCAGCCACAACTTCCCTGGGCAACCTGTTCCAGTGGCTCACCATCATCACAGGAAAGAATTTCTTCTGAATATCTCATCTAAATCTCCCCTGTTTCAGTTTAAAACCGTTACCCCTCGCCCTATGGCTCCACTCCCTGACCAAGAGTCCCTCCCCATCTCTCCTGTAGCCCCCTTCAAATACTGGAAGAGGCTCTCAGGTCTCCCTGAAGCCTTCTCTTCTCCAGGCTGAACAACCCCAACTCTCTCAGCCTGTCCTCACAGGAGAGGTACTCCAGCCCTCTGATCATCAAACATACCTTTCAATTAATTTTACTGTCATTTAGACAAAAATACAAGGACAAGTATACTTGCATCCAGATGAAGAGAAAACAAAACCAAACCAACATAAACTTTTAAAAGAGACCAGTATTTTTTTCTCTTTCTATAAATGCTATTTTTTCCTTCTAAGACAGAGCAAGAGTTGGTATTACATACTGACAAAGTTTTTTCCTTAAGAAATACGCAGTATCTCAGCAACAGCACATGTACTGTGGATTGTTACAACTGCCTTCTCTCTTCTCCCCTTATTTTTTTTTCTCTTAGAGTAAATAAGCTTTTAGGATATCATAGAGTGCTCTATTTGATATCTCTGTAGCTCTTTTATTTCCATTTTCATCCCAAGAGATTTTGAGGTTCTTAATAGAAAAATTGGTGTGTTCAACTTGAACAAAATATATTTTTTTGTCTCTTGTTCCCTAAAGATGCTCTGTCCAGTACATCAACAAGTCAGTGTTTTTACAACAGTGAGAATACCACAGCTAAATCATTTACATACATTAAAAATAACCATACAAACTGATTCCTCAATTATTTTACAAATTATAATGTTGTATCTGTATGAATGTCTTCAGGAACATATTAAGTTGTGAAGAGCTGAATAGTAAACAGCAAAGTAGCCAGGTGATTTTATAAAAATATTTAGATATTGGCATCTCTAAAACCATCTGAAAATGAATAAAACTTTATTTTTACCTGAGCAATGGTAGTTTTTCCTTTTAGAAATTTATTTTTCAAATCCATATGTGGGGCAGGGAGGATTCATACGCTGTCTTAGACATTTATTTCTCCTTTTTCTCTCTTTCTGCTTCCAGATTTTCTGCAACACCTCGAAAATGTGTTGAAGTCTTACTATAAAAAACAGAATAAATTCATCAATTACCAATTCTAATACTTAAAGTTCTACGAAGTAAATTTTAAAAGAAAAATTAGATCACTTTAGTTCCCTCAGTTTGGGCTTCTTTGACAGACTTTAACTGATATTTTTAATGTTTTGAATCTCTAAAAGAAAAGATGAATGAAGTGAATAACGCAAACACAGTAAAAACAAAGCTTGAAAATACCAACAGACTTTCTTAGTTAAGAAAATGTATCATACACTAATAACCATAAAATAAATAATTACTTAGTATTTATACATTGCTGCCTAAGCATACAATCATTAAAAATAGGGCATCATCACTTTGCTACATTTCTATGTGTCTTTGTTAAAAACCCCACTATATATGGGTTTATATATGGGTATATACTGCTAATTCAGTGCAAGATATGCTCTTTGGAGAAATTTTAAAAATTTGGTTCTTCTTATTTTATTTTTATTTTCATAATAAAATGAGTCAAAGTAATCATATTCCCTAAAGCAGAACATTGAAGCCAATATGACAGAAGTTGGCCAATAACAGTCAACCATCAACTGATACAATGTGATATGATATATAGTACAGTATTTTAATTTTTTATTACACTGTGTTCTATGTATCATATCATATAAAGTAATGGGGATTTCACACACAAAGAATTCATGGGATTCTCATGAAGTTTTCTGATCCTCCCCATTAGAAAAAAATCCAAACTGGATAGAAGCTCCAAAACATTTCAAAGCCACTATGACTAAATTAATATGAATAAATTCCATCTAGTTTGAGGTGATTCTAATTTGCACCAAGGGCTAGCAAAAAAAGGTAAAGGAACAATTTGGATGTTAAAAAAAATATCAATTCAAATAAAATAGAATTTTTCTGAAATTAAAGTCTGTGGACTCACATGTGACATCAGTTATCTCTTTTAAAAAAAAAGGACTTGGAACATCAGACAGTGTTAGCAAGTGACACAGATTATTTCAAAACCAGTATTTTTTTGTGTTGAAAAAATTGGAATTCCAGGAGACAAAGAATGATGAGCTGGTAACTGTAACTACATTCCAAATTTTTCACCATAGATATTTAAATATCAGCAGGCTTCTGGCACAAACAGAAAACATTGTTATTTAGTTGACTCAAAGACATTTTCTTCCCCCCCTGAAGGTCATCGTATTGATTCTGGCAAAATACTGTAAATATTAAATCCTCCAGTCAATAATCTTAATACTGACCTAAAAAAGTCAATATATGCTTACTAGCTGCAAAATAGTAACAGAATGTAGCTTGGTGTACTCTGTGCTGTGTAATACACTTTGTGTAAAAGCAGAACAATGTTTTTATGTATTAAAGTAGTGTGAATGTTCTTCCCTGGAAAAAATATAGGAGTAAAATTTTTCAGAACATTGAAATTATCAGCTCTACTGGTGAGCACGTTTCTGCAAGTAGTATTGTAAAATAATATGAGATGAATAATAGCATTCCAATCAAGTTGGATGTTTTAAACAACTTCTTTTAAAGAAGAAAACTTACAAAAATATGCCAGAACTGAGAACAAAAAACACTCAAAGACGTTTGAACCAAAAAGCTCAAATCTTGCTGAAGATATAAACTCATGCAACATTGACCATTTGCTGCCAATTCTCTCTTCGAGATGAAAAGCAAACAAAAAAGTGAAGCAGCAAGGCTTACCCGAGAGCAGTTCCAAGCTACATTCAGAAAATGTAATGTAGAAAAAATGCATTTAAATATTCTAAGAATATAGCAAAAGACTTGGTATCTAAAAAGCTGAGATTCAGGAAGGACTGAAAGATGGCTGAAGGTAGTAATGATTTTAGCACAAGCTCTCCATGTAACCTCAGATATTTGCGGTTTTTGTCAAAATATTTTTTTCAGGCACAAGTATTTCCTTTAGGGCCTGAAATGTGTCTCTAGCAAGAATTTTCTTTTTTTTTTTTTTTTTTTCATTCAATGGACAGTTGAATGAAGGAGTTGTTTAGTTCAGTAGTCTGATTTTATGCATTCTCTCAAGAATCATTCAGAACTGGAGGAAGGTGTATGACAAGATGGGAAAGTCAGAAAAGTCAGCAAAATTTCTGATATTTTGATATCACCTCTTCGTAAGGTGTGGAAAGACATTTTTCTCAATCAGTTTTGTCATCGTGTAAGGGAGAATCTCAGTTACAAGGTGAGGGACTTGGGTCTTTTTAGTCTAGAGAAGAGAAGGCTGAGGGGGGATCTGATCAATGCTTATAAATACTTATAGAGATGGTATCAAGAGAATGGGGCTGGTCTTTTTTCAGTGGTGCCCAGTGACAGGACAAGAGGAAATGGCCACAAACTTGAATATAAGAAGTTCCACAGAATAATATGGAGTTGGAAGTGACCTCTGGAGATCATCTAGTCCTACCCCCTGCCAGAGCAGTTCCACCCAGAACAGGCTGACAAAATGTTACAATTCATTATTTACTCTCCTGAAGACAAAGATGGCATAAGCATTAAATGGAAACTACTGTGATTTTTTTATAGAATTTTTACTGGGTTTTTTTTATAATTAAAAGTTACAGTGGAATCACTTTGAACTGTGACATGCTGAAATTCAATGCCATTTTAAATGCATAGTAAATATTTGCATGAAAGTATTTTACATATGTTATTCATCAGAATTTACATTTAAAATTAATTATATTTTTAAATTAATTATACTTTGGGTTTTGTTTTGGGTTTTGTAGGTTTTATTTACAGATATAAAATTTACTACATCCTTAGAATTACAAGAAGTCTGAGTGCCAAAGCTGTGTTCCCCTTTCTTATAGGAAGATGATAGTCTCACTATATAAACATTCTGCCCAACTAATTAGCTTTTGTTTCCTGGCACTTAATTCTGTAAACAAGTCAGGAAAGCTGGCGTTTAGTTCCTTTTGTCCTTCTTGCTCACAGACTTAAAGGGCTGAAACTAAATCTTCTTGAGTAAATAAGGTCAGTTTCAGAAGTGTTCCCTTTCTGTTCTTCTTCCAGGGGCCGTTATAGGATAGAATAATAGAATTCAAAATAAGATACTTTAATGGGATATCTAATTCCTTCCCCCATTGCAAGGTAAATTCAAAATATTAATACTTGACAACCCAGATAATTCCTGCAGTACAATATAGTGTGCACGGTTAGCTTTTCATTCCAGTCTGGTTGCAGAATTTAGGTGGCAAGCAGGGTTAGAATGATTGTGGAATCCTAATGGTGCTTCCACGCTTATGAAAATCTAAGTAAAAAGGAGCTTAGCATTAAGGAGAACTGTCTGTATCCCTGTTTACTGGCACTGAATAATAAAAGCACAATCAAACAATGATCAATGATCAAGCAACAGCAATAGCCTGGCAGCATGCTATTTTAGAATGTAGAAGTAGAATGTCTTTTCCTTTTTCAGGTCTCTACAGTACTATCGTAGTTACCTTCTTTATAAACTTTGGCTTTTTTCCATTGCTGGCTCCCTCTTCTTGAGAGGATAAGACTTCCCAGAAAGCTTGCTCTGTTAACAGAAAACATCATCAGCTACTTACCAAGCTTACAGAGCTCACATTTCAATCTGTGACAATGGCAAGCTCGCTGCAAAAAGCTCTCAAGTAAACCCTCTACTGACATTCAAAATAAATTAAAAAAAAAAAATAGAAAAAATGGTATATGCTTGTAGACTTATTATGTACATTGTGTTCAAAGTAATTACCTTATTTATAGCAATACATTAATCCAATTACACTGATCAAACTACGTAAACTTAATCACTTAAGACTGCTATACATGACCCTGTAATTATTCTCCAAAGAAGTCACAGAGGTACCTTCATTTTTCCCATTATTTTTTTTAACTTCTCTGATCTTAATTCATATGGACAAATGTGACCCTTGGTATTCTTTATTTACATTTCTTTTTTTATGAACATTTAGTATAGGAGTAATAATTATGCCAGTATTTAAATTTTTTTGTGCCTTTTCAGGTAATTATAGAAGTGATTGATCAGGACAATCAATGAGAGAATATTGGGAGTCAGGTAGCAGACTTTTAATAAAATACATTTGAAAAAAAACAAATTCTTGAAAATAAGGATTAAAACAGAGTCCCGCATAGTCTCAGTGAAGAAATATCTGTGAGCATAGGCTAGCAAAGAATGTAAACACCAAAGAACATTATTAAGGGTAGCAAATAATGTTAACATAGACTGAAGTGCATTTTTAAAAACTTATGTTTTGCAAGAGGTGATTAATTTACTCTAGGACTGAATATTCTAAACATAACATGCAGACTACATGATACTGAACTTGCTCAGTTACCTTCTGACACTGGCTTGTCTCCTAAATTCAAACTGCCTATTTGGTGTGCAATTAAACAACTGTAATTAAAAAAATGTGAGAGGGAGGGTTGTCTTTAAATACATTGCTTAACATACAGGGATCTGCCTATTAACCTATGGCATATCGAGATCTTCCAAATCCACAGTATAAAAGTGCAAAATAGCAAAAGTTATTTACGCCATTCAAGTATTCTTAGTTTTAGAGACTGCAACAACCACAGCACGATCATAATGCTTTATCCATTTTTTGCAGTGCAGGAAATTAATATATCATCAATTACATTCTGGTTTGCATCCTAATGATTTCATTTCATTTTATTCATTGGCAAGGGAGAAAACAGACAAGTGCTAATGGACAAAAAAAGTAGAAGACTCTGTAAGAGAGACTGGAAAAGCAGATCACTGAAAGAGTGGTCTTAGTTTTCCAGGTGTCACAAAACATTTTCAAAAACAGGCATCATTTTGTTTTCAACTCTCAAGCAAAACTAAGCGTGAGTTTAAATAAATAGGAGAAGAAGTTTAAATGAAAGGAGAAGAAAAAAGATGCAGTTTTTCCTACTTCCCCCCCTGACTGAAGTTCCATAGCTTATGTCTTTGTCATATGAAATAGAAGAGACAAATGTATATCGCTTCTTAGCTCCCATACATTTTAAATATGGCTTGAAAGAACCCTATGATATACGTTTGGTAGGAAAACTAGGAAGTGACACAGCTTCGATGCTTCCAATTGTATCCTAAAGGACATGACTTAACCTTCTTCAGCTACAAATGGATCTGCACCACCAGTGACAAAGCCAGAGGCAATGGGCACAAACTGAAACACAGGAGGCTCTGTCTGAATGTAAGGAAAAACTTTTTTACTGTGAGGGTGACTGAGCACTGGCACAGGTTGCCCAGAGAGCTTGTGGAACCTCCCTCCTTGGAGATACTCAAAAGACACCTGAACATGGTGCTGAACCTGATCCAGATGGCCCTGCCCGAGCAGGCATGTTGGACCAGGTGACACCCAGAGATCCCTTCCAACCTCAGCCATTCTATGGTTCTACATTCTATGGTAACCTTAGGAGAGTCACAGGAATAAACCTGATCTTCTTGGTCATCATAATGGACACTGGACTGCTGATCTGGATATTTTAATTCTTAAAATATTTTAATTCTTAAAAATATTCAAAAACTTACATGCTTTGCAATCATTAGAATATTTTTGCATCTAGATGCACACACAAATTACTCTAGGACATGCTAGAGCATGAAATTACCGTACATGAGCCATGTTACTTTACAATAAATTTGAGATAGCCTATTATCTTTCATTGAGTTTGAATTTGTCTTCGGCTTAGACTAGGCAAACAGGCAAAGGAGCTGAAATGAATTAACTTGTGACATTTGGCAACTTGATTGCTTATCTATAACTTGTTTGCAGGTCCTAAGAGGACTTTCCAAAAGATGAATTCAGGAGCACACATAATAAATTTATGCAGTGACAGAGCTGGTTAAGACTGTTTGCAATGCATTTTGTAAGGCATACAGACTTACATTTTTTATTCCATAAGTGTATATAGACGACAAGGGAACGTTAAAATAAGAGACAATCCCACTGAAGAGTTAGATCATTTCAAGATGAAAGCTCAAACCCACACAGGCACCCAGGTGCCTGCGGGCATGACTTCACACTAGCCAACTGGCCAAAGGCTCACATAGCTCTGCTACTGAGGTTACGTGTCTGTATTTGCATAGCAATATGCCAAAATTCATCTGTCCTTATGAGCAGAGAGCACAGAAGTAAAACTTGGCAATAGGTTGGAAAATGCTACATCTACATTTTTCTGCAGCCAAAAAGCGGGTACGTCACAGGAGGAGAAAGATCAAAATAAAGGAAGGCTACGGTTCCAGACATATTTGTGCTGTATCAGTTGTTAGTATTAACTGGAAAATTAAAAGGATTTCTGAAGGAGAGAATTATATTTCGAATATTTTTCTCATGCATGAGAAAAATCAGTAGAGGAGCTAGGCTACACGGGTAGGTTTTTAGCAAAACTTGATAGAATTTCTGAAAGATTGTACATGTGTGGTAAATATTTTTAAAGTATCAGTCCTTTGCCCAAGTTCTCAAATGTGGCTGAGGGTGAGCTCTGTCCCAACCTGAAACTAAATATAACTTAAAAAATTCTAAAAGAAAATCGTAGGAATTATAATGTAGGTTGGTATATTTTATACACCAAATTTCAAAAATGTTCCCACTGCATATCATCTTTCTTGGTTTTACTTTTATTTTCTGCTATAGATGGAAACGTAGAAGTAATCTGAAACCAGAAAGTGATTTTTCCCCATAGTATTGGTCCCAATTTCATATTTTAAGTTCTCCTTTTATTGATGTTTAAAATGCAGAATCAAAATGGGCACGTGATTGTAGTAAACCTTTGTTTTGAAAAAACCCTGTTCTTTCTACTTAAAAATGTTGAAATATTCCCAGCCGCTTCCAGGTTAACATTTAAGAACTCAAACTCTGCTATTAAAATTATAATCAAATTAACTACACAACAAAGAAAAGCGAGAAATTTGTATAAATGTGTCCTGCATAAAGCAGAACTGTGCCCAGTAGACAACTTTCCTGTTTATCAGATTCTCATAATACATTATTGCTAATAAAAAAATACTTTTTAATTGCAAGAATTGAAAAGTGCATAGTAAGAAAAAGTTGCTTGTTTTATTTTTTAAATTAATTTAATTGTTTCATTAGCTGAGTGGCAAGAAAAGAAGTTGCATAAAATTAATACAAAAACGTACAACTGGAAATGGATGCTATTAAGCTACAGTTAACACCAGTTGCCTATCGGAGTGATTTTGCAGAAAATCCTGTCTGCTTCACCCAAGTGATATGAGTGCTCTTTATCCTTTGTTGGAAGACTTTGCACTGGCTCCATTTGCTGGATATTGTCCTAGCTGGGTTTCTGAGGGTTGACTGGATTCTGTTGTGGAATACTTATTTATTTATTAGTAACACTTTCACTTGGTACAGAGACCTGTAGGACTAATACAACACCTAATGAAAATAAGGAAAGGCTCTCAGAGATTCTGTCAGTGGCTGCACTATAGCTTAAAAATATTAGGGCTGGCATTTTCAAAGGTGACAAAATTAACTTAATATCTCAATTCCAATGAACTTTCAGCAAGTATTTAATATTTACCTGTATGTAGCTTTTCAAGCATTTCCAAATGAATTCTTAAGGTTTGATTTGAGTCTGATATGCTGATGAAAAAGATGACACTCATGCCCTCACACAGAAATCTCATTGGTCTCCAGAGGTGTCTTATGTTCACATAGATATCTGCAAAAAAAGAGTTCAAATAAAATAATTTCTTAGATGATGATAATAATAATGATTTATTTTGAATTAGCAGTTTGATATGCAGTAGATGAAATCAGATTATTTATAAACATATGTTCTCTGATCTCTTAACATCTGTCCTTCTGATTTATCTAAATATGACTTAATCTTTATCTGATTCAATCTTTTGCATACCCTTACATATTTATAACAAAGCAAAAAATTTCCACCTTGCTGAAATTCACCTTACTATTTGGAACTGTGTAGATTGCAGAGTTGTCACTAAACTCTTTCAGGCAAAATGGTATTCTTCCCTTAGTAGCATGAAGAAAATATGTTAATTTTTCAACTAAAGATTGAAGAACTTTTAACCCGAATTAATGCGACTGAATGTTATAATGAAAGACTATTTTTCTGATTTTAAGCTGATTGATGTTATTGATTTTTTTTTTTAATTCTGTTTGTGTCAATACTACAGTGTTTAAATAGCAACACTGTAACTTCATTCAAGGAAGAAACTGTCCAGCTAAAAAGGAATTACTCATTTAAATTTATCTAAGAGATGCTGAGTTTAGGAAAGCTAGTCTTGTGGAGTTTTCACTTCTTTTTTCTCCTTTTCTTCAGAGGAAAATCATGTTATTTGAATGTCTGAGAAAATATAAAGTTAGTGAAAGCTGGCTAAGTTTAATTGTACTGTACCAGATGAGGCTGGTAGATTCTTAGCATACTTTATGCACTTAATTCTTATTACTTCTTTTTTGTTTTTTTTTTTTCTTTTGAGATTTTAAAAATAAATCAGTGAAAGAAAAACTTTGTAACACAAATATACTACAGTAACTTCAACACGCAAAAAAGAGAGTATCCTGAATACTTTGACAAATAGTATTTGTGAAGCTCTTTTGATGTAAACAAGAATCACTAAATAACAAGTTTTAGGCTACGTACAGGGATACCACTACTGGTAGTGAGTTTTACTGAGACTGCTACTGAGATTTCTTTTATTTAATTTAATTTTGCTTATTATTATTATTCTACTTCACTTTTTGCACTACTTTGACCTCCTGACAGAACTTTTAAGGTAAGATGTATAATTTCCTTGAAATGACAATAAGAAGTTGGAATTTCTGATACATCGAGTGTTTTCACAGGATATTATTATGTTATCACTGAAGAATCATCTATATGTACTTGGAAGTACATATGATCAGGCATTATACTTACCTACACTGGAGATTTTTGGGGTAGGCAAACAGGTTTTAATTGTGCTCCATAACACCAAAAATACTACACCATTAAAAGTCCTGCTTCCAGTGATCCCTAGTGGGCATTTCAAACACACATCCTTATATTCTAGCTGTCTACACAGCAGAGGGTTTTATTTTATTGACCCAAATTTGGCCATCATACTTCAAAGTCTTCAATCCTTTTATACAGCAAGAAACTTCTTTAGATAGTGAGACAGAAAACCAAGAAAAGTGACAGAATAAAAGGAAAACAGAAGCACTGAGGCTTAACCTCATAGCAGAGTGGCATAGAAAATGGGGTTGTTCTTACTTTCCATCAAGAACAATTAATCTACCAGACCTGTAGTTAATCTACAAGGAGACAACAGAAATAGTGTAACTAAGCGATGCATTGGATCAGTTTCACAAATTAAATTCAGTCTAATAGCAGAGACAAAATTATTTTTTCTTGCTCAAATGAAAAGGTAAGGGCATGTTAAAGGAACAGAGGATATCCAAAACAAGGATCAAAAACTATCTCAGAGATTATTAGGGGATGGAACTGATTTTATTGTGTTATTTAATTCATAAAGTGTGAAAAAGAATTATATATGGGGTTTTTTTTCCCCATATTAATTTCATTAAGTCATATTAGAAATTTGAAGATATGAAGCGAATAAAGTTACTGCTGAATGCATTGTAGATTGTCTAAGGCACCAAACACAAAATAATTGATTATTCTCTTCCTGTGACAAAGTCTTCAGAGTGGAGGGGAGGAGAGAAAATATTGAACATAGGAAGTTCCACCTACACATGAGGGGGAACTTTTTCACTTTGAGGGTGGCAGAGCCCTGGCAGAGGCTGCCCGGAGAGGTGGTGGAGTCTCCTTCTCTGGAGACATTCAAAACCCCCCTGGACATGTTCCTGTGGGACCTGCTCTGGGTGGACCTGCTCTGGCAGGGGGTTGGACTAGATGATCTCCAGAGATCCCTTTCAAGCCCATACAATTCTGTGATTCTGGGTTCTGTAATATTTGACTACTTACTTTTAGAAAGACTGCTATGACATATTTCCCCTTCTGTTGCAGTCACGATTCATGGTCTCCAAGTTCATGACACAGCCACTGCCCGCATATCACACCTGTGAAAGGATAAGCTGTAAGTTTCCATCCAAGCTGCCAGTAACAGTATTATGTCCTCATCTACTTGTATATTAGTCTGTTGTGATGAAATAATGACCCTAACTCACTCTTTCAGTGGTTGTTCAGCTTCATGTCTTTTGGATATATAGAATGAGTCTGCACACTTCAGTTCTTAAAAAAAAAACCAAATAACCTGATCGATTCTGATATCTGATTTTTCTTTAGACTCTACTGGAAACAGTATGTATGAAATACTGTATTAGATAATGTCAAGTTTTATACAAAATAATATCTAGTGGTCCTGAACCGAAGTACAGATTTTCTTTTCTGGAAGTTGACTTATAAGAGAGAATTTTGCATGAGCTATCGATAATAAGCAAAATTACCAGCATGTTTTCACTTTCCTAACCCAGAATAACTACATCCCATATTTTATTTTCTAATCTGGCCATGAAGCAAACAAACAAATAGAAAGCCTTTTTGGCTGGGCATAGCATAATTTAGAAAACTGCTGAATCTGATACACATCTATCTCATTTTTCTGTTTCTTGTTCACAAGAATCTTTCTATTACTTTATAATAATTTGGTTTCCTACTTGAATTTAGAAGCCAAGTTAAAAAAAAAGATCAGATTTGGCTGACTAGTTTTTGCATTTGTTGAGAGTTTTTTGTAGTTTGGTGTTTAGAGTTTTTTTTCCCATTCCAGACAAGTACTCAAGATTTTTTTAAAAAAAATTACTGTTCCGTAACAGAACTGAAACCAATTAACCTGTAGGTGGAACAGTCCTGAAGAGGTGAGATTAATGTTTTTGCTCAGATCTTGTTCAGCTTTATATTCAGACTCATTCACAAGCTATTGTTTATTCTAAGACAATTTATTTTCTGTTTGCCTTTCTGGTGTTCTCTTTCCCAAATATTTACTGGACAAGGAATGGGGGTCTGAGATTTCCAGGGCTATAAATGCCATATGGGCTGTACAGACAATCATGGTCTCAATAAATATGTTGCTATTTAGATAATGTGGAACTCTGAAAAAGAAAGCCAGAAATTTTCTCAGAGGTTGCCCCCTCATGCTGATGAAATCATATTATTTAGATCACATTAGAGGGGGAATCCTCTAATCACTAAGTATTATTTATATATTTATAAGATGAACAGAAACATTACTGGCCAAAGCAGTTAATGAAATCCAGCATTACTTAGTGTTAATTTTCAGTGCTGCTGAAGCATGTGCAACAGAATTACCTCCAACCACAGGTAAAGGCTCCGTTACTTCTTGGCTGATATCAGCTCTAGTGAGACATGCCCAGAAGTTGTGGCCAAGATATTAGGTGAAACCTATCACAGATGTAAGACATTAAGTGATCAGGGTTTGGACGTCTATGGCCAGGTGAAGGCTATTTAGTCAACTAATTTCTATTGAGGTACATAAACTCCCTTTAAAGTTCACCTGTTTTAAAGGTGCTAACCTATTTTTCTGTGTCTGACCTGCCTGTGGGTATCAAAACTGCTGAACAGTTTAAGCATTAGGACCTCATTACAGTAGCAACTGACCACCTAATTTGCTTGATGAATCTGTTTTGACAAAGAAGCGTTTCACAAATTCATCTTTCATTGAAATAAAGGGCTTTAGAGCTACCTACTGATTTTAAGAAATTTTCCACGAAACAAAATTGATAGAAAGTCGTATTCAAACGCCAACTCAAATTTTCACAAAGTCTATTGGAAGGAATGTGATAGAAAGAGAGGTTATGGACCAGACATAATTCAATGAGCTGAATGTGGCCTGGGTTGCCCATCACTTTTTATGATACTTGTAATGTTTTGACATTACTGAAATTAACTATGCCATCATTTTTTAAATAGAATATGATAACTAACCAATGACTTGGCTCTGTATTTTCCAAATGATTACATTAATTTTTATGTATCACATTTGAAATGCTTACTGAGTTCTGATTTAAAAAGAGAAAAAAAAAGGAATTCAACTTGATGTATTCAAAATCAGCTGAAAACTGTTAAATAAAAAACACAACTTTACCTTGATAATAAACATTTAAATATATATGTGTACAATGTGTGCACTCAGGACAGGTGTGATGGAATCTAAACTGTCTTTGACCCACATCCCAAAAAAAGAACAAAAAGTTGCTATTCAGGAGAAAAAGAGTGGAGAAAAATGTCATAATATCCATCCACCTGGTTAAAGGCTTAGGAAAAGATTAATAGTTATACTACAAGTTAAAATGTGAATATAATAATGCAATTTTAGACCACTTTCACTGTAACTGAAAAGGTATAATGGGAGAGACGGATGTGGTTGGAAATGTGCAAGTAACGAAGTACCTCAAACGGTAATTAAAAGGAAACTAATCTCATCCGAAATAGTATTGGGCATTTGCTAATCAAATTATAATGTTAATCTTGCTATCCAAGAAAGTAATTTTCTATTCCAGACGTTTTGCAGTTTTATAATGCATCATGTTATGTTTGTTGCTGTGGACTTTAATTTGGAAATGTTGTTTTCAGGGCCTGTTAAAGATGCAGACTGACAAATCCTAACAATGCATAATTCAAAGGATTGCATTTATCTTTTATTAAAATTATATTTAGATTTTGTACTTAGATTTCCTAGAAAATGCCATGCTTTTTGCATTTGCTATCGTGCTATTTACTCATTGTATTTACGATTTACTGTTGCACATATTATAGATGTTTTGTTAAATTTATGTAGGAACATATAGGAATGTTTTCTGTGGTTAATCCTTGTAAATCCTTTTTTTTTGCATAATACTTTCTGTATATACAGTAAAGAGGGAAGAATGAGATCCCACAAAGTATTCATCTGGATGGGGCTTTGAGCAACCTGGTCTAGTGGGAGGTGTCCCTGCCCATGGCAGGGGGGTTGGAATGAGATGGTCTTTAAGGTCCCTTCCAACTCTAACCATTCTATGATTTTTCTTGCAGTTTAGTTTTCTTTCCACTTGGGCCACCTCCAGGGTCAAGTATTCTCATGCATCAGAAGAGTAATGAAAATTGGACCGGATCTAGAAAGATGTCACAGCCCTTCATTCGAAAATGAAATTGCCAATAAGCCTGGTATGCGTCATTCACAATTAGATGAAAAGATGTCAGACCTTAAAGTCAGGCTGCAAAGCCTGGTGTTTAGACTCCTTGAACCTCGTTTTCCACATAAACACATTAAAAACGTAGTAGGGAGTCCTACTGAAGAAGAAGAGGCAAGCACTACTGATCTAATCTTCATAATCTTCATAACCTAGTTTCAGAAGCCTGTAATTATAATTACTGCTTTGTTTGTGCTAAACAAGCTCAGGTGATTAATTTTGTCCTTTGTACTTTTGAATACAACCCACCAAAACATGTAAGTAACATAATAACATATGCATTCTGTCCAATACACACTATGGAATTGGGAAAAAAAACAACCAACCTCCAAAAAAACTCCAAACAAACAAAAAAAAAACCCAAAACAATACCTTCAGTTACATTTTACAACCATATTTCATATCACACTATAATTCTCAATTAACAAATTATGGAACTAAAGTGAAACAACTAGTTGGGAAATATTTTAAACAGGTCTGATACAAATCTGTCTACTGTGCCCAAATTCGTCAATAACCCACCTTTCCTTGGCAGTGCAGGCTTCGCCAAGTGTTGCACTGCAGTATTTCACATTAAAATTCTCTTTAATTTTCCAGGATGCTGGAAGATACGTTAAGTAAACTTCTTTTTTTTCTTTTAGTTGTCTTAGTGGTGATCCCATATAACTTCCAGTCATATCAATTTTTACCGAGCATAAAGTGCATTGCAGGAAACCAGGCAAGCAGCATAATTGGTAGCCACAGAGATGAAAGAAAAGTCTTATCAAATGAGTAGTCTGCTGTAGTACCTAGGTAAGATTCACATTGGGAAATTAAATAAAAATCCACTGTTGTAAACTGTTTAGATTTTTAATTTTGCTTTAATCAAAACCATTTTCCCACAGTAATTCAATTTGTCTGACATTAATCAGAAGCTGCAAATACAAATAATGAAAATGGTTCTCATTAATAGGTAGGCGGCTGGATTTTCTCCATAAATATTTCAACAGAGAAGTCAATCCATAATATTATTGATTGAACATGAAATAAAAAGTGCCTATTTTTCACTTGCTGAGTGCACAAGGGCTGATGTTCTGCTAATGGGAACTGCAGATCCAGCAAGAAACAGAAAAAATATATTCATGTGGCCTCTTGCTGTGGTGACTTAAAACCTCACAGGCGAAGTAGTGTGTCAGGCAAAATCTGAATCTGTACAGAAAAACAAAAGATGAAGAGTCAAACAGCTTCAGGTACTTACACTGGTAGATCAGCAGCTCATTTTTCCCCCTCCAGTAAGCTGTGAACTTGAATTCTATCATGGTTCAAGGGGTCATTTGGCAACTAGAAATAGTGTGTTCCAAAGTCTTGATATTATGCTCATTAAAAACTCCATGGAAATTTTAAAGGCAAGGAGATGTTGTTAACTGGTATCTAGACAAATTTCTCATCCAGAAAATTCCTGGATACACACTGCCTTGCTTTCTGAAAACAAGCAAATACAGTTCGTCAAAGACATGTAATGCAGCATTAAAAAAAAGTCAGAGAATCATAAAGTCATTCACTGGGTCATCTAGCCTGGCATCCTGCTCAAAACCAAGTCAACACCTAAATGATGGGATTAATCCAACTGAGGTTTGATAACCTTCAAGCATGGACACTGAAGTCAATCTGGATGAACTCCTCCAATGCTTAATTGTACTTGGATTGAAGAATTTTCTCTTTGTATCTTATCAGCCATCAGTTGTCAATTTATAAACAGTATCTCTTTTCCCTGCTGTTCACATCTGTGAAGAGCCTGGCTCCTTTATCTATCTCTTCTTTAGGCATTTAGGGGGCTGCTCTTCAGCCCACCTGAAGCTGTCTCTTCTCCAGGCTGAACTTCCTCAGTTTCTCCTCACAGGGCAAGTGCTTTGGCCCCTGACCATTCTTCTGGCATTTTGCTGAACTTCCTGCAGTCTGTCACTGTTTTTCTTGCATTGCAAGGCCAAACACTGGATATCGTATTCTGGATGCAATCTAATGACTACCAAATAAAGGGGAATATTCACTTTTTGAAGTCCACTGGATGTGCTCCTTGTAATATAGCCCTGTATGCTTTTAGCTTTCACTATTCATTTCAACAGACATACATCCTGCAGTAATGTAAAAATGCCTTTTCAAAACTTCTAAAAATTTACTGATTTCAGCTGGAACATAGTATGTAGGATCTTTATAATGGGAAAGTTAATTTTACATGCATAAATAAGTGTGCAGCATTTCCTTCCAATCTCAATGTAGAGGGCTTCCATCTGTTTAGTCCATGGTCATGACACCAGCTTTTTGCTTTGGGCTGTGCTTGCACAATTTATATATTATATTTACTCCTCCTTCTGGTTGGTAATGATTAGAAGTTAAGAGCTGGTCGCTGGCCTTCTACATTCTCATCAACTTAGTTAGCTCTGCCCATGAGCTAGCAGTTTCTGATCATACATTCCCATTAGCTGGACTACACTGAGGTAAGAAAGAACTGAACTGGAAAAAAATAACCCTGCAGTCCTAATGAAACACAAGACAACAGTGAGTGTCTCCTAAAAAAAATTACAGTTTTATTTGATAATTTTTAAAGAAAACATGTTTTCCACAATTCTGCAGAAAATAGAGAATAAAACCAGATTGCTACAGGATTGAAGTCGGGGCAAAAGATGAGCTGGAATCACTGAATTTCACTGAATTTCACTGAATTTTTTTTGGAGTTGGAAGGGACCATAGAGATCATCTAGTCCAACTCC
>JAOQGH010000032.1:60431107-60451240 GCA_025769975.1 Gallinago jamesoni
AGCCCCAAAAAGAGCTTTTCGTCGGCCTTTGTAGCTACAGAGCCCTCACCCAGCGCAGTCTTACCTGCTCTGGAGCCCCAGATTCATGGGAATGAAGGTGAATGGTTGGGAAGACTGGGACAGTAGGAGGGAAGGTGATTCCTCCTTCTCCTGGTAGTGACAATTTGTGAGGTTAACTTTGCTGTCTCAAGTAACTTCATAAAATTAGGGTAAAAATTCAATGGAACTCATAGAGGAAATACAAGGAAGAAATATGCTGTCAAAACTAGCATCAGTCAACAAGAAATAATTCCTTCTAATTAATGTAAAATGATCTGGAGGGTATGCAGAAAGACAGAATCTCTGACGACATGAGGGGCACACACACACAGAAAAAATAGTTTCCATCTTCTCTTGCCAAAGAGCTCTTGAGCTCATCACCTCCACTTCCAGGCCAGAGATCATCCAGGACCACAGCCATAAGCATTAACCACACAACATCAGCTCCTGGTATCGTATACTCAAAGAAGATGATGATTGTTCAGGCAACCACTGTTGAGAACTGCTTTGTGTATTTAATAATGTATAAGAACTAGCCATTAGCATGCCCAGTGAATGAACTGAGCAAAGTTATGTTTTAAAGTTTGAAGTTGGCTTGATTTGTCAGTGTCCTGAACACCGAGCAGCCTCGGATTCCCAGACACACATATAAACATGCCATATTCAGCTGCAACTTGCTTTTCGTCCCCTCATTTCAGTGTGTAGTGAGAGTAATTCATGTGGCATTGTATGAAAAACTAGAAATGTTTTCAATATTACTTGAGAATATTCAAAAGGTTAGAGGTTACACTACTTTAGAAGGTGCACAGGCCGATGTGAATGGGGATGACAGTGGCCAGTTATAACCAAATCAGGAAATCTCACTCCGTAGAGCCATGCAGGAGTCAGACAGTTCCACATTGTTCGTTCTTTCTGAATCTATGATCCTAGCTAGGAGTACAAGACCTGTTCCTTCAGACTCTGTTAATCAAGAGTTTTGACTGCGAAGAAAAAAAAAAAAAAACTACAAAAACTGGAAACTACAAAAAGACTGAAAAGTACAAGAGGCTTTCTTGTTCCCTCCAAAAGCTAAAAATGCTGCTTTTGCAGCTGCTGCTGAATCTACCTGCCTGGGAGCCATGAAGTGATTTTGAGCCTCAAAGATGGATCTCCTACCAGTAATTATAGAATAAAGTACTACGAGTGCTAAGAGAAGTCTGTTAATTTCATTTTTAAAAATGCTTTCGCTAGTCCTGCTGTATCAGCTTCATCTTCTGTTCCATTGGCTGTGCTGATAGCAGTATTTTTTTTCCAATCCCAGAGGTATCACAAAGAAAACCTAAACAATTTTATAAGGAATCAGCAAGTTATAACAATGAGAAAAGAAGCAGGAAGAAGCTGGTGGAGAACTTGAAAAAACCACAAAACCAACTAACGTGTAAGTGTGAATGGGTTGATATGAGAGAGAAATACAACATCAAATAACTTTTTAATTCCATCCATAAAATTGGAGGGGGGTGTTGGAAATAAGAAAAAAAGGATCTATGGAAACAGAAAGACCATTTGATGGTCAGAAAAAAACTGGACTGAAAATTCACTAATTAAGACTTAAATTTCATAGGTTACAGTCTGAATTCTTAGAAGTTTGGGAAGTAAGCTCAAACTTTTTACAAACTCCTATTCCCTCAACACACACACAAAAAAAGTGTAATTGTTTTAGAACGAATTGCTTGTTTGACTGGAATTATTAGACACAGCAGCTGTTTCCTGAAGTTCACTTCGTTCAGTGAACACAGTAAAAAAGAAAACAATTTCTTGGGTCATTGTATAAGACAATGTAATCAAGATAATGAAGAACAGAATTAGTTTAAAAATCAAGTTGTTCTATAATAAAACTGCTTCTTTGATTCTGCAAAAAACAAACTTTGCTTTTGCACTAAGTATTCAAAAAAAAAGTGAATATAATTAAAATGCAGACAATAATTTTATAGAACAGTATTTTTTAAATACGCTTATTTTTCTCTAAATATATAACTTTAAAATATCATAGCTTATTCCCCATTCAATTTATAGGAAGTGTGGGCAAAAATAGGTAGTGGAAGAAATGAATACTCATAATCAACTTTAACACTTAGGGCGATATTTGTTGATAAATGCGAGGTCAGCTTCTGCTTCGGCATTCATAAAAAACTCCCCTGGAAATCTGGCTTTAAATTTATGACATTGATTCAAATGACAAATACTTATCAATGTCAATTACAAAAAATTAGTGATGTGAAAGCTCTGTTATTTAATATAACGTTGTACTGGTTCTGGCTGCCATGGAGTTGATCCTCCTCACAGCAGCACACATAGTGCTAAGGTGTCCTGTGACCAAAGCAGTGCTGATAAAACACCAATGTCAAGGTTTTTTCTGTTTCTCGTGCTGCTCAACCAGCAAGTAGCCTGAGGTTGGACAAGCGTTTGGGAAAGACAGAGATAGGACAGCTGACCCCAACTGGCCAAAGAGATATTCCAGGCATACAGTCTCATGCAATACGCCATTCTCCAGGAACAAACCATCACAGTGTTAGACAACTTGCTCTCTGACTTGTTTGTAATACACTGTACAACATTAAAGACCAGGAAAGCATGAAATAAAGTTTTGGAAGAAAAATGTCCACATCTTCCCTAGTCTTCCTAGCCTTTCTGCCTGACTTTCTCTTTGGATGAGTTTGGAAGAGGTCATCCCTGAATATTAACCAATTTTCTAGGGCCCCTGTTCCCTCCAGGGCTTCGTCCCATGGTACTCAACTAAGAAGGTCCCAGAAGAGGCCAAAGTCTGCACTCCTGAAGTCCAAGATAGTGAGCTTGCTGTGAGCCCTTCTCGCTGCCCTAAGGATCTTGAACTCCACCATTTCATGATCACTGCAGCCAAGGAAGCCCTGAAGCTTCACGTTCCCCACCAGCTGCTCCCAGACAGAGCTTCAGCTTTTGCTCTCAGATGAGTTCCCACCATTCTGCCTTGAGGGTGAGGTAGGATGAGAGACCTTGACCTGTGCAAATGGTCACACAATGGTACCTGGTTGCTGGGTTATGTGTACTTCAAGTATCCCACTCAGCCAGGAGAATGCCCCTCATTCAAAGAGGCCCTATACTGGAGCTGATCATCTTGGCAATTTGGATTTTAGTGTCTCAAAATATTTGGGGATTTTAGGTAGAATTTTTTAAATTATTATTATTTGCTTTAGGGGTTTGTGGAGGTTTTTTGTTTTGTGGTTGATTTGGGGTTTTTTCAGACTTAATTCTCCAATTTTTACCGAAATTACACTTTTGTTGTTGTTGTTTTAAATCTCTAATGTAACTTTCACTGTAGTCTTAGCTAACAAGAGTTAAATGACTTTCCTGCTAGAGTCATTTAAGGCACCCCAAGATATTTTAATGAATAACAGAATGAAGTTCTGACTGATGACCTTGACTGTTGAGTTCATTGCTGCGATACAAAGAAACTTCTATTTATTAACATTATTCTTTCTCTTAAAAAAACCCAACAACAAACAAACCAAGCCAACATATAAACAAATTACCTAGTATTTTTTAGCATATAAAAAAAAATCTAAACTCAAATATCATAAACCTGCAGCTCTGTCTATGCCACTGTAATCACTATACAGTAAAAGTGCTCTTTGCTTAGGATGGATGAAGAGATGTAGCTATTAATGAAAAGGCTCTCCTTATTGATCTGATATTATCTTTTCCCCTCAAGCTTCCTGTCTTAAGTCATGTAGTTTCAGTTGTACTAAAAGGTGAAAGCTATTAGAGAGCGTTCGCTTTAACCTGCTGGGATAAGAATGAACTTGATCTTTTATTTTAATTTTCAGATCTGATTATGTGAAATGAGACAGACTACAGGGATCTTGACCACCTATCTAATTTTGATCAGTTTGATTTAAATGCAAAAGTTGATGATCCTCTGCCTTTGTAGCCTCAAAAAGACAGCAATAGCATGCCTGTCAGAAACCTTCAACTGCAGTGCTTCAAAATTTCAGATCCTTCATATTTCTTATGATTTGTCAAACAATATGGAAATAACTTCCCAATCTTTTGATTTGTCATCAATTTAAATTTCTCTTCTGATAATGATTTATTATACAGGTTAAAAAAAATATATCTTCTGGTAGGTTCTACAACAGAGGGGTTATCCTGCCCCTCTACTCTACCCTGGTGAGGCCCAATGTGGAACACTGTGTCCAGTTCTGGGCTCCCCAGTTCAAGAAGGACAGGCAACTGATGGAGAGGGTACAGCAGAGGGCTACAAAGATGATTAGGGGCCTAGACCATCTCCCTTATGAGGAGAGGCTGAGAAACTTTTTAATCTAGAGGAGGCTGAGGGGGGATCTGATCAACGCTTATAAATACTTAAAGGATGGGTGTCAAGAGAATGGGGCTGGTCTTTTTTCAGTGGTACGCAGTGAAAGACAAGAGGAAACGGGTACAAACTTGAATATAAGAAGTTCCACCTAAACACGAGGAGGAATTTCTTTTCTGTGAGGGTGGCAGAGCACTGGAATAAGCTGCCCAAGGAGGTGGTAGAGTCTCCTTCTCTGGAGACATTCCAAACCTGCCTGGACGCGTTCCTGTGCAACCTGCTCTAGATGGACCTGCTTTGGCAGGGGAGTTGGACTAGATGATCTCCAGAGGTCCCTTCTAGCCCCATGGGATTCTGTGATGGAATCCAAACAACATAAATTGGTTGAGCATCAAATTTCCAGAATTTTGTTTTAGATACCTACGTCTCCTTGGTCTGCTAATACAAATTAACTTTGTAGTAGAGACAAAGAAAGGGAATAATCATTGGGTAGATGGTAAAATATTCATATAGTGATTTACCCTCTAAGTTCTGCTCTAGTGAGTTTATAGTCTATAGCCTCTGCTAAAGAGTCTCCTGCATTCGAAATTATTTTTTCTAATTAATGAAAATAATTAATCTATAAAATGTGTTAATTAAATAGGGAATCAAAAGGTTTGACATGAGCTTTAAATTCATTATCTAACTCAATGCTATTGTCATCCACTGTTGTGAGAACAATGAAATTTAATGTCATATCCTGTGTGACACAACCTTATTTCCACTATGTGTTGAAAAGGCGACAATTCAATACCAAAATTCTCTAGAAATAGACCTCTTAAACACTAATCCTCATTAGTGGTCTATGTGATCTTTAAAAGTTAGGCAGAATAAATAAATATTCTCTGTGGGACACAACTGCAATTGTTCTAAGGACAAGAACATATACCATGCTATGGATATTGGCAGCATCATGTAAATAATGGAGAGTATCTAGATTTCTTCTCAGAAATCCGGGGTACTTACCATTCTGGCAAAACTTGATAGAACTCCATAATCTTTAAGGTCCCTTCCAACCTGAACCATTCTATGAAAGGAAACTGAAGAAATCTGCTATCTTCATAAAATAGGTCAGATAACGTACTCATTATTTTCAACAGAGATTTTCTAGTATGGATGCACAAGGAACTTTAATGTTTTCTAATATTATTCTGATATAAACCAGGCATTCCACCACAATGTGATCGTTGTCTGACTACAGACAGCGATTCTGCAAAATCAGCCATATGCTTGAATATTGATGCACTTAACTCAGTTGAATTGAGCAGGACCTAAGTGTTAGTCATTTTTGCAACTGTGCATTTATTAGATGGGGGCTTTCATAAACTGAAGAGTCTCTGTGACTAAAAAAAGAAGAAAATATAGGCACTGAATATAGTATTACAGAGTACATACATTTCACAGGTGACCCTGGGAATAATGCTCCTTGCCTGTGAAGGACAACAGCTTCACAGAAGAATAAGATGTCATATTATAAAAGCATCAAAGCAGAATACAAGAAAAAAGTAAACATTAATGATGTGAAAAATCTTTTTCATAGAAAAGCTAATATTTAAGATTCATAACTTTCTTTATATAAGAAGACTTCATTTTCAACTGAAAATTGACCAAAAGCCAAGCAACTGAAATAAGATCGCTAACCTGTTTTACTTGGTTTTTTTTCAATGATTCTTGCAAAGTCTTTTCATGTCCTTAATAGCACAGTGTGATGAAGGAAAAAAAAAAAAAAAAAGAGGTAAATTACTTTCTTTTTGAAAAGTTAAACCTATACACTGTATACTATAGTTTTAAGTTTTTATATACATTTTCTTCTATTTTCAACCTATATGCAGTGAATCTCCATATTAAAGATTATAGTAATAGATAATACAGATCATGAAATTCTTCACATGAATCAGACAGCTTCTGAATATTCCTTTAATTCAGAGCACTTCTTAATCAGTTTAGCCTAAAGAAGATAAACTGTTCTATCTTCTCTACAGCTGAACATTAATGACACTTTAGAAATGATATGACAAAACAGAGCTCTCACATGTGTCATTTACGGTGACTAATGCCATTCTTGCTGGACTCCAGGGCCAAAAAATCCAACCATGGGTGCCATTCATAAGATGATACACTGCATAATAGAACATTTTACAGTATAAATTTTAAGAGCGGCTTTTCATAAATATAGGATCTCAGAGGGGTATCAGACTATAGCTAATAAATCTGTCTGAATTCTGGTGGAATCTCCTGGTAGTATTTCAAGGCTGTGGTCTTCAGAACACTTCGCAAGTTTTATTTTCATGAAAGTATTTAGCAGGGAGAAGAGGTGAAAGCAACCCATGTCTTTTCCTCTGTGTTTACATTTTGTATTATTCTGCAATGGAAATGGCAAAAAAAATCCTTATTTTTCTCTCTAAACACTTCACCCATGAATCTGGACTAATTGCTTATCCTCATCTCTGAGCAATATTAGGGCCATTTACTAGGAATGCAGCAATGTAGAAGTTCTCTTTCTCTTTTGTAAATGAAGTATCTACTTCAATTCCAATTATTGTCTAGCTTTATGATATTGTTACGATGAGATAATGCAGTATATAAAAATATATAGAGAAAAATTAAATACATGCACTGTTTCTCCCACATCATTTAGTATTTCATACTGCATTTATAGTCTGTGAATATGTTAATGCCATTTCCTCATAATAATAAAAACAACAAAATGTCCAAAATCAGAAAGGAAAGATCAAATGATTGAGCACCTTTTAAAAATCTTATAACAAAAGAAGATGGATCAGAGTTATTTTTTAAAATTATAACAGATTTAAATTGTCTCTGAATAGTTCAAAATCATGAAAAGAATCTCAGTGTCTAAAATACCAATGTAATATACAAATTGTTTGCTGCCATGGAAACTGACAAGTTTAGAGATGCTTGAATTTCTGTGTGTAATTTTAATATACCTTTCCTATATGGACTTCATGAACTTTATTTTTTATATTACATATTTATATAAAAATAGCTCCTTTCTGAGGACTGCTCTTGGACAGCCATCCATAACCTCTTATGAGGATGAACAGTATGGAAATTTCAGAGGCTGTAATATTAGTTATTATTAAAAAATATATATATTTTAAAATCTAGTGCTCTTGTATAAGAAACTAAACTCCTTTAGGCTAGTGAACTAAGGAGCATTCACCCAAAATGGTAATAAATTACATTTGAGCACTTTCAGACTGCAACTGATTTTTAAAAAATGTTTAGTGAAAACAGTCTTTTTGCTAGATTTTGCATTTTGATCTTCCAAATGCTCCTAGCAAAGCTTCATCTTTTATATCATAAGATGTACCACCACTTGTTACAGGCATGTCAGCTTTGCAGAACAAGTTTTGGCAAGCTGACTGTGCAATAACTCATTCAATACCTATTGCCTATTAATGCAAATTATCCAACCATCAATCAAAATTACTGATATAAGTACTATAATACATACCCACAGTTGCAGGGATAACCAGAAAATAATATTTCTTCATTGTAAAATTTAAGAAACACAAGAACATTGTTTGAATTACACTCAAGATGAAACCTAACCCTGACCATCCCAGATACAAGAAAAAGCAGGAACATCAACTAACCAAAAGGCAGCCTATTTGGGAAATTCGAGTTGAATTTCCTTCCTACCTTGGCCCAGAATAAGCACTTTAACTCATCATGCCACATTTACATGTGATTGTTATGTTCATCAGAAAGAAAAAGAAGGGGGGAAAATGTAGCTGCCCCTTTCCCCAACTATATTGAGGGGAACTCTGTGCTTACCTCAAGTGTTGGAGATACAGGACTGAAGATAAAGAGCAAGTTATCCCATTTCCTTGGCTATTACAGTATTTCATAAAGCATATATGAGACTACACTCACCATGCCATTAGTTTTAAAATCAGTAAGATGCAGTCAGTTAGGAATTTGCATGTCAAGACAGAAATCTTCAGTGTCGATCCGAAATGGGAAAGACTTGGAAAGCACAGATAGCTAAGACTAAGATGTATATCATTCATTGCTTGATTCATTCAGGCTTTGAATTAAACATTGAAGCTACCTATTTAATTTCACTAGGTTTATAGATGCTTCATCACTAAAGGCAGATGCAAAGTCTAATTTTTGGTACTAAGGTATAGTAACTGAAGATACCTATATAAGTGGACTCATTCTTTTACTGCAAATTGCACTATTTATTTGAGCTGAAATAAAGTAAACCTTTTTCCGACTCTACACTATGAATCCAATAAATATATATAGATTCAGAGAATTATAGAATCGTCTAGGTTGGAAGGGACCTTAAAGATCATCTAGTCCAACCATCAAACTAACTCTAACAAAATCAATAAGAAATAGGAAATAAAAATTACTAAACCATATTCCTGGGGACCATGTCAACCTGTCTTTTGAACACCTCCAGGGATGGTGCCTCAACCACTTCCCTGGGCAGCCCATTCCAATGCCTGATAACCCTTTTGGTGAAGAAATCTTTCCTAATATCCAACCTAAACCTCTCTTGGTACAAATTGAGGCCGTTTCCCCTTGTCCTGTCTCCTGTGACTTGGGAGACAAGACCGACCCTCACCTCTTTACACCCCCCTTCAGGTAGTTATAGAGCGAGATAAGGTCTTCCCTCAGCATCCTCTTCTCCAGATTGAAACAAGGGAAACCACACATATATACATACACATGCATACATATACAAATATACAAGTAGACTCTCTTAGTTTAAGCTTGAAGAAGGTGATGGGTCTCAGGCTTAGCCAGAAAAAACTGCAATAGGTTCTTGCCTGTTATTTGAAGAAGGAGCAGAATATCCTAAGGAACACTTTTTCAGGAGTCCTCTTTGAGAAAACTCACACATGCACAGCTGGGGAGAGTTTCTGCAGGTTGGGATGCGATTCCCTCTGACCTGCCAGAGAACTAGAAACTGCTGCTTAGCTTTTATCTTACATTGGATCCCTCAATACATACCTGACTTTAGGGAGAAAAAAAAAAGGCACTGCTTTTACATGGAAGATTCAAAGCTTTGCAAGAAACCAGGCCAATTGTCCAACTGTCATCCTTACAAAAGTTAAACTGAGATCAAATAAACATAAATACTGGGAAAAGTTAGAAATACTTCAAATTTTTAACCTGCACTTATAAAGGTGTCTAATTATCAAACAAAATCAGTTGCATTTACACCTAGCAATGGAATGCCATTTCATATATATAATAAAATCTACATTAAGATGTCAGATATTTATTAAAAAACTGATCCTCTGCATTAAAAATATAAATATTGACTATGAATATGCAAAGACTTTTTCCCCCCTTAATCAAAAAATAGCTGCAGGCATGTTTGATCAAACAAGCAAACAAACAAACAAACAATAGATTAAAACCCTATATTGTAGAATTGAAACCCAAATGAAAACCATGTAGGAATAAGGATGTGAATGCTATATTTACAATCATTCAGAAGTATACTTTATAAGGAATTAGATATCCAACTTCTTTTAAAAAGGATGAAAGAGGTTTCGAAAATAAAAATCTTTCATTATTGATATAACAGGTTTTAAATTTGACGACTAAGGCTCTAAGACAAAATATGTTCCTAGCTTCCAGGCTTTAAGCATTATAGATCTAATACTGAACATAAGAGAAGACTGTAATTATTTTTCAGAGAAAATGAACTTAAAAGTTCACCTTTGTAATCAGAGCAACAGATGAAATTCCGTTACAAAGTCGTATTGAAAATGGAAACTACTTAACACACGGTACAAAAAAAAATACCAATGAATACATTATCTCCTTTAAAAGAGATATTTTGTAGTATTACTAAATTGTTTTTTACATCAAAGTCTTTATGAGAACTTCTACCATACTTGGTCCAAAGACAGCTTCTTAACAGCCATAACACAAAAGTCATCAAAAAAGCCTCAACATCAGTCCATGCAACAGGAGAAATTCCTTCTTTATTTCAGTTTTAATATCCAACGATCTAATAAAGTTCTCAGCATCTTGAGATGTCTATAGCCTTTGAAAACTATTGCCTGTAGTTTGACAGGGTGGCTGAGGGTGGATCAAACCATCCCCACATACTCTGCTCTGATTCTCTTTGTAGCACAGTCTCAGGGCACAACCGGGTTCATTTCAAGTGAGACTAATCTGAAGATGCACACCAAAAACACATCCAGTGAACTCCAGTCACTAAAGCCATTTGGTCCATGAAAACAGACTGAAGATAATCTGCAGCAAGCCTACATGAAACATGCTAATGGCGGCTGTCAAGTTATTGACAAATGCTTTGATTTACAAGTCCATTTCTATTGTACTTCCTTACTTTCTAAAGTTGACATAACATACAAGATTCCCCACTTCAGCTCTCTGGAAATTTCTACAGTGCAATCAATGAAAAATACTTAGGTTTTTCTCTAGAGAACACACAAGTTCTTTTTTCTCCTCACTACCTTTGAGCACAAGTACCTAGCAAAGGTTTAAGCAGCAGAAGCCTGGTACTGTGTGCCTCTGAGAGAGCAGTGAATAGCTACAATACAAAAAAAAAAAAATAATCATAAGGTGCCAGAAGTTCAGTAGCATCCATGAAAAATGTTAATAAGTGACAGGTGTGCTTTAGGCATCAACTGCTTAACCAGAGAGCAAAATTAAGTGGAAAATTTTCCACCATGGGAAGCAGAAGAAAAGTATCAAAAATGAATTGTAGCTTTGTTAAACAGCAGCAATGTTTTCTACTGTTATGATCCTTCAAGTAAGAACACCCTGTATAGAGCTTTGCAGCCTAAACAGCTGGAAGAATGACAAAACCAAAGAAAGCCAAAGCAGAATGTGTAAGTAGGCTATATTCACTGACGATAGACCCAAACAGGAAAATTAGTATTTACAAGTTGGCCATCTCAGTAATTGATTATGCTTAGCCTGAAAAATGGAATCCAAACCCGAGTTAAGCACTGTATATGGCAGAATTTGGAAGTCATCAGACTTTCTGCAAAGTAATAATAAAACATTTACAATAACTACTGCAAAATACTGAACATGAGATACTTCTGAACTTCTGCCTTTTTGCAAGAGCTCAGATATGTATCTTGGGATGAAGGCAGGTGCCTCTGTTCAATTAAGCTATCAAGCCTAAAAATCTCTCTGATGGTGTTTCAATACATCATTTAAAGGAGATGTGAAAAGTTCATGTAATACTTCAGTAGGAAGTAGGAATGAGAGCGTTCAGTTTCAAGGGAACATAACTTGGTCATTGCTAAAAAAAAAAACCCACACAATGGCAATTCCCTATTGCTCCCCACTCAGTTCCTGCTCACAAATGGAAAAAGGGAGCAATAAATATGCCATGAATTCTCTCTGTATATAAAAAAAAGTAACAATTCTCTCTCTATGTATCTAAACTGTTCATAATTTTGATGAAAAAAAAAAAAAAGACAAAGTTTGAGATATAAGGTTACCTCTTTTTTCAAGCTCATAAGACATTGCTCCAGGTAGAAGTAGTAATACTTTTAAGTAACCAGTATCCTCCATTCAGTCTTCTCTCCTCTACCCTCTCTGCCTTTTTTTCTAAATTACTTTTTTGGATCATTTTGCTATTTTTGCTATCATTTTTCTTCTCTGTTATTGTCATAAATATATATTCTGCATGAACTCATATTATGTATAGCATACACATAGTTATTTGGGGTTTTTGCAAGTTGTTGGAAAAAACGTGTCAAAGATCTGACACGTTGTAGAATTAGGGTGATTATGGGTTTTATATTAATTTTGCATTAATGTGTAACCTGTGTTCAGTATACAGTATTTCTACTATTACTGATTGTTCTGTCCTAGCAGCACTTTCAATATATATATAATATGCAACACACACCTCACCACAGGCCTCTTAAATTCAAGGAAGGATTTTCTCCTGCGCATTCTTTCTGAGATATTTTTATAGATATGTCACTAGTATTTCCTTACTCAGTTGTTTATGCAAGTGAGCGCTGTAAACAATTTTTTCTTCCTACTTTTTTTCTAGGCTTTCTTTTATCAGTTTGGCCACGTACTGAGAAAAGCAGAACAACTCTTCTAAGTTATGGAAGGAAAAAAAAGGGTTGTACAGAGAAATATTATTTCAATGAAGTCTCCTTATATACGTTTCTGACAGGATTCATAAAGCTTCTGGCTTAGGATCTATTTCTTCAAACAAACAAAACAAGTGTAGCAGAAAAGCATATAATCAAATGATTAGTAAAACAGGCAAAAGAAAAGCCTCAAACATCTCCTTTATTTATTTAGCAATGCATAAAGCTATTTATAGAAAAATGCAAATATTCTAGGATTAATTCACCACACTGCCCCACAAACAATGTGCGAAATTGTTAAATGGAAAGAAAAATGTGAAACATGTAAAAATTAAAGGAAGTATTGTGGTGATTATGCAAATGCAAACATTATTAACCAGCTCAATTATAGAAATGTGTTCTTTTCAGTTGTGCATAAATGTTTCATAGGCAGCTCCCAAAAACTCAGAAAAAAATTCTTGCATATTTGATTTTTTTTGAAACATTGAACATAATTTTCATACTACTTGACCTTATGACCTACTGGTTACTTGACCTCTGGAGAAATGGTTTTCTGGAGATGCAATGAATTTATTAAAATTTCATTTTGGATTTGATCACAAAATGAATTGTCTGAAAAAAAAATTAAAAATTAAAAATTAAAATAAAAAATTAAAAAAATTAAAAATTAAATAAATTGTATGGTAAGTGTCTTTTACTCTTGCCATTAAATATTGGGCCACGGAAGTTCATTTGTTTGCTACATGATTGCATACAAGGAAGCCAAAAAATTTCAAATACAAATGAAGAAATTTGAATTCTCTTTTTCTGTCACGGAACCAACAGTTCTTGGGACAACCTCTTGACAGAGAATCAGAGAATGTAATGAAACAGTTGAACTGTTCTGTGAAAAGTAAATAGTACCTTTGTACTGTGAGTGCAGGAAGATCACTTTGTATGAGAAGGAAAGAAAATAGCTACTAGAAAATAGGAAATTCTAATATGGAAATAATTTTTCAGTCCTGTACCATGCAATCCTTCCCTTAGTGTTTCAAATATTTTTCTCTCTTTCTATGATTAAATCTTTAAAATAGACAACACTATTTAGAGAATGAATATAATTCTCTGTGTGAAATGGCTCTTTCCAAGTCTTACTGTTTTTAAACATAGCTAAGGGATTTTGTTCTGTTTGAGGTCTCACCACATTCAATATCAAACTGATTAAGGAAATATCTTTACTTTCTCTGCAAAGTTACCTATGTGTTCATGTTGAATGTCTAGATATTTGTTAACTTTACTATCTATCTTTATTTCAACATTTATTTTCTTTGACGTCTGATTTTATGACAGTAAAATTGTCTCAAGTTTGTCTCAAGACTCGCTTTCTCAAGAGCTAAATCTAACAGTGTTTTAAATTGCTTGCTGTCATCAATTATCTTCGCATTTCTTGTCTGATGATTTTACATCAAGACTTTTAGAAATAAATGAAGAATTCTGCCTGAAAAGTAAGAAGTGGACAGAGGACAGCAAAGCAGAAATATTTTGTGTCCATAACTAAACAACCAAAGCAGATCTTAAGAAGTAGAATTTTTCATATCTCTAAATACCAACTTTAATGGTGTACATTCTTTCCAGAGGGACTTAATTGAGGCAAATGCGACAAAGAACAAACTACTAGAAAGCAATCATCTCCAAGTTTGTTAATATCTCACAGGAAGTACTGAGTGACAGCTAAACTGCCTTCTTTTTTTTTTATGCTTGGGCTGTTCTGTCACTTCTCTCTCTTATTACCCACCTACGTCCCATTTCATTTTCCTCTTTCTCTGTCACCTGTCTTGCTGTGACTTGACTTTAGAAATACGTACCAAGTATTCCAATTGCATATGAGGTCTTCAGCATTAGCAGTTAATGAAGCTTTATTAACAAAGGCGCCTTAGCTTTGCAGTTGCGAAAAGCAGCTGTGATCCCTTGTCTTTCCTCAGCAATTAAGTGGTTAATACTTTGTCATATTCATTATATCAATCATATTTTTAATTAATTTGCAAATTATATTGCCCCACTACATTATTATATATAAGGATTGTAATATAGATGTCAAAATTTAGCCAAGCTGAAACTCTAAAAACGTAGGTACAAAAAAGCTGCTACTATTTTCCTTACTCTCAAATGTTTTTTAATTCTTAAAAAAAATCTGTGAACGAGCTCTATGAAATCCATCAACACAGTGCTTTGGTCTCGATTCACAGAAAGCTACAATGGTTAGAGAAGAAAGCAGGACCACAAATTATTTTGTTAGTGTCATGGTTTGGGCAGGATTGGCCAATGATGAGGTGACAGATGGTCTCCCCAGCTCTCACTCCATGGAGGGAAAGAGAGATAGACACATTTATGAGTTTAGAAGGAACTAAACTACTGTAATGAAATATTAATAACAAAATAAAAAGGAAATAATCATGGAATCATTGAATGGGCAGAGTTGGAAGGAACCTCTAGAGATCATCTAGTCCAACTCCCCTGCTAAAGCTGGAAGGCCTAGAGCACATCAGTCAGGACGGCATCCAGGCGGGTCTTGAAGATCTCCAGAGAAGAGGACTCCACGACCTTCCTGGGCAGCCTGTTCCAGTGCTCTATCACCCTCACCGGAAATAAGTTTTCCTCATATTTGAGTGTAACTTCCCATGTTCCAGCTTATGCCCGTTGCTCCTTGTCCTATTGCTAGAAACCACTGAAAAGAGTCCGTCTCCAACATCCTTCAACCCACCCTTTAGGTACTTAGGTGCAAGATAAATAAGGTCTCCCCTCAGCCTTTGCTTGTCCAGGCTAAAGAGTCCCAGCTCTTTGAGCCTTTCCTCATACGGGAGGTGCTCCAATCACATAATCATCTTGGTTGCCCTTCGCTGGACTCTCTCCAGTAGCTCCCTGTCCCTCTTGAACTGGGGAGCCCAGAACTGGATGCAGTATTCCAGTTGCGGCCTCACCAGTGCAGAGCAGAGAGGGAGAATGACCTCCCTCGACCTGCTGGCCACGTTCTTTCCTATGCAGCCCAGGATCCCATTGGCCCTCTTGGCAACAAGGGCACATTGCTGGCTCATGGCAAGTGTGCATTCTACCAGGGGTCCCACAGAAATAGATATAACTTTTATATATATAAAACCTTATCAGGTTCCCAGGAAGTTCTCACCGGCAGGCACTGGGGAAGTCCCAGACTGGACTCTGCAACGGATGGGAACTGGATTCTGGATCTGACTTCAGGAAAGCATAGATCGGGATCAAAGGCGAATGAACAGAGAGGTCACATCCTCAGGCATTGGTCTCTGAAGAGAGAGAACCACTGAAGGACCCACGCCATTGAAGAGGTCTCCCTTTGCTCCCTCAGCATTTGAACTGAGCACGGCAGATGGGATGGATTACCCTATTGGTCAGTTTGAGTCACCTGACCTGCCCTCCCCTCCCATAGGGTACACAGCCAAGTCAGCTGACCCTGGTTGCCATGGCAACAAGGATAGGCAGGAGCCTCTCTCACTGAACAGGCCCTGGGCTCTGCTCCACCCCAAACCGGGACAGGTAGAAAGCTCAGTTTCTCCTCAATTTAACACGGGCATCTCCCTGAAACCAGGTGCAGTATTTCATCACGCTTCCAGACGGCAAAACATTCTGCTTGATGCAACGGCAAAGCTAGTATCACCAGCCGTCATTACAGACAAATGTTAAATCTACAAAGAATCTGCCAAAAATCATGGAGCCATAGAATGTAGACTAATTTGGCATGATTCAGGGCTATTTGATGATTGTTTTCTCAGTAGTGAGAAGAAAAATACTCAAAAATGGAAAAATTATAACGAATTATTCATTGTATTGATGTATTATTGATAAGGTTTATCAAAGCATATCAAGTTGCGTCATTTTGCTTGGTAATTTTTTTCCTTTGATTCAACTTTTTTTTTTCTCTATTTTTCTGCCTCATTCCAAACTGGCTTTTGATTTACTTGATTTTTTTTTTCTTTTTTTCTGGTGTTCAGACTTGCTAAAGTGCTCTTGTCAACAGTTCAGTGGTTGAGTGAAGCAAAATGCTAGTTAATAGTGTGAAAGCTTGGTGTGCTGTCAGAAAAGGGCAGGCCATTAACTTGTGAAATTTTGCTTTCAATGTTCCACAGCCCCAGTGCTGGCAGAACAAATCTCACTGATGATTTACTATTAAAGTTACAAATGGCATATGAATTTACGACACTTTGTAATTAAGTACCACGCTTCTGCTGGGAGCAGTGAAGATGGCAGACTATGGAAGATGGTTTAGAACCAAAAAAAATTTTAAAAAATAAAGGGGGGGGAACAAAAAAAAAGAAAAGAAAAGGAAAAACACAGCCACACTAAAGAATACCTCCTTTTCACCAGAAGCAGTAAGCGTGTCAAAGGACTGCAATCTTGGCATCACGGTCCTATCTTTAGACTAACAGATCAGTCAGTATCTGATTGAAACAACTTTGCTAATTACTACAGTTATTTGAACAATAAGATCAGATTACCTTAAATGCAAAAAAAAAAAAAAAAGTGATCTCTGATTCCAAACCTCCTTTTCCAGAGGAAAGTGATACCTCTGAATTGCAATGGGGTGCCCTGAAATGACAAAGATCTTTTAAAATGACAAATATTATGTAATGATAGGGTACATTACATGCTATTTTTCTGTCTTGAAAAATGATACATCATTGCATCTAAAACCCTGTAAGGAATCTGATCTCAAGTCTAGTAACTTCAAAACATTTCTGTGGCTTGTAATTAGTGTCATTACATGAAGTTACTTTCTAAGAACTGCTAAACAGTCACAGGGTTATTTGGTACAAATGAACGCTGCTCACTTTAAACAGACCTGCTGTGGATCTGCTGATCATTATCAGTGGCTGTGCTTTTTCTCTCCTGGCAAATTTGCTCAACTTTTAGCTAGATGTTAAAATAAACAAAGGTATGTCACCCTACAAAACTTGTATTTTTATTGTTCAGGTTGATTTTGAAATACTACGTTATGCAGCTTTTCAATTGTCGCTCTAAGTTTCAGAGACCTTATCACTCTTTACAACTACCTGAAAGGAGGGTGTAGAGAGGTGGGGGTCAGTCTCTTCCCCCAAGTAGCAAGTGACAGGACAAGAGGAAATGACCTCAAGGTGCACCAGAGGAGGTTTAGATCAGATATTAGGGGAAAAAAAAATTACACTGAAAGGGTTATTAAGGAATGGCTGCCCAGGGAAGTGGTTGAGTCACTGTCCCTGGAAGTGTTCAAAAGACGGGTTGACATGGTGCTTAGAGACAGGGTTTGGTGATGGTTTTTGTCAGTGTTAGGTTGATGGTTGGACTAGGTGATCTGAGAGGTCCCTTCCAGCCTTGGCAATTCTATGATTCTGTGACAATAGCCATTAATTTAATTCCCTCTTTTCACTGTTGCTGCCTTTAGATTTTACATTTTTTAATACATATGTATATCTCATGTTATAAATGTTATATGGTATAAATAAAAGAAATCAGTTGGCCATTGAAAATTAAGCTGAAGAGCAGACACAGAATGGAAGACTTAATTGTAAATAGCCACAGTGGTGGATTAAATTATTCATACTGATTATAATTTATGTTGTCATTCCTCCCATCTACTCTCCTTTAAAGTTTCTGTTTCACTCGCATGCTCCAACTTATTTAAAATTATATTGTGAATTCTTCAGGATGGACCTGAGGGGTTTTGCAGCACAACACAGATGGTGATTTTTATTAGTTTCCTAAGCTTATCAGAATGCCCAAAATTCAGCAGCATTAATTCAGGCTTTAGTAAACAAAGAAGCAAACTTATTTACTTAAATATGGAACTCTGAAAGTATGGTAATCACACTCACAAAATAAAAAATTTAAGTCTTCAACTTGCAGGAAAATCAAATGACAAAATTTCCATTTCATTCAGTACTAAAGGAGCCAGATTCTTCAGTAGGTTCTATGTATGGAAAGGTACAGACCAAATAATTTGCTGTATTCTGAGGACTTTTGCAATGAAACCTTGTGCAAGTACTTAGAAAGATACAGACCTGTATACTTAATTAATTTGCAGACAACACTACACTTACGTCTTAAGCCTCATAACATGAAAAAGCTTAACTGTAAGCTTTTTCATCATAAAATTCTATTGTCATTAGTTAGCAAATAATTTCCAAAACATAGTCAATATTTAGAGGGAACCTGTTAAAGTTCATTGAAAAATGTTAATTAACATTCAAGAGTAGACCTAGCAAAGGAAGTAAATTACAAATATTCTTTCCAGACCTGCATACGTTAAACAGTTGGTGACATAATTCATATATGGTTATATTAAAAGACAGGAGGAAAAAAAGGCACTAAACTGGGCAGCAAGAAGTTTGTGTTAAGAGCCTAGGAATATACTCTGAACAGTAAGTAAAAAAATATACAGGACTCTTTCTTAGAACACTTGACAGACTCCTGTAGGTGTAGGACTGTGTAACGTATACAGGCTGTCCTTGAAGGCTGATGAGAACAGAAATTGTTATTGTAGTTATGGGCAACTTTCCAAATCGTAAACCGATAGCCAGAAAGTCATTCTGTGAAGCTGTTGCCAACCAGGGAGAGTATGAGTTTTATTTCACCTTTAAGCATTGATCTGACACATTAAATGATGCATAATTATGAGCAAATTACAAGTATCATATAAAATTCTTTTGAGGAAACTGTGTTTAGCTTTTTTTGGTTCATCTATAAAAGGCTTTTAAGATGGGGGAAAAGAAAACTGAAAGAGGACAATAGGTAATGGTAATTATGATTTAAGAAGATGCAGGGGATCAATGTAGGTACTTTTATTTTGGCATTAGGTAACCTTTAAATATCTCTTGCGGTGTTTTTTTTAAATATCAGCCTATAATGATTTATTTTTAAACATCATTATTTCATGTTTACCACTTTTCTCTCCCAGATCTGAACCCTATGACCATTTTTCCTATTATTATTTAAAATATGAATGGTGATTATTATTTTTTTTAGTTACCAGACTCAGTGTTATTCCTTATAATTCAGACAAAGTTAGGACAACTGCTAAAACTGAAGGCTTTTGCAAAAGAACAAATGAATCAAATGAAATTTTCCAAGGAAGCTGACTAAAATTACAGACAGGTTCATGCATACATCTGTTTCTGTATGGGCACTTATGAAGTCATCTGGAATGCAGTTAGATGATGGTCTGTTTCTTAACAGGTTAGTTCTCAAAGCATAAATAGAATAAAGATGTTTTAAACACTTTTAGCTCTGACTTTTATTTAGACAGTAACTGAAACAAAAACAACTGAAAAATATTGACTCACGTTTTCTGAAGCCTCAATAGTTGATGCTCTGCTGATGAGAGATTGCCAACTGTTTCAGCTCAGACCAGATCTCGTACAAACAACTGTCAGAAAGGTGTTTAAGAGATAAGATTTATAATTTCATAACTGGCTTTTCATTTTCAAATTCTTTTTTTTTTTTTCTTTTGACTTCTCACTCACTAGTTTCAGCCTGGATTGAAAGTATAAACATTGAGAGTATAATCAAAACAGAGATCTAGGTTCAGGTTTTAAACAACTGTATTAAGAACTGTAGCTACTAAGTCATTGTAAGTAGCTGTAGAGGCCAAAAGGGGTCCGTTTA
>JAOQGH010000032.1:60451340-60472477 GCA_025769975.1 Gallinago jamesoni
GTTTTAAACAACTGTATTAAGAACTGTAGCTACTAAGTCATTGTAAGTAGCTGTAGAGGCCAAAAGGGGTCCGTTTAGGACAGAGCACTGGAAACAAAGTACCTGCAGCATCAATGCAGGAGTCAAAACCAGAGAATCTGAACAACACTGACTGTCTCTGTTAGTGTGTAAGAAGTGTGCAAGCATAGCTGAAATACCACCCAGCTACCCTGATTTGGGACTCAGGATTGTTTTGAGTTGGATGTGATATCCTTTTTCATTACTTGCCTTTCATGAAATATTCTGAATATGTAGCCATTTTGAATGCAATTTAATTTTCTGTAGACACTGTATTTTATACAAGGTAGTTTGGTCGTACAATACCACAGCTTGATTTCAGCTAGTTTTGTTATTTCTCTGTTTCTAAACAATGAACGATTACTTGCTATTTAGTTTTTTCACAATTTGACAGACAGCATTATATTCCTTCTTAGGTGTCTCTTCTCTAACCTTCAAAGAGTTTCTGCTCAGAAGTTTTTCCGTAACTTTGGTCGTCATTGCTATCATTCTTTGAATCTCTTCCAGTCCTATTACATCTTTTGTAGTACAGTGAGATGAATAGGGGCAAAGAGTATTCTAAATGAATATCCACATTAGGCTGGTTTAGCAAATAAAATGCTGTTCTCGCTCTCTGATCTGCCTCTTTTGCTTTTCTAATCATTCCTAACATTCAATTTACTTTCCTTCACTGCCAGTTCCAAGGTATTTAATTGGGTGCCCAAAATTCAGAAAAATATGCAATTAGTGGCCAACTATGAAATGTTTGGTTAAAACATTCCTTGGCATCACATAAAAACTCTATGGCAGAAGGCAGATTTCAAATGCTTTAGCCCTCAAGGCTCTGTGTCCTTTTCCTGTAATCCCCTTCATCATTCACTCCCAAATGTGAGAATTGTGCCAAATGAAACAAGTTCTCATGGAAAACGTTCTGCTTACAAAAAGCTTTAATTTTTACACCTCCATCTGAGCAAAATACTAAAGCATAGGATTAACTTTAAACTTGTTATTACACTTAGCAGTAATTTAGAATATCTCATTAATATATTTACTTATTATATTATACTTATTCCTTGTGTACACACACCAGTTTACAACACAGTTTCTGATGTATTCTGCTATGGTTGTGTATGTGTAGGGCTTACATACTGTAATCAAGGTATGATACAACAACACTGAAAACTATTATAAACCCCAAAATTTTAATATGAACCACCCAAGATGATTTTTTTATCATTTCCAGGAATTACCTCAGATCCCCTCACATGTGATATGTTTATCCATATCCCTTCTGAGTTAAGTTACTGCTGACTCTTGGCAGGGTCTACACATTTCTACAGATACTACAAATTTCATGTGTGCAGAATATGTTCTTTCCTTCTGATTTCTTTTGCCCAATAATGTATCAGAAAAGATAGGGACAGCAATAGAGATGAGACTGACCAACTATAATCTTCTTTCCTTCTTTCTTTTTTTTTTTTTTACAATTAAAACTGTAGTCATGATAATTTCTCAACACAGTATAATCCACATCTTTTTATTAAACTCACAAATAATTGTAAAAGGCTGCCAAATTTCCCTGGAAATAAAAATCAAGATATATAAACTCTGACAAGAAAAAAACCAAAATTTAAAATAAATACAACCTAAACCTCTTCATTCATTTTGCTGGAAAAGAAGTTAAGTAAACTTGAACAGAAGTTTCAATAATGGAGACAGTTAATGAAAAGTTAATTTAAATAAATATGTATATCTATCCTCCACAATCATACAGACAAAACATATGTACTCTGATTACCCTCTATGCTATGGAAATCAAAAGCAAATATTTATTCTGAAAAATTTGCTATTTTCTAATGCATAGAAAAGTTACCTGCTTTATACAATTCTGAAGAGACAGAAGCCAAAACTCACATATTCAAAACTACCTACAGTATTATATGACTCTTTTTTCTTTGTCTAGAGATAATATTTCTGGCAAACATTCATATCAACAATATCATTGTTGATGTCTATATGTTACGTAGACATTGTAATATTATTTCCAACAGCTAGGAATAGAAGAAATTAATATAAATGGGAAATTTTCTTTTTCTCATTAGCTACTACCTGGTGTTATACCAGAATTACAGAAATCTGAAATGGAATTAGATAGTACTGTAATCAACCTTACAACTGTATATTTTTTTGTGTATTCTGAATAGTAGCTCTGTATTAGAGATGGTAAAATCTAACTGATCAGTTCAATATCAGAAAATATCTAGAAATATCTATATAGCTGAAGCCTAGCTGACATCCTAAATACAGAAGTGTAGTGAGTGAAATATATACATACATGCAGATTTATGTGCTGCAATCACACAGATTTCAAACATGTAAGATATTTTCCATCAGGGTAAAATTTGATTTCCTACATACAGTATTTTGGGAATCTCTTTAATACAACGAGAAAATGAGAGACTCTGGAAAAAAATAACAACTGGGTATCACTCAAAAAAAACAAAAAGTGCATTGTGGTATCACTGAAAAATATGAAGACAGTCAGGATTAGAGTCCCCTCTCTTGTGCTGCCATCTCAGTATCATTTATTTTTTGAACTGGTTTTTAAATGCATGGCATCTATACCTTTTGATAGCAGCTGGAATTTCAACAGAAAACACTGCAAGCTGGACCCAGATGGGTAAGAATCAAGTTAAATGGCCTGGAAGCTTGACTTATATGAACACTTACGCTGTCACTATAATTTCAAAGATACACTTTTGTGTTTCAAAACGGCTGTCAGCTTTCCACTATGGTACAAGACACTCTACTTTTGACTGGCACTTACTAACCCTAAAGATGGTTGTGCAGTCGTTTGTTTTGTTTACAAAAAGTTACTGTTTCCAGCTGATTGGTTGATAGGATTTGGGAAAGATAAGCTATTTTTTCCCATGTGTTACCAATTCCTATTATTCATAGCAAGGAGTGTTCAGAATTCTCAATATTTATCTCTTTCAGGAATAAGTTTTCTCTGATACTATAAAAAGCTGAAAGTAAACATTATTTTTTTTAGAATTATTAGAGGTGCCCAATGGCCATTCACAAATTCAAGGATTTGACAGAGCTGGAAGGGACCTCTAGAGATCATCTAGTCCAACTCCCCTCCTAAAGCAGGAACGCCTAGAGCACGTCACTCAGGACTGCATCCAGGTGGATGTCTTGAAAATCTCCAGAGAAGGGGACTCCACGACCTCTCTTGGCACCCTGTTCCAGGGCTCTGTCACCCTCCCTGGAAAGAAGTTCTTCCTCATGTGTAGGTAGAACTTCCTATGTTCAATATTTTCTCTCCTCCCCTCCACTCTGAAGACTTTGGTTGTCACAGGAAGAGAATAATCAATTATTTTGTGTTCGGTGCCTTAGACAATCTACAATCTACAATGCATTCAGGATTCATGAGGGGCAGCTTTGGAGTGAAGACTGAAGAAAGAAGTCGCCTTCTCTGTGTCTTCCACCAGCAAGGCACCCACCTCATTCATCAGTGGGCCTACATTTTCCCTAGCCTGCCTTTTTTTATTGATATACTGATAAAAACTCTTCTTGTTATCTTTAACCATGATAGCCAACTTAACTTCTACTTGGGCTTCTGCCCTTCTCATTTTTCCCCTACATATCTTCACTAAACCTTGATATTGCTCACCAATTGATATTGAGTAACCAACCCCTTTTTCAGAGGTTGTACGCTTTTCTTTTCTCCCTGAGCTCCAGCCAAAGCCCTGTATTTAGCCAGACCGGTCTTCCTCCCTGACAGCTCGTTTTGTGGGACCTGGGGATGGCCTTCTACTGTGCTTTTGAGAGTTCCTCCTTGAAGTAGGACTAGCCTTCTTGGGCACCTTTGCCCTTCAGGACTGTCTCCCAATGGACACTCTCAATCATATTCCTAGGGAGGCCAAAGTCTGCCTTTCAGAAGTCCAAGGTGCCAGTTCTGCTGGCTAGTTTTTTTAGGGCAAGTTTTCAAAACTACCCAACTCTTACTTATTCTCCAAATAACTGGTAGCTTTTGAGAAGAGTTGAGTTACACAGAAAGAGTTTGACTAAGTGGCTGAGTTAAGGACCTCCTGGTCAAACTGAATCATGCTTTAACTTGGTCAGCGCTGAGATGGTCAAGCAGTTGGACTAGATGACCATTCCCTATGCCACCATTTCATTCATAGTTCCCACCACTGGAAAGCCACACTACCTTTTATCAAAGTTATTTCCTGCGTTATGAAAGCTCCAGTAACCTCGTAACAAATAACTAGCTTTGAAATAAAACTGAAACAGTAGTCATAAACATATTTAACAAGCATGGTTCACGTTTCTTAAATTGAACTACCATCAAAACTACTAATGGTGCAGCATGAGTCTAAGGGCAGTCAGATCTCCATTAAGTCAGGGATTTGTAGCATTCAGCCCTGGAAGAACAAAAACTTATCTCATCTAATGATCTTACATGTCACCGTTCCTGAATTTCACTTCTGTTACAGTCAAACACAGAGATAACTATGAACCAGATGATATCCCCCAAATCTTGATCTGAGAAGCAGTGAGACTAAGAGCCATCACTTTCTTTATAATTATGTTTCAATCATTAATGGTGCTTTCTGTTAATGACATTTTTCGCCTTATTTCTTACTTTAAATAGCCAAACTTCAGTTTTCTGCTTTTTGTTATTATTAAACTTTCCGGTTTAAGTACAGTATATTTCTTCCCATGATGGCTTTGATACACTGTAATCAGGTCACTTCACCTTCTGTTCTTCACTTGGCTTCCTTTGGATTAACTACAAAGACTAAGTACATTTCATTTCTTGGTGCGCAGATTTTTTTCTCGCTCTTACTTTATTTTAGGATCTCTTTTCTACATTTCTTTCTAGGCTTCTATCTTCTTTTAAAAGAAGGATATCTATCTTCTTTTCTAAAGAGGATGACAGAATTGAAGAAAACATTCCGGCATCGGCATCACCATTATCTTTATCTAAATATGCCAGGTTTACTTGTCGAAAGCTCTTATTCTCTTTTCTTGATCCATCGTTGCACTCCAGCTTTATAACCGTCAGTTGTCCACTCTTAGTACTTAATAAATTTTTTTAAGTTCTACTTCTTTCAAAATCATGTAGCTATTAACTAAATTTGTGTGCGCTTGTGTACACGTGCATGTATGCCTTGGGAAACTTGGGTAAGAAACTAGCGTTAACTTTGCTTTTGGCTGAAAATGCATTTTATTTTGTCCCCCATCAAGCATCCATAATGCATTCTCTAATTGCCTTTTACTTCTTGGTCACCTCTTTAGCAGCTGGAGTAGGTTAATATCTCCCCACTTATTTCAGTTGTTATTAAATAAGTGCCCTGAAAATAATTTTGTTAAGCTGTTCCTGCTTCGTTTTTTTTCCAAGTCATGATGCAGTGTGTACAGAAGCTCTTATTCTTTGGTTTCACTTGTTCTCTTCAGAATTCTCAAAAGAATTTGGCCAACCTTTCCAAATGACACAGATATGATTTATAATTTAAGTTCATCATCAGCTGATTTGTTTAAGGTTTAACATGCTCTTAAAATTGATACATTTCTGAGAATGCAAAGAGTTTGAAAGGATTCAAAAAAGTGGAAGTGCTGCAGGCTTTCGACCTTGTTTTTCTCTGCTGCTTTCTGTTTGTGCTTGTGTGTTGGTATCCTAGGAAACCACTGAAGGTGGAATTGGTGAGCTGAGAGCTCACAGTTATATTAAACATTAAAAAGATTTCAGTTTTGAAAAGTTTGTTAGGAAATTAAATAATGCTAGTTTCGTTTTGTACAAAAAAAATATAATTCTGATTGCTGTGCCAGAAGATTATTTAACTGAGCCAAAGTACTGAAAAATATACAATAAATAAGCTGACAACTTTGTCAAAACATCTGGAATAAGGTTCATTGAATAAAGTTCCTTTAGAAATCCAGGGCACGATTCTCATTTCTATTCGTTATTTCAGCACCATGCCAGTGAAGCTTTACTGAAAGCAATGTAAGTGAATAAAGTGCAATGGAATATATTTTTGATTCGATCCGTCATCAAAATACAGTACTTACTAAACAGGAATGTGGTAAGAGTTTCTAAAACCAGGAGATCTAACATTAAAATCAGAAATCAAGATACATCACACCGAGAGCAATGAATATATGTAGTGAATTATTGAAGGAGTTTATCAAAGTAGAATGTAAATAAACTCACGTTAAACCGAGATTTATTCATGGTAAATCAGTAGATGAAAGTGTAGAATGGAAAAAGAGGATACTGGCATTAAAACAAGATTGAAAGAGTAAACGATGGTTTAGAGTTTGGTAAATTCTTGTGGCAGCTACAGCATACATTGTTCTGAAAACAGTTAAAAGTGAACAAAAAGGAAAAATTCAATATTCAGGTATCCTGCATGGGCAGATAAGTGTACCATTAATCAACAGTTATTCATTATCAAGCTGCTGAGAAATCCATAAACAGTGGGCTTCTTGGGAAAGGATGTGACCAGCGAAAATACTGTCCACAAAATACAGGCAAGCCCAAATTGCAACTTGTAAGCCTTGAAAAAAAAAGGCTACTAAAAATGATAATCTGACTGTGGCTCTGGTTGCTGGAACATGGAAATAAGTAAGAAGAGACAGATCACTATATTTTCCTACTTCTTAGACTCTTCCCTTAAGCAGCTGCTGTAAGGAAAGTTAAAAACTAAACATAGAGCACATCCCTTTTCAGAACAGCCTTCTTTTCAGGTAAGTCTTGCACCGTGATGACACATTCAATCAGTAAAAGAAAAATGCTTTTTGTACCTGTCTCTCTTGCACTCTTTTGTCCCCTCGCGTGTACCCAGGACTCATTTTCAGCTATGGAAACTGTAAGGGAAAGTGGACTGTGAGAACACTCACTTCATTAAGGTTATCAGATGAAGGACCTTTTCAGTTCAAAGGGAGTTGTGGGAAAGTCATAAACATAACACACACAAGATACATACTTGATAGACAAGAGAGAAAAGGAGCAATAACGAAGCCCAATAATCTTCAGCAGCTAATTAATGGGCTCTTAAGAAACTCCAGGGACACCTTTGGGGAGGGCCAGCCTGGAATTTGCAACTAATAAGAAAGGGGCAAACAAAACAGTCACAAGAATTATGGATATCTGAGAGGCAAAACTTACTAGGGAGGGTTTTGCAGTTGGAGAGACCAAGAGCATGAATTCAGGTCCAGTAACTGAAGTCAAACCAGGTGTGACAGGGTTGGTGCATCTGTGGCAGGGTATCCACCCCAGATTTGTAACTCCTAGAGTGTTCAGCATTTAGCATAGGAGCAATTTCACCAAAATTATTTCAAATACATTAATTATTTACTACACGTACTTGACTTTATTTGGGAACATGAGCAGACTTTCATTAGACTATGTGCTGTATATGATTATATATGAAATGTTGAGATAAACTTTGCCATTTACTTTTCCAGAAAAGCATCCTCTCTCCTGTTGTGTGCACCTACAGAAAAAGGCTGGAAGCAGAGCGCTGCCGGAGGATTTGCAAACTGTATGTCAAGGGGAACGGAGTCATAAAACAAGTTTCTGACTCACCAAGAAATGGTCTGGTGTTTGTATTCTTTTGTCTTCGTACACACAACATTCATTGAGTTGCAAGGAGAAAGAAATGACTATTCGCACTGCGTTTACGGTCAGTATTAGTATATATGCAGCATTTCTTTTTCTACATGTAATTATTTTTGTATTTTATATATCTAGCATATTTTATGTTCAGTACAGTTAAAAGTTTTCCACCATCTGTAAAGCAAGCAGATATATACTGTTATATCAATACTGCCATCCATCTTGTCTAATATTTTTATATTTCCCTTTTATAGCCACATAGTTAATAGAAAAACCTAAATGATTTAAAAGAGTGGTTTTGGCCTGTGTAGAGTGCTTTCCAAGGAAATTCATAAGACATCTAGAAAATACTCTGGTAGCAATAATTCATCGTACATACAGAAATATATAACACTCAGCAGCTAGGAATAGCATATACTAGGTATCTGGATTAAGGTTGAAAGGTAAAAAAAGGTCTACCTGGGATTTTTTCTAGCTATAAGGCATAATAAGGTCTTGTCATATTTTCATGTCATGCTTTTCTGAATAGAACAAGTAGTAATTTTTTTCATAGAAAAAAGAATGTAAGGGTAATTGGTTACCTTTGCGCTCTCTCTCAAATGAAATTAACAATTTCATTCTGAGGAGCATCAGGTTTTTTTCATCTTTCTTTTTAAATTGACAAAAAGTTGTGTTTGAAGTCAGAAAGTCCATAACTCCTTGAAAGCTAAGCATATATTTAAGCATAGTCTTAACTTGCAGTAGAGCTAAACATGAATAAGCATTTTTTTTGTATTTGAAACTAAACACACATAGGTCACAGAATGAACAAAGTAGTGAATACAACTACATATACACATGCATGTGTACATATATAAGGTGTACATGTACGTATACATAACCACTTACACATACACAAATATGTATTCCTGAGTGTTAAGCCTGAGTGTCCAAAAGCCCTAATTGGAGTTATTTTGCAAAATATTGCAAAACCACATCTGCTTACTAAAATGTCTATCAGAGTCTGAAGTTGTATATTTTATTTCAATTTCTTTCACACCATAACAGTTAAAGGTGATTCAGACTACTGTTTTTTCTTACATACAAGCTTTCACTCAGACAAAAATGTATATAATCCTGTATTAATCCTTGCATTGTGAGCCCCACAGAGTGTAGTTGAAGTGAGAACAAGTAGAATTTGTAAAAACAGGATTTTATATGAATGAATAAAAGGAATTTCCAGGTAACTTGAATAATTACTATATTTTAACACTTAAGTTATACTTATGGTCCTAGTATATGAAAGATAATTAAGTGTTGCATGTGAATCATGTTTAGAATAACAAGGCACAGGAAACTAAATAAGGCACTTAAGTAATGGCATGATTGACTCTTGCTACATAGAGGGATACTGTGCCCTACTGATATAATCATGAGCACAGTGTGAGTGTGTCTCATTATATCAACACAATTTAACATACTATAAAACCCCAGAGTAGAAATAATAAGCTGGAGAAAGAATGTGAAGGATGAACATTAAATACTTTACGCTTTACAAAGGGGATATTGAGGTACAACACAATTATTAGCTTCTTATCACACATGCAAAATGCAGAGATGTGCAGATAAAAATTCTCTATACTCCTGAATGTTATTTTTGACGTTGTTATTATTGTTATCATCACTTTATTAACAACAAGAGGACTGAAAAGTAATTTAACATTACGGATAAGCCACAACACAGCTTGCCAGGTCAAACTGTAAATCATTTATAAACAGCTTGCATGAAGAACGTTTAATTAGACTGTATATGACATGAAAGGGATTCAGAGAAAGTAAATATACTCTATTGTAGCTACATAAAATGCCATTTGAAGCCTATCTCTGCATTTTAAGTAGAGTCTAAAAGCTCAGTTTGACTCCATATTTGTAGACCATACACTGTTACTTCACAGAAGAATCCCAAGGTTGGTGCTTAGAGTGGAGCAGCCCAAGGAAAATGAGTTGGCAGTATGACTTGTGGTTTAGCACATTCTCAGGAAAGCCCATTCCAGAAACGTAGAGTGTCACTGGCAAGCAGAGCCATCCTAACATCCATACATGTTTCCATACATCTGACTTGCCTTGCTGTGAAAGGTGCAACTATCATGGAATCATAGGATGGTTTGGGTTGGAAGGGACCTCATAGATCATCGAGTTCCAACCCCCCTGCCATGGGCAGGGACACCTCCCACCAGACCAGGTTGCTCCAAGCCCCATCCAGCCTGGCCTTGAACCCCTCCAGGGATGGGGCAGCCACAGCTTCTCTGGGCAACCTGAGCCAGGCTCTCACCACCCTCACAGGAAAGAATTTCTTCCTAATATGTCATCTAAATCTTCCCTCTTTCAGTTTAAAACCATTTCCCCTCATCCTATCACTACACTCCTTGGTAAATAGTCCCTCCCCACCTGCAAAGCAGAGCTGTATGTTGAAGAATAGCACAATGATCCTTATACCCCTTCCCATGGGCAGGCAAACAATCAGATACTTCCTAGAAAGCAGGACCTCAGAGCACATAATGGTCACGTGGGAAAGCAAACACCCTGGCCATGAACATCTCTGCTTCCTCCTCCTTTTCCCAAGCTTTTCTTGCTGGCCGTGATATCGTATGATATGGAACATCCTTTTGGTCAGTTCAGGTCAGTTGTCCTGGTTGTTTCCCCTCCCAACTTCTTGCACGCTCCTGGTCTACTCACCGGGGAGGCAGAGTGGGGAAAAAAGAAAGCCTCAATGTTGTGCAAGCACCACTCAGCAACAGCCAGAACACTGGTGTGTTATAACTCTGATTTAATCACAGATTCAAAACACAGCACCATATGGCTGCTATGAAAAATCTACCTCCATCCCAGACAGACCCAAAACAGCACGACACGAAAACCCTTGCAGCACGACAAAGTCACTTGAGAGAGCTGTTTGGATTCTTCCTGGAAGAACATTGGCCAGTCTGAGCACTGGCTTCTACGGGAATAACGGGACGTAGTCTATGTTTGGAATATGAGAATTCCACATCAGTTCCCCAGTCAGCTTGGCAGGATGGATTTCTGAGGACTATAAAAAATATCTATCATCTGACTTTTTTAGGATGAGTGTAGGTAAAGCTGAAATGATCAGGGGAGTTAAAGATGCTGCCAGATATTGCCATCAGTAAAAGGTATGGATGTATTCATCAACAGAAATGGTTGGTTGGCAGAGGGAATATCCATGTTCAAGTTAAAATGTACATCCTTTTGGGGTATAACAAATTATTTCTGCTCCTCTAGAAATGATAATTCAGATTCTACAGCCCACAGAATGCATGTGTAAAATGTGTATAAACGCGTGTATAATCAGGTATGTACATGTTTAATGTAAATCTTCACAGTTAGTTATATTTATGGAAAAGAATGGTGAAACCAGTATTTCACTAGATCTTCAACTGAACAAAGGGAATTTCTTTCTCCAAAACAAACCAGGAAAGTAGCCTTCTACAGAATTAACATTTGCATTGGTGGAAAGAAGGACAGTATATCTCTTTCTCTTCCAAGTAATTCTATTTATTTATTTTTTTATATATGCCTTCATTTAAGCTACAGTTTCATTCAGATTCTATAATAAAATTTTTGAATATTTAATAAAGGGAAATAATTCAGAATATTTTTTTTTCTGTCTGGCTTCATCTTTGTAGCACTACAAAGGAACACCATGGATCTTAAGCTTTTTTCAAGAGGAGAATTTTAACAAAGCCCTGAGGTCAGGAGAAGTTGCAGATTTGAGGATACTTGAAAGCTAATCGTGAATCATCGGCTCTAATTTTGCCAATTTCAGCATAACGTGATTTATTTTAAAAGACATCAGAAATGTTAATTCTACAGCATGATATAGGCTTACTTTCTAGACACAATAACCCTTCTTAAGTTTCTTTTATGCATAAGGGTATTTATGGACATATAAAAAGAGGTACATATTAAACTTCAGTATCAAGTGTCAGAGTCTTGTTTTATCTCATAGAAGTCTGGACATTTCTTTAGAGGTATTGTTCAATGGTGAAATTTTGAAACCTTCCTGCTGCACTTAGATGAAGGTGGTGTTAATTTTTCCAAAGAGATGGATGGAAACTTAGATTTTCCATCTTTCCCTCTGATGATTCTATGTTTTGGCCAAAGTTCTAAACTTACAAGTCTTTGCTGGTATTTTTGCAGTAGAGTCTGGTTCGATTCATGAAATTGAGTTTCTGTGGCTCTGTTGAGTAGAAATTAGTCTTATTTTTGAAACATCAGTACCCACAGGTGTCTCATAATAGTTCATAGACAACAGATCCTCCTTTCTTGGACAGTACAAAGGATTACAGTTAAAGGTTTATCCACCAAATTGGAGAGTTGTCTTAAGCATATGCCTAAACATAGTCTTATCCTTACAATATCCTTCATCTCTGCCTAGCACTCACACAAATTGGTCTCTGGAGAACGCTGAGCATCAGAACTCCAAAAGCCTCTATGTCCGAGCTCTTATTCTGTGTAGAGTAGGAAAAGAAAGAAAACTAAGCATATTAAGAAACTCAAATTATTGATGTGATAAATTTGAATCACTTTATTGTTGAAATCACCCAGAACAACTACATATTACATACCTAGTTTGAAATAAAATGGATAAACTCTTTCTCTGTCAGAATTTGTTCAGGTGCTTAGCTGCTTGGTTTCACCCAGCTCGTTTCTATAAATCCCTTTTGTGTGTTGAATGCAGTATGTCGGATTGAGGATAATCTCACATAACATTGATGGGTTTTGATGGTTCATTCATAAGGTACATTTTTTTGTGGTGGTAACTCAGATGAAGTGCTCTATTTTTTCATTTTGATATGATCTGATTCTACAGGAAATTTACCTTAAAGGAGAAGCGTATAAATGGATTCCTACTAACTATTTTTGGAGAAAAAGGAACAAAACTCTTTCTTAATAAGGTTGCTTTAATGCTCAAGAGCAACTCTCTTGTCTCTCCAGATAAGTCTCAAGCTATTTGTGTGAAAGTTTGTAGCTAATGTTTGCAGCAAGCAATTTGCCAGTGAAAAATGGTTCTGTGATCTTAGTTATACTTTTGGTAACAATTACCATTTGTCTGTAGATTGGTCTCACCGCAGTGAAGCGGATGCTATCCAAGATAAGGAAGCCTCAATTTCCCTCAAAGTCACTGTAGTCAGTGTACGTTTGAAGTCAAAGTTTTCTTTACCCACTAGAAGTATAGCTGATTTTTAAGGGTTGAGTTCATAATCATCAATTTATTATTTATGAGATATAACTACTTTAAAGAATACAGAATGGAGAGCGCAAAATATGCTGAAAGCTGGGAACATGCATTCTGAAGCAAGAATAAGGAAACTGGGTTAATTCTGTTTAGGGAGAACAACAAGAACTGCAGGAAAAAAGTCTTTTCAGGTCTTCAGGTTCTGAAACAGACTCACAGAAGCCTCTCGTATCAATAAAGGAATATATGATGAATGGCTATGACACAGGCTACAAGAACTGAGAATTATGAACTAAAGAAACCTATATAGATACTTTAAAAATTATTGAGATTAAACAACAGGCCAGAGATTTGTGTGGAAACCACAAAGCAAGATTAAAATAAAGTAGAATTATTGATCTATTCACAAAGATGCCATATCCCTTAAACACAAAATTTGAAGGATCTCTTTTCACCTTCCCTGTGCTGCCACCTTTCAGATTGGTTGTAGGTTTTATTTCCTGCCATGATTTTCTTTAGCAATAATTAATAGCTTTATTTAACACCTTGAGTCTTTCTTACTCACTCACTTAAGGTCATAGAACCTAAACATTCAGGTTATCATATCTTATCTTCCACAGTCTTCTGTAGGCTTAATTACAATTCCTACTTCTTTGAGTTTCGGGGTGTTTGTTTTTTTTTTTTTCAGAAAAAGCTGTTGTTGACAGGGTTTCAATTTGAGTGAAATGGAAATCTTTAATTTTAGAATATTCTGAGGAAAATACTGTTTAAATTTTTTTTGTAAGTTTTACCCAGAACAAAGTATTGCTGCCATCAACCCTACTTTACAAAGTTTTAAGATTTTACAGTTTCAAATAGCTACTAATTCCACTGGGAAATTTCCAGTCTTGTCTAATCTTCAATCTTCTTTCTAGGTTTCTTTTTTAATTCCCTCAAATTTCTTTTGACTGTGAGGAAGAATACGTCCACCCAACTCAACTATCTATAAATGAGCAAGTACTCCTTCCACATTTATACTCACATACTAAGAAAAAAAAAAAAAGAGAAAGAGATGATAAACAAGCTGATAGATGCATCTTCCTGCTTATGTCAAGGAGATGATGCAATTCTCTATTATTGATGGAATTTATGAGATAATCTTGCTTACAAGCACATAACCATATGCAGTGACTGTAGGAGCCTGTGCTTTCTTCTATGTATAGGTACTTGCACGTCCAGTACCTCACAAAACTCCTGGTCCAGAAAGACAAAGAGTCCTTCTTTAATTTTCTTAAAATTCTGCATATTTTGGTGGACTATTCCTGGCTTCTCCTGGCTTGCCATAAAGCGCATTTATCTTCCTTTTAAGAATAACAGGAGAAAAAGAGTGATTTCTAATCTCTACGTGCTACTTCTTAATCCAAAATGGTCTCCTTCCTTTATTCACTAAAAAAACCCCAGTTTTGTGCACTACCCCATTGTTTCAGATGCCTTCATTTCTCTATTTCAGTGAAGTTTATTTGTCCCATGCTCATTTACTGCCTCCACTCTCTCAGGCCTGCTCTCCTGGTATTTCTGTTTCTTTTCGAATCCCATTTCAGCTGTAAATCACGTTCAACTGAACTGAAAATCACATCCTCTTCTAAAAAAAAAAAAACTTTCTTTATGACATAATCAAACCTTTCTCCTGAACCCTTCAGAAACTTGCTGAGGTTGCAGAAAGCTTTTGCAGAGTGCCCATAGGGCAAAAAAAATCTCACCCTCTGTATGCGAAAGTAATTATTGATAATCTAAATTCACCCTAGTGAATGTTTACATAAAAAGAAACTGGTCAACAGGGACCTTTTAAAAATAACCTGCAAATGAAATCACTAATGTATTTGCTACTCGCAACAGGCCTCAGAGAGAATTTGTTTAGCACTAGAAGTTTAATGACTATCTTGTTCTAAGGAAGTGCTGTGGAGTGATGCCTTTAAATTAGCTTTATAATCAGTCAGAACACATTTGAAGAGGATTTTATTTGCAAGGTTTAACCATCAATCTTGTCTTAAATCTATAATCTCTGGTGGGTTGGTCATTTCTCCGACAAAGAATTTCAGCAGCAGCTGTTCAACCTTTGCCAAAGCTCTGGAAATTGATTGATCTGTCCCAGTTCACACCCTCAAGACATAGTTGGTGTATTGGCCCCTATAATCCTGAATGACAGCGTGGATTATAGCATAAACAGCATCTGAATTAATTTGTGTTTGTGAGTGGAATACATTCTGTAAGTATGTTTTTAAATAAAAATAAACCAAATTATTTTTTCAGATTAACCTTGTGTACTACAGGAATCGTATTCTACAAAGAGACACACAATTAACACATCCATATGCAAAGAAGTTTACAGCCTAACGGCACAGGCTGGATACAAACACATTTTACTGCCCTAAATTCAACTGTACCCAGTGGAAGGAACCTTAGGCAGCAGAAGGGTGGAAGAAATACCTAAAGAAGGAAAGCTGCTCTTAAGCACCAAATGTTTCACGCTCATCATGATGAAATAAAAAAAAAATATGTCCTTCTCTGCTTAGTCTCTTGGATTTTAAATAAGTAATTGTAGTAAGATACTTAGTAAACAGTAGGATAATTTCTCAATCAACTTCAAAATAAATCTACAGACACTTATTTCTTATGTAAATCACAGACATGGCAGAAATCTCTTTACTGGCTCCTGTACTCCCTGTGCGTTAGAATACAATAAAAGGATACATATTTACATTAAAACCAACAGTAAAAGGTGCTAAAGATTTAAAAGACTGATCAGTTCTCTTCTGATTTACTATCAATAGGGATATGGAAAGATTAGGAAAATACGCAATAGAATGGCTTATCATTTAACAAGTCAGCATGTTCCCATGGAGACTGTTTGAAGGCTAAACGAAATCAATGAGATCTTTTTTTCTGATTCTACATGTGCAGTTCCTATATGTGGTTGGTCCCCAAAAGACATATCATGGGTCTATTTTAAAACAGGAGTCCAACCACTTGAGTTCTAACCCTGTGATCTTCCTTCAAGCAAATTGTCTTGAGCTCACTGGAAATTCCTGCCTTAATAAATAGGGAATAAAATGGCTGCTGATGAAAACTAACTTGAGATTAAATGAAAGGACCCAAACCAGGTATTTATTTCGTAATCTTGCCCCTAAATATGTTGGGGCTTTGGTTTGTTTTGCACACTATCTCTTCTTCCCTGCCAATTAAACTGGGTCTTCACAAGCGGGAAACATTCCAATTTTTTTGATGGAAAGTTTTCAAATTTAAAAATTTTAAATGTTATTTCTTGGCTTACACAGAAACATGTTTTGTTCAGAAGTTATTAGAAGTGTCCAGCCTGTTTGTGTCCAAGTTCATTTCTTCGGGGACAGTGTGGCAGCAAACAGACAGTCTGTGACATGATTTCACACAGCTGGGCATCCCAACCTGCACTGGAAATAGAGCAAATGAAAGAATCAGGATATTTCTAAATAAAGGTCCCTGCAGTCTCATTATTGGCGATATCGTTTACCATTACAAAAATTCAGGCCTCGAAGCTCCTAAAAGCACATCAAGCACCTTGGAATTCCTAAAGTACAAAAAAGCATAATGTATTTTCTTACTGTTTAGCTTATTTAACAAAAATGAGTTAACTGTTTAGTCAGGACTCCTACAACCTTGATAGTACAATTATTTTACTGAGCTAGGTATCTTTTTACATCCCTAAATCTTTTATTAAAAATCCTCAACAAAGTTGGTAAAATAATTGAAATTATTTCCCCATAGTTATAATCTGTATGTTAACTCTCAGCTACACTTGAGAATTTTACCACAAAGCTGCGTAGAGACAGCCATGATTTTTGAAAACTGTTCCTTGGTATGTTGGGAAGAATTAAGAAGTCTTTCTTAAGTAAAATTTCCAGTTTCAAAAGTTCTTTTTCTAAAATAATGTTTTCTGTGTTGTTGGTTTCTGTTGTTGTTTTTTTTTTTTTCAGATGAAGGTTTATATGAAAATATAGCAACAGTATTTTCAATCTTTCTGAAATAAAAAAAACAAAAAACACATAAACTTCAATTCTGTGTAGCAAAAAATAAATTGTTGAGAAAAATGTAAAAGTTTTAACCTTTAGAAAAGGTAATGGGAAAGTAACCTTTCACTTCATGACTCCTTTATTTTGCATAATGTAGAATAATCATTTTAAAAAAGGAAGATATCATTCTTATCTATTTGCTTTAAGAAATGTTTAGTTTCATACAACATTTAGATATGGTCTACCTGAATGGGGTTGATTTAATGTTCTTAAGCTCTGACTGATTTTCTTAACATTTAAAAATTCTGGGGGTTTGAGATTTAAGGAATCAAAATCCGTCTCCTAATGTTTACAACCAGGTAATTGCTTTTAAGTAATTTTTATATTTATGAAGTTTAATTTACACTGTATGTGACTAATTTGAGTAACTAAGCATTTCTTCATATTAAATCAAAGGCACGCGTGTTAAAATATTCACATACACATGCGCACACACACATATGTGCATTATACCTACTACATCAAAAAAAAAATCTCATGGTCTGGGGTTTTTTTTTGATGATTTTCAACATTTGTCCAAGTACGCACTAAACAAAGAAATGAAGATGACAGCAAATATACATATATACTGTTTCCTTTTTATCAGCGAGCTAATACATATATTTTTGACTCGGATTGGGATCTGATAGGGGAAAAAAAATAGGATAAAAACTAAAAACACTTCAAAGTGAGCATTACACACAGGGTCATTGCATTGATGTCAAAGGCCAATTGTGGTGACAGGAAAATACAGTCTATGAGTGGAAAACCAGCTTTTCCCTCTTTCTAGACGATTGCAATATCTAATAGTGAAGCTCTAGCCAGATGGCTTTGAAGGACAAGCTGGAGAGCAGCAGCTTAAAGGTCCTCTCAGATTCCTGCTCTCCTGTAAAGTAGCTTTACCATCCCCATGCATTTTAGTTGCATATCAGACATCTCCAAGGGGAAACTTCAATTTCCATTTTCTTTTTACACCAAAGCTTCACAATTACCTTTCCTTATAAGACTGAATCCTTGAACCAGGATCCTTAATCTATTATGATTGGTTTTATGTGGAGGAGAGAAAGAATATCAAGAGGGCAAGGGAATAACCTGAATTTAGGCAGATGCTTTTTTAAATTGACTAAATAGAAAATTTTGTCTTGAAGAATCTTAAGTGTTAAAGAGTAGACTTGCAGTCTGATGTGCTTAGATAAAAAATATCTTCAATCCAGATGAGTGATTTAGGTAGACTAAAGAGCAACCTGAAGCAGATGACAGATAGTACTGTAAAAATATCTCTCTTAATAAAAGTTTGCTTTTAAAAAAAAGAGCTTTATCAGCCACACTTTTCATTACAGTTATAATTTCTTAAGAATTTCAGTGTGGACATGAGCGTAAGATCAGTGCCCACAGTTAGGAGGAGGAATTATTGTAACTGGAGCTGAGCAGTCGAGTTGGAATGACTGCTGATTACACTTGCAAATTGATGCAAAAGACACATCTAAATTAATATCTGATATGTAAAGCATATAAATAATGTTTATTTTATGAAACACCTCATCCCGAAGGTAAATACATGGCTGAGGTTTGAGGTCGATATGTTTGTTTTAAAATGAATACATAAATGCATTAGAACTCCATTCCATATGTGAAAGGAAGCTGACCTTTAGAACTGTGCTTGCACATATTTAATTGCAAGAACATCACGCTTTATTTGTGCTAGTCTAACCAGCTCTTTCAACACTAATTCAAAAAGCAGCTCTGTCTCTTTGATGCTCTAGAATCTCTAAAGGCTGTGTTTTCTCCAAATTGTCTTATAGAGAATCTCCTTAAGTGCCTCCCCATAAAACTTCGTTACAATTTCAAAGGAAGGCAAGGTCCTCTAAGCCTATTGTCCAAGTGGTGACCAGTGACAAGTGGGTCAGGTGTCAGCACTGGGACCAGTGCTGTTTAACGTCTTTGTTGGCAACATGGACAGTGGGATTGAGTGCACCCTCACCAAATTTGCCAATGACACCAAGCTGTGTGTTGCAGTCGACAGCTGGAAGGAAGGGATGCCATCAAGAGGGACCGGGACAGGCTTGAGAGGTGGGCCCGTTCAAACCTCATGATGTTCAACCAAGCCAAATGCAGGATCCCGCACCTGGGTCATGGCAATCCCAAGCATAAATACAGGTTGGGTGGAGAACGGGTTGAGAAGCCCTGAGGAGAAGGACTTGGGGTTGTCAGTGGATGAGAAGCTGGACATGAGCCAGCAATATCTCGTCGCAGATAAGAACGCAAACTGCATCCTGGGCTGCATCAAAAGAAGGTTGGCCAGCAGAGTGTGGTAAGTGATTCTGCCCCTCTACTCCCTTCTTGTGATACCCCACCTGGAGTACTGTGTCCAGCTCTGGAACCCCCAATGTAAGAAGGACATGGACTTGTTGGAATGGGTCCAGAGGATGGCCATGAAAATGATCAGAGGGCTGGAGCACCTCTCTTGTGAAGACAGAGTTGGGATTGTTCAACCTGGAGAAGAGAAGGCATCAGGGATACCTTAGAGCCCCTTCCAGTACCTAAAGGGGGCTACAGGAGAGATGGGGAGGGACTCTTGATCAGGGAGTGGAGCAATAAGATGAGGGGTAATGGCTTCAAACTGAAAGAGGGGAGATTTGGATTAGATGTTTGGAAGAAATTCTTTACTGTGAGGGTGGTGAGACACTGGAACATGTTGCCCAGGGAAGTTGTGGATGCCCCATCCCTGGAGGGGTTCAAGGACAGGTTGGACAGAGTTTTGAGCAACCTGTTCTAGTGGGAGGTGTCCCTGCCCAGGGCAGGGGGGTTGGAAATTGATGATCTTTAAAATAAATAATTATCATGGCATAGCTAACATTAGATATTCTCAAACAGGAAACCACCATGATTTCAATTTTCTAAGCATCACTGCATTCTCTCTGTGATGTCAAATGCCTTGATTACCACCCTGGGAAAATAGATTTTCTGAATACTGGTACTTCTATTGTCACTGCAACGAGAGAAGGAAAGATGATGCAAGTAGCAATTTCTGATCCACGCTCTTGTCTCCTCTCCTGTCTTTGTGACAGACAACAGTGATTCTTTCTGTTTAAGGGAGATTCTTCATTTTTTACAGAGTCTATTCATCTGGTGTGAGATAGGGAACAATACTACAGATACGTCTCAGGCTGTAGGATTGCACCTGCAAGTGAAAGAAAGAGAAGAATGGTAGCAGCTAAGGAACACAGAGAAAACAGCCAAAACTAATGGATGTGAGAAAGAGCACAGCTGTGCCTTGGAGAACAGCTACCTGTAGAGCTAGAGGGACAAAATTGTCTAGAAGAATTTATTATAAGTTTAGGTGGCAAGGAGCATCCTTTCTCTTTATTATAAGCCATCAATTCTCTCTTTCTTGGAGTCATTCCTGAAAACTATTGCCCATCCCTTATTTTAAGGAATATTCCTTATTTCATTTGCTTGTCAAGTGAATAAGAAGGTAAAAAATCAATCAAACAAGCTTTCACAGAGGAACATTAAACAGTGTTGCTGTTGACTAAATTTCAGTACAATATCAAGCCTTTAGGAAGACAACCTTTGGGCCAGAAAAAAACTGCCACAAAATAGGAAGCACAAAAGGATACTTCTTTTGCATTGTTTAGAACTGCAAATACTGCATGGGCTTAAGACACTTTGCAGATTAGCATAATGTCCACATTTGTATTTGGAACCCCAGTAAGGAAATGGCATTCAACGCAGAAAAGATCTGGCAATGTTAATTAATGATTAAGTGAACAGGAAAAGCAGGCATCAGTACTTTTACAGAAAATGTTCAATGAGCACAGGAAGAACACAGAAACATTACCCAGACATTCAGAAATGTAATAAAGCTAAAGCTCAGCTGGACTTGGAAATGAAGAACTGATGCAAAGGGCCAGAAGGTGCCTTCTACATTTACAGCTGAAGCAAAAGAAAGCCCAAGGAATATTATATTCTCATGCAAAAAGAGGTGGGAGAACTCATGACAATGACCCAGAAAAAGGTGAGGCAACCAGCACCTTATTTGCTTATGTCTTTAGAGGCCACGTTTGATCTCAAGTGTCTCAGGTTTATCACAGAATCACAGAATCACAGAATCACAGAATCACAGAATTGTGGTGGTTGGAAGGGACCTCAGAGATCATCAAGTCCAACCACA
>JAOQGH010000032.1:60472577-60485649 GCA_025769975.1 Gallinago jamesoni
TCATTTACCTCCACACATTCATATTCCTCCCTAACATACAGGGCCACTCCTCCTCCTCTTCTTCCTTGCCTGTCCCTTCTGAAGAGCTTGTAGCCATCCATTGCAGCACTCCCTAGTGTTCCCTACTAGCAGAGTATAAAGGACTACAGTGCTATTTGTGATATTGGAAGATGAATTCAGGGATAACTCAAGCAAACTAGATGGCACAGGTCCATGGGACTGGGTACTAAGTGTACCAAGGGACCTGGTCAATTTAATTAGTAGGCTACTCTCTGTCATCTTTGACAGGTCATGAAAGACTTTCCCAGTTGCGTGAAAATAAATGTTATGCCCATTTTTCAGAACTCAGAATATTTCAGAAAAACACTCTAGCTTATCCCTCTCAAAACTGATCTCTTCAGGCTTTGATGTGAGGAAATTTGAAAATAGAGATACAAAATGCTTGCACCGGAACCGATGAAAAGTGTATGACACAATTACTTCTAGTCATTCACAGGTTACTTAGATATTGTTTTCCAGGACTGACCGAAAACTGAACTGATCCATTTGGGCGTGATAAACATTAGTAGACTGCTAGAGCTATCTTACCTGTCCTTTCAGCTGAAAAATAGATGAAGGATTCTGAAGTGGAATCCTGTTTCTCTGCGGCTTCATACCATTTTGATAAACTATTTAGGATATCAGTTGTTACGCAGCAAGTAAAAGGCAAAAGTTGGGGTTTTTTTTCCTGTTAGTTTCAAGACACTCCTGACAGAAACACTAAGAAGTTCAAAAACATTACTACAGTCATACAGTCTGTTTTTTTTTTTTTATCATGGAACATAAATTTGCAACTGATGATGAAAATGTTAAAGTGGGACAGCATGAAGGGCAAAAGGAAGGGCTTCTAGAAGCACATAAGGTAGACAGGGAAATTGTTAGCCTGCTGCTGACTGGGGCAGGGGCCCTTCTTTCCCTCAGTCTTTACTGGTAGGAACACTCTTCAGGAATCCTATTCCCAGAGACATCCTTGATGGGATGCAACCATGAGAGCTGAGTGAAGCTGGCTGATGTCATTGTGAAGTCACTCTCCATAATCCTTGACTGATCATGGCAATTGAGAGATTTGCCTGAGGACTGAAGAAAAGCCAAAGTCACTCCTGCCTTGAAGAACGGTAAGAAAGAGGACTGGGGGAACTACAGGCCGGTCAGCCTCAGCTTAGTCCCTGGGAAGGTGGTGGAGCAGCCATGGAATGATTTTCCATCCTGGAAACCATTTCCAGGCACATGAAGGACAAGAAGGTGATCAGTAGTAACAGACATTCACTTATGAAGGGGAAGTCTTGCTTGACCCACCTGATAAACTTTGATGATAAAATGATATGGCTCAATAAACAAGCCATGACTGGCTTGATAAACAAGGAGAGAGCAGTGGACATTCAAAACCTGCCTAGTCAAGTTCCTGTTCAACCTGCTCTAGGTGGACCTGCTTTGGTAGGGGGGTTGGACTAGATGATCTCCAGAGGTCCCTTCCAATCCCATGTGATTCTGTGATATTGTCTACCTGGACTTCATGAAGACGTTTCAATGCTGTTACCTGAGTCACCTTCAGAGGTCACTTCCACCCTCAACCATTTTTGATTCTGTGGGACATACCAGTGTGCAAAATAGCGGAATGAGAGTGCTTGCTATAAACAGTATCCAAGATACTGTAAAATGCAGTAAATTAAATTAGTCATGGAATTATCTGATACTGAATACTAGCAAAAAATTTCAATTAATTTTCCTTATCTGCAAAAAGATTGAGAATTGCCAAAGATATTCCTTTGTTGTCAACTCTTCATGCTTGGATCTGTTGAGGAAAGCGCCTATAAAAAAGTTGTCTTTGAAACCTGAATTCTTAAGGCATGTAAAATGTCCTTTAGGTATTAAAATTTTTTTCTTTTACACATCATAGAACTATTTTAAAGTTGTGGGTTTTTAAACACATCTCAGAAATTAATATGACAGAATGACATTTTATTATTAAACTTTTTTTTTTTATTATTTCCAAATATTCAGGATATTTTTCTGATATGATTTTTTAATTCTAAACCTTGAACTTTTTGAAGTTTACGACAGTGCATGATTTAATAGGTAAATTGCAATAAAGATTTGATGACAGCTTATTTGGGTATAGTACTAATTTATCAAAAAATTTCAGTCAAGCAGGAATAAAGAAAGAATTCCATTAAATATCATATACTGACTGTCAAATACTGAATTAGATAGTCTTGATTCTATCAAGAGAAGTCACTTAAGTGTGAAAATACCTTGCTCATTCTTTCCATCTCAACAAATTTTCCAAAAAGTTAAAGCAGTGTGAAAATTTAAAACTTAACAAAAGCTAAGTATGTATTAATTTAGATTAGGAGAAAATGGCAATATTTCAAAGTTCCTTTATTCTCTTTTTCTTTTTGTTGTTCCAAAAGCAGATGTATCTGTATGGCTGAGCAAGAAAGTCAACTGGTAAACTGATCCACCTGACAAATTAACATTTTTTCCTTTCTTTCCTGAGTTAGTTTTCAAACAATTCGCTGATCTAATGTTTAATATGACATGGCAGAGCACGATAAGGGATTGAAAAAGTAGCTGAAATGGAAAATAAGGATAAGTGGTGTTCAAAACAGCTGAAGCTATAATTCCACTGAATGCAAAACTACAGTCTTAGAGATTCAGTTCAGTTGAGAGTTCATGCTTCAAGAGTCTTGCGTTAAAAGAAGGTTTAATAGTCTGTCGTCAAATTCTAGTCTTTTAGTTGTCATTATCTCAAAGAAGAAATTAAATGGGAAAGAGACAGTCATACATGAGAAAGTGGGACGTATTGGATCAAAGAAAAAGGCTAGGGAAGAAAGAAGACTTCAACAGAACTAGAGGAGGAAGTGTAATAGTGGCAAAGGAAGTAGAAAGTAAGGAAAGGATGAAAAAGTACAGAAAACGTGCTTGAACGAAAAATCAAAATGGCAGAACAGAAATAAAATGCCGAAGAGGAAAAAAAGAGCAAAGATATCTAGTGAGACTAAAAAGCCTGTATCCCAAAATGTCAAATTACTACAGTACATGTAAATTTTTGTATACGTGTCTGTCCACATTTTGCCTGAATTTGTGAGAAATTTTCAAATTCTTAATAAATGTATTTCTTCCTCTGAGGACATCCTATTACATTTTCCTCTTAGAATGAATTTTTCCTTTTGGAGCTGATTTTTATAATGTATCAGCAAAATCAAACTTTGGGATTATAGTGTATCTTATGCACTTCTCAGTTTGGCTGTCAGATCTGCATGGAAAGATCCATTTGATTCACTTTGTCCTTTGGAACAAATGACACTGCAAACGACTTTCACAACAAAAATTACTTGTTTCACCATTGGTTAAATAAAAAAATTCAGACAAATAGTCCAGACATAATGCTTATCTTTTAGAGGATAACAGTTACAAAAGAGTTACAGTCACCTGTCATCTAGATTTGTGTTCATTCATGCAGCATGTACATAAATGCAGATATATTTTTCTGAATTTTGAAATAAAAATTATATTTATGTATCAAAAAGGCCATTCCTAAGAAAACGGATTCTCAGAATTAAGCATCAGGCAAGGTAACAAAAGCTCAAGGAATCTTTTAAATGCAGCTGGGCACAACAAAGCTGTACAGAAGAAAGCATTGTGTTTAAGTAGTGCAGTACTGTAAATTAATACCTAGAATAGCAAGAGAATAATAACTATTCTTTTTATATTTTTATGCATCTCCTCCTAGTAATTTTCTTTACGTTCAGTAAAAGAACCGAACGTAATTTGCATTACATTTTAGCAAGGATTTTGTCTTTCTATGCTAGTGTGCATTTCTTTAATTACAATTCAGAGCATTATCAAAACAATCTCCTATTTAAGCAGTATAAATTTTCTGGGGCTTATATTTGATTACACAGAACCCTGTCAATATAAGCTTCCTATGACAGACTTCTGTGAAACACTTGGTATTCTGAAACAAAGGCAAAAATGAAATTCCTTTAAATTCATCTATTTTCCAGGTAATATACTTCATTATAATTTTTGTACTTTGAAATAGTTCTAGTAGATAAATCTCAAATCCACTGCCAATGAGTCCCACAGTTTTAAGAACATTGGGAAACTACTGTGATTAAGTTCTATGGAGCAAATTTTTCTTAAAGTGTATTGCAAATTTTGTAATAAGTGCATTAAAGTTACTAACTTTAATTCTTTGAACTTGATTGGGTTCTGTTGTTTTTATGAAGAAGTTATGATATACAGAAGTACTTTGAATGCCCATTAATTTAATCTTTCTTTTGTATATAATTTTGTGTGCATATTTGGTTATAACAGGACCCAGTTTTGCAAAAGTTTGTCTAAGTTATGCACGTTATCTTCATTAGGACTTTGGGGATTTTAAAGTACATATATAGATCTCTATCTTGCAACACTCATATCTTAACAGTTGGACTCAATAATCTGAAGGGTCTTGTCCAACCTAAATGATTCTAGGATACTTAATTCTTAATTTTAGGGGAAGCTTTGAAAACAGGAAACGGGCATGAGAAATCAAGATGCATATTAGAATTTAAAATGCTATTTTCCAAATTTCTGTCAGATCAGTCCTAGTAGATCCTCAGTCTGTGGGTTTTGTTGTTTTTCTCTTAATTTAGTGTTACAGACCAAAGATCAAAAAGTTAACTTTCTGCTACCATAGATACATTTTGTTGAATATAACAACTAGTGAGGAAAAAGTTTACCTGTAAAAAGATCTCTATGATGGTCTAAGATATCCTCCAGCTCAGACAATGATTAGTTATACTGATTCATAATCAAGGAATGCCAAAAGAAACCTTTAAACACCACTTCTGCAAGTTACAATTTGTGACTTGTATTGAAGTTTCCTGAAATTTTCAAGGCAGGGAAAGTAATTTCTAACATTAATCTATTTATTTATTGCAAGTTGTGAGAACTGCCCAGTACACACACTCCCAGCACACTCCAACTGGGCAAGTGATACTTGTAAATAACAGCAAAGATAACATATCTCTCCTTTACTCATTCACTTGAGTTTTATCTTCATTTAGGTGCCCTAAAATGTACATGAAATATGACACAATGGTAATTACTTTATACCATTTGAACTTTCAAAGTACATAATATATTAAATGTTATCTCAGGACTTGGAGTAATCTCCAACTAAAATGACTAATACGTGATTCTTCCAATACAGAGTGCAATCTTCATTCTGCAGTGTTACATGTGATCCCTTGTTCTGGCAAGGTGCTCAGTGTTCCCTGTCAGGTGAAAAAGCTTCTTTTCCCACTGAAATCAGGGATGCAAGGAGACTCCATACTTCTCAGAGTCAGATTTACTGAATAATTCACTTTTACCTAAGCATTCATAAATACACACGCACAGAGGAATACACATACACCCCATCATCTGGAAACTGTTCAGAATATTCTATTACTCTGAAATCTCATTTAGCAATGAATTAAGACAGTACCAGTGAACCCCCCTGAGGTGCATTCATTGTGTTTTCAATAGGACTTTTTAAAAACACCGTGTAAGATATCTAATTGTAGCGGAGACTCTCGAGGTCATATAGGTTCTACCTACTGCAAACGTTTGTTTGTCATATTTCATGACACAGGGCATTAATTAAGCTTCCCAATGTGTTCTCAGCCTTTCCAATATGGCTTCAAAGTAAATAAAACACAGAAACTGTTTGGTTTTTTTTTTTTTTTCAAATTACTGGTGGTCTTAATTGCAAGCTAACAACAGAGATTTTTTTCTGGCTTGCTACTGTTGGATATTCCTGGGGAATTTATCACTAATTTATTTATCCATTTTCATTATGCATTACGTGAGGGAGGGAGTGCAAATGCACCCTTTAGAGCTGCAAACTAGAGAAGTTTTAGTGGCTTCATAATAACCATAGAAAAGATGATCAAGTAGTTTTTAATATTTTACTGAAATGTCCTTTCTGAGTCTAAATCTTTTCAAGTGGTTAGGACCTCATCAAATAAGTATAAACAAATCTGCTCAAACATATTTGTATAAAAAATGTGAATGCAAATGAAAGACAGGGGGATAAAAACACTTCAAGGATATATGTTTTATAAAATATTTAGTAAAACAATACAACAATATTTATATGCAGCCCTCTCCATGCTGTCAGACACCGAATTACCACTGCAGCAAACACTGATATTTTTTAATTGCAGAAAATGATCATTGTTCGTTTCTGTTGATTCAGTGACCCACCAAATATTGGCCATCACACCCTCTGTCCAATAACTAGCACTTCGTAAATATAAATAACCTAGCTATTGTGATGGTATTCCTAACATAGAAATACCTTCTGTTTGAGTACAATTTATAACCAAATATGCAGAAAAAAAAAACACATTAATAAAACAGGAACAGCGATGTTTCTGAACTCATAAAACAATAGATACTTTTATATGAAAGATTTAATGATATCCACATATGTTATCAGCTTGTTATTTTGTAGAAGATCCAGAGCCCTGTGACACACATAAATTAGTGTTTTACAGATGCATGTGAGCAACTTGACCATGAAGAGGGCAAAGGTGTTGTATATGGGAGGCATCCAAGGAACAGAAAGCTGGCAAACAAAGAACAACAGAAATCCAAGGGACTGCAAAGAAAGGTCCTGTCTAATAAATTAGAAGGAGCACTGGCGAAAACAAAGCCAAGAGAAACAGTATCGGAAGCCAATTTTAAGGTCCTTCTTTTGAAAGAAGAAACAGGAAAAAAAATACCAAGCATGAAGAGGAAAGATGGAAGGATCATAAGATGTATTTCTAATGAGGAATTTAGTAAGGTTTAGTTTTAAAGTTTAAAACTGCCCTTAACACTTATCACTATCTAAACAGTTCCACCACAGTAATTTTTAAGATGCCATTTATTCACAAAACAAAAGTTGAGAAGTGGCAATAAATGACTTCAGTATCAATAGCTTAATAAAAATAGTAAATTTTTGCAGTTCATTTTAAGAGCATATAAGAGGCACCTAAATAATTTGTGCATGTGCGCGCGGGTGTACACATTCCAAATTTTACATTCATCTGTGTTTCTACTGAGCATAGTTAGCCACTAAAACATATTATTTCCAAGTCTGAATTATACCAGAGTTCCAATGAGTAATGGATATGAGCTGTTTTCACAAGTCCCTTAAAACCCTGACACAGTGTACTAATTTTTATTCATTTTTTTTTAGCACTGAAGTAAAGCATCCAAAATGCCAAACATTCTCCACACGTATCATTAGAAACAAAGCAAGCCTGGGATTGCAGCACTGAGAGTGTAACCAGCTGGGTTAGGACAGGGGACTTAATTCTTTTGTTTGGAACTGCCCTTAACCCCTTATTCCCACCAGCTCCCAGCCCACTTCAGTCCAAATATAAGTTAAAATCTTTGTCCCTCTTTGCCATCTTCTTCATGTGACACTACTGACATTGCTGGTACTATGGACATTAGTAATAGCAATACTCACACAGGAGAACATAGAATCATAGAATTGTCTAGGCTGGAAAGGACCTTTAAGATCATCTGGTCCAACCTTCAACCTAACCCTGATAAAAAACCATCACTAAACCATGTCACCAAGCACTGTGTCAATCCATCTTTTAAATACCTCCAGGGATGGTGCCTCAACCACTCTCTCATCTCTCTGGCAATGTCAGTGATCCTCATGCATTATGACACATGCATTATGTCTCAGCCCTGAAAATATGTGGTACAATACAATATTCCATACAACAATAATATACTTGCAATGAACTTCCTAGCTTGGAAAGTCTATGATCTTAACATTATTTAGCTTGGCCACAAGGCTGAGAGATTTTGAACACAAAGAACATCACCAGGACACGGAGAAGCAGTGAAAAAAGTTTACAAAATAGTCCAGCTATTTATCAGCTTATCACTAAGTGTATGGGGTAAGACCCTATGAACAATATCAATCAGAATCAGAACAGAATCAGAATTTATCAGTGTTCCTTTTGCCTGAACATAGTCACAGCAAAAGTGAAAGGGTCTGTGAACTCTCGGAGGCACAGGTCAGACCTCTAGCAAGTCACAGTTCTTTTCATAAAATACAGCATAGATATTAATTTTTGTTATGTTTCTAAATAGCAAGGATTAAAAATTAAATTATCCCAATAAGTAAAATAAAAACAATAATGAGTCTGCAACAGAGTTTTTAAACTTTCTCTTACATTCTTGTAATATTTCTTGGGAAATATTACAATTTCTAAGAGTAGGTTAAGGTATTGGTAGGTAAAATTATTTTAGTTTTTCCATCGGTAGAATATTTCCAAATTCTTCTAAAGAAAACATTTCTAAAACACATAATTTCTTGCTCCAAGAGCTGTCGTATTTCATATACCCCACTGACTGTGCGTATTATTCTTGAAAGAGTCCAACATCATCCAAAAGACTGTCTCAGTAACTGTTAGTGTGATTAAATTGATGAACAAAAATTCTGAAAGGAAAATAACCTAGTCATTTTTTTTATTTCTCTAATAACATTTTTGGAAAAGAAAAACTATTCACTTTTGACGAAGTAAAGCTTTTTTTTTCAACACAAACGGAAAATTCCGTTTTCAAGTCCATTAACAGAAGCAAAGGAAATGAAGAACTACATAATATGTCTGGAAAAGAAAGAATTTAATTTAGAAGTGCTTTTATCCAAAAAGTTCATTTCATTAAATCAGGATATGAGAAAAAAGATATCAATTATATCTCTCAGTAATTGGAGCATTTTCATGTGTGTGTGTTGGGGTAAAGCCTCCGGATTGCAGTTCCATGCTTAATGCATAGTCAAACATGCCACGCATAAGATGATAGTATGAACGATATAAAATTAGAAACTCACAAAATATCTAATATTACAGTCATAACAAGTAGAAATATGGCTGCAAACTCTTTGGGAAAGAAAAATTTGACATTATCAGAGGAGCCTAAACACCTGGCTATTGGATAAGCCACCAAGAAAAACCCAAAATCAAAACCAAACCCAAATTCCAAAATAAGGAAATTTAACCTGAACTAACCTGGAGAAAATGGCTCAAATTTGCTGTGATTTCTACCCAGTTTCTGGCATTGGCTGCAGTGGTTTCAGCTCCTGTGGGCTCCCTGGGGACTTCTTAGTGCAGCCTGAATTTCAGCTCTATGTTCCTCATTCCTCCTGGTGCTGCTCAGTCAACAGGTGCTCTGGCCTGTGAATATGGCTCACCTGGTCCTACCTTTGGGTTGGACCGCCTACTTTCACACCTTTTATGCCAGTGAGATGAAAAACTAAATTCATCTTTAAAATTCATAGTACAAATCTAATGTTTAAGTGTTTTTTTAATGCCCTTTTAAGTGCATAAAAATAACATTTTATTTCAACACTTGGAAATACGTGTTGGTTTTTTTCCCTCATTTTCATTTCAGATGAAATGGAAATTTCAGGTGTCAAGGAAAAAAAATGGCAAAATTCACAAATGCTCTTGATAACTTCTCATTAGCCTTTTAGTGGTTAAAATGATGTACAAAACCAAGTGAAAAAAAAAAATTTAAAAAATCAGCCAGTCTTAAAATGATCATGAGCTGCCATATTCAAACAATTAATAGTTTTATGGGTGATATTTTGTGGTAATTGAGTGTTAAATAACTGCAGACCTCATCATTCAATCAAATGAGTTTGCATGGACAAGGTGGAGAGATAGGACACGGGGTGATGGTTTTAAACTGAAAGAGGGAAGATTTAGATTAAATACTAGGAAGAAATTCTTTACAGTGAGGGTGGTGAGAGCCTGGCCCAGGGTGCCCAGAGAAGCTGTGGCTGCCCCATCCCTGGAGGGGTTCAAGGCCAGGCTGGATGGGGCTGGTGGGAGGTGTCCCTGCCCATGACAGTGGGTTGGGACTGGATGATCTTTAAGGTCCCTTCCAACCCAAACCATTCTATGATTCCATGACTCCAAGCATTTATTCTATAACAGTGTTCACCCTGTGAATCATGGCTACAATATTAACTTCTACGTGGGTTTATCTGCTTCTCTCTCCTTTTTTTGGGAAACACACGGTAGTAAAACACTGAGTTGCTATTGCTGTCATGGTGCTTCACCACAGTTCAAAACTCCCAGCTTTTACAAAGGCAAATTACTAAATAGAGCAAACAAAACTATGTAGTAGGTGGGTATGTTGAACTTATATATAGTTGGAGCCAAAGCAATTCAGTGTTATAACAGTGACAATTACATATAAAATTATATGCACTTAGACAATTTACTTAAATGGGAACTCTTACCACGGCAATTTTTGAAGTAGACCATTTTAACTGTCTTTTTGTTTCAATTTTAGAAAATTATTTCAAAAAACTACTTGTGTCAGGAATGTTCTTAAGAAGATAATTATTGCAAAAATCTGTTTGATATAATTATATTAAGATATCAGTGTATGAGAATAAAGATGCGTATGCAAAAAAAGAAATCTTCCTGTCTATAAAATATCTTTAGAATTATTGAACTAATAAGTAAAATTAAAATATTTCTTCTATAATTTTACTATCTGAGCTCAAAGAAGCAGCTTTTGTTATTTTGAAATTTAATCAACTAGAGGCCCAAATGTAATATATAAAAGCTTTGAAAGGCCACATATGTAATGCTATAGTAATTCTTGTCAATGGGCTTCCATATCACTTCACTGGTTTACAGTTTTATTTACTGGTCGATACAAAAGAACTAGAGATTTCTGGGAAATCTGATAGAGATATTTTGAAGAGCAGGAATATTTAATTTTGTAAATATATTTTAATAAAAAAAATACTCATCTTTTCTTACAACTTGTTACTGACTGCTCACCATTGCAACAGACTGAAATTTGACCAAGTAATCAAAAGACTGATGTTTTTATATTATTTTATGAGAGCCAGAAGTACCTAGGACCACAAGCAAATATAAATTCCTCTACTTGTGGACAAAGATGTAACACGGTGCAATAAGTATAGAAGTCATGTAAACACAGCCTCACCCAAACATATGGCATAACTATGAATCCTTCTTTAGATGAGGACAAATCACTTATTCTATAAGCTGCACCAATAAAAAATAAATATGTTTGTTTGGTTTTCCTTAGAAAAACTCTCGAGTCCGAAATTAAAAAATAAATAAGTAAAAAGCTGAAGTTTGCAGGAGCTGAATAACACTACAAAAGGACTGCCTTCAAATTGAGATTTCATTGTCTCAAGTCCTTTGTGTCCAAACTGCAAACAGCTGCAGGTGACAAGTGTGAAACAATCCTCCTCCTGAATTTCCCTCATGGAAAAGTCAGGTCTGCAGAAAACGTGGAGGATTTGGAGGCTGATGTGACCACGTGTACGTTGGTTACACACACAGAAAGGATTGGAAACACTCCCTAACTCTCCGTTTAGATGACTGTGTCCCAACAGTAATAGAAGCAAAACAAAAGGGGAAAAAAAACAAACCCACCAAGGTCAGGGAAGCCCTCAAACTTGATATTTATCATTCTTCTTTGTCCAGATTCCACAAAGATATAAGACTGTTGAAACCATCATGATCAAGGAGAAAGAAAGTGTTTAAAACTTGTATTCCCCAGAAAACAACAGGAGGGGAAAATATCCTTTCTTCTATTGAAACAACTATAATAAATTCTAGAAAAGCAAGAAAAAAAGTTTGTGTTTTCTAATAAAAAAAAATAAATGGGAATCTGGAACTTTAATCTAAGTTCTACAACCTTCTACCTTGACACGATTTTTCATCCACAAGTCACATATTAATACTGCCATTTGTGGGTTTCTTGGTGTGGTTTTTCTTGTGGGTTTTGTTGGGTTTTTTTTCCTTCTGGAGCCTGTGACCTGCCATATAGTGACAATCTAACTTTTTTCTTCCTTTTCAAATACTTTCTCACCCATTATGATTATAGAACTACACTTCAAGATAGGAATCAAGGCTCAAGGACTCAATAAATACCAAGGAAAATTAATCTTAAATGAATCATTTAAATTTTTTTAAGTCAGTTCCATAAGACTTTTTGAAAGGCATGATTCATAGTTTCTGACTCTTTGGGACTGTTAATGCTTAGGATTACTCCATAAGTACTTAGCCCTGCACTTTGTACTAATATACTTTATTCTGTTTGTATTATTCAAGTCTTCAAGAGAATTTTATTTTTCCAGTATGACATTTTTATTTCCTTCTCTATGAAACCTTCCAGCTTTCTGTCACTAGCAGATTTTTTAAGTGCTGCCCTTATTTTTTTGTGTAAAGAAGACTGATGAAAACATTCAATGAAATTATTCCCACATATTTCCAAAGCTGCATGAATACCCCTTTCCCTCTGTGAATCTACAAAAGTGGCATTCCTTCTTCTGCAATAATTTTGTCCCAAAAAAATCAATCTTTTACTCTAGAGTAAATTAGATATTGACTAAAATGCAAAAACTGCCGCCTCGATGGAAAGGCATCGCTGACCTTGATATGGGCATGACATCTTATATATTCTCTTCCTGCGCTCAGTCAGGTAATTCTTCATTCTGGATTTCAGAAACTGTTTACCAGGAGGTAGTTCAGCTAAAACTGTTCTGTTAAAATTGTTTTTTCTTCCTAAAAATTTAGGCCTTTAACAATTCCACATAATGAAGGTTCCCATAGTCCTGTTGCAAGTCTTTATTACCATTCAGTTGCATGCAGTATTGATTAACACAGAATCCTTTCTATTCATGTGGCTGATCAATACACTTGAAAAATAAATTTTACACACTTCCTGATTGTGTTAAAAAAATAAATGCTTGTTTAGACTACCATATCTATTCTCTGAGTCCCTTTAGTCAAGTGGAAATTCACAAAAGATAGACCTGTAATTCCTAAAAGACTTAACAAGAAAAAACTGTTTGCACAGACTCCCGTGTAGCAAACCAAACTTAGACTAACTATAAAACTCACTGGCTGTTGTAAGGGAGGTCCCAGCCGATTGGCGCCTTGCAAATGTGACACCCATCCACAAGAAGGGTCGGAAGGATGATCCGGGGAAC
>JAOQGH010000032.1:60485749-60517387 GCA_025769975.1 Gallinago jamesoni
TTTTTTTTTTTTTTTTGTGGTTGGACTCGATGATCTCTGAGGTCCCTTCCAACCACCACAATTCTGTGATTTCTGTGTGATTCTGTAAACTTAATACAGGATTTCCTCCATGTGAATGGCTTCAACTCTTCAAAAATTCTTTCTACTAAGTCAGAATCAATCAAAAAATTGTGGTTGGTTTCTTTTTCTCCAAAACAGACTTTGGGAAAAAAAAAAAAAAAAAGTAACTATGCATGTTAAAAATCTATGTTGTAAATTTGCAATGTGATCCCTGCTCAGTTGCTTCATTAGACTTCAGATTTTTTTCATCCTTTTAGAATAGTACATTGATCATAGGAAAAATCTGCATCTGAGAGTGATTCTCCACCAGCCCAAAGGAAAAAGACAAGTCCAAACTAAAGATTTCCCAGAGCAATATCCCAGGAAGCCAAGCAATTTTCATATTCCGTAGACCTGATTAAAAGGAAATCATTATGATTTTTTTAAAATCCAATTTCTTCCATATTTCCACTAAATTTCTATGTCCACTACATTTTTTTTTCTTGTTGTTGTTTCCTAGGTAAACTGACTGTGTCATGGAAAATACTAATTTACAGAATCCTCATTTCTACAATTGAAGTTTTACAGTTGCACTTTCTTCCTTTTATTGTTTCCTCTTCTCCATAGTTACTTATATTGTTTGCAATAGCTGTAATTATATACACATTTGAAACAATGGAAAACTGGGAAAAAAAAATATGAGTTACCTTTTTACTTCAGTGATTTGTATGAGAACTCATTCCAAAGGCCAATATATCACCAGGCAGTAATTTTGTTTTCTGTAAATTAATAAGGGATCAATTAAAATAAAAACCTACAACAAGCTCCAGAACCTCTTTTTTTTAAAAAATTTTAATTTCTCCATCTTTCTTTCTCACTGCTTTTACTGAAATATTTAGAAGGAACAAATGTGTCTTTCAACACAAGAACACAGATTCATGGAAAGTCTGTTGTTTTGGCCTCACGAATACCAAAATTATGTTTGCAGTTCCAAATGATATAATATTAATCACACTTGCCTTCCTTGTATTTTCTGAATTATTTTCTCAGGTTTATAAAGAAATCAAAAAAAAATGAGTAGTTATATTCTGGAGACAATAATTCATTTCTTCTTTTGCCAGAGCAAATATGAGAGACCGAGGTAAAATAAAATACTTTTAAAGCCATTCTGATGGGCTTCATCTGTACAAAAAAAACCCAAACAAAACCAGAAACCATCTTGGGTGGTTATGACTATATAGTATTAAATTACTTTAGATCATTATATTAAGTAAGTTTAAATTTCTCACTGCCCCACAGCATTTAGGTTGCCAGCAACAACATAAACAGTATACTTGGTGTATAGATAAGACATCAAATCTGTAATGATATATAGATCTCCTTTTTGAAAGTTTAATTCATATCTGAAAACAGACAGAAGAACATATATGACTGTACCTCTAGTTTCCCCCACTTGAGTAGTCCTTTGAAATTCAAATCCTTAATGAAAAATATAGAAAATTATACCCCCCCCAAATTTTTGGTAAATGCATTTTTTGCATAAAGAGAAAACACACATTTTGACTTTGGTTTAAAATATTAAAAAAAACCCCAAACAACAAAAAACAACAACAACGAAAACACCAAAACCCCCACATTCATTTAGAATAGACAAACTCCTATTTACTTCTTCCTTAAATCAGCTGTAAATAAATGTTGACCATTTTATGGTCACTGAGGAGAATAAAACCTTTTTCAACCTTTGGTACACTGGTGAGCTGTAAATGCTATTCTCATATAATTGGGTTATCAAGCAACAAGTGACTAATGCGGCGTGATTTACCATGCATGTTCTGCTGTCAGACTAAGTGGAATACGTTCAATCCATCATTTTCCTGGTTCAGGAATTCTGTTAAACTACGGTGCTAACATCAGGAATTTCTCCTTTCCCTTGGACAACTTTCCATTGACAGAATAATCTTGTTCCTAATTTTTCCCAATCTAATTTTGTGTTCTAGTATTCAGCGTGTTAACCACGTTAGAGGGCAAGTTGAAAATTGTTATATATAAACCAAGATTTTCAAGTTTTTCCTTTAATATGCTTGTGCATGTAATAGGAAGAGAGAGAGGCTATTCACAGCCACTGTTTTCATTAGTTGCCTAAATTAGAGGCTTAGTCTTCCTAAATTCTCTCTACACAGTCATTGTGGTTAACCTAGGTAGGAAGCACTATCAGGACAAAGCAACAGAAAATGGAAATCAATCAAAACTTATGTAAATTAGGTTATAGGGACATGCACCATGAGCAAGGAAGGCTGGTGGATAACAGTTCTGGACTGTCCAGGACACCAGCAGCTGGAGCAGTGGGAAGGACAACCTCAGGTTAAGCAACAACCTAGATAATCCACCTGCAGGTATCCAGGAGTCAATTTAATCATTTTAGGAGAGATGAGTGCTTCCTTTGTTAATCACGTAAGGTGTTTACAGAATATAGGTCATTCTGGAAATACACCAAACACATGGAGCAAGAAATTTGTTGTTAACCCGATTAAAATCTTAAATGCCTCATGAAAATAAAGCAAACTGTCAGCACTCACAGTCTAAATTCATACAGAAAAGCCTTAGTATCTTTAAAACTACTGTACAGAAAGACCTGCTAATATTTGCCTTTTTCCTCTGGCACTATACTCACCCCTCCACTGTCCTTCTGGCTCCCAAGTTGATAGCACCCATCTTCCTCAGACATGGAGGTGGTGGGATGTCACAGCAATCTGTCAGCATCTCAAGTCTTTGGTGGGAGTAGGTAGTCACAGAGCTTCTTCCGAAACAGATGAGGCACTAGTCACTAGGCCACCTGCCCAGTTAAACCAGTTAAAATCATCTTGAGCCAAGCGTAGCCCCAGCTGGTCCTGAAACTCTGTAATGTGAGGTCAGTAAAAAGCTGTGGCCTTTTATTAGCAATGACAAAATTGTAGTACTGACTATGTCACAAAGCAGCATCTTATTTCTGTGATTTACTGAGAGACAGAATCTGGTCTCCTAAAAAAAAAAAAGGAAAAACAGAACAAAAAATAACCCAAAACAAAACCCGCAACACTTTAGCCCCATGATTATGGACAACCAGAACTCATAGAAAGGGACAGGATCTTCACAAGAATAGACATCTGTCTTGACACAGGAGGTTTATAAGATCGGAGTACTTTCTTTGGGAAAAGCAGCCAAATAAATCAATCTCCTAGAAGTCCAGTAAGAGTTGCATCACAGATTTTTCTTGCTTTCTGAAAACCCTATTGGATTCATATAAGAAAATTGACAAAGTGTTGTTAAAAAAGCCCAGGCACGGTATTTTTTCTGTATTGTTTGATTGGAAGCTATTTCATAGGGGATCTGGAAAGTTTAAATAAATATAATATATTCAGTGCTTCTGGCAACAACCACCTAGAAAGGGTAATGGAAACCTCTGTGATAAGCTACAGAGTAGTGCCCAATAACTACAGATGTTCTGTTGGAGTTCTACGCTGAGCACTACCCAAATTAGTCTATCAGTGCATAATTAATTCATTTCTTACTATGATACTTAGAAGATTTTTGCAATTTTAGCCACAAATTTCCCTAAGTTATTCAAGACTTGATAATGATGTTATTTGAGTAACGCTCACTAAAAATAAAATCTCAAGCATTTGCATTTTCCTTATCTCATTCCCTGTCCTTCATCTTGTTTTTCCTGTGATGAAATCAGTCAGCTGCATCACGTCCGGTTGCATCCCAGGACTGGAAAACATAGCATCATGAACACAAACCCATGAAGATAGTAGTAAGAATAAAAATATTTGTATTTTGGGGAAATTTAACTTTTACTTATATATCCCAGAGAAATGCTGTACTGAATACTACTGTAGCTCAATAAAGCAATATCTTATTAATCTGTGGTCATAAAACTTTGCAAAAACATGGAAAACATACAGCTGCTCTGTGAGGTAGAGTCAGTTTGATTCTATTACGGTGCTGAATTTTATTTCTTTTACGCAAATAGGGCTATAATTCAGGAAGAAATAGAAAGTGATGCTAAAAGATGAAGTGTGTGTAGTATTTATAAGCCATAGTCTTCTGCTGTTCACCATCCCTTGACAGACAAAATGGAAGTGACAACTGCAAATTCAAAGCTGAAATGGCTCAATAATAGCACTGAAATTAGATACTATGAAGTCTAGTTCCTGAAAGAAAGAATTCTGCAGGAAGAAAATTTCATTCCCTTCAAAATCTCTCATCAGGCATCCTTCCTCTTCAGAGAATGCTTTAGTAGTTTTTATGGTGTTCTTTACTCGCACCGGAACCGCTGGCTTTGAAGTTAAAAATTACTTCCTTCAAACTCAGTGTATTACAATTCTTGTCTGTATATACAACCAGACTATAAATAAAATACATATAAACTGAAGCTTATAATTTGAGGTTTATCCGTCAGAAATATGTAGGAAAGGTCCAACCAACCTAGTAGCCACTGTATAACAACAACAACAACCATTTCTTGGGTCAATTAAGGCTGGAGGAAGATAGTCTTCAGCTTAAAACTTAAACTGAGAACCGGTACTTAATACTGTACTTTAAGCAGGAAGCTGAAATGTGCTGACTCTGAATCTGCTCTCTTAATGGATATACCCTATATACTATAGGAAGAGATATGTCTCAAATACCCACGGTATTTTTTCTATATACTATTGACTTGAGCTCTAGTCTCAAATTTATGTCTTACAATCTAAGTGAGCTTAGGAGAAATAGGCAAATCTTTAGCTCGCCCATGACGTGTTCGGGTTTTGTGCATCGTTAGCACAACCCTCATCAACAAGAAATTTGCTGGGATGAGAAACATTGTTTTGTCCCTGAACAATCAATAGTACAGTTGGCTTTTAGAGCCGTTCTTCGTTCCTTTTCAAAGTGACTGCCTCTACGCATAATGCAGAATGATGACCTTTTGCTAAGCAAATGGGAGCTGTTACATCTTTCTCCAGAGTTTCTAAACAAATATTTGTGATATTGGTTATGCAGATTTGCTTATTAATGTGATCTTGTCAGGGTAACCCCGCATTTCTTTTTGAGAATTCAGTATTTGCCAGAAAATGTAGATATCTCTTGACAAATTCAGTTCCTTTAGACACATTTCACATAAAAAAACTTCTGTTACATAGATTATCCTACCTTTTTTTTTTTTACTTCAGATAAAGCAGATATCAAAGGGGTTTAGTTTGTTTATTTTTTTTAATTAACCCTAAAATACAAAACTATAATCAAGACATTGAGAATTTCACTATTTTCAAAGAAAACTAATCCCATTAATAACTTGCAGATACCCTTTGCCTGGAGAGGGGAGCTTTTAAGGGGGAGACAGGGAGTAAAGTTCCCTCTTGTCACTCATACAGGTACGGAGCTCACAATGCTACTGATCCGAGAGAAAAGGGAATGTAAGAAAAGGAAACCAGTGGAAAGAGTTTATAGAAAGCCTATGTGTTCTATCTACGAAAACACGGTGCTTCTTTTTCTGTTTTAATCTCAATGTTTCAAGTTACTCCCTTGTATTAATTTTAACCCTGCTAATTTAGGCTACCACTAGCTTTTGCGTAATGAACGATGCCGAACTGTATATTGAACTTCCCCACACCTTTCCTCTTTATTTCTCTCTCCTTTATATCAAACCATTTTAATCTACATCCTTGACTGGAAAATATTCTGTAAATTTCATCAGTGTCACCTCTACCTGAATTTCTTAAAAATATCTACTATGTATTTATAGAGATGTAATGACTAGAAGTCTAAATAATGCTAAAGATATGAGCAAACTGGCATTCCTTCCAGAATTTTAGCATTAATGTAGGATATATTTCTCCAAATTCAAATAATTCATCTTTTGGTTTGGGAAAAATCCTTTCTTATAACTATGGAAAACAATTATCACGTGACCGACTTTTTCTTCCCTTTTAAAGGCTGAAGTTTTGCCAGTTTGATATTCCATGCTGAAGGGGTAACCTTTTCTGTTTATTCTAAAAGGATATATTTGTTAGAAACATACTTCTGTTTCAATTTGGTCATTTTGACCTTGACTGCGCTTTGAAAAGTGCCGTCTCTAGTCCAACAACCGTGCATCTGCCCCATAATTCATGAAAGGACATAGTAAGCCCAAGTGTGGACATGGTTCAGAAAGTCTCATGACAAAATGATAAAATACTGCTCACTTCAGAAGTATTACTTGTGTTGACCCGGATTATCTGTGCTGCAATTATCTGGAATGACTTGTCTTTTCTTGAAATGTAATACTGGGAAATCTATATTTAGATTTATTTATTGTTATATTGTATTTATACTGTTCTTGTTACAGAAAAAAAATGTAATCACCCCCCAGTCATTAATGCTACCATCCTCTAAATACCCAAGAGAGGCTGGGAAATACAATTTTATCAAACAAATAGAAAAGTTCAGATGCAGAAAAAGTGAACCTGTTGGAAATGTTTAAGTACACAGAAGTGTAAAATAGGACAAACAGGTTTACAAGAGCAAAAGGTCGTGTGTGGCAAGATTTTGAAAGCTGGCAGTGACTCAGGAATACGATTTCCCTAGGGAAATTTTATATTTACCACACATATCAGCAGCTACATCACATATTCCAGCACGTATATCACATATACCACCACAACTTCAACGTAAGCTTGAAGTACCTATTTGGTTAGAGATAACTGAATAGCTGCCTGGTTTGATTTGGGTGGTTTGGTTTGTTTAAGAAGACAGGAAGCAGAAGAGGAGGAGAGTACTTATATGCGCTTCTATGGTCATAAGAGTCAGAAACTCTGGCCTTACTTATTTCCAAGTCAGCCTTCTCACTCTGCAGAAGCATATTCGAGCTACTGGACTATTGTGTCAGTGAGAGCCAGGCAGCATTGGTACCAGATTTTCCAGATTTTAGGTAGAACGTTGGATAAAAGAAGAAATAAGGAGAAAATGAGAAGCCAAGCTTTGGCCCTTCTTCCAAATCTTTCAAATTATTAAATTTCGTAGTCACGTGTCCTCCTGTCTGCCCCTGTAAGACTCAGCCTAGTCTTATCCCGGGGAATGAGGGCACTCAGCAGCATCTCCTGGACCTTCGCTGCAGTGAGAAAGCTGCAAACTTAAAATACTTCCCAAATCTTTGTACCTAAACACTTTTAAACCACCCTTTGGGTCTCAGATGACTATCTTGCACTTTAGATGCCTAAGTGCATTTTTGGATCTCACTACTACTATTTATTGATTTCAATGGCACTTAAATGTTGTGGTGCTTTCAAAACTCCCATTCATCTTCCATCTGTATTTTTAGGAAGCTATTGCTTTTAAAACCCATCACGCAGCAAAAATCTGAACCCGGATTATAGCTGAATCACAGCCTGCCCAATCTAATCAATGATGTGGACTTCCTCACTAATCATGCATCTGCTAATGTACACACAGTTAAATAATAAAAGTCTATTCCAAAAGTCTTGGTGCACATATTTAGTTTCATACAGCTCAGTGAACCAAAAGGTCAACTGATGAAAGAGGTATTTTACAGTATATATCCCATTTACATTTACAGGGATTTTAGTTCCCTTTTGATGCATATAATTTTCCTTTTTTTTCTTTTCTGTGGAACACTTAAACATAAACCAGAACATAGGGAAATACAGCCAATGTCTACCCACTCCTATGAATACATGAGTTCAAAGGCAGTGCTCCTTGCAGGGAAATGTATTTAAAACATTCATATTAGCATTAACAACCCCTTACGATGAAAAACGTATTATTTGCTGCAGAGATCCTAGTAACAACAGCAACAACAATGTTTTTCTCTGTCACAAAAACACTAGACGTGTGGAGGTCACACCTGAAATGTTCATCTTTTGATGGTGGATATCTTTGGGTTTTTGAGTGGTGGATATCTTAAACTTATGGTCACAACCAAGAGCGCTGTGTTGTGTTTATGTTGATGGCAGGATATATTTGAATAACTGCATAAAAATAGGTTGCAACCTTTCCATGTTCAGATGATATTCTCAGTGGTACCTATAGCAGTGGCATTTAGGTGTGACCAGGAAATATAATACTTTTGTGTTTTTCAAGTCAGTGATTTCTGTAACCGTGACAAAAAATTTACCAGATTTCTGCCTTCACCCCAACAAAAAAATCTCATAGAATTTGCAAATAACAAATTTGCATGGCTGACCATGGCTATTTTTCTATATGTTAAAGTCAAATTATATTTGGAGATGAAATCAACAGGTTCCCAAACAGCTTTTATGAGATAAGATCTTCTCACAGTAGAACAGTCTGGTTTAAAATAGGATTTAAAAATATATTGTTCTTTACTGATTTAGTTGTATGGTTCACAAAAGACGTGTAAGGAGAGAATTTCTATTTGTAATTTCCACTTGCATTGAGAAGGGTTTATTCCCTTTATATCTTTTTATATTTTCTGAGTTGCCTGAGATATTTATGACATCACACTTTATAGAGCATATTCAGTAGGAGGGGAAATGGTGACATTAAATACTTATATGAGGAATTCTATCAAAGGAAATCTCACCAAGATCTCGTGCAAGGTGAGGGAAACCATTTAATTTCTGTGTGTGTATCTAGGTCACTATTTTTTGGCTGTGGTTACGGTCATAGCTAAACATACTCCTAATCCAGAGAGACAAACACATCATCTAGATGTAACAATTTGGAGGAGATGTAAGGCAATTCTGAGCAACACTTTAAAGAATATTAAGGCAGACATCCTAAGTGGTTTATGAAGATTCATAAAGGAGAAAATGACTGAGACCTCGGTGATGACTTTCACCTGAGACACATTAATTATAGATTCCTTGTCATTCAGGATTAATGTATGTCTAACCATAATATAAAAAGGGGCAAATTGAAAAAGATGGACAAAAAAGTATTTTTATGCTGAACAAGGGGCAACGTAAGAGAGAGCAGAGCCTTCCTGTGCCTGTACTCGCTGCATTATATTTCCTTTCCTCTACAACACAACACACGCTGACTTTTTTTAAGGTACTGTGAGTCAGAGATAATAGAAAAAGTCAAAGACTACTTACCCATTTCCAATAATGAAGGCAAAAATAAAGAAGCGCATGACACAAATGTTCTTTTCCTGCTCTTACTTGCTATCTAGGTCAAGCAACTGGCATGTCAACAGTAAGTAGTACCTTATGTCCCACTTAACTGAGCAGACGTACACAAACCAAACCACACTTGGGCTTATAACAAGGTAAAAGATCTGTCTAGACATTCATTCTCTCCATTCTGCATGTCTATCTTACACGGTTGCCATTTTATTTTTTCAAGACCTGGCTTGCTGTAAGGTATTTCAGTGAAAAGGAATTAAAATATAAACAGTTTTTTTTTCTCTCTGTCTGTGACATAGCCTCTTAAAGCGTCAAAAGCCAACAGATTTATCGGTGGTAAAAGAGCACTCTTCATAATAAATTATGATTTATGCCCACAGGTCAGGAGGACCCTTTGTCTCCCTGTACAAAATATAAAGATGGCACAATGACATTTATCTCCGTGGGGGTTCTCTAACAACATTTCAAATGGAGAACAATATATTATCCATCTGTAACAAACAAACTGACCGCAGGTCCACAAAAAATCTTTTTTTTTAAAGTGTGATACTCGTATCACACAATACACTACAGACACTGAAACTACCCGCAGTAAGCTTTTGTACAATTAAATTAGAATAGATTACATGTCACTCATGAATTATCTTCTGCTCTTCTACAGTAATTCATTTAATTGGCCTCAATGATCAACTCTGAGGTTTCTCATCTCTGGTGAATTTGTTCTGCCCAGGAGCAGAGTTTGCGGGAGATATATCAATTCTGAACACTTTTCTTCAGTTCACTCCAGGTTCTTAAGTGATTACATGGCTAGACACGTATGAGGATTCAGCAAAAGTCACCAAAAAACGTAATCCAGTCAATTTTTAAAATATTACATCTCTAAAGTTCTTGATTAATTTCTACTTATCCAGCAAGGCATATTCTTAAATTTATTTCTCACCAGGTTATTCTTGATCAAGTAATTTCCAGAGTTAAAAGAATATAGCCAGCTAAATTATTGCATTTAGCACCTGATATTTGAAAGCAGTGGATATCCAGAATTAACAGAAATGGATCTTGTAGTCAAAGTGTAAGATAAAATTACTGAAAAAATGGATTAATAGCTGAAATCCCTCTAATCAGGTTACAGAGAATCAGACTGGGTTTTTTTTCGGTTTGGGTTTTTTCAATGCTATTTAAAGCAGACCAGTATCAGTAAGAAGAAACCATTCGAAAGTGAAGGGCATACAGATTAGAACAGGGAGATCAAGATACTAATTCAATACAGTAATTTTTTTTTTTTCCTTTGCCATTATTGTGTGTATGTATGTGCATGTGTGGCTATGGGTGTACAGGTACTATCTGGTGTATTTTACTGGATACCTGGATAATCTGTAAAAAGCATCAACTTTTTTGTTTAGAAAATCAAGCCCATGTAGGTTAAACAGCTAATTGTCATTTAAGAATGTTTCCTCCCTGCCAAATTTGTTTGTTTTACTATTCTGACAGAAGCATTTTTCTCCTGTTTTTTTTTTTTCTGAAAGAGGGTTTTGAAAGTTCAGAAAAGGAAACCTCTCAGTTTTCAGGGAAAAGGAATTTTCTTTAGCCAGAGGTCTGCTCAGTACAAGCGTTGCCACAACTGTAATACATCCACAGCTTTCTGTGAAACCATAGAATCACCGTGGTTGGAAGGGACCTCTCAGATCATCAAGTCCAACCATCAACCTAACACTGACAAAATCCATCGCTAAACCATGTCTCTAAGCACTATGTCTACCTGTCTTTTAAATATCTCCAGGGATGGTGATTCCACCACTTACCTGGTCAGCCCATTCCAATGCTTGATAACCCTTTGTGTAAAAAATTTTCCTAATCTCCAATCTAAACCTCCCCTGGTGCAACAGCAACCTGTCTTACAACACTAACCTATGGTAGCAACTACCTGATTAAGGCTTCATGAGTTGTTTCTGAAGAGAACTGTGACGGGAGAGTCAGCTGGAAAGGATCAGGCCTGAGGTTCACCCTTTGTACAGAAGAAACCCAAGAGATGGCAGGAAGCTGCTCCACACCAATTCAGTTCTCCAGCTTCTTCCCCATCTTGGGTGGGAGTGGGGGGGGAAGAGGAAGATGAGCAGCAGCAGGGAGGGCAGTAGGAAGCTTTCTCACAAGAGGGAAAAATGGAAGAAAAATACATCTTTTTAAAACTAGACCCAGAGTTTCTACCAAAAGCACAGACAGATTAATACCTCTTTCCATTATATTCTTACGTGACCACTCAGATGGGTCACAAAGTAAAAATGTTAATCAAAGAAGAGTTAACTCTTACTTGCATTTTCTATGGATAATTGATTGAACTAAAATTTGAATGAAAATATGAAGTCCAAGTATTTTTATGAAATAATTTTTAGACTGTTTAATATAACAGTAAACGAGGCAGTTAATGCCTAAAGGTAGAGTAATATTTATTTATTTCCTTACCTGAGCTGTTGTATTTCATAACTTCCAAACTATAATTTATGCCTGAGTAGTTATCTGAAGACAGAAAAAAGTAGAGCTAGAAATCAAGAACCATAAGGAAATTAAGAAAAATAATTTCCCCAGAATAAGTTTGCAATAGTAGTCACATTATATTATGATTCATTTTAATATTTTAGTTCAGAAAGTTGGAAAATTAGTTGGAATGCAACCTTTATGTCATTGGTCAAGAAAATAACCTTAACCATACAGAAAAGATCAGCTGAAGATTTTTTTTTTTAAAGTTTATTATTGGGGAATTTCAGCTTACAAACCTGAAGCAGAGAGGAATAATAATGAAAACATTAAAAATATTTTTTTAAGTATTAAAATTTTATTGTAGAAGATACTTAAGCCCTAGAATTAAAAGATTGACTACTCTATTGAAGAAAGGAATGAACCTTGTGGAACAGGTTACAGCTTAGGTATCAGCGTTGTTTCCTGCTTGTTCTGCGTTAACACCTCAATAAAGGTTCAGAACATTTCGATATGAGCTTCGTAATTCAAACAGAAAGGACAAATGTTTAATGCCCTATTCACATTTACACAGGGGTATTAATCTATATTGGCCAAAAAGGACTGTGGTGGGTTCACCTTGGCTGGACACCAGGTGCTCACCAAGCTGCTCTATCGCTCTCCCTCCTCAGCTGGACAGGGGAGAGAAAAAAATACCGAGAGGCTCATGATTCTTCAGGCCCCATGTTGGGAAGCAAAAACCAACTGTGGTGGGTAAACCTTGGCAGAACAGTAAATTGATCACTGAAATCCACATGCTCGTGGAGGTGTTTCTTAAAAGAAAAATTAATCATACATCCACATGAGCTTTAAGCTCAAAATTTAATATAAAAAATCATCATGATGCGAAGTGCTAATCTAGAATAAGTCCTCTCCGCTCATATAGATTATTAACAAGATGTTGACAGGCTGCTTTTGTATCAGCCTGCTTCATCTCGGATTGCTCGCTGTCATTTCTCACCCCTCAAACTTTCTTGCAGCCATAGTAAAGCTGACATTAAGGCATTATGGTCTAACTTTAACTGAGAACAGCGTGCTCCGGCACATTCACGCACGCGGTCCTGTGCCAACAACCCATCTTGGTGGAGCTGTCCCCCTGGGTGTCCTCCTGCCACACCGCATAGCTGCTATAGTACGCTATTTCAAATAAAAGTAAATTCAATATAAATTGTAAACTCTTAATGATGAAAACGATGCATGTCTCCCAGAGTGCATTGTATTAAAATTCACCTAACAACAGCTCAATCCAGGTATTTCCCATATGATAAAATAAACAAGCTGGTTTGGGGATTAATTGCTTTTTTTCTCCAGTAGAGAAACATCAGGGGAAGCTGTGTGGCTGCCCCCACCTAGTGCTTAGTTGTTATGGCAATTTTGTAAGGGAGGCGACATTGTATCGCAGTTCTCCTACAGATTCAATTTTATAAAACTGATAACCCAGGGTAGGCCTTTATTCAAAGAGAAGAGTGGAACAAGGCTTTTTTTTTTTTTCTCCTGTTCCCATATTTATTTTATTTTTCAATAGCAGAACGACTACCCAAAAATAAGATCAGGTTTGAGGAATTTTTATGTACAAAAAAAAATTGTTTCTCAGATACATTATTCAAATTTCAGAACAAAAGATTAATAGTTTCAGAGACTGTTCCAACTACTGCAATCATGGGCAATCTAAACATTTGGGCAAACTGCAACAAAGAATCTTACACATGTTGTTTTTCAGGGAATGTATTACCAGTTCCTACTTGGTCCTGATTGATTACTGACTACTTAAGGTTAAACCTACGCATGAATCATCTTCTTCACTTCTTCGAAACCATCATAATTGGAATTTCAGGTTTTTTTTCTCTAAAGAAAAAAGGGAAAGTTGCTAAATTATTTGGTAATAAATTGAAGATATCTATGAAAATTTTATTTTAAATAACATCATGTATATTTTATGCATCTAGATTGGTATTATATGGAATTTAAATATAAATTTAAAGCTATCACAAACTGTAAAATTAAAACTTCCTTTCTTAAAAAGAGAGCATGAGATATTTTGACTATAAGAAAATATGAGAAAAAGCTATATATACATCCTTATGGAGTATTACACTGTTTTCAATAAATATTTAATTTCAGCAAAATGCTATTTCTAATAGGAAAAAATAAATCCTTTCTGGAATGCATTCAATTTCTCTGTCAGGCTGGAGTGTTTTAGAGGCCCATGTAGATAATAAAATTTCCTTTTCAAAATTTTGTGTAGGATAGATATGTTTGTTTTGCCTCAAGTAATATGCTTCTCAAAATTATATGTGAGGCACTGCCTTAACTGAATGAATAGCAATGGAGGTGGGTTGGGTTTTTCTTACCTAATTATAGAGAAGCTGGGCAGAAATGAGGGGAAAAGACCAGCCTTGGTGAAAAAACTCCCCTAAAGAAGAGTAGCTGAGTTTAAAGCTGGAAAGACTCTTCAGTTCTTGGCAATGAGGATGTTACACTCTGGTTGAGAGAAGTAAGATCAAAAGGCAGTAATTTGTTATGAGGAGGACCCTACAGTGAGGGAGAAGCTGTCACCTTCTTGAAGCTGACACGGACTGATTGCAAATCAAAGTTTACAACAGATGAGCATTTACTGGATCCTCAAACACCAATATACACCATATTTATGTAGGTACTGAAGCAAACGCCAAATGCAAGTCAATAAATAAGTATGGTTTTGCTTCAAAACCATCTCCAGCTGCTGTAAAGACTTTAGCAAAATAGACTATACTTTGTTTTTAAGTATCCACTCTTCAGATTCATAATGCTGTTACTTTCCAAGGCTTTCAAAGGAAAATCTTGAAGGTACCAGGAAAATTACGCTATTTCTAACTTTAAAGTTAGCAATCAGGGCAGTGTACTTCAAAGGCTAAAGCAAGAATGACCTGTTCACAGAGAAACAGAGGTGTAAGTCATCTCCTTCGATGAGACACAATGATGGAACTGCACTACAAAAGGGAAAGCTGACTCGGGGACCATCTCATTCTGAAAGATCGATTTCAAAAATGATGGGCAATTACTCAGGTCCTCAGCAGTAAATGTAAGTGTTCTGCGTGTATCAAGAATAATTTCATTTTCCAAATAATGGTAAATTCAAATTTTAAAAATAGATTATTTTTTTTTCCCTCTGGATGGCAAAAATCAGGATGAAAACTTATACGGATGCCAATTGTATCAGTCTAGTGTGGGATCCTCCACTTTTCTGTAAAACGGGACCTGACGTCAGTAAAAATTTTCCAGGGTATAAATAGCAATTCTTGTAAGGTTTAACAGGATGGTTAATGACATTTATATAAACTGTATTGTCATACACAACCATTTGTTATATAAAATACTCACACACATTTCTTCCTGCTCTTCCTTGATATTTTTTTTGCCAGTTTTCCCTGTCTTTTCTGACTTATGTATATATATGGCTTGTGTATATATACTGTTTAGATATAAATGAGTCAACATTCCCCTCACACAACAAACTATTGATATTTGTTCATTGCTTTTAACTACCTAAGAGAAAATTATTTTATAATAATAGAAGTTGAAGCTAAAAGAGTCCCACTAAGTTTATTGTTCATGCTAGAGCTACTACATAAGGTGGGTTTCAACTGGTGTAGCTATTTTAATTCCAAGAAAAAAATTACTCAGGTTCTTCCAGTTTCCCAATGGATTCTATAAGGTGGTTTAATGGACTTCAGCAGAAAACACTTTTAAATACAAATGTTTCATGCTTAGATTCATCCCATTATTTCTAGAATCTCCCTGTATTTCTCAGAAACAATGATTTATTGGAGAGGGGGTTGTGGTATTGAGACTATTCAGATATGTGCAAGTTGTGATAGGTTTCTCCTAGCAGTTTTTTATTCTGTGATCCATTAATAATTGTACATAATACATGAAGACAGTAAAATACAGGACAGAATTTTAAATTCTGTCTGTGAAAATCTGCACATTCTAAGCAAGTATATTTTGCCTTTTGTTTTGCATTACAGAATCCATGTGCAGTTTTGATGTGCTGCATTCTATTTGGAGTGTGTTACGTGTTTGCTTTCTCTGCTCCCTATTGGTTCCAGGAAGTTAAAAAAAAGATCTCTAGAACTGACAGGAGGTGTTTTCTTAAACTTGGACCACTTAAATGAAGAATCAGGAGTGTCATATAGACATAATTACAGCACTCATTTGGGAATGCAGGCAGCTGAGTTCAACTTCTGTTGCATCTATAATTTGGGAGTATTAGTCAGTGAATTTTAAAAGGAGTGTACTGGAAGTCCTGCAAGCAAATGTGCAAATGCTGTGCTCCCTTTTTCCTCCCCGCAACTTGTAAATTCGTTTTTTCTGAACCTGTAATTTGCCCATACCTGGCTACAACAAGCCCAGGCTTTATGAAGAAAGGGTAGAGGTTGACCTCTCTTTTCGTTGTATTCCCAGTAAAATTAGGCTATGTTTGACCTTTAGGGTACCACACACAGCAAAGAAGAAGTGATCTTGGTGAAGAGGACTAAATCTAGTTATTCCACCTCCTTAGCAGGAATTATTACTTTGGAATAAGTAATATTCCAAAGTATATAAGTAATTCCAACTCCTCTTTAAAACAGAATCATCCTGCTGTTAGGCTCTGCTCTCAGGAGAGAACCAAGTGATTTGTAGCCTATGTTGACCAGGTGTAGCCCTGCTTCCGGTGGCTTCTGACATAAAAACATCTCTCAACTTAAGTTTTTTCAACCGCTATGACCTGTATTCAACTCATACAAGAAAAAAAAAAAAATCAGCAAGAAGAATCATCTGTAACAGTACAGAAATTAATCTACAATTCCAAAGAAGTCTTGTGGCCCAGAGAGGCTGATGTACAATGAAGAAATAGCAATGCCAATATAGAATCATAGAATGGTTAGAGTTGGAAGGGACCTTCAAGATCATCCAGATCCAGCCCCCCTGCCCTGGGCAGGGACACCTCCCACCAGACCAGGTTGCTCAAAGTCCCATCCAGCTTGGCCTTGAACCCCTCCAGGGATGGGGCTGCCACAGCTTCTCTGGGCACAATAGGATTGAGCCCTGATGCTTGAGTCATAGTCTCACTTCTATTATTGACTGAACTTGACATATTCCATTTGCAGCATTTTGCAAACATGAGATGGGCTTGAGATTGCATCTTTGAAATAGGGATAGCTAGATAAGATGTACAAGGAGACCTGACTTTTCAAATAAGAGCATTGGAGTCTGTGTCCTTTGTGATAACTGAGCCTCAGCAGGATTAATGACATTTACTCTCTTCAAAAAATGTATTATGAACTTTTAACTGATATTCACAAGTAACATTTGTAGGGAAAATACAATTGAAGACATTACACAGAGTAGAAATACTACTTGCAAATTCCTGACTTGCTTCTCACAGTAATTTCTTTAGGTTCTGCATGTTCCCATATGTGAGCTACAGCCTGGGTCTGAAGTTCCTGAAGTTTGCTGTGTTCTGTCTTATGCTACTGGTTCTTCTGCATTTTGACAGGTGAAAGGATTTCAAGGTATGTCTGAATTGCACCTATCCCTTGTTTCTATTCTGTGGTTCTCTTTTCATAGAATTACCTGATAAAATATTCAAGTTTAAAAACACAAGACTGGGAATAGTCACATTTGATCACCTTTCTTAAAGTAGCACCCAATAGAGGTGCTTTTTTTTTTTTTTTGTAGGCACAGCAATGTAATTATATGCAAATTTATAAACTGCATCAGTTTTCAGCTATGCTTGTTACGTAGTGTGAAGGTAAGTCTATTTGAAGTTTCCCATGCTGGTTAAATACCAATAAGCAAAATACAGTTGATGCCTGTTAATCACACATTGACTAAAAGTGTTTTACCTCCTAATGATAAAACTTGCGTATATCCTAACTTCGCTTCACACAGAGAGTTTCCTTGGAGTAGGAATTTTTAGGAGCTCCCTTTTCCACAGGTTTCCACACACTGGACTGTCTTTCCCACATCAGGTTGCCAAGTTGAAGGCACATTTCTTATTCGCAGTGAGAGCCACGCTAGCAAACTGGGGACAATCTACAGTTGCTCCCTTTCCATCTATTCCAGCAACACATGCAGCTTAGCTAAAACAAAGAAAAGTTACAGTCTCCAAAGTTTTGCTTCCGCTGTTAACCTCTTAAATCCCATGCATCCATACAACTCATTATCAACGCTAAAGAAATCATTCAGCCCTTGTACACATCCATGAGACAGGTGACGTGTAAGCAAGTGTCATGGTTTGGGACAAGTTGCCCAAAGACAAGATGACAGATGCTCTCCTCCCCCTCTCACTTCAATGAGAGCAAGAAGAGAGATAGAGAAAGTTCCAGACTGGTCTAAGTGACTGGAAACTGGATTCTGGAACACACTGATAGGGATTGAAGGTAGACAAACAGATAGGGTCTACCTCAGGCATCAGTCATCAAAGAATGCAAGCTATTCGAAAAGAGCTAGAGAAGAATGGCCAATTTGACCCCGTTGATCCCTCAGCTTTTATACTGAGTATGGAATATCGTATTGGTGGGTTTGGATCACCTGACCAATCAACTCCTCCCCATGGGTGCAACCCCTCCATAGGGTAAACATCCAAGTCAGCAGACCCTGGTTGCCACAGCAAGAGCCTCTCCCACTGAACAGAAAGTTGTCTCTGGTCCACCCCAAGCCAGGACAGCAAGTCTTTAAAGGAAACCGTAGAATTGCACTGGTAGTTCATTAGCTGTTGTACAACAGTTTGTGCAAAAATGGGTTCCACAGACCTTTAGTAGGATCAACTCCACATTTTTTTACGTATCTTAAATACTGTAAAAATACATACTGTTTCCAATACAAAAGAATAAGGAAAAAGCATATACAGAGAATGTTATAGAATATGTAGTAATACTAGTAGAATTTTCTAGGCCTTTTCTGTAACTTTGTATAAACTAAGGCTTTTAATTTAAATTAAACTAAAAAAAGATGTCGAAGAAGAACGAAAGGAAATGAGGCAAAAGACCAGAAAAACTCAGCTTTTCCTTTGCTCATGTACAACCAACCACAGAACAACATCAGACAGGTTTAAATAACCACAGGATATAAAGGTTACGCTAGAGGTTAGCTGGTGCCTGCTTAAAGTCAACACAACAAAATAAATATCTTCACATCCCCCAGAGTTTGATTTTAATGATTATATAGTAAAAAGGTAAGTTCTGTCCTGGAGATTTGTTCCTTTGGTATGTTTATGATGAGGTTCCCACCTGCATTTGCAATGAGATACTCACTTCATCGCAACATAACAGCTTGGGAAAGATCAGTCCTCAGCCACTTGGGAACTTTCATTAGTTTAAATCAGTAAGTCTTTGAGAATTAAAGTATTTCTCTTAGGTTTTTAAAATTTAGCATTTATGTATTTATTTCAAGCACTGTTTCTATTAAATTATTTTGATTCTATTGAGGTATCTTTTTCTTTTTTGTCGGTAAAATTTTAAATGAATTATTTTCTTTTCAGAGTGGGTTCTTTCAGTTCTCAGCTCATTCCAACAGCTTTCAGTAGTAGTAGCGCTTTTATTCCTATAGGATAAGCTTTATGCAAGCAAATTAGCATTATTCTTCAAAACCTGCCTGGATATATTCCTGAGCTACCTGCTCTGGGTGACCCTGCTCTGGCAGGGTAGTTGGACTACATGATCTCCAGAGGTCCCTTCTAATCCCACATCATTCCATAATGGCCTCAAGTTATGCCAGGGACAGATTAGATTAGACATTAGGAAAAATTTCTTCACCAAAAGCATTATCAAGCGTTGGATCAGGCTGCCTAGGGAAGTGGTGGAACTGTCGTCCCTGAAGGTATTTAAAAGGCAGGTAGACGTGGTGCTGAGGGACAGGGTTTATTGATGATTTTTGTCAGTGTTACGTTGATGGTGGGACTCAATGATCTCAAAGGTCCCTTCCAACCTCAGCAACTCTACGATTCTAAAAAAGTGTGAATGTCTTCTTGAGCCAGCCAGACCATCAGAGGGGAAATGAGAGTAGGGGGCAGGGATATTTATCCATGGCTCAGCTCCATCCAGCCTGAACTATACACTGTAAACAACCAGCAAAACAAACTTTGAAAAGAACAACAGACTTTGACCACCTTCAACCCACGATTCCTTCCAGCATCGTGACAGTGAGCTTACAGAGGCTTGCAGTGGGAGTCATGTTTGTATTGCGATATAATTGCAATATTTTGCTTGTACTGTGATTTCAGTGCATTGCTGTGTCACTCTGCTAATCAAAATCCTGACTGAGATCAAATATCTTCAAATAAGTCTGCTAAAAACCATAAACTCTACTTGTGTGGAATATCTAAAAGAACCTGGTGAGAGAACATGGGACTCTGACAAACCTGAAGGGTATATGACTCAGCCACCTTCAGATTTAGCTCAAGTCAATTCTCTTTCTATTGTTACACTCTTGGTTGTCTTCTGAGCAACAAGCATCAAATATTTCCATAGGAAATAATATGTTCATTTTGAAATTAAATTAATCGCATTACCCAATTAAAGTTCCCCTGTGCTTTAGCTTATTTGATAAGCTTTGTTTAAACACATCCATTTCATTCAGCAGTAAATACATTTCAGGGAAAAGTATATTAGTAGCCTGATTTTTTCTTCAATAACCCATAATTATTCAATCAAATTTATACAAATGCACTGGATATTTCAACTACCAAAAAAACTTCACAACAATATCTGCGGAAAAGCCAGTCCCATTCAAGACAGTTTCAGCCATATCTCAACAAAAATGGAATCACACTTTTTGTCTTTGCATGTTAAGAAAATAATTCAAGTTGTTTCTGGTTATTTCAGAAGTCTCTCAATGTGCAGTCTACAAAGCAAATGAAGCAAATGGAAAGCAGTGGTTATCCATATTCCCTCACCACTTTTGGCCAGGGCCTGACTCCAATGTGTTCTCTGTCAGTTCTTGACCACAGAAACACAGAATCACAGAATCATTTATGTTGGAAAAGACCTTTAAGATCACCAATTCCAACCGTAAACTGAGACCACACTGGCAGTCCTTCTGTGTTACCTATATACTTTATTATTACCCTGTTTGGCAGTTTCTATTTCTTTCGTAAACCACAAAAGCTCCTTGAAACAACAGGTTTTTATGTGTTCTGTGCCAGTAGTGCCAGGACTTTATATTGGAAGTGAAGATCATCACTGCTTCACCTGTTTTTATTCAGAGTAGCATCTGCACCTTGCAACTCATATCTTAAAGGATAGGGTGAATTAGGATCAAATACGATGCAAAGCAATATTTGGTAAATATTGGTAAATATACAGTGAAGTGTAATTAAAATATTTCACTTGGGAAATGCTCAATTATTTTATTAGAGTATTTTCAAATAAAGTATTTTAAAGTGGTATTTTAAATTAAATAGTAATCCAATATACTTTAAAAGCAATTCTAAAAATTTAAGTGGCACAAGAAACAAAAACCATGCTGTTCCATACTGAAGAAAGGTTTTATTTTATTCCCATCAGACTGAGAAAAACTTGGAAAAACAGTTTTGTTTCAGCGTAAGCTTTTCCCTCCTCTCACCATTTTCCTCTTGTTTTTAGGGAACCTAAAAATAAACCTATTATTTCTTCATTTCTCTCCACTACCACTTGATTCCACTGAAAGCAGGCAAGAGGGAAATTTGAGAGACAAAAATAAACAGGTAAATTTGTAAGAATGCATCCTTTCAAGATGGGTTGGAAGTAGATGCCAAAAAGACTTATCTTCAGAACAATGAAGTTGTGTCAGCTTCACCACCTCCGCCCTCAAAATAAAAAAAAAAAAGAAAAAAAAAAGAAAAAAAAAAAGAAAGAAAATCCACTGGAAGAGGAAATCTGCAAGAGCCTTGTACTAATGCACTGCCTGCACACCAGTGATTAATGGCTGTGGTGAACAGGTTGGGAATGACAGTGCTCTGCTTAATGGAGATGAGTAGATACACACGTGCTCAGCGCAGTCACGAAATAACGTGTGCTTTGCTCGGTCAGGATTGAGACTAAATGCTTTCTTTAAAGCTGAGAGGGAAAAAAAAAAACCAACAAAAAAACCACAATCTGGTTAATTAATGCCTTATTTTTCCAGGGAACTGTTTAAATAAAAGAATATTGGTCAATACGTAATAATTCTTCCTAAACTATTGTCTTGCTCCAAATGAGGTCAAATCTTTTATAAAATGGTCTGCATGCAAATGACCTAATAATCATTTATACCATAAACATGTTGAGGAGCTGCTGTAACAGGATGTGGAATTTGGACAGCTGTACACAAATGTATGCATATATATACATCTTTTAACTCCATTTTATTTGGAGTCTAATGTGATACTGTTTGCATCACACTATAAGCAGTAAAACTGCCTCTTTCAAGAACTCATTCCCATAAAATGCCACTTACAACAGATGGGGTGGAAATAATGCTTTAAATAAAGAACAAATATTTACAGCTTTCAGCATATCATGGGCGTCCATTAAAATTCAGCCATCAGCAGGACTAGAGAATATTCTTACTGATGTGATATTTCAGTGTTTGAAGAAAGCATGTCTTCTCTGCTATTACTCATCATTTGGCATATGTCACCTGATTCTAATAATAATAAATAATAATAATTACTTGGGTTTTGTCATTTCCATTGAATACATATTCTTAATAAAATCATAAAGCCATAGTAAAGATTTGACAAACTTTTTAGTCTACCTTTTATAAATGTGGGATCTTTTTTCCTAGAGTGTGTGGCACTATAAATACTACAGGGCATATTGCATAGGATTTTGTAGGACTGAGTTTTAAAGGTTGCAAACAATAAGTCTACTCTTTCCCTAAAAATCTACTTCAATTATTTCAGGGATACAGTTCAGATGTGCTTTAACCTCCACTATATTCATCAGTCTTGTCTATCTGTGCAATAATCTTTATTTCAATAAATGGTGTATTTTTAGGGTTAAAATACGTTAAGTATTTGTGATTTGAAGTCTCACCTGTATGTTTATATTAGCCACATCAGCTTTAGAGTTGCCAAAGTTCACTACTCTACTGCCAAAAAAATTGAGTCTCAATGGACTTTCCTGTGGCATCATTCTACCATTGTGCCTTGTGGATTATTTTCTTTAAAGTTTCCTCTTTCTCTTGATCTCTGTTTATCCTCCCTTTCATGTTCGAAACCTAGCTCCGAGTCCATTCTCTGCCAGCTTCTTTAAAAAAACCCAAACTCTTCAGCAACTACTTACAATTTCTGCTCAAGGGCCGCTGTCAAGAATTGCTTCTCATGAGATTCATCAGATAGGCTGCTCCTTTTCATTTGGCTCCAAGGAACACACCTCTCATGTCAACCTATCAAAAGCTTTTAAAATGCATTTCCAGGAAACTCACAACTGACATCATTACTTTGACAAGAGAATTGCTAACATCTGTTCCTTTAAAAAAAATAAAAATAGAGCTAAATTGATAGGGGTGTTATACTCCTCTGTTCAAGTGCTAGTATTACAATCAATATTTGTAGAATTAAAATAAAAAATTACTCTAATTTCTCCAAATTTGGTAAACATTTTAAGTTAATTAATTGTTGTCCATTTAGCAAAACATAACTTTAAATATGAATTGCATAATATTTTCAAATAAAATTTGTTAACCTCCTGAGAGATGTTAGCTGCTCTATTCCCAGCAAAGCATCCAACTTGAGAGTGTAGAAGAAGGAAATTACTTAACAAAGTTAAGCTTCAACTTTTTTCTAAAATTCTTAGGCAGGTTATTTGTCATTATTTAAACAACAGGCTAATTGTAGGTACTTTTTGACACTAGAAACATAAAAGCAAGATTATTTTTTTCCTGCATGAAAGATAGCAGCTTGACATCCCTACATTTAAATATAATAAAAAGTGAAATAAAAGATTGGTTAAAAAAACTGCGTTTGACCAATTAATTGCTTTCCAAGAGCAAAGAGAAAAAAAAAAAAAGAAAACATGGTAACATGATAAACAAAAATGTGATGGGGAAGACATTCTTCACAGTGACATGAAGTGATCCATACTTTCATCTAGAATTCTACAGAAATTTTCAGTGTTTCACTCCAAAGTTTAGCTAAATTGACTGCAATTACCAGCGGAGGAAATTTATTTTTTTATTTCAAGTATCTATTCCTTACATTCAGATGGTAATATGATCCTTTCTAAATATTCCTTTGTTCTTATTTCACGATGAGACAATTGGGAAAAGCAGTATAGAAGGACATGTACTAGTGTTCCTGATGCCAGGACTGAAACTAACCCTCAGTCAAATGTCAAAGATTTTCAAAACACTTTTAATACAAGACTGATTGTCTAAATTCTCCTAAGCAAAACTGAAACTATGAAAGATACCCAGAATAACTTGATTGAAAGGGAGGTATTAAAGGAATTGAAACTTTGGAACTGTAGATTATCAACAGAAGCTAAGAAAATCTTAATAAGTAATATATCAAGGCAAAAGCTAATTGCTGTAGAGGTGGAAACAAAATGTTAAGAAAATACAATAATAATATAAATTAAAATATAATATATAATATATAATATATATTATATATTATATATAATATATGTATGTATATATATATAAATAAAAATATAAATTAACTTCTCTAAGTTAATTCTATAGGAAGAGGATATTCTTGGGGCAGCTGTCAATAATATTATACCAGAACGGTGACAGTGACAGAGACAGAAACCACAAAGGCAGAAAAAAAAACACAGTAGTAATACCCACATATAGGTTGGACAGATTCTGGATATTAAATTTGTAGGAGGTAATGCAGAGAGGAAATTGCTTACATTCTATAAGTGATCTCACTTGGAGCAGTCCAAGAAATAACTGAATTAGCTCCTTTTTCACTTGATGGCACTTGATGTAACTACTGAAAAAACGGTCTAAAACAAGGATCACAAAATGTCCAAGCTGACCATTTCATACGAACAAAAAGCCAAAAGCAACAAAGAAGTCCATTACAATAACAGAACTGCATAAAATAAAACTGCGCAAAAACTGAGAACACTTGTAAAAAAAAAAAGATAAACAGACCCACTGCCAGAGAAGAAAGATTAAATGCAGCACAGCAATTGTTTCAAGTTGTCATATTTAAAATTCAAACTAAGCATATACTACTTTTTCTAGAAAAGTCTCTAAAATGACAGAGAAACAAAACAAAACCAAAAAGTCACACTGTGTTTCAGTAGTTAGTGACACAAAATAAAAAGGATATATTTCAAATACTGGAGATTGTACCAAAAAAAAAAAAGAAATAGAAAGGAACATTAATTCTTTTATGTGACAAGCCACAAAAAGACAAGCCAAAAAATTACTTTGAAGAGAAACTTGGCAAGGACATAAAAAAACAATACTAAAAACTTTTCAATCCCATAAGTAGCAGGATTACCATCCAGAGAGGCAATGAGGGTGACAGACGGTAAAGATGTAGAAGGATCACTCCAAAAAGACAAAGCTGTGACACAAGAGAAATATAATTCTTTGTCTCAGTGACCACCGCTGAGGGGACACGATACCCTGTTATCAGAAAATTCTTACAACAGATGTATCTGAGGAATTCTCTGAAACCAATGAATCAGTAGAAGATATTTTAAAGCAGATTAGCAAAATCAAAGAATAGCACATTGCAAAGATCAGATGATTTTCATCCTGGGGCTATAAGGGAACTCATACACAGCAGTGCTGAACTAATAACTGCGGTATTTAATGTATTACTTGAATTAGTTTTTGTATTGGGAGGACAGAAGGTGGTCAATTCAATTGCAGGTTTTGAAAAGTTGTATGAAGGTGATGTAGAGAACCACAGGTAAATTTTCTGCCAGGTAAATTATGGAGTATATGATGAACAATACATTTCCTAGGAACATACACTACATTTACCAAATCTCAACCCTTGAGAGAGACTGATGCTCAACCACATCCCTCAGCACCACAGCTACACGTCTTTTAAACACCTCCAGGGATGGTGACTCCACTTCCCTGGGCATCCTATTCCAAGGCTTGACAACCCTTTGGATGAAGAACTTTTTCCTATTATCCAATCTAAACCTCCCCTGGAGCAACATGAAGGCTGTTTCCTATTGTCCTATCACTTGTTACCTGGGAGAAGAGACCAACTCCCACATCTCTACACCCTCATTTCAGGGAGTTGTAGAGAGCGATAAGATCTTCCCTCAGCCTCCTTTTCTCCAAGCTGAACTCTCTCTCCTCATCTCCCTCAGCCGCTCCTCACAAGACTTGTGCTCCAGACCCCTCACCAGTTCTGTTGCTCTTCTCTGGACTCACTTCAGAATTTCAATGTCTTTCTTGTAGTGAGGGGCCCAAAACTGGACGCAGCTCTCAAGGTGGGGCCTCACCAGTACAATCTGAGTGGCTGAGTACAATCACTTCTCTAGCTTTGCTGGCCATATTATTTCTGCTATTTTCATCAAGAAGATGGACTCTCAGACTTTTCACAGTGGTACATGACAGAAGAATTAGAGACCATAGGCATTAACTGAAACAAGAGAGGCTCCATCTGAAATTCAGGGAAACTTTCTCACCACCAAGAACTGGAAGAGGTTGCCCAAAAACATGATGCGGTCTCCATCCTTGAAGGTTTTCAAGATCAGACTGGATTAAGTGCTGAGAAACCTCATTCAAGCTAATAGCTAAATCTAGTTTGAGTGGGAGGTTGGATCAGTGACCTTCTCAGGTCCCTTTGCATCGTCATAATTCTGTGATTCTAATTAGGGATAAACAGGAGAAGGACCTGAAAAGTACATCCTGGTCTGAAACTGAAATAGTAATGTAGGTGAATCCCATAGACATGTATAATATACTGAGGTAGTGTTAATACAAGAAATAAAGCATTTCAGAGTTCTTTGAAATTGCCAAAGAGCATTCAAGTGAAGATGATCATGTTGCAATTGCACACACAGATTTCCAAAAAATTTTGGACACTGCCCTTCACCAAAGACTTTGATAGAAACAAAAGAGAAGATGCATAACTTTTCATGGTTAATGTATTTTCAATGTATGAAATAAAGATAGGAATAAGCAATTAGGTTTTCTAATGGAAGACCAGCAGCATATCTCTGTGCTATGGACCTTGATGTGAGGACACCATGATTTCACAAAAGAAATGGGAAAATGATTGACAAGGTTCGATGCTGCTACCAGATTTTTCAAGTTAATCAGTGTGTTGGCTTTAAAAAGCAACTGGATAATGGATATTGATAAAAGCAACATAAAGCGTATTTAGAAAAGAAACGAATTATGCATAGATAGTGATGCGTCTTAAATCAGTCACTAAAAGTCAATTAACAAACCTTAGAAAGACTTTTGATCATGTTCTGAAGTTGTCAGCGACAGCTGGAAGTGGTACTAGAATTTTAGAAAGGAAGTGGAAGCAAAACCCAACATAATTATACCATTTTATTAATCTTTGATGCACCTGGATCTTTAGTATTGTGTTCAAGTCTCCCTGTTTCTTAATGAACTAAAACAGATACAGAAAACAGTGACAAAAATGATCACTGGAGTGGAAATCAATTTCTGGAAATAAATAAAAAAAAAGAAAATAATGCCATATTAGGGGATACTAAAGAGACTGTGGATGTCAATTTGGAAAAGACATAGTCACAAGAAGCTGTAATAGTAGTTTAAAAATATCATACATGATATGGAAAAGGTGAATAGGACAAGTCTACCTCTTAACGCAAGAAGCAGGCAGCAGTCAATGTAACAATCAAACAAAGGGTTAAAAAAAAAAAAAACAATAAGAAAAACTTTTTCAAATGCTAGAAAATTGCACCATGCAGGACTGTCTCCCAATGGACACTCTCAACCATGTTCCTTATGGAAGGCACTTTCATCAAGAGGTATGACATCAGAAGTCTAAATGAAAATATTCAGCTGTGAAAACTGCTAAACCTCTGGTTGCTAGAAATTAGGAAGGTATTTCAAGAGAAAAACTATTTCAAGGGAAAAGGCATCTTCTATGCGTGGATCATTCCTATTCTTTTATTTAAAGAGTTTAAGTTGTTATCAGAGGCTTGCACCTCTTTTTTTTTTTTTTTTTTTCCGTTGGTTGGACTAGATGATCTTAAAGGTCCCTTCCAACCTAGTTGATTCTGTGATTATAATATATTATGACAATTGTTTATTTTGTATCACTTTAATACAATGGCATTTCAAATCCAATAGATTAGTAAGGGTTAAATTGCACGTTTAGATTTAAACACACCATTTACGTGGTAAAGCCAACAGCACAGAAGTGTGTCTTTGAGTCTCTTGACTTGGACAAATTATTATTTATCATTTTAACCGTGACATGGGTCCTTAATTTAGAAGAAGATGAGCATCCCATCTTCTGCAAATTGTTCCAGTTCTTCTAGCTGCCGGCAACACAATGAGCGTTCTTTTTAGAAGAATTTGGAATTAGCATCAATTATTAGATGAGCAAAATGACTTCTGCTGCAGATAACTTTCTGTTCTGTTGCTCCTCTGCAATAACTCCCTTCTGCGATAGCGCGCTGGAAGCTATCTGTGCTAAACGACTGATCAGCACAAAGATGTGAGTGACTCTGCAGCCCTGCAGGACCTCAAGGCATCTCTGTATCCAACACCTGCTTAATGGACCATGGGACATCTGTAAATCTTATTACTGACATATTTTGAGAAGGCCACCTTAGTGTTAAACAGCAATGAAGCTGATCTTACTGACACTAGGTTTTTCATTTGCCTACTGGAAAATGAAATACCATGCATACAAAATATCTTTGAAGTGACTGCTGATGTTTCCCAGTACCTGCAGTGAAGATTAAATTACTGACCATGGGATATGTTTGTTTTTTTCTCAGCTGGAAATAAAACATGCAAATGTTTTTTTTCCTACAAAGAAATCTCTCAATGATTCTCCTTTCTCTTGGGAATATTAAGTAAGGAATATACTTATAAACTGACTATGTATTTCTGCATATCTAAAATGCACAGCAAGCTTGATAACATCATAATCTTAAAATATCAACAATTTTTAGAATTATTTTAATATTACCTCCTCCAGTTTATGTATATTGACATACTTGTTTGTTTTCATAAATCCTGAAGATCCTCCTATTTCAATGGTTTAGACAGCAGTCTTCCCAGAATCCTAAACTCAGAAGATCATGCTTTAATCCACCTGATGTATATTACTTAGGAAAATGTCAGTCATTCTCATATTTTCATTTCCCTTTGTCTCTTACACTCCAGAGCTTACATCTTAATACTCCGATCATTTCTCTTTTCCTCTGTTCCATTAATTTCCTTTCTCCTCTTTTTTTCTTTGTCAATTCCCTTCTTATTAAAGAAATGGGAAGGTTTTTATCAGGTGCCAGCAGCACTTACAAACGTTCAAGTAAAAAAATGTACTTTAAAGTTCATGATGGCTGTGAATCACATATAACCTACAAAAAAAAAATCATAATATGCCAAATTAATTTAGTCGTATTCATTTGCCTCAGTCTCTTTCTTCTCATTTTAAAATCTTTTATTTTTCATGTACCTATTTCAAAAACTACAATTGCCCTTTGTCTGTGTACAGTTATGTGACCATATTGGGATTATAATTCTGAATTAGGTGGTGTTTGGAATTATACTAAATTGTAAGGTTGTGAGTAGGTAGAATAAAGGAGGCAGAAATATATTTTGGGTTTTGGGCAAGAAAATTTTTCTTTACTTGTCTGAAAGTGCCTCACAAAGAAAATATTTAACAATAATTATGATGATGGTTAATAATTAATATGGAAGCATATAAAATATAAATTCATTAAATACTGAGTTTCATAACATAAAGAAATAAGTGGCATCTCCCGAAACTACAGGTATACAAAAGAAAAGTTAAGTACCATTTAAAACAAGAAAAGACATTTATGATCTAAATAGGGGAGGAGGTGGGAGAGGGGAGATTTCAGATGAAAAAAAAAAAAGATTTGGCGATATAGAATAGTAACTTGAAGGGAAAAGATAAACAATAATTTACTTGACCAAGGGAAGAGTAAGTGAAATGTAGAGTTTTGCTTTTAGAGAGAGAAAACAGAAGTATCATGGACAATGGAACTGGGAATGAGATATCAAATACAGAAATGACACCTATAAACAGGAAAATGTTAACAGTAGGAAATGAAATAGATATTCTGACATAGAATAGAAGGAAAAAAAAAAGATAAAAATCATAATAGCTGTTGAAGCTGTAGAAAAGTGTAAAAGATGCCAGTATCACTTTGGCTCCAGCTAAAGTTCACATCAGAGAGATTATGGCAAGACTGAACAACCAGTCCATTTGAATTTTTGGGACTTTCACTGCTGATTAACATTCCTTTATTTCAATGTTCATTAGAAGGAAAGGAGCTAGAATTAGATTTTCAGACAAAATACTTCCATCTGCTTCTGCATATTCTCCGTTTATATAGGCTTGTGCATCGTCTCTCAAAAACTTTGTTCTTAAATAAAGTTAATATTCTCCTTACAGTCTACAGGCCAAAAGAGGGCACTTTGTGCAGCTTGATATAAAATTTGATCATGAGTGTTTAGAAAACTCTCACCAACTCAACACTTTTTTCTGGCAAATATGAAAGTGCATTAGTAATGTCAATATAATGAGGAGGAAAGAGAGAAAAAGATAATGTGAAAGACACGGAAAAAGGAGCAGATAGTTCAGCCTACGTATTTTCCCTACAAATCATCTCAGTTCACTCTAAGTAAACCAGTGGGTCACACTGAGTGTCTTTTCAGTTTCTTGAAATAAACAGCTTTTTCAGTTTTAATCACCCTTACATCTTAACACTGAATCCCCTCTGAAACTTGCTTATGAAGTGGCCAAAAATGAACATGAATATTTAGTTTTCCAGTATCACTACCTCCACCTTTTCCAGATCATCAGTGAATACCACACTACATAATGCCAGTTCTCACTCTAAGCCATGGTCATTCTCTTCCCATTGAGAACAAAATCAATATTCTCATGGTTTGTTATGTTTTATTTCAGTCAGTTTTTGATTTATGATAACACTTGTCTTTTACATAGCAATAATTTAACTTCATAAATAGCTATTTGTGAAGATTTTGCCATAAGTATCTGAAAAATATCTGAATACGTTTTGTCATCGAGTTCTCCATACTCATCATTTTCTGCAATTCTGGCAAATATATTTTTGGTAAGAAAAAAAAAAAAAAGAGGTATAGAAACTAAGCTTGCAGACAAGAAGGATGCAAAGCTGAATGTCTGTTAACGCATAGTAAAATTAGACACCTGTAAAGGAATAAAGAAAAGGCAGCATAAGAAGCAGAGATTCAATGTATTTAATTAGATAATAGAAGCACCAAAATTAAGGTTTCTTGCTTTTGTATTTCTGTGTGTTAGCTCCCTCCATTGATGATTCATTATCATCATTTTAATGAAAAAAGGCACTTTTTCTTTCAAATTGTTTGCAAACTATCAGCTCAAACTGTCTAGGAGTTCCCTCTCTTTTAAAGCAATGCCTTAACCATCTGTTATTTAACTATGTATTAAGCCTTTTCTTTTTTCCCTGTCAAGGAACAAATGGAGAATAGACCAGAACCCACTAATCTGAAAAAAGCATTCTGCATCTATTTAAGTCTTTCTCTAACTTTTCAGCAGTCTTCACATCGTGCCAGAGATATGGTTACTCATTGTTAGGAGGTCTTCTTTACTGTATATAGTTGGCGGTCCACACACTAACATTACAGCTTAGTTCCAATAGTACTTAAAACTTTTCAAAAACATTCTCTGGCACTGAGGAGAATCCACAAAGAAGAATCTCATCATATGCTCCAGGGAGTGGAGCAATAGGACAAGGGGTTTTAAACTGAAAGAGGGGAGATTTAGATTAGATATTTAAAAGAAATCCTGTCCTCTGAGAGTGGGATTGAACAGGTTGCCCAGAGAAGC
>JAOQGH010000032.1:60517487-60565671 GCA_025769975.1 Gallinago jamesoni
TGGAGGGGTTCAAGGCCAGGCTGGATGGGGCTTTGAGCAACCTGGTCTGGTGGGAGGTGTCCCTGCCCAGGGAAGGGTCTTGGAACTCCCTGATCTTTAAGGTCCCTTCCAACCCAAACCATTCTATGATTCATAAGCACCCTCAGTTCCCAAAACAGAATGGCTTCATTGCAACTGCATGCTGAGAAAAACACGTGGATCTCCCTCTGTGCTGAACTCTGTCCAGTAACTAGTGGGGAAAAGACGAGCTGGCATATAACAAACTCAAGCCACCTTCTAACAGTTTCCTACTATAGATGATCACATTCCATTGCCTGAGAACATTCACAAGAAGTGTTTAATTTCATTAAGATACAGCCTCAGCATACAACATTACCATAATTTAGCTCAAAATATTGATTTCTGGACTTACAGAGTTTTATTTTTAATATGTTACTTTGTTCAGTGTCCCAGTTCCTTGCCCCACTTTGCACTTTACTTTCGAAAAGTAAATTTTCCAATTTGTCACTGTTTCTTTCAGGATCCCCTTGTTTTGTTACATTTAATTTAAGACTGCAATATCTATGAACAATTGTACTGTCAGTGATACTGAGGGCACATTTATATGTAAATTTGGAATTTCCCAATGATATTATTCTACAAATCGCTACAACTGCATCGGTGTTTCTATTAATTGTTTCTTTTTGTTTTCCTTCCAAGAAATCATACCTGTTTTCAGGTATTTCAGCTGACTTTTGCTTAGGTCCTTTTCTTGCATATACCCATCCTTTCCACTCTTCCACAAATGGAAACAGAGTGATTGATAAGTCATCAGTATTCTGATTTGGTTATTCACCGTGATGTGCTTTATTAAATTTGACAAATATTTCGTGGTAAACTATGTTACTATGATCATGGAAATTCTACTGATACTGTGTTTATTGATGCGTCAAAACTCTTGATTTGGTTAACTGCATGAGAAATTAAGAATTTAGGGGTTTGTGATCAAGTGGTAAATTGGTTTTCTAGTTACTTAATTTTCAGAAAACAAATTGTGATGCTTCAAGGAACCTTATCACAGCCTCTTTACATGAGCTTCCAGGGTCCTACCAGACTCAGAGTCTTCCTCACTTAGGCATTCTGTAAATGACCAGTCAGCAGCTCCTGACAATTAGTCACTTTTATATTGTACACGTCAGACTACCAAAATCTAGCAAATACAATGTAGTTTTGATTTATAGAAAAACTTTTTAAAATAGAGTATCATTGAGGGGCAGTGGGAACTGCCTGCCCTCCTGGGGACAGGGAGCTGCAGGGGTTTTCCATTAGGGTGGTGGGAGAGGGACTCACCAGTCAGAGAAAACCCCACCCCAGTGGGGCAGGCTGGGGACAGCCAGAGGCAGACCAAGCCCTGGGCATTGGGCATCTTCATGGGGACAAAGAAGTGTCAAAGGTCTGGCCAGGACATCAACACACAGCTGAGGCCTGGAGTTAGCAAGCTGGTAGTTTGCAAATCCCGTGTCAACTGATTTCCTTTAACATTTTTTGGCAAAGTGAATCAGACAGAAATACATGACAAATGTCACCCTGCAAGATATTTAACTTTGTGGTTTGTTTTTTTTTTTTTTGTTAGGCTAGTGACTATTAAAATGAGCTAGAGGAAAATTAATTAACTCTTCAATAACAAATATTAGTTACTGATATTTGATCAATTATTAATATATATGTTAAGATAGATTAAAATATTAAGAAATATAAGTACTAGAAAGTCAGCTAACTAAATTAAGTGATGCACTTGATAACTGCACATGATATTTCAAACTAGAAGTTAACAGAACCAACAGTTAATTAAAGCCAAAAACATGTTTTTTCCTGAAGTAGCTTCTACATTTGTGAAAACTTACTTAATGACCTATTATAAAATATACTGAAGTCGATGGGTACTGCTTCATTATTTGTATGCTGAGTCTCCAACTACTGAAAGTTAATAGCACACTTGGAGTTAATTTAAAATTTCAAAAAAAAAGAATACAGTAGACTAGATATAGCAGAAAAACAACAGTACAGCTAGAGAAGTTTCAGAGGTGACACATTTAACAAAATATCTGGAACAGCCTCCATAACAAAGGCAGCGAAATCATACAATCACAGAAATATTAGTTGAATGACACTTCTGGGCCTGGTCTAGCCCAGCATTCTGCTAAAATCAGCGTTACTGCCAGTTCTAGATCAGGACAACCATGGCTTTTTATATTAGTTGAATGACACTTCTGGGCCTGGTCTAGCCCAGCATTCTGCTAAAATCAGCGTTACTGCCAATTCTAGATCAGGACAACCATGGCTTTTTCTAGACAAATCTTGAAACTTCCGAGGACAGCCATTCCACAGCCTGTTTCCGTAGTCTGCTCGGGACAGCCCTAGCGTTGCATTACCCTCCCACAAGGAAAAGTCTTTTCCTCATGTCTAGTCTCAGTCTTCCAAGCCACAACTTCACCCATTGGCATCCTCTCTACCACTACAGAGGATTTTGGCTTCAGCATTTCTGTCACTCAGAGATTCAAGTAATTGTGAGCTTCAACTTTGTCCCTTTGTCCTAGAAATGACTGCACAAGAAGGCAATAATATCAGTTCCTCAAGGGCACTAATTGGCCTCAGTGGCCCTGAACAGCTTCTCCTGTTGCTTTGACCCCTCAAACCTTTGGGTCCTTTGGACCAGGGGCTCAATTTAAGCGCAGGCTGGGACTCCTTTAGTCCTGGCCTGAAATATCCTGTATGTAATCTATGTCTGTGTTTGGTCTTGGACGCCTGATCTGTGGACTGACTTCCAGGCTTGTCATCACACCTTTAGTGACTGGATTTTCCTGACAGTTACAGAGATGCATCTGATCCTGGTTACCATCATCAGGCCTAAGCTTGCTCCAGGCTGATTTCCTAGCTTTTCCTTTGGACTTTCTTCATCAGCCATGGACTTCTGGGTGATCTGGACCTGGCTTTATAAAGCTTCTGTTGACCAATACTGACTCCAGGGATTCTCCACTTAATATCAGCCATCGCACATCAAGCCATTAGTCATCACCCTTTGAAAATGACAGTACACCCAGTCTTAAATCCAACTAATACTCCATACAGTCAATGTATATTTCCTATGATAACATTCTTCAGCCTGGAAGAGATAACTGAAGATGAACAGGACAGAGGTATTTAAAATCAAGGCCAGCATGGAGAAAATCAATAGAGAACTGGGTCTTCCAATGCAACTGTTAGAGGTCATAAGCTGAAAGGAGCAGATGGTAAATTCAGAACAGAGATAAGGAATAAGTTCTTCTTGGAATGAGTGGAGAATATTCACAGCTCTTCACCAAAATGCTAAAAAAATCACTGGAATAAACAAATAAAAAAATAAAAAATTGGAAAAGGATGCAAAATTCATCAAAATAAGAGCTACCATTTCTGCTTAGCAGAGTACCTGTACTACATGTCCTGGTAAAGTGGAAAAGTGTAGCGGAAAAGTATGACCAACCCAGTTCTTAAGCTCCTCCATTGACACGTGCTATTGACCATTAGATGGTGAGTGAGGTGGGTGATTGTTCTAGCACTCTCCTATTTCTGTCTCTCAAGGACATTGGCTTGAATAAAAAAAAGTAAACATTTTTATGTTATAGTAATGCATCTTGGAAATGCATTACTCCCTATTATTAATTAAAATGAAGCTGGTTAGGTAGGAAATACAGCCAATTTTAAAAATATTTATCTACAGATATACAATAACAAATTGTTATGGTATGACAGACAAAAATATTTGTCATACTCTTCCATCTTGATCATCTGATCTGCTCATTGTAGAAGTCCAGGGAAATTATCAATACAAACTACCTGCTGCTGCTTGGACTAAAGCTGCTGAGGGGAGATAAATATGTGAAACATGTTTTTGAAGCTTTGTTTCTTTTATGCTTTCCGTCATTTAATGGCTAGAAGTTCTTCATCAGGAAAGAATAAGACAAGAGATTTTCTTTCCAAACAAGAACTAACTTACAGAAGTTGCTGTTTCAAGTGTATCCTGTTGTTAGGGTAACTAAAATTCTAAAAATACTGTAAATAAAAAGGACATCACCTTAAAAGCTACTCAAGTAGTCATAGCAACAGTATTTTTTAGTATAAAAGCACTTGATAGAGGGATTTTTTTCCCTCCTGACCTTAAGCTTTACAAAAATATACAGCCAAATTCTTTTTATAAAGTACATGTGTTTAGCCAAAGTTTATCCAAAGGCAAAATCCAAATTAAGAATCTGCTGAAGTATCCTGAAGCATTTTACATATATAGAGATTACTAATCAACTTAAGAGCACTTTATATTTCATATTTTCTGTATTTCCAGAAAGCATGTTCCTATTGCACGATTACAGCTGCTCATACCAAAAACCACTTTCAATTTATTTGAGATTCACCTTAGTGCACCGTAATAAATACATATTTTTGAGTTGATTTCAAACATTCATGTACATTCTGTATTTATCAGATGGATAGTTTTCTCCATTTTTTTCTTTTAAAAATATGTGCTAATGAAACTTTACCCTCTCTTTAGTGTTATTCTTATACTGAAGAAATCAGTCTTATTGAAACCTGATGTAGTTTTATTACCCAAAACCAGTGTGTTTTTGTAAAATAGTGACCCTGCTGTGTACATTTCTATTTCCTTGTTCTTAAGGATAAATTTGTAAGACACTTTTGTTTTCATATATGTTTTCAGACAGTTGTTTAAAAATTTGCGTTCTTAAAAAAGAATCAGTAATACTTTGATTGTTGTTACTAACCACAACAGCTAAGAGAGAACGAGACAGGCATTAATCCTTCTTGCACTTCATTAGTTGTTAAATTAAAGGCCTTATTTAAAGTTAATTGAAGTCAGTATGTAGACAGTCATTGTTTTCAATAGCCTTTGGATCAGGCTTAAAATCTATTTAGTTACAGGGGTATCACCACGATGAAGGTTATGAAATTATGGAGTTATCACTGAGGACATAATTTGGAAGTAATGGAATTTGATCTGTAACCAAGGGCCTAATTTGGCATGCAAATCCTTATTATCAGTGATGACAGATACAAAGCGAAGAACAGAGCTTGAGCCTGACAGCTTAGGCTGTGATTTCAGGAGTGAAATTAAAAATAAATACAATAACATTGTAAATGTGCACACTTGATATCATTGAGAGGTATCAAGCATAGAACTCATGAGACAGTGACTCTTTAGAGCGAAGATATATTCAAAGTTCCTTACCATCTTAGAACAGAATATTGCTTCTCCTAAGCCAATAAAAAATTCATTCAGACAAATAGTATCCTTATTTAGAGTTAAACCAGAAGAATTTAATATTAAATAGTCTTATTTGTGCATGGATAATATTTAAGCTTCTGAGAAGTTTGAATATAAGCAGCAGTGATGAGGGATTAAGGGAAAGAATGTGGGTGAACCATGTATGTGGCATATTCACATTGCCTCCCACAAAATGATCTTTGTCATATATCTGTGCAACTTATCAAAAGATTTTTATCACCATCTACGTAGTCAGTTTTTTAAAATGTTTATGGAACCACTTTAGAAAGATGAAAAATTTTATGGATGCTATAATATAAAGCTATACATAATATAATTTGCAGCATTACAAAACAGTAATCAGGTTATTTGTTAAAATACAACAATAGCAAAACCTCACCTTTGTGAAGAAGCCACAGATAAAAGCAGTTAAGTTGAAAGCAAATAGTAAGAGTGAAAATATAATGGAAGAAGAGACAGAAGTGTCTACTTCTCGTGCATTATCAGTAGATCTATTACTAATAGTAAATCTAATCAGTAAATATAGGTTGAAAATTCCTAGTTTACTATAAATTCTAGTCAGGAGCTGTGAAGATAATGGAAAATTTTCAGAGAGCCTTCTTTCTCAACAGTTTTCAAATGGCGGTTTAGACATTTCCTGTTGTTACCTTTTTAAAAATTTTACAGTTGCCACCAAGGTTTTTTGGCTTTAGGACAAAACAGTCAGGATACTCAAAGAATTCTTGATGTAAGAATGTGACTCTGTGCTTCTTACTCTGTTAAGTAAAGACAAAAAAACTGAAGATGACATATTGTGAAAATATGTCTTCCAGGCAGACAGGACTCTTCTGAAGGCTTCCACAGGGAAACCCAAAGGAATTGGGGAGGGATTCTTTATCAGGGAGTGGAGCAATAAGATGAGGGGTAATGGTTTTAAACTGAAAGAGGGGAGATTTAGATTAAATACTAGGGAGAAATTCTTTCCTGTGAGGATGGTGAGACACTGGAACAGGTTGTCCAGAGAAGCTGTGGTTGCCCCATCCCTGGAGGTGTTCATAGACCAGGCTGGATGGGGCTTTGAGCAACCTGGTCTGGTGGGAGGTGTCCCTGCACATGGCTGGGGGGTTGGAACTTGGTGATCTTTAAGGTCTCTTCCAACCCAAACCATTCTATGATTCTATGAATGGAAATTCATGCTATGGCTCCACTTAGGAAGCAGAAGTGTATAAATGTTATTAGCCAGTTGATGCTCACACCCAGATTTCCAAAATGAAATAATCTTCATAGTCTTTGACAGATATGCTTCTCCCAGGCCACATCCTCAGTCTCCTTTGCAAGATGCTTACATGAGGTTACCAAACCAGGGAGACTGAGGGACCAGTTATCTCACCCCTTTTGGATAAGAAATCTGTGCTTATTTTGTGCTGGATTGAGCATAGAATAAGCAAACACAATCCTGTCTAATGGAATGATTAAGTGTTTAAAATGATGTTTTAATTCAATCAATTAAAAGCATAAACAGCATGAGTTTGATTGAATCAGTTTAAAGAATTGCACAGAAACCAATGTGGTTGTCAGCAGGGGTGAAAAATTCATGTATCACCTACACACAGCTTGAATTCTGTATTTTTCAATTAGATATTGCAAACAACCTACTCTATCACAGAAGAATAGCTCTTGAGTAAGAAAAAAAACATAGCAAAGCTTTCAAAACATGTGCAGTTAATTAAAATTTAGGCACTCAGCAACCACTGTCAAACATTTAATAAATATGATAGCTTGATTAATTTTTATTTGTTCTGTCTTCCATAGACAATTTCAAGAAAATATTTAAGAGATTTAAGAATTAAATATGCTTTTAAGAGGGGAAAAAAAAGTTTTTGAATTTAATAAAACATTTGCCTTTTAAGAAAATATCATTTTTATATTCAGTAGACACATTCCTAAAACACAATAGATTAAAAAGAACCATAAATATTTAACTACTGCTAATTGCACATCAAGTACTTACGAGATAGCAACATGAGAGCAAACAAAAACATCCAATTGCAATTGTAACATAACATTGTCTTTATCCTACAACGCACACATTTGTATGGTAATTTGGTATGTTAGTGTTAGGGCAAGACTTTTCAGAAGTGCTCAATTTTCACCTATCCAAGAATTAACCTGAATGATAGAAAACATTGCCTTTAAGACAGCTTTGGTTAGAAGGAAAATATAGGAGATGAGCTGCTTTTGAAAGATATGTTCCAAAAATTAGAGATTAAAGAAGACATCAACATTAAATTCTTTACAGGAATGTATGCATTTCATTCCATTCATAGTTATATAAGGACAACCTGATTATTACAGTAAACTAATTTAATTCCATCAACTTCTACACCTTAGCTAATCTATCTGCGCTAAACATTTCTGTTCTATTAACTTTATTTTTCATTATAATCAATATTTGATATTTCATTTTACCTACTTTATCAGTATAACCTTTTCAGATGGGTAATTGTTGTTTGAAGTTTTACCGTCACACTAATTTCTTCACAGAAAAGCTTTGATTGTCGTGATAAGAGCTTAAAAGCATATAATTTTTAAGAATAATATAAAGAGATATACAATTGGAAGCAAATAACACATTCAAAATTAGCATTCTCTGCTTTGATTCTTCTCACCTCACACTTTATCAGTTTTTCTCCAAGAGTCCATCAAGTTCTCAAAGAAAAATAAAAAAAGATTAAGAATATTCTTTGGACTTATAATGTTCATATCATTCATACAGTGATGAATACCATGAAATGAGCTGATGTTAATATTTTAATAGGAATATTTAGCTCTGATCTACAAAAAGGGCTGAAGCATTAAACTGCTTCCAGTAACCTAAAATAAATAATTAAAAAACTCAAAATATCTGACATGCCAGTGCAAGAGTTTTGCAAGCAAAGAATTGGTGAATTAAAAATGCATCATTCAGAGGACCTTGGCAATGAAGGTGCTCTTAAACATGATGGAATACTATAAATCAATTGGATACCATATTACCTGAAAATAAGCTATGGGAAAGCAGACCTTGGGGACTAATACTGTACCTGAAATTTGCTTCAACCACTAATGAGATTACATTTTCAAGAGAAAAGGATCATACAAACAGTCTTATTTCGTATGAATACTAATTCACAAGTCAGCCCACTCTGCAAGACCAGCGAAAGGTCACTGCATATGCACTACTAAAGGAAAAAGTGTAGTAAAATACTTTGGGAACTTTAGATGGCTTTATTGTAACTACAGACAATTATATCGCAGTAACTAGATGTTATACTGGGAAAAACTTTAGAAAAGCAAATTGTTCATAATTTTTATTAGTGAATTTTACAAGAACTAGGTTCAGATACAAGTTATTATGTCTTTGCTATAGTGGGAATCACATCTCTTTTTTTTGCAAAAAGTAACCATAAATAATCCATGAAGCGATATTTTCAGTCTCCTCAGATAAAAATTGTGCGATTCATGTGTGATCACAGTCATCATCAGAAACAAATCTATGCATGTTTCTGTTCCTTCAGCTGGGTAAAGACTGGCTTAAGTGATTTCACTTCAGAGTTTATTCAAGAAAATTTCCCAAATCGGTATTTAAACAGTCACATTTAAGGTTTCATAGAAAAAAAATGTGATAGCCAGGTGTGAATTGGAGGTACATGTGCACATCACCCACCATTCACTGACACAACACTGACAGAAGCAATTTCATAACTGGCCTCAGCTCTTAGTTTCTTTTCACATCTCTCTTTTGGCTCTGCCGTGGATGGAAATATTCGACACGGTTACGATTCAGCGGCAATTCACAATGTATTAATGATTAGAGGCAGATCAAGAGGTTGAATTTTAGCAGCACTTAAATCACCTTGTAAATCCTCAAATCGGTTAATGACTAACCAAGTAATTGAACAGCAACTTAATTACAGATTGAAAAATTACAGGATTCACACTAAGGTATCATAAGGTATCCCAAATCAATACGTATAGAATCATAGAATCATTTGGGTTGGAAGAGACCTTAAAGATCATTGAGTTCTAACCCCCCTGCCATGGGCAGGGACACCTCCCACTACAGAATCACAGAATCTTAGTGGTTGGAAGGGACCTCTGAGATCATCGAGTCCAACCACATAAAAAAAAAAATCAAAACCAAAACAAACAAAAACACACCCACAACCCACAACAAAACAAAACACCCCACAAAAAACCAGAAAAAACACACAATTACTAAAGTAAACCACTTTACTTTCTAAATTATAACTGATGCTCACTCAAGTGAAAGCTAAGACATATCAGGAGCCTTTGTTTAGTATTTCTGTCCCACTTTATCTCAGTGTCCTCTAGACTTTAAGGCTTAGGTTGATGGATGCAGTGTAATTGTCATTCCCACAAGAATATAGATAGCAACTGAAATTTATTTCTAATGGGACTTTCTTGTATTTTCTTTGCAGCAGTTAACCAGTGAGAGCCTCAAATTGCCTGTGAATTAATCTCTTCATTGAAACATAAAACTATCATAGAACACCTGATCTACTCCTTATTTCCATTATGTCACCCTTACACTTCATGATTTTAGTGTGTTTTGATTGAAAGTTTTACTCAGAAACTTAACAGTTTCTGAGATGGAAGAGACTCACCCCATTTCTTACAAGAAGGTGGTCTTCTTCAGGGGAAAATCTGTCTTGTCTTGGAATGCCTTGGAATGACCAATAGGTCATCAAACACCCCAGAAACCTATGAAATGTATGACTCTCTTTTTGGCACTTATCCAAAGGCTCTACATGTCCTTTTGTATAAGGGACTTAAAAAATTTAGCTTTGATTTTTCCCCTTCCCTGCCTCAGTGTTTCAGCAGCAATGACACTGGTTCTGTCAATTCTTAGAGGAAAAGAGTCTCAAACTCCAGAAAAATAAAAAAAATGTCAACTGTATCATCTTAGAAAACTAATATTCTTTACTGAATATGAAACATTCGGGTTACTGTAATGTCTTTGACAAGAAGGAGAGAACAAAATATATCTCTGCAAATTAGACTTTGGGTGCAAGTGTACAGCTTAGTAAAATTAGTCAGATGATAAAATATAAAATTACTTTCTAGAGCAGAAACAAATAATCTGAACATTCTTTGCATTTTTTGGCCTATTTAATATATCCTAGACATTTTTCTGGGACATTTTTATGTGATACAAGGATTTATCTGATTATTTCCTGGTGTAGTTGGGTGAAATCCATGTTTTCCTCAGAGAAGACAGATCACTTTCAGCAGCACATAATGACATTCTGGAGAGCTTGTGCTGTCACCATCTGTATATCAAATTAGAAAAAAAAAATCCACTTCTTATCTGCAGTAGAATTTCTGTGTAACAGCTTTTTTCTGGAAAGTTGAAAAGACTCCAAGAGGAGAGGATTGCATCTACAGTCTTTTGGAAACCTCAGCACTTTATCTTGTTTCCCAGCTTAACTGCTGCTTCACTAAAGATTTCTGACAAATAAGATCTCTCATACTTGTTAAAGAACAGTAGGATTCATACTCAGCATCAAATCCACCCAAACTAGTGAACATATCTGGAAAAGGCAAAGTCTAAGCATCCTGGTCCTGTACGAAGCTAGTCTTTAAAGTGAGAAAAGACCTGGCTTGCTAATACCTCATACATCTAAAAAGCTCCTCAGCTTCTCACACCTTCACAGTTTCTGCTCAAATTAACCCAATTACATGTTGCCTTGTGCTATTTGCCTTTTAAATTCCTTACTAAACAAGGAAATTGTAGGTGGATAAGGAATAGGACAAGGGTGACCCTAAGGTGTTTCACTAATTTAATGATCCTTGATTAGATGTTCTAGATCAATAGTGAGGTGGCATTGACAACTTTCTTAAATCGAATCCTCTTTTTATCCTTCATTGCTTTTTTGTTTTTGTCACCTTCTTATTCTCTCCAGGTATTAGGTCATTCTGATATGATATATGATAGTAAGGATATGCTGTCCAAAAAGTAAAAGATATGGCGTTGAATAAAATCTGCATATTACAGTGCTCTTACAATATAAATAAAGTGCATAGTAGAGTCATAAAGAAAAGTCTAAATAGAATGAATGGAAACAGTTTAATGGCAAACATTTACTGATTTTAATTCTATATGTATGTTATTATTTTTGTATATAAAAATACATTGTCGTTTTCTAACATATATTACAGAAGTTTGCTGTCTGTTGTTTGAAATATGTCCAAGAAAACTTCATATTAAAGGAGGAAAAAAGAATTTTTTGGAGGTGAATGCTTTTTTTCCTGTTTTCTATTTCTAGCGGTAGGCATCTACTTAGATTCCCATTTGCAGAGTTTCTAAGAAAAAAAGCAAAGTAGGAAAATTGCTTTCATTTATAAAGATCTTCTAGAAGGGAGAGAGTAGCTGATGTTAAAAAGTACTGGCTGTAAATGGAACAGTGAAATCAAGAATTAACAAAGCTGCAATAAAAAATTTTATATGTACCACTGTCAAAGGAGATGACTCAATTCTCTTAAAAGAATATTGGAGTATTACACATCAATAAATAATATATTGGAATTTCAATCCAAAATTGTAAGAATCCCTTTATTTTAAACATTTCGGTATTATTTTTTTTTAGTAAAAATTGAAATTATGCAAGTATTCTTCAAATTTTAGTTCATTTTTTAATTATTATTTCCTCACAGGAAGATTTTTGAAAGGACATATATGCATTATCTCCAAGCAATTTTAAACTATGTGAAATTCTAATGTATTAAACACCTCATGTTACAACATACGTAACTGCACTGTATAAAGCTCTTGGAAACAGTTTTTAATTAAAATAAAGTTCAGTCTAAGCATTGCTGGTTTTATCCTGACACCAATTAAGTACCTTAAAGGATTAGCTGATGAAGTGTTATAGCTTATAAGTACCCAAAGCAGTTAATTATCATAAAAAATCATATTTAAACATTCAGCATAACATATCTAAAAAAGTATAAGCTGTTGTTGCTAGATGTTCAGAAAAATACAGAGTACAGTAAATCTTCCATTTAGGTGACTTTTCCTTCTAGCTTAGTTGGAGCCCAAATTCTAACATGGTATTTATTTTACTCTGTGTGTCATCTTACATAAATGCTTATCTAGTACATGAGATACTGAACAATTAATTATAAATATGTACAAAAATCCCTCCAAGCACAAAGGAACACAGAAGGGACTCTGAACCAGTAAAACAAGCTACAGCCTGTTTCTTCCTATCATCTCCAACTCCCTGCCTTACTCACTAATGATAAATCTTGTAGTATTCTCTGAAGGTCATTAAATCAAAGAAAAAATAATACTAAATAGCAGATTTCATCATTCTAGCTCCAACCCTCTTCCACAAACTTATATAAAGATTATAAAAATTGAGATGGCCAAATTCTGGTTTGTTAAGCTATTCAGAATCAACATAGATAATTTGAAGTTAAACTTAGGAAACTGAATACAGAATGATACATGTAAATTGGTCAGGTTAGGTTTTTAAGACTGGCCTAAAAATATTTATCCGTTCATTTTAGGCAACAGTTGAGTAATACACAATCTTTCATGCTCATGATTGCACTGATGCTGTCGATTGTTTCATTGCAAATCTATCATAGGTCTTATTTCGTTAGAAAAAGAGGAGTGGAGGGGAGGGGGAAGAAGAAGGGAAGGGGAAAGAGGGAAGTTTAGCCCTAAATACAGAATTAAAAAATCACATAGGTAATAGCAGAATGACTACAGTGATAAGACAGTGATAATTTGTGATTTCAGGGTGCTTCAGACATTAAGAAGTTTTACATGAGTAATTGAATTTTAAAATTTCCTGTTCCTTTCCACAAGTTTTATGTAGTTTATAGGTCTGAATAAAATGTTTTTTTGTACATATAAGTGTGAAGCAAGGTCCTTATGAGATTAAGATGGAAACACTCAGCTCTGATGATTGCCTTTAACTTACTAGCTACATAAAATCTAGGCAAAAAAATCCTTAATGGTCTTCAAACATAAACACAATAGCATTCTACAGCCCAACCACAGCTTTAAAACGATCATTTGATTATTCTTATAATGAAAAAAAATGAGTAAACAACCAAAAAGGCGTGGGATTTTTCACATCAGTAATATAGTTGTAATCACAGTTAGTTAGAACGCGTTGCACTGTATTGTTTCCAGCGGTTTTCACATGAACTTGTCCAAGTTCTCTTCTCATCAAAGCCCACGGGGCAAAAAGGTTAGGAAAATATGTTCAGGAGTTTAACGCTCCTGAAGAGTAGGGGAGAGATTTTGAAAGAGAGTTTGAAGTTTGGGTTATTGTCATTTTCCTCAGGAAATGATGAAACCTAGTGATTTGAGCATCCTGCCAAGGAGCAGCATCTTACCTCATCCTACCAAAAAAGCTTTGCACCGATTTTTTTTTTTTCTATTAGCAATTACACAAATGAAAAAGGGACTTTAGAGCTTGGGGAGGGGGGGCAGGCAGGAAGAATTAACTTGAATTTCATGTTATTATGTGTATTTTGCAGGTTTAGAACACCCACAATCTGTTCTAAAACTTGCTAGAAGGAATTAGTTGTGTAATGGGCTGTCGACAGACATTACATGTGTTCAAGAACATATGTCTGCATATATGAAAACCCATCTGAAAAAGCTGGCGTTTACTTACTGGGAAGCACATTGTTCATCAGCAATTCTATCCTCTGTATGAATGGCTCATCCAACGTATGTTGAAGTAACTTTGTGTCACAATCTAGAAGTAAAGAAACATTTTGAAAATGTTATGCAAAATCATTAAAACACTTCAAAATATACGTTACTCCATATGCCATGACTGCGATGAGTCTGAATGTACTTAATGTACATTTATGGTATTTTAAAAAGTCATGTTTTAAAGTTAAATGTTAGTCACAGAATCACAGAATGGTGGATGGGTGGGAGGGATCTCTGAAGATCATCTAGTCCAACCCCCCTTGCCAGAGCAGGGGAATTCAGAGTGGTGGAATGGTCCCAGGGTTATGCACAGGTGAGAACAACTTTTTGTTTTACCCTCTGTTCGTGGCCCGGTGTCAACTTCACTGACAGAACCTTTGTTCTTCATGCAGTTGTATTAACTATGTATGGAGTCAATGCCATTCTGTCTGGTCTCTGTGCTAGTAGGGCACACACATCAATCTATTGTTTTTCTGTTTTTCTTGTCCTGTAGACAGCTGGACATGTTTCTCACACCATTTTCAATGACTTTTTGCTAGCACAGCTTTAAATGGTCCACTGAATTCTGCCAGCTTATTGTTCCGCAGACTAGAGAGCAAAAAGTAAGGAATTTTTTTACAGTTGCATTTCTTTATACTTCAGACCTGTAAACTTTCTTTCTCTAGATTAATCCCATCATTTGTTTTTCTTACTTCTGCCTTTTAGCACCTTGCCCTGCAGCCCTTTGTACAAAGCTTTTTCCTTCCATACATACAGTCTTTACTTCTGATAAGCCTGTTAATTATCTCTTCTGTTGATATAATAATTGTTTCTCACAGAGTTTCTAATTTTTTAGCTTAATTGCTCTGTAAAGAGTGGGGAAAAGCCAGAGAAATACAGAGGATGGAGAGAAAGCCTCATGATTAACAAGCATATGATCAGAGGTACGTGGCTGATGTGCCTCTGCAATGTGTTGCTTCTTCAGGCACAGGTTTAGTTAAAAAAGATTGTATCTTGCTCCAAAGCCTAGAGAAGAGTCCATTACCAGCAAATGCTGGCTGAGAACAAGTCAGCACGATCAGAGGAGCTGCAAAGGGAACCCTGCTGTCACAGCGGCTTCCTGCATAAAATCCTGCCAAGAACCAAAAATATTTCTTGTGCTGAAGATGTACCTGGAGGTATCTTTGCTCTTTGAACCGGTGACTACATCTCACCTTTAATATATTAAAATTTTGCAAAATATTAGCATAAGGAGGGGGGAAGATGTTGCCAATGCTGACAATCTTCAGGCTGCTATAATGATACTTAACTTTAAGGCATCTTCTCCTCTAGACATATATAATGATCTGATCTTCTACCAGAAGCCACATGCAATTTGTTTGCTAAGCAGACAATCTGGTACTTTTCTATTTATTTCATATAAAAAATGTAAAAATATGAAATAGAGAACTGTTATCAGTTGTAAAAGACTTTTCTGAGCAAAGTCATGGTCATAATAATTCTCAGCTGGCACATTCCAGCCCGTAGCATTGACTATCAGCTTGGCTATAATCACAAACGTATTCAGAAGGACCAGAAATTTAACATCAAATGTTGGCGAAGTCTTAGTTGGGGATGTCCCCAAGTCTCATGAGTTCCTCAGAGGAAATTGTAAGAGCTAAATCTCAGTTGCTTCAACAGCACTGCAACACGCAGACCAAGCTTCTGCCAGGGCTGAAGAGGGCGATGACTCACATCACGTCCAACGTTTTAATTTAAGGATCCAGTAAAAGGAATGTGTTTCACATAATTCCCTTCCTGTACTTCTCTTCCTTTCACAGAAGAACTACTTTCATTGAGGCCCCAATCAGGTAAGATGGAGAAACTTGTAGAAAGGAAAAGTCTAAAGAAGCCACAAATGGCTGGATGAAGCTTTCTTCATTTCCAGCAAGCAGGAAGGTTATTTATTGCCTATGTCATAGAAAATATGGATCCTTTTCTTGCTTAATCATACCTTCCTTGTATGACCTTGCATGAATAACTCAGCTCCTGCATGCCTCATCCTCTCCACCTGCTCAAGGTGCAGAATATTTGTCCACAGATGAGGAATCTAGCAAAGCTAAAATCATTCCCATTGTCTTCAAGATTTCTGAATATTTTCATTACCATTTTTTGTAATGTGTTACTTAAAACTCCAGGTTGGTAATTTCAATTCTTTTTTTTTTTTCTTTAATTTTATTCAGTTACCACCATCTGTTTTCTGAATAACACAGTATAACTTCTTTGTAATGTGGAGTAAGCATTAACAAAGGAGAGCGAACTAAAAACAGGTGAAATCAGCTCTATATAAAAAAAAAGCCAAACAAAACCACAAACACCCCCCCCAAAAAACAAACAAAAAACCCCTAAAACCAGTCAAGCAATAAAAGAGCAACTGAGTTTAATAAGTAAAAAGTTCAACTGTAGCAAGCACATATACATACGGCAATAGTTTCTATCCCTTTCTTTGGATTTTTTGCTAAAAATTAGAGACAACATTCTTGTTTTAGGTATGTCTGTGGAGCCCACTGGCTTCTGTCCCTGTGACTCCTACGTGAGTTTTAGTTCCACCAGCACTTGTTCTAATGATCTTACAGTCTTGTTCCCTCTGAAACAAATATCACCTGGGGCCAGATTACTCATCACTTTGGTTTGTGTACTCATATGATACATTGAAAACTGGGTTAAAAATGTTGCCTCTCTGATTTGTTGGGCAGTGATAAAGTGGGTCTCTTACAGTTATAATCAGGGAGAGGAGAGAAACGGAGAAAACTCATGTGAAATGTTGTATAAATAAGCATTTCAGAAAATATATCTATTTTTTTCTAGTAGTTTATAACAGCCGTTAAGAAATTAATTTTACATCTACTTACATATTTATGAATATTAATCAAGTTTCACAGAAGTTTTGCTAGCCTTAATATAATAAAATAAGGCTCATGCTTGTAGCTGGGTGATAAAAGCGCTCTGAGCTTCTAAAATAAAAGTAAGAATATCTATCCAGGCAACAGAAGCATGTGTAGGGAGAACTAATTATTGAAAAACATATCCTTTGTTATAGAATTTCTCAATCTAATTACATCTGTCTGTAGTTAAAATTATATTTCCTTGCCTTATGTCCCCTCTTCTCTGGATCACCAATAAAGCAAATGAGAGCAAATTTTTCTGAAGTGGTGTGGGGAGAAGTAAATTCTTCACTACTTGTATAAGGACTACTTATTTCCAGCGTACTACAGGGTACCCCAAATATTATGCAAAGTATAAAAAAAGGAAAAAAAATCTTCAAGAAGTGGATCATCTTTAAGAATGGAACCACAACCACATTAATTCATTCCCTTTTTCTCTAGCTTACCTAGGAGAAGTTTGTAAATAAACAGCATTGGTCAGGCTATTGAATGCTCAAACCAGTTTTTTTTTCAACTGACTAGCTTTTAAAATTGTGATGGTTAGAATCAATGGTAGAAAAATGGTAAAAAATGCTGACTTAAAAGCCGTGATTTACATCAGGATTATTTTTTTATTATTATCTTTACATGCTTAAACTGGACTGTGTTTTCTTTGCATTTCCTTTGCTTGGCCTTGATTAGGTTTTTGCTTTGGTTTGGTTTTTGCTAAAGATTATTTTTTTTTGTAAATTAACAAAAGAAATACCCAAAACAAAACATAAACTTATATATTTTTACCACTCTTTACTCCTATTTTCTGGAGTTTGTTGTTTGTTAAATTGTTGTGATGTGGCCATACTTTAATTTTCTCCTTTTTACTTCACCTCTTTCCTTTTGGTCATTATGGGGGTTTGCTTTTGCTATCTGCTTAGTTTCTCCTAATGTGTTAGCATGGTTTTTGGATGTGTGAGGGAGCAGCAAGAGCAGAGGTGGTCTACAAAGAAGGTTGAGCCACGAGCCAAAGGTGACTACAGTACAGTCAGTGCTCTTGGGAGGAGGGTGCTGTGCGTAACCACACAGAGAACAGGGTGCTGATAACGAGTTCCATCAATAGATCCAGTTATCAATAGATCCAGTTTATCTGAGCCCTTAGTCAGTCTTTGGTAAATATAAAACTATTCACATGCTAAGAGTACTCCGTTAACTGATCCTTTATGACACAGTTTATTCATTCATATCAGGTTGCCCAGAGAAGCTGTGGCTGCCCCATCCCTGGAGGGGTTCAAGGCCAGGATGGATGGGGCTTTGAGCAACCTGGTCTGGTGGGAGGTGTCCCTGCCCATGGCATGGGGCTGGAACTCGATGATCTTTAAGGTCCCTTCCAATCCAAACCATTCTACGATTTATGATTAAGTGTTAATTGACCCTCCTGCAGTTCATATGTATGACCATGAATGTAACAGGATGTTTCAGCACCTGAAATACATGACCTCATACACAACAAGAAGTACAAAAATATTAGGATAAGGCTTTGTTCCAGTATACTTCCCACCTGGATTAGACTGTAGTGCTCAGACTCCAAGTGCCACCTTATTTAATATATATTGAAATTACAATAGAACACTGGATTGACCTGTGTCTTCCCACAAAACACACTTATTTATTTGTATATATGCTTTTCTGGTGCACTTGAGAAATATAGTTCCTACCAGTTGCCATGGTTGCTGCCTGCAATCTTAATAAACTTCTTAAAAGTGTTTTGAAGAGTGCACAGAAATACCATCCTAGGCAGGCTGCCAGCTGGAAGGATATTATAAAATACTGCACTTGCTCACCAGGGGTTTCCCACAATATCTCTCCAGCTGGCAGCCTGCCCTGCCAGACAGGAGCCTCTGGGAGGGCAACACGGTACTTGTTGCTGGCAGATTTGATCTCGCAGTAGGGGTGGGAGTGTCCCAGGAAGAGCTTTTAACAATTTCTTCAAGCCTAGACATTTACGTGGTTTTACCTCCCCTACAACATCTCTTGTGCGCGATAGAAATCTGCCTAGTTTAAAAATAACATAGGAACCGACATTTTCCTCGGTTTATAGAAATCTTCACAGAATATTAAAATTTCTAAAGATTGTCACAATAGATTCTGGACCTCTAAACCTTATATTGTTAGAATAAATAGGGTAATATTGTTCCTCAGCGGTGATCTCTAACACAGATGTCAAATAGTTCATGCAGATTTCAATGTTCAACTAAATTAATATTGTTTGCACAGTGTTTTAACACGAGCAAGAGTCGCAGCTTCCTAGGTAGTTTAGGACCATAGCTTTGGTAGGAAGAAAAAAAATGAAAAGGATTTGTGTTTCACAAGTCACCCAAACTGGTTTTCAAAATCTGATTGGAGGATCTGAAGAAGAATCTTTTTCTTCTGCTTATCAAAACAGTTTTAGGGTTTTTGACTGCCTTCAGGAAGACCGTAACAAGAGATTTCTTGAGATAGTTTTTCATGAATGTAGATTCCGCTCTCTGAAGTTTAACACATTTAGCTTTATTGAATGAAGATCCAGCAACCAATGAATAAATTAAAAAGCACAAGTTGAGCCGAGAAATAATCTTTTAAAATATAAATCAGACCCAATAGCTGTAATTTGGACCATTCCAAGCCTTTCAGTGTCTGCTGACAGAGCACAAATCTTGATGGGTCATAAATACAAGGGAGAAGAACAAAGCCTAACTGCCAAATTATGCACTTTCAAACATAACGACATTTGGTCATCGGTAACGGGACATATTTTTCATTCTGCAGGACGCCTTTGAGAAGACTACTTGAAGATGACAGAGAATGTTGAAATTTCATATGAAATCAGGAAGGCTTGAATGCTTCCTTTGGTCAGACAAGCAGGTTTCAGCATTTTCTCCAATCTGAGCAGATATATATTCACGGTGTCATTTTCTTCAGCCCTTGCAGGTATCACAAGGTGTTGCTAAGAGGGTTTCTGATCTGATGGGCATGGCCAGATTGAGCTAAGAGTCAGTCCATGGCATACAAAACAAATATACCCAGTCTGGAGCACAGTATTTTGGTGCCAAGTAGCAGAGAGCAAGAGCATGTGTCCAAAACATTGCAAAAATTAGTTCCTCAGGCAGATCACTGGAGTTTACTGTGTAGGGTCCTTCACAAAGGTATATCTAACCAGATTTAAAAAAAAAAATATATCTCACAGCCCCCAGTGTTACACAGTTACAAGATTTTTCCTTTAGCATGAAGAAAGCCCATCTCTTCAGTATCAATAGATTTTTATTTTCTCCTGGAAAATGGCCAGGAATAGCCTTCCACCTGAAGGGAAATATAAATCACTGATGTCACATTACTTGAATCTTCTAAATTTTATGACATGATCCAAATCAGTAGAAGTATCAGATAAAAAGGGGAGAAAGTCTGAAAAGATACGTCTTTGAATTAGACATAATTTCACCTTATCCTTTTGGGCTTCAGGATGACTTGACCAGCAACATCCAAGAATCACTTTGGACGGAATGGTTCTTAAGTTCTGTTGCCAGCTGAGAATCATCACAATGTAACAGTATTTTAAATATGATAAATGCATATGATATGTCTGTTCTGCGACCCAACAGGCTGCATCCAAGAGGGCTGAGAGGACCAGTGATATTTTTGCAAGGCACTTTGCAAGGTGACAGAAGAAACTGAGTGATTCTTTCAGAACAAATTTACTTACTCAGCTGATGATGTAAATTAGGTATATGTGAAGTTTTCCTTTGGGATAGTGAACAAGCTGTTTGCAGTGACGATCCAGGCCACGTTGATCAAATATGAGCACTAGCTGTCCCCTGGTATCCAGGATGACACATGCATTCACCCACAACATGTTGCAGAAGCATAAAGGAATATTTCCATTTCCTTATGAATGAAGAACCCCCAGAAGAACCTCAGGAATGTGTCTTATTGCAGAGAGTTTGCATAATGGACACAAGAGGCTTATAACTTCTTATTTTCTTAATTTATAAAATACATTGATTTTTTTTCTAATTATGAAAAGTCCTAGCTTTTATGATTCTATTCTTAGCACTGTCATTGTTGTACTCCATCCCACATTTCAAATTTGAGTGTTTCATCACACCTGATTTTATTTTAGATTATGAACGATGGAACAAATGTTACGTAGTTTACCACAAAGGTACGTACATGGTTCATAACTGTGGTCTTTGTGGGCTACCATTAATAGCCATTTTTCAATAGCTATTACTCAAAAAATAATTGAAATTAATTTAGCTTTCTGCTTCACCTAAAGACTTAGTTTAAGAATTCAGAGAGCTCAATTAAACTAATGCAATGCTTTCATACTGAAGATCCCAGTATATGGTCCATTAGTCAGGATGGCAGTCTTCAAAACACACATAGCTCCATTATTGCTCATAGCTGACAGATATGGAACAACTGGAGATACCTGGTGACCTTCCGTTTGGGTGGCTTTACTACTTTGAGAACTCTGTGTGACATAGAATTACATGAGTCAGAGAAGGAAGATATACATTTGCAAAAATAGCCAAGGAATAATGTAATTGCATGACTTCTGGATACACTCCATCTACACCGATTTGTTCAGAACAGCACCACACTGGAGTTCTTTAAGTGCTACACAGCAAAGTAGGAGAAAGGAGCATGGAAGTAGAAAGAGACCAGTTACTTGGTCATTTTATTTTACAGTGTTATACACTGGGAGTTGCTACACCTTAGGGCAGGCAATAAATTTTTTAATCAAAGCATTAGAAAAGCCCTACAACTATGCAGTATGCTTCCTGAGTTAATCTTCTGGATGGCTCTGTGGGGTCTGTGATCAGAATCCTAAAAATTCCAATGCAGACTAACACAGAGCAGTATTTTATTTACAAAAGGCATGACAAAGTATAAAGCTTTTCCCATCAAAAATCTGAATTAATTGTCCCTAAAAATGTTGGACGAATCAACGAGAATTGCCATTAAATTGCATAAATTATTGATAATTATGAGACAGTAATTGACACTGAAGTGGCTACCTTGATCACACCCACCAAAAAGAAAAGGACAAAACATCTGTTTTAGCGCTGCCATTTTTTGGGATTATTAAAGTGAGCTGCTTGGACTTGGAATTTTTTAATACCATTTAACTGCATAACTGTACTATAACTACAGCAAGATTAATTTAAGATAAGTGGTTTTAAGTTTAATAAACTATTAATGATAATGCACTCCCTCGGTACCTCTGTACCAACAGTTCTATCTATACAAGTACTGAAATGATGCACGTAATTTATTTTAACCTCCTTACTCATTAATTTAGATGTTCTCACACTTAAACTTTTCTCTAATATGAACACTATTTTAGTGTTAGAAGAATTTTCTGGGTTCAGAAACGTTCAGAAGCTTGATAAGATTGCTAGAATACAACCACTATAGATATAAAGCTAAATAATTGGAATTTTCCCAATTTCCCTAAGCTAACACAAGTACCTGAAAAGTGGTTTTCATGCCATTTCCTTTTCTTTTTTTGTTACAACTTTCTGAGAAAGAGCCATTTGAATATCATATTTTTAAGCTTAAATTCAATCCCTCTGAATTTTGGAGCAGCAGTGAAGGAGGCATCAACAGGTGTTTGAAATATATCTGTAAGATTATTCTAGAGGTGATTTTGCTTTGTAAAAACTGCTAGCACTGAGAAATAGCCAAGTCAACAGTTAAGAAACTAGTCATAATTATATGGCTTACGTAAGGGAGAAAAAAATCATAATATTTAAGTTATTAGTCAAGACTTTTAAAATGAAACAAACTAAATAAGGCACGGTCTTACCAGAAAAAAAGAAAAAAAAACCACCTAAGGAAACGATCCATTAACTTATATAGAAGGGCCACCAAAATGATCAGAGTGTTGGAGCACCTCTCCTATGAATACAGCTTGAGACAGTTGGGGTTGTTCAGCCTGGAGAAGAGAATGCCCCGGAGAGACATCATAGCCCCTTCCAGTCCCTAAATGGGATACAGGAAGGATGGAGAGGGACTCTTTATCAGGGAGTGGAATGACAGGGCAAGGGAGAAGGTTTTTAAGATTAAAATAAAAAATAAAAATGATGTAAAGCATATTTCAGAGCACCATATCCATTCAGATGTAGTTAAAATGCAATTTAAGCCTGCGGTAAAATAAGGCTTGTTTGTTTGGAATGTAAATTAAAAACAGGTGTATCAAAATCAACACATACAATGCATTTCAGCAATATATAGTGTGTGCATTTTAAACAGTTTCAGAGAGCTGAGAGAATATTATTATATTGATAGAATATCTATTAGTGCTTTTTCAATAGCAAGCATTTATAGCGACACTATAAAATGCATAAAAAACTGTATTTACTTGTTGTAAAAATATATTCCAGAGATTAACCTTAGGGCCTTAACTAAACAAGCTACTCAGGTCTGGGAAGTTATTCCCAGCTTCCACCAGATTAAACAATTGATACTGAGAAATCTTGGCAAAATCCCAATACATGTCCTGACAGCAGATATCTACATATGATCTTGCCAATGTTGGTTGAAACAAAGATCAATGCTAATTTCCTTTTCTAGTTTTGCTAAATGTACAAATGTTCTAAGTTCATAACACTCTCCAGTGATTTCATTTTTCAGATTTGTAGTTTAAGTGATTAGGGCTAGTCAGACATTTTCTGCCAACACCTTTTTCATCAGAAAAATGCTCACTTTAAAAAAAAAAAAAAAAATTATAAATTGATGGGAGAGAAAGCACTTTAGCCACTGCTATTTTGCAGTGCAAGTGGTTCTACTCTGCTGTAGGATGGAGTTATGGAACATGGCCTTGAACACCTCAAGGGATGGGCATCCACAGGTTTTCTGGGCAATCTGTCCCAGTGTCTCACTACCCTCAGAGTAAAGACTTTCTTCCCGATATCTAATCTAAATCTCCCCTCTTTCACTTTAAAACTGTTACCCATCATCCTATTGCTCCACTCCCTGATCAAGAGTCCCTTCCCATCTCTCCTGTAGCCCCTTTTAGGTACTGGAAAGGGCTATAAGGTCTCCCTGGAGCCTTTAAGCTTCGTGTGACCACAATTTAGGAATTCAGCCAAGCAGGTTTCTAGTCAAGCTGGGCTCAGAAACAAGTCAGCGTAACTGTACTATCGGGTTTCTTAGCTCAGGCATCAGCATAACATTGTATAGATACAAACATGACTTTTATCAGATGAGTTGTTAAGCTCCAAATGCATATTATGTTTACTAGCCAAATTTCTGCTTTTGATAATACTGAGAACTCTTCTAGGAACGTTAAGTAACAGGAGACTGAGCTCAGGCCGGCAGTTTATCATCCAAGACAGTCAATGTCCCGTTTCTGCTGGAATTCTCGTGGGTAACATTGACAGATTGGCTTCTATTCAAAGTATGGCCAAATAACTGGAAGAGGAGTTACTAGTAATATATACATTTATTAGCTTTTTTTAAAAATGTTGCAGCTGTCTACTTGGACAGTAAACAGAAAGAAAGGCTATGGGGAAAAGAGCAAAATAATTTCCAGTCTTTTCTTGAACAGCAAAATGTTAGATGGCTATAATGTGAACTCAGCTCTTGTGAAATACGTCCAGAATGCAACAAAATGTTACTTAGAAATACCATACAAACGCTCCTCTAAAAAGAGATTGGCTTATTTTCAGCTGACTGACACATTTTTTTTTCTACACAGCAAAGAGTTCATTCCCTTTTGAATTATCTGTTGTTTTAATCCATCATGGGACAGAGAAAGTCATCACAAACAAAACTTTGTATGCTGAAAAGAATACACAAAAAAAAAAAGATTAAAAACCTGCCCTCAATTTTCCAACAGAGGGCCTGTCCTTTCCTCTGTCACATACTTCCAATACTAATTGTCACTTCTGCCACTCAATATTTAGCACATCGGAATAAATAACGATTTCAGAAATACATCAAATGCTATGAAGCCACCACAGATAATAACTTAATAACTAAGACAGAGAGACTTCATACACAGAAAAGGCTGAGAGGGGTTATTTTTCTTTTTGTAAAATAGACCACTCTGTCTCTCATCACATAGACACAAAAAAAAATTACTTAAAATATATGTTTACTTGACAAGAAATCAAGAGAAAGAGTTAGAGTCATTTACTATGAAAATAAAAATCTTTAAAAAGCAACATTTTCCTATCAAGTTTTAAGTCCTTTTATACTACAGTATGTGACATTCTGACCTGATGGAGCAAAACGATTGTCAGGTAAAAAAGTATTATTTGTGACAAATTAAATCTTTAATTTATAACTTTATACATATTTTCACTATATATTTCAAGAACCACATTGTATTAGCTTTATGTCAATTTATTTACATTTACACCAGTTCTAAAACTGTAAGATTATAACACAAAATAACCATGCAAGCAATTGATCAAATCCTTTTAGGATTACATTAACTTCATTAATAATTTGTAAAAATAGATAAATCTCACAAATACCTTCTCCAAAGTTACCAAAATGAACACAGTCCAAGTCTTCAGTGTTTTCTAGTTCACTAATAGAAAATAAATTTCTAAGTTTAATTTAATTAATAAAGCCCATGCTTTATTACCTACTTCTCTTTAATCACAAAAATTACCCCAAACTTTCAGAAGTTGTCCCTTTTGCTTCATAAACCACAAAGCAAAATTAATTTTAAATAGATATATATAATTATCTCTGCATGCTCACCTTCCCGGGAATATTCCAGCCATGTTATTTTGAGCAAGACCAGACATCAATCAGCTCAGCATTTGGCACTAGTGAGGGGAACAAGCATCTGAAGTGGGACCAAGGATTTCTAATAGTGTATCTTTCACTAAAGGACTAAATTTCAATGCCAATAAAAAAGCATTTTAGGAGGCTCTATAGCTTTGCTGTTGTCACTGCTTCATCCATACCCTTATGAGTTGGGCTGAAACATCTGTCGACTGTGCACGGGACCATGCTGTGCAGGGACAAAAATTTCTCCCTCAAGCCATCAAAAAAAATGCTTGGGAATCAAACAGAGAACAGGTTAAAACAATTATAAAAGGAAAACCTGTGATTCCTTTACAGTCATTGGAAAGGTGATCATCTCTTAAAAGGCCAAGCTTTGACTTTTTTGGTGAAAAACAGAAGAACAAAAAGATAATTCCAGAAGAGCAATGAGGTATGCATCAAAAGGGTAAATTCCTCTGTCAGTAACTCAAAAGCAGCAGTGTCCTTTTCAAAAAACAGAGGTAAGGAAAAGAGATTAATTTAGCAATGTATTTAGAAGATCAAAGGGCTCATTTCTATTCAGTTTGATTTTTATTTGTCTTGAATTATATACATCAAAAGTACATACCTCAGGCTTAAGAGAAAAAGAATAAGAAAGCCGAAGTACTGAAATTAACATCAGGGGAACAGAACAGGAAACAACTTCAAGACCAATAAGTAGCTATGACTTTTTCTGTTACAAAGATAAACATTTTGACCTTTTTAAAATATGACTTCTGGAATTGCAAGGGCAACATAATCAGGGCACTTTCAAAGGACACTGATTCAATGCAATAAATTGAAGAGTTCTCAAAGAGCTGGAAAAAAGTGGAACTAATAAAATGTTAAACCACGATTTACTTGTTTTTAATAATCTTGGCCATTTTAAATTCAAGTGTTAGAACACTGATAGGATTCTGTACATTCGATAGCAAATTTCGGAACTTACTTGAATCATCAATGCAATGGAAACTTTTTCAAGGGCTTTTCTATACAATGACATTGCAACTGTAAATGTAATGCTACCATGGTCTTATTGCTAGGTATAAATTTCTTATTGCTATGTACATATTCTTTATGTATATGAATGAAAACATCATTATTTTTAGCGCTGCAGTTCCAAGAAGGCCTTATAAGATTGCAGAAAACACGTTAACGGAAAATACCATGCTGCTCTGAAAAAAGCACGGAAAACTTAAGCTTGTGTGAGAAAAATAACATTCAATGTGTCACCTATCTAAAAAAAAATCTAATCCCAGAAAGCTGTTTGTGGGGCTGGGCTGAATAACAGCTGAGAGTATTTTCCTTTTCCCTGAGGCAAAAGACTGATGATTTAGAAGAATCCTTTCTCACCCACTTAGAAGTTGTTCTCTGAGTGCACTCTTTATTATGGAGAAGCGTTGAGCCAGCGGGGAACTGGGTGCCCTGGGGAATCCCCAGGCAGGGCCTGTCCCACTGTCCCACTGGGGACAGCCCCAGACTCTGTCGTCCCCATGGCCGGGGGTTTGGAACTAGATGATCTTTAAGGTCCCTTCCAACCCAAACCATTCTATGGTTCTGTGATGGGCCAAGGCTGGGCCGGGACATGGGCCCACAGCTGGGCCTGGCTTGGTGGGTCCCATGGCCGGGCAGAACTGCTGGGAGATGGGGACCAGCGCCACTGCAGCGTCACTTGGCAGGGGCTGATGACCCCAGGTGGCCAAAATGGGGACCTGAGCCCTGGTCAGGGGTGCAGAGAGGACCCACACGGGGCTGGGCAAGGCCAGTAAGGCCTGAGAGCGTCCTCAGGGCCCTGACACAATTAACCTGTGCTTCCTATTCACCTAAGCTTCTATTCTCTTTCTTCACATTTTAAAGCTCTTCTTATTACCCTTTATGATTGTCTTCTGCGTCTCTCCTCATGACACCTTGGAGCACACAGGTCCATTGTGGCCATTTAATTTATCTAGTGGAATCAGGCACAGCAGTAGTTCTCAATTTTGCAGTTGGAAACAAACAGCGTCTGATGGCAGAGCAAAGGCAAGCTCTGAGGTAATTACTTACCGTTTCGTAAGCAAGGTCAATGCTTAGGGGCTAACATCACATAAAGATTCAACTAGCACTATATTTGCAAAATCTAACTTTTAATGTCTCTGTCATAAAACAGAAATCAATGCTCGGAATTAGGTAAGTAGTGTCATTATCTGGGAGGAGTGAAATATTTGAGAAGGAAATCCACAAAGGCCAGGACAGTAAGAAAATACCTCTATTATGCTGGAGAAAATGCTTGAGACTCAGACTTGAGCCTTCTCCTGATTAAAAGACAACAGAAGAAAAGATGCCCACCAGCAAGGTCCTCTTCTTCTTCCCTACCACCTTCTTTCTGCTGGCCCTCTTTTCCACGTCTCTTATTCTGCAGTAGAAAGGCCGGTGTATTCCATCTACCTAGGAATTGCAGCAGTTCATTTTTCACTCCTGCCTAGGAAGATCAGTGACAACTCCAAGAAAGGCATGGAAACTACAAAGCGAAAAAAAATTCTGTAGTGGGGAGCGAAGAATTTGGATCCCACTGGGAAAGACAAAGTTCAAATTCACCTGGTTGCAGTGTTTCATGGTAAAAGTATAGATTCTGTAGTATAGAAAAGAAAGCAATGCAAGTACATCGGTCAGCCTATTTATTGAAGTCCTCACTGAAGCAAGGATAATTCTGGTTCTAATTCATGCTCCAGTTATTTTAATGGGTTAAAAAAAAATAGCTTTCACTTGCAAACATGCTAATTCTGAAGTTTCTGCTCTCATGGGGAACAGCTTTATTCATCCCCTCTTACCTTTGCTTTTTCTCTAGCCTCCAAAAGCATTAAGAAGAACACCTTAGATCCTCATCAACCATCCAATCCAGAATAAACTGACAATTTGAACACTCCTCCGAGAGGTCCTTATATCAGGCAGAAACACAATCAATGCCAAGTCCACTGTTAAGACGCTGCACGAAGGAACTATCCTTTCTTCTGACTATTTCTGGGACAAGAATCTTGACACATCCCACTGTGGGGAGTGAGTAAATGGCTGGATGGGGCTGAGCTGCCTGCTGGGGTTAACCCACAACAGACAACTTAAGATATTTGAGTAATATTGCTCAAGTAATACCATAAGCAATTGTGTAAATTTGATGTAAATAAAAATAGTTTCACAATCTAGTAGATATTCTGACTAAATAATCAATAAAAATTGGGAAGCACATAGGAAATTCATAGAAATTAATATTTAAATTTGGCACATTAAAGGATTTCATAGAGAAAACATTACATAGACGTTTTCCTTTCTACTAAGGAAAACAAATGAACTAACTATGAAAAAAGCATAGAGGGGAAGGATCACTTCCCTAACCTGCTGGCAACGCTCCTCCTAACACAGCCCAGGATAATCTATTTGATTTGAAAAGAAATAAAAATGTTAGTTTCTGACTCAGTGCCATCCTGTAACTCTATGATAGCTTTACTATGACTGCTCAAAGATCAACTTAATGAGTGTCACAACTGTTACTGCTTTGTAATTCCAATCTAATCAAAAGGTGAACAAATCTATTCCGCAATGATTGCTTTGGCCTTCAGTTTACAGTTTCTTTTCCTTAATTTCATGCCAATATTCTACTAGATCATCTTGTCCTGCACTAAATTATTTCTCTCTGACTTATATTTAAATCCATTGGCTATTTGTAGCCTGTTAATTCTCCCTGCCCTTTATCATTGCTGAGTCAAGTAATACATACTTTCTTCTTTTTATCTTTCCTCAGAAATCAATCCCTTCATCTCCTTGATCTTTTTTTTTTTTTTTTGAAGTCCTCTGAACTTCATTCAGTTTGTCAAATTTTTTGTGGAATATAGTGTCTAATATGAAATACCATATTCAAAATGTATTCCCTCCAGAATATACCACAAAGAGAGTTGTTTCCTTGGTTGAAACCACACCAAAGTCTTTGCTACCTTCTCACCACTTTGTGCCCATTATGCCAGCTGCTAAACCATAATACACCTGCAAGACTGTTCAAAATATATATGTATCTCTATCACTTGTCTACTCTATTTGACCAGGTTCATACAATTATACATTTATTTGGAATGCCATGGAAGGAATCTCTTGGAACTTAACACCACCAGTAATCAAGGCAGAGCACTACAGAAACAGTCTTTGTAAATGCGTTGCTTCTCTTACGCTATCTTTATATTCAGAGTTTGTATCAGGCTTTTTAGGTTTTGTAGTTTTCGTCAAAACACACAGGTTTCTCAAAGTTGTAAGCAGTGTAAGACCATTAAAGATGCAGTAGGTCATCAGGTTTATTTCCTCAGCTGTCATAAATTATATTCTACAGTAACACCTTTATGAGTTAACCAGGCTCCATCCAAGTGCGCAACTCTCCTGTGCTACACTGCAAATTACCTACAATCATAAGGCAGGGATAAAAACTGCTACTTCTGTTCTGCAAACATGGAAATTAAATGTGCAGAGTCTATGAGATTTTTTTTATAATCTTAAAGGTATTTCCCAACCTAAATGATCCTATGATTCCATAATTCTCTGCTGGACACAAACAATAGAATAAAGATTGCCATCTTTGAGGTATAGCAGTAGGATTGCTTAGGTTGTCTGTGCTAGATTTGCTATACAAAAATAAATTAATGAAAAGTACAAAAAATAAATGATTAACCATGTTGTTCTTATTTTCTGACACCACTCTACTTAGTAGGAAATCCATGTGTTAAGATGCACAAATATTAACAGAGATATTAATAAGGAAATGAAAACCAGCTCTAAACCACAATGGAGTTGTACTTTTTTTCTGTTAAAACTACTCCTGCTAGAACTGCACAATGACAGTAAGAAGAATCCTTTTTAGCTGTCTACTAAATCATATTAGAAGATTCTATATACCCATGCAGTCAGAATATATAATATGAAGTGGCTATCCTTAACCTCAATTTCTTCTGTATCTTTGAAGTTAATGTAAACGACAAGAAAGTCTACAGAGTGACTACAATTAATCTGTATACCTGGCAGTACCATAGATTTGCTGGCAAGACACAAAATTTGAGGTTATGTTATATACAATAAATTTGCTGTATTCCCCTATAATACCCACCAAAAGAAAAAAAAAATATTATTTTGGTATTTTTTGGTCAAACTCTGAACCCCTAACTTATTTTTTTCTGTTCTCAATCTCAATAGAAAATTCAAAAGATAAACCATAAAAATATTATTTTTCTTTTTAAAGAGGTCTGTGATCTTTTCTCCATCTTTTTCAGTCGCCCATTAAAAGGTCAGGTTTTATTACGTCAGAAGTGAACTTGCCATTTCTTTCTCTCCAGAAGCTTTCATTTTCTTCATTTACCAGCTATGATGATAACACCACGGTCCTTGTCATGCCTCTGGGTTCAGCATTGCCTTCTGTTTGCTTTCCTTTATTTGTACTGCATTTCAGGAACAAATTCTTTTCTGTGAGTGTGGTGAGGCACTGGAACAGGTTGCCCAGAGCAGCTGTGGCTGCCCCATCCCCGGAGGGGTTGAAGGCCAGGCTGGATGGGGCTTTGAGCAACCTGGTCTGGTGGGAGGTGTCCCTGCCCATGGCAGAGGAGTCGGAACTCAATGATCTTTAAGGTCCTCTCAAACTTGAATCATTCTATGATTCTATGCATAGGTTATTTTCAAGGTCACAGGATTACTGAGATCATGTGGTTCATTATTTTGATATCACTCCATCTTTTCTGAGCATTTCCCTGAACGCATTCAACTGCATCAAGCTGGATTTCTTTGGATACACCTTTCTTTCCTCACACAGTTCTACTCCTTTTTACTTAACGCTTTCAATGTTGTGTCATATCTTTCTCTTCTACTAAAAATTTGATTCTTTTAGTTACTGTTTATTTCTATCAGAAACTTGATTTCTGAGCTGGTCTGCAAAGCTATTCCAAGAAAGAAGATTCAACAAGCTTTTTGGTTTACCAGATGTAGTCTCATACTAGCTTCTTAGTGAAAATATTTTTCCTCATGTCCAGTCTGAACTCCATGCAACAATTCCAAGCTTCTGCCTTTTGTTACCATCTTCCACTTCACCTCCATCATACCTTTAACTCTCTGTCAGGAAGTCGGAGGTTGATCTGTCTTCAAGTTTGTGAAGGTCCTTTTGGATTGAAGCTCAAGAGGAGGTTGGTGCATTGGCTGTTCCCATTTTAGTACCACCCACAAATTCACTGACAAAGTATTTTGACCAGTCATCGAGGCTTTGGTGAAGATACAGAATAATCACAGAATCACAGAATGATATGGGGTTGGAAGGGACCTCTGGAAATTATCTAGTCCAACCCTCTGCCAGAGCAGGTCCACCTAGATTACATTGCACAGGAACATGTCCAGGCAGGTTTGGAATGTCTCCAGAGACGGAGACTCCACACCCTCTCTGGGCCTCCTGTTCCAGGGCTCTGCCACCCTCAAATGAAGCAGTTCCTCCTCATGTTTAGATGGAACTCCTGATGTTCAACAAGTTCGTGCCCATTACCTCTTGCCTTGTCATTGGGCACCACTGAAAAAAGACTGTCCCCAATATTAACACAGTATCAAACACTGAGATACTTGTTACCAACCATCGCATGGGTGTGAAGGCATTGATCCTTAGACCCTTGCGGTCATGATCTTTCCAGAGACTGAGGTTAGACAGACCTGTCTGCACTTTCCAGGTCTTTGTTGTTGTCTTAAAGATGTTCATAAAACTATTTTATTTTTTTTTCCATTCCCAATTGCCAGGAACCCTCTTTTTCCCCATCACCATGATTTTTCATATACAGACAGCAGCTTCACGGTAGCATTAGTCAACTCTTTTCAATGAGTCTCTAATTCATTTTTCCCCATGGCTGGTTGTACTTTTCCTGCCATTTATATCATTATTTTTAATCTAAAACCAATAACATGACACTAATTGAAGTATAGAAGAGAAAAGAAGAGCAAAAGAGACCTTTTCCTGTAAAATCATGTATTGTATTTAAGAGCACCATAGATCTGTTTAATGGGAACATTTGGCTTATTATTATGTGACTGAAATTTAATTTACCAAAAATTTTCTGGAAAATTGAATTCCAATGGATACATACTGGTCAGACTTCCCCAGGAGAACATCCTAGTGATTTATCCCAGCATTATGCATTCTTCTGGGTATAAAGAAAACTTCACAATTTTAAGACCAGAATTCTAGACATTGGGTTCATAAACAGACTGACAGCTTTCACGAGAGTGGCACAATCTAAAAATTAATTCTTGAAGTACAAAGATAGTGCAAGTCATCGTAAATAACTCACCATAGCTGATTATAACCAACAAAAAACAGTGAAAAGGCCAACAGCATTAGACACATTATATATGCTTTTTTTTGGTGAATTCAGTCCTCTGAAAAATTATTTATTAATGAAAGCCATTTACCTTCTGCAGTTTGATTTAAAAAATCTAAACAAAGAGCTGGGGAAACCAGTGAAGGACTTCTCTATATATAATTTCCTAACTTTCTCTTATGATCATTTTTGGCATTTCTAAGGGGGAAGGAAAAAGAAAGTGCTAAAACGTGATGAAATACAAAATCGTCTGTTGGTAGCATCAGTTCTGTTGCAGTGTTTCCGTATTAAATTTATTCCATTAGTTGCTAAGTAACTAACCTTTTAGGACCACAGAACTTAATTCCACAACAAAGCCAAGTAAGTAAAATATGAAGGGAAATTTCCAAGAGAAGGCAAATCTGCCATTTTCCTCACAAAGTTGTTCCTTTATACTTCAGTTGATTTTTCTCCTTCTCAACAAATACTGATTCTTAAACTGTTGTTAATAAACTTCACAGCTGGTATGTTTGGACATGTAGAATTTTCAGTTATTAGAGCAGATACCTAAAGATAAAGCTTCCCAGACTTAATTTTTTGGAAAAAGAGTTATTTTTCACTATGACAGAAGTCTATCAACTTTTTTGTTCTAAATTTGGAAGCCGAATCCACCACAATACAGAAGCAAAGCTGCTACCGTGCAGTAATTCTACATTGTTGGAAAAAAAAATGGAAAAGACAAGCTTTACAAATCATTCTCTATGAGGGTTTTAAATGAAACAGAATTACTGGTACTAGTGCTGTGGCCAAACCCTTCCAGATGTTTATCACAGTACCAAATAGATAAGGGTAGGCTTTGCCAGGGTAAGTAGGAGCCACCCTTTCTGTAAGTAAGGATCAGTTGATAATATTAATGAAGCTTGGAATTGCAGCTTGCAAATAATTTCAATTGATTAATGAACATTGTATAAAGAAGCGTACAACTAGAAAGAGGAGAGCAGAAGAGGGGGGCAAGAAGAGATACTTTCAATAAGCATCAGTAATGTCTACTCAGCTTTTTCATACCAGGTTTCTTGAATGATAGGACCATGACATCATGACAGCGGAGCCGCCTGGTGATTTGACATGAGGGGATTTAACTTCTTTGACTTCTAAAAAAAGCAACAAGTTCGATTCTTTCCAGCCAGCAAGCGGTTGTAAATGCCCCAGCTATAGATTCGCTACATCTGCTTTCCTCTGGTGTGCTACAGGGCAGCCATCCTGGTTTGCTCATGAGATTTGACAGCACCAGTACATTGTTATCTGCTACAGCAGATGGTCTTTGGCTTTGACTTCCCATATTGTGGAATTAAAGCCGTACAACTGAAAATTTCCTGAGCATATCTTTGTAAATATTTAACTGGCCAGAATTTCAGCCACTTACCATATTTCTACGGGTCATTAAAAAAAAAATATCCTTCCACAGCTGGTTCTCCAGAAATCAGGCTCGCCACTCAAAACACCCTGGTGAAACCTACATGACCAATGCTTTAGTGCCAAATAGTTAATAAAATAAATTAGGTCATAATGTAGGAATATCAGGCATATGAATGTGGCCACATTAAATCTTTGAGTACCTTTTTTTGTGACTACTACTTTGAGTACCCTCTGTGAAATAAAAAGTTTCAGTTGAAATCAGATATTTATTTAGGTAATAAAAAACTTCTTTTCTTCTCCTATTAAACTTAACTTACAATTTTTGGAAGTTTTTAGTAAGAATTAAAAAAGATACATCCTTTTTTATTTTTTAATGGAGTTCAAACTGATAACCTGAGCAAACGTAGTTGTCTGCAGATCTCTTTAAGCTACTGCTTAAAGGCCCTAGGAATCCTGTGCTGCAAAAATTCAAGCAGTTTCTTGGCACAAAGACATGTATTATGGTGAAAAGCACTAAGAGAATTTACAGAGATTAAAGAATAGGGGAAATTAGGCGAGTCTTTTTTTCAAGATACCTTAATTTTTATTTAATGTACTGGCACTCCATCCAGGGGATGGACATGTGAGAAAAATCTCAATTTCTTCATCAAGTGGGTTAAAAATGGGACCTCTTTTTGGTCTAATCTATAAAAATTCCTAATCAGGTGGCCTGACAGAACAGTTCCTGACAAGGCATACTGACAGATATAATGAGAACAACTTTAAATTGAAGCATGCTGAGGTAAGGAGCACAGGTTGGGGAAATAACAATGTAGAGAGAATGATAATCAGCTGAAGATAAAGTTACTTTAATGGACTTTAAGACTCCTGAAACTGTGCAATGAGATGGGGTCAGAGTATATTTTTGTTATCAACTGAGGAAAAAAACCCTGCAATGTTATATCATATATAAGGTAGCTAAGTGAATGCAAACAAGTGAAAGTCAAACATTAAAAAGGGGGGGAAAGGAAAATAATTACATCCTATCCTTTTTATTTCCTTTTCCCTTCCTTAAGCAAATTGTCTAATTAAACTGAAAACACTTCAGAGTAACAACTTAACTTCATGCCTGACTATAAGACATCTAACACTTCTGTGGACCCTACACTAATTTCCTACAAAATAAACTGATTTAAATAACAATATATGACATAAAAATTAACTCCTGGAACCTTTGAACACAATAGCAAAGTTTTTACCTCATTTGAGACAAACTTTCAGTCTAAATATGAAAATACCTTTAAATATGGTCATGTTAACATGCATATCCATAAATATTTTAGGGTTTTTTCTCAATGTGAATCCTCACAAAAAAATATGTGTTTTTTCTGAAGGTTTTTGAAGAATAAATTCAAATGGAAGGACTTAAGTCCTTAAGGATCAAATTCCAAAGAATTCCCCTTTAGGGAAAGATTCTGTGCTGTCAACCTAAAATAGTATCTCTGAGCAGCCCAAGCAAAGCTACCAAGTCCCTAGGAGAGATGAAATTCAAGAAACTCCTTGTTTTTAATATTGTTTCTAGGGACTGTAGCTCTAGGCAGCCTTTTTTTTTCAAGAGAGAGTGGGATTTTTGTTTTCTTTTCTTTTCTGTGGAATCCATTGTGAAGTGCTTGTTGTTTCCTTTCAGTACACAAGGAGCCTACGTGTTCGACCCAACATTCAGGAATGGTCAGTCCCTTTTTGGATTCAGTCTTGAGCACCTACTGATACATCAATCATGAAAACAAATACAAGCCTTTTCAGATTTAAGTCTAGGCTTTTTAGTAATTGAACTAGGAAAAATCAGCAAAGATTTTCATCTCAGCATCTTCATCTGCAAAAGGCATTGATAATATTCACTTCATACAGAGGAATATTGTGAAAATTAGTGTTTGCCCTGCATTTTGAACACATCAAAGGTTATAAAATGCTATAGTATTTTTTTTCCTGCTGCTTAAGAACCATTACTGCTCATTCTTTACTTGTTGGCAACTGAAAATAATTGATCCCTTCACCTTTATTATGTCCCTTTACATTTGCGTAGATAGTTATTACATCTCTCCTTAACGTTGTTTTCTTCAGGCCAAACAAAACCAACTCTATTTTAACCATTCTTTCCAGGTTCAATTATCCAAACCTTTCATCATGTTTGTTTCTCTTCTCTGAACTATATTCAATTTTGACTGTTAATTTTGAACCACTGCATTCCCTCCTGATTGAAGGGCTGCGACTGAGGTCTACCCATTGCTGAACAGAATTTTATTTTTCTTTTAATGCACTTTATGAGATTTCCATGAGATACTGTTTACATTTTGATTGGTAAATCAAACCTAGACAATGACAAAAGATTATTTTTAGTTACATCAGTTCCCTTTTCCATCTCACTGTAAAGCCACGGGAGCTTTAGTGTGATGGAAGAGGGCAACATGCAAAACCTGGGCCGTGGGGAAGGCATAACTGCCCCTTTCATTTCTTTGTGACAAATCAAAGTGATCAGATTTATCTTAATGGCACTTTCTCTTGTCTTTCCAATCCTAGATCATTCCTGAATCCATTTCATTTTCACTTCATTTCTAAAACCTGAAACTTTTCATAATTGAGGTTTCCATGTTCAATTTTTTTCACAAGTTCTTCTTTAGGATTTTTTGCAATCTTTATGCTAATAGCTCAGAAATCCTAAAAGGAATGTTCTCTATATCAAATGAAAGTGTTATTAAATGAGGACAAAGACAGAGGTAAATATGAAAGAAACCATAGCTCCTGGCTCTATGCTCCTGCTGGGTTTGAAAGTCAATGGAATGTGGGAGTCCTTCCTCTTCTCAGAGGCAAGATATTTCTAATCAGTGCTACCCCGCTCTGAGGCAATAGCTTACAACACCTATTAGTTGTAAACTCAGCAGGAACTGCAACCCCCTGCCTCTCAAAGAGACAATATTTTCCCTCTGTGTGATGCAGATTATCCAGAAAAAGAGAAATCAGATGTGAAAATGCGCTACAGTCCCGTTCAAGCTGCTGTTGACAATGCATTATACAAAAGTCATGATCCCCCAAGCTATCGAGTATTTTTCACTTAAATTAATTTTGGTAGGGAGAGGATTTGCAGATTACTCCTCCTGCGTTGCCATGAGCTCCAGGGATCAGGAAAAAGATTGCCAGCTGAATTTTCCACACTCCATTGGGTGCAGAAGAGAATATCCTACCCTACAAATGAGCACAAGCAGTATGGAAATGGGACAGGCACACACAAGTACCACAGTAAAATGATCACTTTTTGTGCGTCCAGGAGCCCAAATTACCTAAATACATTAGTGATCTCCTCAGCAGTATTTGTTGCAAGTAAGGGCTGGCAGAAGTTTGAAACTGTTCATTTAGGGTGAGTTGCAGTAAGATCAGGCTTTGATCCTCAACCCATCTTCTTGAAATAAATTGTCCTTTTGATACCAGTATTACAACAGATTCAGATTGCAGTTCTTGTATTTCAATCCCTACGTAAAACATATAATTTGTAATTTCTATTATTATTTTTCAAAGAGGTGGACAAGAAACAAGACACGGAACAGGCCAATTTCCTCTAAAAAGATCACAGCTTGTCAAGCAAAAATATGGACAAGAAATGAGTCACAGAAGCCTTTTCTTTAGAATAAAATATGTTTTCAATGAAGTAGTGATAGCAACTTGAATATTTAGAAAGGGGCCACCACAGTCTTTGTTTCACAAAATACTCCACAAAAATAAAAGACTGGAGAAAATGAAGATTATTTTTTTTTCTACTTAGGCTTGAGATAACCCCCTTCACCATTTCCCTGAAGAAACGCTCATTTGATGGCACATCATTGCCTTTTGCTGAGACAGCTTAGATAATTTCAAAACCTCATACTTTATTTCCCATCTCTTCGCATTCAACTACACCCTTTTTCAGCTTCAGCACATCAAACTCACAGGTTCATTAAGTTATAACAATCTTCATGCAAAAATTTTCCTCCTCACAGCCCTCTGTCAATTATGTTGCGAGAAAGCAAGAGTTGACTGAATTAGACTGTGGATATGCTCAGTATTCAAATATTGTCTCCCAGCTACACGAGAATTAGTGAAAATACTTAGATCTTTGCCAAGCTAGAGAAGATTTGTGGGCTTTGTAATAGGTCGGTTTCTAGCTGGAAATTAAATGGATTACATACATTCTTGATGTTTCTTAACGCAGTTTCTTTTTATAAGAAATATCCTCCAGTCTTATCTGGGCACTGGTGCCCAAGCTACGAAGAGACAATCCTGCCAGAAAGTACATAAAAAAAATGCCATACTATCAAGCCCAGTTACTAATATACGAAATAATAGGAACAACATACATAGAGAGTGCAACACTACTGATTTCCTTCCTTCAAGAGATACCTATATTTTAAGCGGTAGAATAACTCCACAGTCAGTTTATGAAAAATATACTTTTACTGAGCAAGACTTTTCTGTGGCTAAGCAAGCAAGGGACAAGACTCATCCAAATTGGATACTTAACCAAGTTGTAAAAATTGCTTAGTTCTTTCTGCTTGATGTAAAATGGTAAAAATAACCAGAGCTGCAAAGGAGCAATTCTGGCTACAAACGACCTATTTCCAGGAGAACCATCAAAAAAAGCACACGTATTGGAAAAACAACCTATATTTAAATAGAGACATGGAGAATAAAGACTGAGGTGGAACTTCCAAACGCAATGTGCATATCCTGGGCCTGAGAATTGTAACCTTCAGAACGAGGGTGGTATCTTGGAGAAGGTGTATGGAACTTGCATGGACACAGACTGTTCATTGGGAGTAGGAATGGAGCAACTGAGACTTCTGATCTGTCTGGATGGTCAGGTTTCCTACTATGCAGAGTAATTTTCATTTCTACATTAGGTATCTTTGCATGCTTTCTAACCGGGGAGTTTATTATATTGCTATACCTCACATTTAGGACAATTTCCTTCCTGATACTTAGTTTAAAATTTTATTACTTCTAATTCAAAATATGACCACTTTAATTAAACTGTTCACATCTTTGCATGCCTCTTTTTATGGCAGTACCATAATATAAGTAATCATAAGAGTAATATAACAAGAACTCACCTCAAATTGGATCTCAGGCAACAGTTCCCCTCTTATGGGCAAGAGCATTCACCTCTCCTCTCCTTTAAAAATCTTTTCAAAGATTAATAAAAGGTAGTCATGTCATGAATCTTGTCATCGTATACACCAGCTAAGAAAAGGTAGGGGTCACAGATACTTGTCCTTCATCCTGTTCTGTTTTAAATTTTATTAAATTACTTACTACCTTTAGTGCTTTAGCTGCATAAAATATTTATTTTCTCAAGTGCAGTGCCATTTCTTAATGATTTGATAATTATGAATGATTCTAGGAATATTACATATATGTTGCATATCTACATGCAACACATCCTCCACAGGAAAATGTTAAGGATAAACAAAAATGGATATGAAAAATGGATATGATAGGGGTTTTTTTCATTAAAAATGTAGAAATTCTAAAAAAAAATCGAGGGGACAGTAAGATGGCAGTAAGAAGGGTGCTCAGCACAGTGTGTTGAACAGAGGCAGTAAGCCTGCACCCATCAGACTCCTGTTCTGCATGATGCTCCTTTTGCCACCACTCGCATTGAAAGGCAGAGCACGACTGACAGCTTTCAAGCCAGCAGAGGAAGAAGCTGGGGAAAAAAAAAAATCGGGTTTTTATTTAGGTTTCTGCTGTTGACCATAAAGTTCTGGAAAACCCTTATAACCCAAACTCCTTGGAAAAATGTTAAAAATGAAAGTTTACAAGAAAGAGATAATGTGAAGGGCAATGAGGGGAAAAGTTGTTCTTCAGTTCATACTTTTTCTTTCCTCTACTTATGGCAGAGGGTACAAAATCAAAGACTCTTTATTTCTTCATGTGACTAACCTTCCTTCTATCCTCTGTATTCTTTGTAAGTAGCAAAAAGCCACTTTGTATTAAATTCCACTTAGCCTCTTTGTCTACACAAACCTCAAGTTTGAATTAAATGTTTCCTCTGAGTGACTTGTAAGTGGTATGCTCAGCAATGTGTATAAAGAAACAGAAATGAACAAATACAATAAGCCACATGCAAAGGCTGAAGTAAAGTGCTGTCTGAAAAAGTTCAAGATTTTAATGTTACGGCTATTGTATTGTAACTGGTAACTATTATACAGCTTATTTCAAAGAGAAAATTCTTCTGCAAGTACATTATGTCTACAGTCGAGTGACTAAAAGAAAAGACTTGTTTCTAATCAACAATCTTCTTTGCCATTTTGAATAAACTTTACTGTTTCTACCCAATCTGATTTATATGCTCTCCTCCTGGTGGATCCAGTTGCATTTCCTACTTTTTTAGGGTTTCAGTTTTCTACGTTTTCCAGACCTTAATTCAAACTCTGTTGATCTTATTATGGAGAATGAATTAACACATCATACAGAAGGTTCTCCACTGCTGGATAGTTACCTTCACCTATTGGTGGGCTGCTGAGGTTCTGCCTCATTCTCTCCTGTCACTTTAGGACATCTCAGTAAGCTCTGATTTTATAGAATATACTCCAAAGCTGAACCACAATATGGGCCACCACAGCTTTCCTTATGGTTGTGCTGCACTTAAACAAAAGTATATCCCTCAGTAAATACACGCAAATCTTGATGAGAAAGAGAAAAAAAATAAATAAAGGGGAGGAAGAAGCAGACAAATATAGTTCTGCTTCACTCAAAGGTCACAGATGTCTTTTGACTGCAGATGTTTTATTGCAGTAGACTATGTGCCCTGCTGTCCCACAAGACTTCCTGAAATAATCCCATGCGTAGACTTTTCAATATTAATTTCTCTCATGCTTCGAAACATTCCTCTAACTGATAACCTAAATTTAGTCACAGAGAGTTTATACTTCTTTGTTCTTGTGCAAACATTGCCTTTTAGCTTAGGTCATCCTTTTCACTGGTATTTATTTCTAGAAAGCAAACATATCCTCTCCCAGGCTTCACTTCACCAAAGAGACCACGTTCATTGAGTTTCCTTCTATAAAATAACGTTTCCACCTTTCTGGTCATCTCAATGACACTTCTGTACACCTGACTTCAAAAAAAGATGTCCAGAACTATGCAACAGATTGTGTATGGGATTGTCCCAATGCCTTGTAAAATGTCAATATTGCTTCCTTCTCTGTAACAGAAACACCTTTTCTGACAAAGCCTCTTGTGTCCCACCTTTCACCTCTCCCCCTTCCACCCTGGGAACTCTAGTTGTAATTTAAATGCTTAGAATGTTAATTTCCTCCACTTTGGGTGTTTTTGAGTAGAAATATCCCGGTTAATAATAGAAACTATTTTCATTAATTCATAATTGGATGAAGCCTCATTATTTCATCCCATTTTTAAGGTCATATAATTCTTCCCATCAGATATTCTGAATTTCTTCTGTATTGATAACTTCCAAGTGTCTGTCATCAGAAAATTTCATGAGTACCTTAGGGCTTTTGGTGAACATTATTGAAAATGAAATTGCTTCCTCAAAAATCCTTTAAGATAAAGGTAATCTAATGGATAAAGTTTTCTTGGGTTTCCAAAGGCTTTGAAAAGTTTCTTGCCAAATGCTTTTTAAAGAAACCGAGCAGCAATGGCATAAAAGAGCTTTGCAAGGTTAAATTATTAAAGATAGGAAATGAAGGAAAAGTCAAGTTAGTTCTCAGAGGAAAGAAAGTTCAGCTACTGGTGGCCTGCACCGACCTGGTGGTGGTGACTTACACTGATATGACTTGTGAGAATATTCATATACAGCTTGGGAAAGGGGCAAGAAGCAAAGTGACAAAGTTTGCTGGTGACAGGAGCATATTCCAGATAGGAAGGATAAAGGTTGATTGTAATTGCCCAAGGAACTCACAGAAACTGGGTATTAAATGGCAGATGAACTTCAATATGAATAAACATAAGATTAAAGGCAATAATAATTGTCTTTACAATTCTAATAAGAAATTTAATAAACTATTCTAACTTCTCATAAAAAGTGATCAGCTCTGAGCTATCAACCTCTCACAAGCACGGGGTTACAAAAGCAGGCATCATGAAAAACATTAGCTCAATATTCAGTAGTGGTCATAAAAGCAAATCAGAATATTAGGAGTTAGTAAAAAAAATAGTCATATTTTTTCCACAGTACAGATCCATTATTCTCCTAGCTACATTTTGAATACTGTGTAAAATTCTGTTTCACTCTCCTCAGTAAGAATATTGATCTCCAGAGGTCCCTTCCAACCCCATATCATTCCGTGATTCGGTGAAAATAAAAATGGAAATGGTACAGAGAATGGAAACAAGTACAACCAGAACTATGGAAAAGCATCGCTAAGATCAAATTCTTAGCATGAGAAAAGGAAATGCATCATAAATATTACGAATATATATACATACAGCCAAGAATTTTTGTTCATAAAAACTGAGAAATCTAATCAGAATAAAACAAGCAATAATAATACCAGCAATCATAGTCTAAATGAATACCAAAAGTCTCATTAATAATAGTAACTTTAATCACTGTACAAGAAAATGTAAAAATAACTTTGTTGTTATGCTTATCCCTATGACTCTAGAGAAGGTCTAGGACCCTCTAAGGTTGATGTCACCTCTTCCTCAGGCAGAAAGTCATCTTGTTCAATGTAGAATGGTTGGATAGAGACCCTTCCAGCACCATTAGCAAACTGGAATTTACTACAGTTGCAATTTAGCCAGATACAGCATCACTTGAGAGTCTCTTAATCTATTTCAGTTCTAGGTCACCCTTTTTTATCACAAACCCTCTTTATAGGCAGTTTAGTAAATCCTAAACTGACGCTAATGAAGAGCACTCACATTTCCTTCCATTTTTCATTTTCTAATTTCTTTGCCATATTCATGAAGTGATACCTTGTTAGAAAATACTTTGTAGTCTTTTTGAAAGACTAGTGGAACATTTCATTTCCCTGGCCCCCCAAATGATCATTAATGAGCAGTAAAATAATTCAAACTGCTGCAGTTTGCTAGAATACTTTTTAATCCTTTCCAAGGCAAACCACAAGATGTAATTATTCTCTTAGTACTACAAGTGTCTGATTGCTAGCAGTCTCACATCTCTAGATGCCTGTAATTATCCATAGCAATTTGTTAGCTCATTTGATTAATTCAGAGAGACTGTCTGTTTCTTCTCATACAGAAATATATAATGATATGGACCTCTTACCTCACACAGTGTACTAATTGCTAAATTTTATTTTGTATAACAGTATAACAACATTTGAAGGTTCAGTGAAGAGATTAACCCTCCCAGCCTGAAGACAGAATAATTAGTCTTACAAATGAACTAGCCCTCTCTCTCATGAGTGAAGAATCTGTGTAATTGATGGTCAACTCATATACAAAAAATTAGTATCAGCTGTTCAATCATTATTCGAAGATGTTTGCAGTAGCTAGTAGAATTTATCTGAATTTTAAATGCAAAACAATGTCAGTGAGACTGTAACATGCATTGAGCATATCATTTAATAAATATAATTTATGAAAAGTGCTGTCAGGAGTATAATTCATTGTAAGAAATAGAAGCACACAATGCATTACACACTAAAATCATATGCATCATAATTGCATATTCTTTACAAAAAATATGTATTTTTTTAGTTTATAAAATGTCCCAATTAGATAATTTAAGGCTCTGTGAAGTAAAACTCAGCAAAGAAATACGGGTATATATGCTGTAATTAATACTGCATTTTTGAAAAACTGGACCTAGATACATAAAAGAAATTAGGGATTTAGTTACACAGAGTGTGATTCAGGCTGAATTGAAATCAAACTACAAATTATGTTTTCCAAAGTTTCATGCTTATATATTATTCTGTTAAGTCAAGTTGGATTCCTGTTACTTGAGGAACCCAGACAGTGTTTTGGCGACACTTATCCATATTTATTTGATAAACCAATTTTAAAAAGCTGCATCAAGAGGACTTCAGTTTTACCTTGAACTAAGAAAATTCAAACCCATTTATTTCTCCCCAGCTCCATCTGCTACTTTACTTGTGGTAAGAAACAAGGTCATCTTTTTCTCAAAACTGTGCCAGTGTACTGAGAGGACTAGAAGATCTACAGACAGATACTCAAGCAGAACTCCAACCCTGATGTGACTTTCAGGTAACTTAGTTGTAAGTGGAGAGCCAGGACCTGAATCCCTATTCTTTGGGTGTTTGGCATTGGACAAAAGTCAGAGTCAGGTCCCTTCAGAATAGAATCTTACAACTACTTGACTTTTTATGTTATTTTTTTATTTGCAAAGTGACTTAAAGTCAGCCAGCAGATAGTCTAAAAAGAAGTCTAGAGGATCACACCCAATTTTCACCTTCTGCTGTGGGCCAATCAGAGTTTAATTATTTCACACAAGAGAGGAACAAGTGGGTGAGCTCCAGTTAAAGCCGGTGGTCAGGCAGATACTGCTGGAGAATTCTTCTAGAATCTCATTAAATTATTTGCAGTAAAGGAAACAACTTAAATGGCACGTCTTACATTTAAGGTGCTCTAACCTGTATCAAAGGGGAAGGCAGTGATATTTATATAATATTTGGCTGTGATCTAAATATGCAATGTCCAAACCGAAAACAGTTTTCAGGTTTATGAAATTCAACTGCAAGTTCTCTTTGGGGAGACAAGTAGCAGCAATCTATTTTCTATTCCTGACAATATGACACTTTGCAGTTAATCATGAACAGATTTTCCGTAAGACATTAAAAAGAGAAAATAAAATTTCATTGTTTTTAAATAGCTTTGATTTTTTCAGGAGAGAAGGGTAAAGACATATTCAATAATTACTATTATTATGAATCATTTGTTTCACTTTAGGAAGAAATTAAAGAGAACAAATATCAAAGTCTAACATACAGCTTGATTCATATTACAAGGATGACACAAACACACAAGCAGATATAAATATAGAAACTATTGATTAGAAACAATTAAATTGTAATTATGTATCTAGAAAGCACATAAAGAAACATCAAAATTCTGGTTTTCTCCTAGAGATGATTAGTTAAATAAAGTAGTGATTTTTAACTGTGTCTCTCAAAACGGGTTAAACTCCTTAAATCATTATTGTGCCAATATCATGGTTACCATTGTCTCTGGTCTTTTCTGAAATATATGAAGGAAACTTACTCATGCAACTGTTAGAAGTAGGATTAACAGTACTTGTGAATGTGAACTATGAAGCTTATATACGACAGAATTTCCCAGTGGGGTTTAAACATTTCCTAGTGAAGAGGGTCTGTGTCTCACAATGATTTTGTAACGTGTTAATGGCTCACCTAGACATGGACAGCCATTAACTATCTGCCATAAACCTCACATTAAAATTTTTCAGTCCATTCATAACGCAACAGGTATTTTCAAATCAAAAATGTAGAAAACTGTGGCTTGTTGGAAATATAGCTCAACACCTTCTTACTGGGGCTAAAGAATAACAAATGAAGAAGTAAGGAAAACTGTTATTAACCCAAGTAACTGTCAGAGTGAGGAATTAATTACAAAGACATCCAGATGTGGAAACTTTTACAAAGGCTGAAGGACAGTGTGGCTGAGGTAGAATTTTTCTCCAAGTCTAATGAAATGTAGACCAGTTTGTCACATGAAAGAAGTATTTTGCATTCATATTAATTCAGCTGGTTTGTGTGGTTAAATGTTAATTGGCTAAATCGTAAGCATTCTTCTCCTTTGCCTTTGAGTAGATAATCCTAAATTTTGGCTAGACTAAACTTTCTTGACAGCCAGAAATAGAGGGTGTTTGCTGGTACTTGAAAGACACAGAGGTGATCTTACGTCCATACTACCAAGATAAACATGGCTGGGACCATTTTCTGACCCTGAGACCAATGGAGGAGACATCTCACACTCATACTTGCAAATTTGTTACTCTCCAAAACAGGTGACTGCCATTTAAGGATTTTTCTCTGACCTGTATAAGTTTCAGAATCATGCCCAGAAACTGTTTAGGCAGCTGGTACGTGCCACAGAGCAGAAGCATTTCAGCAAACATTCTAATGATTTTAAAGCATGACCAGCAGAGTTTTGGAGCCTGGAAACGTCTCTTGCCTCTGCTTAATTTACTAGAAATTCTTGGTGTGACCTTGCTTCATTAGCAAGGAAAATCCTGTGATGTGCATCAAAGTCATGGAAAGTGAGCCTGCACCCTGAAAGTGCTACAAGACACACAAAACTCCTGCATTCTGCTTAATTTAGAAGAAAGTAGTCTTTCACTGGGAGCCAAAGTACTAAATAAGTTCTTTAGATGGTTCAGTAGCTATCAGATTTCAAGGTGCAAATATAAGTCTTTTCTCAATGTGGATAGATCCTGGGAAAACTATAAAACTATCCTTCACAGAGAAGCATGAATATTGTTGAATATCATTGGAGAAACTAGATAAATATCAGGACAAAGTTAAAAAAGCTCCATTAGTTTAAGTTTGCTTTGAGTCCCAGATGCTTTTCGTCTCCTTTGAATTCCATCACAAGTGAAGAGAATAAAAGAAGAGTAAAATATGATGTGTAACAAAGAAGAAAAACACTGAAGGAGAGAGAATAATAAGGAAGGGCTAGTCTGCCTGGAAGCTTATATAGGTTATATGTTTCCTGGCAGTGGCTAAAATGGAAAAGTACATCTCCAACAGAGAGAAGTCTAATCCACAAATTGGAAGTCATCCTGAATTCTGATAATAAAAACTGTCTTGTGATATAAAGATATATTTAGCATTCATTCCAATTTTATGGTTTTCATTCATAAGGGCAACTGAGTATTTTATATCCATGTTAAAGGTCCAGTTGAGTTTTCACTGGTGGGGAAAAAGAAGAAAAAAAAAAAGAAAAATCCTTACGTTTTTGCAGGAACAGTGCTTCCAGATCTACATGTTCTTAGATCTCCAGAACTGACCCCTAACAACATCATTCATGTTCTTTAAATGTAAGGTTTTCTCAGACCTCCAATTTTGTAGGTACCTTTTTTTTTTTTTTACAGTACTCTTTCAGAGGCACAGAGCCAGATGAAGATGGCCAAACTCCCACAACAGATATTGTGTGGCTAAAATGACAAATATAGTTCTACAAATGGAAAATTAGGTTTTTTCCTCTGCTTCCCCAGAACCTTTCTCGAACATAGGATAGTCTTTCAGAGAACACAGCGTAATTCATTTCTTTCTCTTTTCATCTCAACATAGAAACAAAATGATCACAAACTGCCAGGTAACACCCAGATTTATATATAAATAAATCAGTTGCCAGAGAAGACTTGAACTGGTCTTTGAACTGAAGTTACAACTTATCTTTGAGGGTGCTTCCCTATCAACACAGAACAATGAAATCCACTATTAGCTCCATCTTACTACCCTGGAAATGCAGGACAGAGGTGGAGGTAAAAAGTTGCAAAGAAATTTACATCTATGATGGCAATTGAAATTCAATTCTGATAAATGGAAGTCAAAGAACACATGAAGAAACACTATCACATACACAAATAACTTGCAGTCTTCCATTAATTCTACCAGCTTACAAAGTTAGGTTACTGTATCATTATGGACTATTAAATGGAAATTCACAGGTTGGAAGGGACCTTAAAGATCATCTTGTCCAACCGTCAACCTAACTGACAAAAACAGACACCCACACAACAAAC
>JAOQGH010000032.1:60566844-60585136 GCA_025769975.1 Gallinago jamesoni
TTTTTAACCCAGCAGAGGGTATTCCCATCCAAGCCATGGGCAGCCAGTTTCTCCAGGAGGATACTGTGGGAGACTGCTTAGTTACAATAAATCAAAAAACGTGTAAAGAATTAACTAGAAAATATAATTTAAACTATTGTGAGCCAACAAACACTATTTTCTGACATAAAATATAAATTTTAATTCCCTAAGAAGTATGTATATCAGAAAAAGAAGCAGCGATTACTGAGTAAGGCTAGGGATTGTTCATGTATCCTGCGTGATCAAGATAGACTCAGGAAATAGAAGTGAACTATTCATACTGATAAATTCATGTGGTTTTCATACTGTATAGCAAAATAACTACATAAATGCATATATAAATATGTATATTTATTTTGTTTCATTATGAAATTTGCTTTGCTGCTTTTGTGTGGGCAGAACTGTTGAACTTTGAAGCTCTACTACTTCTGTGCATTTAATTTTCACTGTTTCAAACTCAGGAGACAGAAAAAAAATGAGATTTGCTGACCAAATTTAGTAAGTTATTTCTTTTACCTATTTTTTTTTCTTTTCATCTTCCTCAAACCTGTAAAAAAAATATATCATTTTAATAAACTAAAAATATCATAGAGAAATCCTGCCTTATTCCCAGCAGTGATGATGTGAAGTTTAAGAACTAAATTTACTAAGTGAACTGTGAAATGGAAGTTCTTAAACTTACTGAAAGAAAAAGATGGACTTTGTAGTATCCACTGACACTTTCTTTGAGCATTTTTATACACAGAAAACACTGTGTATGAAATAATTTAAATTAATAAACCTGCATACACATATGACATAAATATAAGTGTGAGATCTATCTTCTTTCCATTTAACAGTAATTATGTAGGAATTGAAGGAAACTGTGAAGGAAGTGTGCTATTAGTTGTAGAGTTGTTTGACCTGATTGGTTTTTTGTGGACTAAATTAAAACATGTATAGATATAACTTCACATTGCAGATCTGTTACAGCCAGCAAATATCATATACTATTAGCCTAATTCATCCACTTAGAGATCTGTATTGTTACCTGAAAGATCCCGCAATATTGTATCGAAAAAAATTAGTGATAAATGGAGCCACATAATAGAGAATATTGTTAATGACTCCAGATAGACAATCCTCTTACTTGTAAAACCAATCTGCATATACTGTGCCTAAAGCAAAGCAACAGTTTTAAAGTTCAGAAATTCTCCTTCCCATCCAGCAACAAATTAATATATTTGGGTATTTTTAGTTTTTATTTATCAATTAAACCCTCCTAGCCCCAGAACAGGCCTGGCCTTCTTGTTAAACGTCCCTCCTTGTAGAAGGTTAAAGACTCTCAAATCCCATCTCATTCACAGAACATGAAACATTCACTCTTGATGTCTGTTTGTCTCTACCTTGGATTTCCTTATATTACTATGATAATTAACAATCCTGATTTCTAAGGTCTCTAATGGTAAAGGCAAAATGTAACTCTTCCACTCCTCTCATATGCCACAAATAAATGTAGGCAAGATGAAACTCAGTTTGTGGAGTAGAAAGCAGAACAGATTTTTTCCAAGAGCTGCACAAGGCTGTGGAAATATGTCTTCACCAGTGCTTTGTTATTGTGTTTTCTAAATGAAACACACATTGCTTTGACATCAGCCAGACAAATAAAAACATCTCATCACAACTTTATTTCAGGGTCAAAAATTGTGGAGAAGCCACCAAAAAGAATTCCATTCAGATGCTAATTCACAGCTTCAAGGAGGTTCTGGGGTACGAATCTATAGAACGTATTTTCATCAGAACAACAATCCATTTTCTTCTCTGTTCCATTTTTAGTGTTAGAAGTATGATGTGAAGGAAGATCTATCAGTAAAAGTATTATGAAAAGAAGAAAAGACACATTATTTGAAAAATAACAATTCAAACATCTGCCAAGTTATTTCTTACAGCTGGACCATATCTATATTTATGTGCAAATGCATATTATGTATGTACATTTATGCATAAACTTCTATTTATTTTTATACACCAGCAGCAGTACCAATCTCAGGTTTTGGTTTTCAACTGAAGTCATTTTTTCCCCCAAAGAAGTACACATATCCGATGTGTGGCAACACCTGGCTTAAAGATGCACTGCCGATAATGATTTCCCTAGAGGCGATATTATCTGGTCAAAAAGAGATAAACCAAACTACCTCTCAGATTCCAGAGGGCAGGGGTCAGTGTAACATCTGCCCTGTCTATTTTCTCCTTGTTTCTGAATTGACACACCACATTCATCTGTCCCCAAAGTTGTTCAAGCATATAACTGCTGTGCCAACGAATTGAATCTTCTTTTTCCCCCCCCTTTTTTTTTTTGCCAGCTGATATTGTGACAAATTGTTTTTCAGCTGCAAAAACAGCTTAAGGCATTTTTTTTCTAGCTTTGCTAAAAGTGAATGAAGTGGCCAGAGACTGTGTACATTAAAGTCTCCTTGCTACAAGAAGTCAGTGATAATGAGCAATTTGTGAAGCGTGATACCTACTCTCTAGTATCAAAAGTAATACTAGCCAACGGATTTTTCAATTTGTACAGCAGCTTCTTTGCTCCTTTTTCAGTTTTACTTCGCTGGTGGCACTAGCTTTTGAAGCCACCCTCCTTTTTAATCCTCCTTTTAATAACGGGAATCAACCAGTACTCAGCTTGCACCTCTGCTGTAATCCATTCCTAGAAGAGAACCTTTGAGAGACACAAAGAACTCCAGACTCAGCAGAAGTTCCTTTCTGCAGAAAGCTAAGTTCCTCTCTTAGTCTCATTTCTGCAGACACTGGAAGAAATTTTGGAGTAACTAGAACAAGAACTGAAGCTTGTTACTGTAAGGAATTTTATTTGATCGCTTTCTACACTAATAGCTTCTTACTTGGTGTGTGTGGCCTTTCTTTCTGATGTGTTTTACTAATCTCTGAGCAAGGGAAGAGAAATATAAGCAAAACAGTTAATCTGGTTAGAAATAAACAGTCAAACCCACCTATCAACAGGATGTTTTGCTTTTCTTTCCAAACAAGAAACCAGGATCAGAAGGAAAACACAGAAAAGAGAAGTGGCATGAAAAGGCAGTGAGTTAGCAGAGGGCTCACCAGTACCATGACCTTTTAGCTCATGATCAAAGGCAGAACAGCTCAGTGATTTCTGCAAAAAACTCTGGGTTGTTCCGGTCTTAGCGTATGCACATGCCATGCACCAAGAACAGCATTGCAGCTGACATTAATGGATTTTACTCTTGTGGCTTGAATGAAGATGCCAAGAGCTAAGTGAGCTCAGAGGCTGAACCAGCTGCTGATCACACCACATCAGAGCCTGCAGTTATGCACAGAGAACAAAAAAAAAAAAAACACACCAAGAAATCTCTCTAACCATTGGGTTAATCTCTACAACCATGTGAGATACACAGGTGTATAAAGGCTAAAAATACCCTGCCCCTTCGTAAGGCATCTGTTTCTCTGCAGGGAGAATTCACTTTCTGCCATACACACGTTATTTTGGGAAATGCAGGAACATACACTAGTTTCAAAACAAGGTTTTAGAAAACGTGACCGAGTCTGGGAGTGCTGCAGCACACCTGAAAAGGTTAACTGATGCCACCTTGTTCTGCAGCATGGCCACAAAGGTTAAAGAGACAGGAAGAAAGGATTAGGGGTTAGGAAAGCGTTGGTTTTTTATCTCCTCAGCTCCCACCAAGTTCAGATAATTGATCTTTTCCTGAGAGATCGTTCATGTGGGACTCTCCTTCCTCTCCTGTTTGTGGTTACTTGATGCAGAAAGACCTCAAGAAGCAAGCAGGAGGTGTGAGAGAGAAAGGGGAGGTACACTGTCACAGAGATAGACTGAAGACTATGGTCTTCAGAAATGAACCACTCATCTGCTTGCTCACCACCCCTCTCCCATAACCCTCTCATTTCTGAACTCATGCTTAATTCTGATTTTATTTCTTCAAACCTTACGCATTTCTTTAAGTTTGTACCACCACCCTTGAGTCTGCTTCCCCTGTTCCTGTACTTATTTACTCATATGCACCATCGTGCATAATTTTTTGGCAGATGATGTCTCCGTGAAGGTGACAGAGTGCAGCGTCAGTCACAGTTAAGGCCAAGGGAAAGCACTTAGAATGAGACAAAGAAGGGGTCAGTGGCCTTGGAAGGTCTGAGAGGAAATCATCATCTATAACGAACAACCGAGCATGAAACACAAGCACTGAATGAATGGAAGAGAAGTGACTCTGTCTATGCAATATGTTCTTTATATGTAAATATATGTAATGCAATATGATCTTATAATATAATCATACCGTATTTTATTATATTTGTTACCATATATCATACTTGATACTGTGACCGAGCTCCGGCACAGGTGACCCAAGGAGGTTGTGGAGTTTCCATCCTTGGCAATTTTCAAAAGCCAAGTGGACATGGCCCTCAGCAACTGTCTCTTAGTGTCCCAGCTTGAGCAGGGGACCAGATGACCTTCAGAGGTCTCTTCCAACCTCAACAACTCTGTGATGGGAATGTAAACTTTGAGAATTTTACTATGTACACTGCATACCTGCAGGAGATCCTCTCTCCCTCTTATGTTCTTGCATTGTCAGCCAGCCTTGTCTTGAAGAAGCTCTTAGCAGCCTGATGAGGAAAAGCAAACAAGGTTTCAGAAACCATCTCTTGAAGGTACTTAAATTTAAAATTATATAATTTTTAAATCACAGCAGCAAATTTTGCTACAGAAAGAATAAGATATGTCTCATAGCCACAATAACATTCAGTAACAGAAGTTTAAATACCAGCAATTTAGAGGCAGACGTTTAAAAGAGGCATCTCTGAACACATCATGAGGGAGGTGGATTTTCTCTCCTTTTCTCTTCCTGAAGAAGAGTAATCCTAAAAGTTGTAACAAGTACCTTATGTGAAAACAAATCTGTTCTAGCAACGTGTACCACTTCTAGCAACCAAATGAACAATTTTGGACCCCAGGGATTCAATGTATATTGGTTTTATTTCTCCTTCTCTGGCAAGTAAAGGTAAATTCTACTGTCGGCAGGACGGTGTAAGGAATGTTAAACAGTAAAACCGAATAGAAAACTGAATTGCATCGCTACTGTATTTGCTGTTTTTATGATTGCATAGAGTTACATGATAATGAATTTATATTTAAAGGTAAAAAGAGGTTGTTTTATACATCCAGTAAAGTTGTTTTTAAATGAACAGTAATTTAATAAAAATCTTCAGTATTAGTCAATTTAAACTCAGTTTCACTTACCCTTCTCATGCTTTTTCTATACTCTTTATTTATCTATCAGGCACTTTCCCTCCTTTCCTATAGTTCTAGTGCAATAACCATTTGGAGGAGTGGTGTCAAGAACACCTAAGACCTCAAAGGCAGACAGATGTGGTTTTTTTCCCCAGTGCCAGAAGACACAACGTGCCTTTGCAGAGATACACAAGTAATCATAGTTGCACCAGTCTCTACACAAAATCTGACTGTCATCAATAGATTTAACCAAAGAAGTAGTGCAAGAGTGAATGCAACTATACCTGTGAAGTTGTGTTTCCTCTTAACTTCATAAAACCACATTGTGTTACAAAAATGTAATGTATATGTTACAGATTTCACAGCCACCCTAAGCTGAGATTTCACAACTTCTCCATACTTCACATCTTACTCCACAGTATGTCTAGCTCAAGAATGTACATCCAGTTATGACATTTTACACTGATAATGTGAGAATTAAAGCACTGGTGTTCTCACTCTGAGAAACTGAGTCATACACAAGTACATTTAAATGCTGAGTATTATTCTTATCATTAAAGAACAAAGTCTTAGGGGAATTGGTGTTGGAACAGTTGCTTCCATGACAACAAGAACATCATAAAGGTTTTAAGCAGGATTGCTGGCACCACCTATTATTAAGGTTGGTCAGTGGTTCATATTTTCAGCTGATTATAACTTTGCTTAGGTTCAACAGTCTGAACTCAAATTTTCCATGCTGAGTGAACAACTCAGGATGAATTTATTTGCACTTTTTTCCCCAACTATAACTGTTCAATCAAACAGATTCCCAAGAGAGTGTATGAAGAATACAAAGCAAAATACAGTTTCCTTGTATCAAAAAATCTGCAGTGCCACACAAAAAGAGATTTTTGCAAAGTCTGTCAAGAATGTGTCTGTGATTATCCCATTAAAATCTTCAGTTTTGCTCAAGGTATAAGCCCCTGAAGAGCTTTCACATGCTCATCATTACAGAACTGCTAACAACAAAAGCTATGTGGAATTGACTGAATCTTTCCTCAGATAACAATTATATTGCCTGGAACTCATGACAGCCATACTGGTATTAAATTCAGTAAGTTCACTTTCTTAGGCTACTTTTACAGAAAAGTAGCCTTTTTCAATACAGAGACAGAAAGAGACCTGCAATAAAGTTAGAAAGAAGGACATGGGAACTGGAGCCAGGAACAGGATGGACATGGAATTTTGGACTCAAAGCTCACTTCTTCCTGAGAAAGAGCATGGGACTAAAAGTGAAGAGGGTCCCAGGTCTGTTTGGTGGGTGGTGGTACCATAATCGTGTTCTGTACGTTCCTCTCTCAGTGTTATTGCTGAACTGCTGAACATCTGCAGCCAAAGATGCTGGGAAGAGAACTCCAAACTGAGGGGCTGAATACTCTAAAAATAAGTTTCTAGGTACTCAATGCAGTCACAGACTTTTCAGATAATACCTCTCAGTGTCCCAGTCATAAAATGAGGATAATTCTATTTTGAAAATAAATTCAATAATAGGTTGTGAGGCAGTCAAATACCATAAAGTTAGGGTTGCTGTAAAAGACGATGTTAAAATTAACAAGCTTGTTAACAAACCCATTCAGAGATGGTTTCTACTAGTGTGAATTTAATAAAATATCGGCCATATCTTGAAGAATGCTCTGCAATGAACAAGACCAGGAGACCTTTGGAAAATACAGGCAGTGTTCATGAAAACAATATCGAGAGAGTGGATGTTAATAAGGGTGCAGAGTCAGGAAAAAAACCACTAAAGAAACTTGGTTAAAATTGAATACTTATAAAAACTTTGGATTTACAATTACTACAAAGGAGCCAGATAAAAATTATGCAGTATGCATTTAAATAAGTTCCTTTTGAAAAGATTGTCCTTCCAGAAAAAAAAAACAAAAACTATCAACATCGAGGTTATTAATGTAATTAACACTCAGCTATTACAGGTATTTTCAAGATGTTCACAAATGTCAAGACTAATACCTTATTTTTACTCACTTAAACGCATTTTTTGAAGTATCACTTTTCTTTGACACTGAACTCTGGATCTTTTTTCCAGGCATCATTAGAGTCACTTTTGCTGCAATTCAAGCCAGTTTCTCAATAATATTACCCCCCACTGAAATCTAGTCTTAAATAACTGCCTTCAAAAGGTCTAGGTCTCAGTGTCCCAGAATTAAAAATTGTGCTGAAGAAATTGAGTGTAACATGTGAACAGACCTTTTACAGAAGCAAGGATTTATTCAACTTAAAGTCTTAGGCCCTATCTTAAGGGTTAAATGCTAGACAAAAAAATAATATATTTAGAAAAGCTGCAATCATCATAATACTTAGATTGCTACGTGCTGGATGGAAAACCCTTGCATCTTAATTTTTTTTTTCAATGTTGGAAGCTTTGCACAATTCTATCAATTATTTTTCAAATGTAGCTCACAGTAATTTGTTAAGAATATTTCAGAGTCTCTAATGGTGAGCTATGAAAAGATTTTAAAATCAATGGTCTTTTACAATCAAGAAACTTTCTAAGCAAAGAACAGGATTTATTTTTGAACTAGGGGTAACTAATCTAAAAAGGAAAGATAGTGGCAAATCGTAGATGGGTTCCATCTGAAAAGATTTAGGGATTCATTTTTGTTACAAAGATATTTGTCTCTTCTTAACTTTTTAATGAAGCTACAGTCTTTTTAATTCCAGGTAAGAAATGGTGGTTTAAACCTGAAAGAGACATGTGGACATCCAAAGACTAACTCAGAATGGATTAAATATGAAGGATGGAGTAAAATATGAAGGATTCAGGAACAAGTGTCCTCATATTGAGTATGAATTTTAAAGAAGACAACAATGAACTAGTATTTTCTCAGGTGCCCGAAGAGATCAGTGTGCATTTATTACTGTTGAAGCGTTGAGCTCATCCCTTCCAAGAAAATTTCTGAATCTGGAGGGTTTTAAGCATCAGGAATATGATAGTGAAGAGTATGAGAATACAAACTTGGTGAATAATTTAAGAAATTCTGCTATTATTTCTAGTAGAGATAGTAAAGCAGTAATACTATCATACAAGTCACTAGTGAGACCACACCTGGAATTCTGTGACCAATAACTACAAAAATTCAGACTGGCAGATTCCAGAGCAAGACTGCTGAAGCAACTGGAAAAGATGTTTAAGAAATCCTAGCAAAAAGAAAAAAAAAAATCTTTAGGAACGATAACATCAAGTTTTATAATTGTGTTTAGGCAAAAACAGGAAGCCAGTAGAAATTTTAAAGGATGACTGTCATCCAGTATCAAATTTAGCATCAATATAAACTGACAGTCAAAACCCACATAGAATATGAAAGAATTTAGCCAAACTTCTGAATAATATCTTAAAAAACTTTTAAAATGTGAGACAAGACTAGACCTGACAAGGATCCTAGAGTTTTCCAGGTGGAAGCCTGAAACATTCCACTACACATGGAGTCGCATGGAATGACATGGATTAAGAAGGATTATGAAGCAGCAAAAAGCAATCCTAGAAATTAAAACTTGTGCTTTATGTTTTAGCATAATTTTTAGTTAACTGATTCCTTTAAAGCTTCTGCTAGACAAAGCAGAAGTGACTGTTGTTGCCCTCAGCCATCATTTGGCTCCATGAAAAATAACAAGAGGTTTGCCTTTCTCCAAAGCATCAAATACAGATGACAGAAACAAGAGGCTTCTCCTGTTCATTAGTATGAATAAATGGGGAAAAAAACCCAAAACAATGAAAAAGGTGTCAGGAATAAGTTTCACCATCTAAGATTAACAGAACCTCCTGAGTTTGAAGGGTTCGAAAGAGCAGAGCCTACTGTTGATGCATGTCTGCCTTCCAGGTGAAAACATTCAGATCCCTAGTATTGTGAATACCCAAGAAAGCAGGTTTTTGAGTCTTTTGAGTTTTTCAACTGAAAGCATAAAATTTATTAAGAGCTTTTGAGATGGATGTCATGCTTTGCAGTATGCGTCAGGGTACAACGATAACACAATAAGCATTCTCATATTCCCTTGCCATTTAATATGTAGTTGCCTCCTTTCACCTCCTGTCATTGAGGGCAGAACAGAAGGACTCGGAATATCTCAGGCAAAGAAACAGAAATCTCTATTTTTTCCTTCTGCTTTGTCTTCTTTATTTGACACATGCAAGTGTAAGACAGTAGTCAACTGCACTTTAGGTGTTTTACAGTTAAGAAAGCCTGTACTGACTTCACTTAGCTAAATAAAAAATTTATTATCCTGAGGGGATAAATACTGATGAAGTTGTCTCCATGCAGCCTGGATAAATTTATTTCCCCCTGCAGTCTAAATCAGGTAAAGTTGTCCCAAACGTTAGCACTTTCTACCTGTGAACAGGCAGATATTTCTTAAATAAATTGCATAATTTTCATTTACATTCATTATATTCACATTATTTATATTTTTTAAAAAAATAATTTTTTTTTTATACTAATAATGAAAAGACAGACATTAAAATGCTATTTTTCCTCACCCATCTTCCAGGCTCAGGTTCTCTCCATCACTCCCAACTCTTATCTTCACTCCATGTGGTGATGGGTGGCAGTCATGGTCTGCATCCTTCCCTGGTGCTCCTTCCTCTCCACACTTCTCCTCAGCCCTAGTGTGGGTCCACCACAGGCTACAGCCCTTTGGGAATGTCCATCTGGGCTAGCACAGCTCCTCCAGAGAGCACCATCTTCTCCTCTTCTTCTGACCTTGGGGCTTGCACACCTGTTCCTTATTCTTTTTAATTCCCTCCTCTTCTCTCTGTCCACTGTTGTCAGCCCTTTCTTAAACACTTTTTCACACAGGTGCCACCAGTTTGGCTGAGGGGGCTCAGCTGTGTCCTGTGGTGAGCCAGCTGGAACCAGTTGTGACCTCCCAGAGGCTGCCCCTGCAGCCCCTCCCAACACCTCACCAGTAAACCCAGTACTTAACCTGGAGGAAGTTTAGTACAGAACGTTATAATCTGACCACTTAACGAAAAAGGTAGAAAGTCAGGAGGGAACACAAATAACAAGAACTTGGGTCTCTTTTCTTTCTAACCGAAAATGTTCATTATGAGATGGTAAAACCACACATTTTCCATTCAAGGCGTGGAGTTAACCTCGGGTTCCAGCTACGGGAGCACCCAGCCAAACTGGTTTCAGAGCACAATAGGTGGGATGCAGGGAGTTGTCATCCCACCCAGCTTCATCTCCACCTTGACTCCTCTTTGTGGAGGTAATTTTTGGGGAGCTGCAAAAAGGCTCAGCCTGGGGTTGTCTCGAGATTGCATCACGATAAGAACAGAAACCGAATGGAGTCTTAGCTCCCTTAAAATGCCCTGAGTCCCATCCCACCACTATTCCCATGACTTTGAGTGCTTCACATCACCAAACTGGCAGCAGAGACTTAGCTATCACACCACCAGAGGTAAATATCCCAGGTAGTGTAATCCACTCCGGCATAATCCTGCACCCCCACCGAACCAGGGAATATAAACCGCAAGGTTTGGGGAGAAAAACGGGGAATCTTCCAAGGATACAGCTGGCCTGTAGGAGATTCATCTCCCCGCCTTGTCCAGGACGCTGTACAAGGTAACTTCCCAGGGACTGAGCGACCTTACCTGAGAGAGAGGGTAAGTGACCAAGAAACATACATATGGTATATGGTATGCTATTAATTTTGTGATTGATGCACTTTTTTTTAAGGTATTGTGGTGCTTGTGGTTTGTGTGGTTAATTGTTGGGATCACTTGTAGGTTGCAATAGCATATTTCAACAAATGCTTTTAAATTGAGATAGTGTAATCGCCGTTGTACACATAGAACTTGCAATAGTGACATATTGGACCCGTGAGTGAAGGCCAAATAAATTGTTAATTTGATCCTCTCAGTGAAGTCCTTTTTCCCATTTCGTCACATCAAGCTACCCAAAAATTATGTCCACCCATGAGGCAGCATGCTTTCCATTTTAGGTCTGCCCTCAACATGCTTTTAGATCTTTGGGTCTTAATATCTTCTGATATTAAGATTAATATTATTAACGATTAATATTATATTCGGATATCTTCATATCTTAATCAGCATGCAGACACAGAGCCATCAGAGTTTTCCGTTGCTGTATTTTCCTCCTAGAAACAAAGCACAATGATGGACCAACTTGCATTTCGTTGAGGAGGTATTACCCACAATTGCGTGAAGTATAGAACATAATTCAGTTTGTGAGCCTGTGCCTAAAAAAGTAGATATTGAGGCGCATTCCAAAATTCTAGAAGCTGATTTTCTTCTGTTTTCCAAACAGCCCAAATGAGCATTGTGGTATTTCTGCCATGGCAGGGCACTGCTAATACTCCATCTAAACTCCGTGGTTATCAGAATTGGATTTAGAGTTGCAGCTCTGATGCTGTACTGCTCAGCATTATTTTCATTCCTGGATGTGTATTATGCCATTAATATATTTCAGAATTCTAAGGAAAACAAAAATATGGGCGTGCTGTACCATTTAGCTGACATGACACACCCTCCTGGTCAAACGGAGCAGCTTCCCAGAACGGATCCATGTAAGAACAAAATGTCACTTCTGAATGGGATGGAGGGACTGGAATGATGTCAGCAACAGCTATTTATTTCTCCAGACAGTACATTGTGAGAGCTAGTACATTTTAAGGCAAAGCTACCTCTATGATTTCTTTTCCTATCAACTTCTTCGGGCAGCATAACTTAGAAAAATAATTTTCTTTTTTTTTTTTTTTGTTAAAAAACAAGGTAATGAGTGAAATTTATACCTTCATTTTGTGTTTGCATTGTATTTTCAAAGGAGCTTTAGAGGGGTTTTCTTTTATTTATTCAGGGCATTATATACTTTGAACGAATGATATTCTTTTTGCCGTGGTTACTTACTTTAATTTCTGTTTGATTTCCCCGGGGCAGATCTTTGTTTGTAAATATTTATCTGGATGCTAAGCAGGGTTCTAAGACAGCTTTCAAAAAGTTCTTTGTCCCTCTTTTCATACCTTGCTCATAGTTACAATATTCTTTCTCAAACAGTTGTGATATATGTAATCCTGAAAGCTGCCTTGAGCCCTGAAAGAAGCTTGTTGGAGCTTATCAGCGTGGATTTGGAGGAGATGTATAACCAGCTCTACACATGATTACAATCTGGATCTGTATATTTACTAAACCACCTGACTCCCCCGTCCTCAGTAAAAAAAGTCTAATTTTTTAGCACTGGAGCAAAATATGCAGCATCAGAGCCTTACTTAGGAAAAAAGTGCCTTAGAAAAATTTTAATTTGAGTAAACGATAACATCTTTTTCTTCATACTGACATAGGTACTCCTTGTACCTGCTGTGATGACCCGCTTTTTGTCCATGAATTGTGACAATCACTCACCAGCAGCAGAGGTACAGACCTTTAAATGGAGGTCGCTGTGCTATTAAAATAATCTGACATTTCGCAGCATCTTAGACTGCTGGCTTTAGTGAATGATAATCAGTGCTTTTAAAGGTAACATCAAACTCAGCTGTGGGGTTAAAAATTAGGAAATTTAGACAGCATTTTTGTTTTCCACCTTTTTGTCCTGTTGAGCAAACCCCAGAATAAACCTAAGAGGTGCAAGATTCTCTCTGAATCTTCTCGACAGAAGAAGGGTTTTTTCTGGGCTTCTGGCATTCCCATTAATATCAAGCTTTCATATGACATTATTTCTAATAACTTTAAAATGCAACTAGAAGCGTAAACAATATTGTTGGACTAGTGCTAAGTTTGCAGACACAAGAAAAAAAAAATCTACAGAGATGTCTTGGTAACTTGGTAATTAGTTTTAGCTATTTGATATCAGAAAGGTTTTCTGCAGAAAGAATAAGGACTTATAAATTATGTATAATTATTTTAGAATAGGTACACTATGTCTATATGAAGTCCAGGTTCAGTTTGTAAATTCCTGGATGTACAGAAAATATTTTTAATAAATGCTTTACAATCCCTAGTAATGCAATTAACTAATTACTGGGAGCAATTACTTAGAGATGTAAATATGTACTACTTTGTGAGTTTGTAAGTTTGCACTTATAAATATTAAATCACATAAACAAAGTTCTATCTTCAGGCTAACTTAAATACATTAAAAGAATATTCAGAATCAATCTGGAGACTAATTCTGCTGTTTCATTGCTTTTAGATATTTTAGGCTGTAGCACAGAATATTTTTCATAGGGTGCACAGAGGTAGAGCACAGAATATGCTAATGTTCATGACTTGTATTGTGTACCTTGTAATTTTCTTTCAATATATTGCTCCAATAACTTTCACTAAAACATTTTGTGCAACAACTACAACTGACTTAAAAACCAAAAAGTATCCAACGAAGCCACTCGAAGCTACATGATGGTAAATTTTCTTCCTACATATTTTCACAGTGTGGATTTATCATTAACATGAATTTAGTAGATTGGAATAGAATAATGGAATAATATAAATTCTTAGGATTAAAGCTATAGAACTGAAATAGGATTAATTGACAACTGAAGAGCTGCATAGCAAATGTCTTTTGTTTTGCCAGACTAAGATGGAGAGACAGAGGGAGAGATTTCAGAGGAGGTTAAAGAAAAGCAGAACTGGATATCTTCTAACAAAGACAAAGCAAAGGAAAAGAATAAATTATTCAAAAACAATCAAAAAATGAGCAATTTCTACAAGTAAATAAGGTATTAATTAATGGATAAGAACATCCTGATGCTCAGGCTCAACACTTAACAGAGAAAGAGCTGAATTCTTTACTCTGGTATGGAGTCAGATCCTTTTGGAGGACACGGTTAAATAATGTGGGCATCTGAAACCAAAAAATTGCATGTGATCCTTTATTATTTACTGTAACACATGGGTTCTGCTGGTAAAATTGTAACAGTAATAATTGACAAATGCAGTAAACCACACAAGCCATTCAAATACACATTAATAACATGTGTTGATTTACCAAAGTACGTTCTGAACACTGTTCCTTAGCCTGTCAAGATTTTGTCTGTGATCCTGCCCAAGACATCAAATTTCTTTAAATCTCTGCTTTACAGATATAAAACTTCGTCAGAATATTTCTAAGCATTTAATATTTCATGGATTCATCAGTATATGGGAGATGCGCAGAAGTAGAGCTGACAGGAACAGTTTATTTGAGTAATTTGATTAAAATTTATGGTTTATGTCTAATGTGCTTAGAAAATTTTAGGAGTATAACACAATAGAATTATTTAAACAAATATTTTTAGTGGGGAGGTTATACTGGTTAATTAGTCTCTAGTTATAAAATAATTTTGTAATGGTAGTTCCCATGTGAAAAGAAAATAATAAACAAAACACAAAACAAATAAGACCCAAACCCCAACCAACCAAACCATTTAAACCATAACAACTCTGTCTTTTATTTATTCTGTTTATTTTTTGGAGGAACTGGTAGTCACCATATTACCAGCAAATATTAAAACAGGTATTTATAAGGCATTCTAACTCTAATGTAATCTCTAATCAACTGTTGAATTTTACTTTTGTTTTTTCACTTCTCTCTCCTTTCTGAAGTTCATACATTCAAATTTTTCTGCCTAAATCAACCGAAGAATGAAATTTGCAGTTCCGTGGCTGAGTCTCTGAAGGAAGGACTAGTACAGCTACAAAGACAATGGGTACGTTGTGACCATGTGCTCCACCACCAAACATCAACCACCTTCATCTCCTGTCATCCTGCCCAAGCGATAACCACCCATGGTGGTCACAATGGGTGCACCTAGTCATGATGACTCCATCCAGCCCAACGTGGTTTTGGGGAGACACGTAACACCGCTATAGCCAAGGGCTAACTTGAGCAATAAGCAATACTGCTACTGTGGTAGTATGCAAATATGACCATAGGTCAGTCATTTTACCCCCACATAAAGGATTGATTGCACATATATAGTCCTTTAGACATGGTTGACCAAGTCTGGGACTAGCATTGGATCCAGCTGCAACCAGACTCCTCTCTGAGAAGGAGTTTAGAAAACCAGGGGGTCCTTTCTGAACCTCGACTCAATGGGAGGGTCACCCTGAAAGTTCTGTCTGACCCTGTCCTCTGTGCTGTAAATAACCAAGAGTGCCTTGCCATCCAATCTTCTTAAAACGCTGTTGCATTGACTATCAAACTTTGTTAAATCATTGTTCTGTATCAATAAATACATTACTGCTTCCCTCTTACGAATGAAGAGCGTCACTCCACCCATGACATACTTGCAAGCTTCACTGTCAAGTATTAATTATTTTTATTTGCACTTCATTCGCAGTTAATTTAAAAAAAAAAAGCCACAAAGGAAAAAAAAATACAACACCCTGTAAAGCTCCACTTTTGAAGACCCTGCTGTTTGCAGCTGATGTTGGTTTGTCTTTTGTGTTGTCAAATTTGCATGTTATATGTACCAAAAATAAAAATCTGCTGCCAAGTCTAAGTAAACACATTCCACAAAATACCACTTAATTATAATGACAAGCAAAAGGATCCGGAAAAGCAGAATTAACTTTGAGAAGTTTGGTTATCATTCAATAATAAAATGTACTAATAGAATAGAGGGTTTCCAGGGTTTCCAAACTTGCTGTTCCTTTCTGTTCCTTGAAACTGGACTGGGAGAGACTGGACGTCTTTTGGGCTATGACATCTATCCTAGGCGTGAAGATTGTGTATCCCTTGAAAGTGAAGATCTGAACTTACTTTTTTTTTTAGAGATTCAAAGAGTAGCTGAGTTAACACAGCGTTATTGAATGGATGATACATTCTACATTCCTTTAATGGACAAAGGGAATGAATGAAAAATGAAAATAGGAAACTTCTTAAGGCATAGAAGAGTGTTTCTGGGAAGCTGAAATATCAGTATACAGATTAACTAGCTTGATTAAAATTTTAGAGTATTGTAGTAGCTGAAGAAGTTCCCCCTTGGGTGAAATTCACTGCATTCCTGCGGCAATAGTTCATGGTACGTGGCTTTGCATTTTAAGTATATACCAAATGTAAGTATATACCAACTAATGTGTTATGAAATCACTCCCCAGGAGGATGTAATAAGTTACTTCGAAGGTGTCTCCACCATATATTCATCAGTGATTGTTTCACCTCGTATTCCTTTCCAAGCAAGTGGCTGAGTATACCAAGGAGCAAAATCTCTGCCTATGGGGAGAGGCCATATGACATGTATACATTAGTCCAGTCCTGCTTCCCTCTGTAGATACTGAAATATCCTGCCTGGATAATGAGAGCATACATTTATTTTTTCATTCTTATTACTGCTACTAGTATTATTTCCTAGCTGTAATGTATATATATTGTTTTACTTTAGAAGGGAGGTGAAATAAACCATTGAATATCTCTTCCTCTGAGTCTGATTCAAATTTGATACCGAATTTGATTCAGTATGAATTGATTTTACCCTTTATTAATATGTACTGGTTTATTCTCCGTCAGAACTTGACATCCAGCATTCTGTCATCATATTCCCTTGGGACATTGTTGCTTTTCTTCTCCCACCCCTTGATTTTACTCATGCTCTAGCTCTAATTTTTGCTTGCTCTTTTAGAGGGAGCGTCATGTGTTGCATCACCCCCATTCTCTTTGAAAATTCTGTTTTCTCCTTTACTGGACATCCAGCTTATCAGGAAAGGTAAAAGTGGAACAGGAAAAAAAGTTGAAAGCTTTACTGTGCCTTCCGTACTGCTTTGTGACCTTTTTCTCTACCTTTCCTCCTGGTCACTTAAATTAATACTGAGGAGTGCTCTCGAATCGAGGGAACTCTAAAATACTGCTCATCTATATATTTGTGTAAGGCAGGTGTTTAATTTCCTGGCTGAAACAATCATGATAAACCTTTGTCTTTATCACAAGTAAAGCCAAAAAAAAAAAAAAAAAGACAATTTCAAAAAAATGTGCTATCAAATTAGAATTAGTTTTATTGTTTCCTTTTAGGTTTGCTTTCAGTGAAAGCATGACATCTGAAAGAAAATGGCTTACTCTTTAAATCTGGTTGTTTGGGTTTTTTTTAAACAAGGAATGATAGTTAAAACCAATTTGGACAGCAGCAGAAGTTGAAGTATATTCATAAGAGGAAATAAACATGCATTTGTTTGTAAGGAAAAGAAATGTGGTCTTCTAATGCTAAAATTGTATGTAATTTTATAAGGCTAAACTACCAAAAAAATAAAATAAAACCCAGTTAAAATATGGGATCCACAGATCTCATATTTTACCAGGATGGTAAAAATCATGCGAATTCTTGCAGCTCAAAACTAGACTGACCTGAATTTTTTCTGCTGACGTGATTGATTCTTATTTGTTTTGCCTGCTGGAACCAAACACTTGTCGCTCTGCGTAGCCGTAGAGCCAAAAGGAACAGCTCATGGAATACAGTAAGTGCTATCTCCAGTCAGGAAGTCCCTCCTGTGATAGTTAAGTGCCAAAAAAAAAAAAAAAAAAAAAAAGATGATCTGCAGAGTGGAGACAAGAAGTACATAGAATCCCTGAGTATCTGAAACTGCCAACGAGACAAATTGTTTTTCTAAGCAAGCGCCCAAGAAACCCATTAGTAGCACTTCCACTTGGAAGCCGAGATGAATGCACCATAAGAGCACGGTCTGTTTGTAGAGCAGGCCCGTGGCAGGCGGTGACATTGTTGGCAGCGGCAGCGTGACGAAGGAAATTGAGAAAGGTTGTCCTAAGTGTAGAGATAACTAATTCAGTACCATTTAAGGGAGCTGCGTCGGTGGCCGGATTGAGTTTTACACACACACCCCCCTCAAATCCTGCACAGCAAGAGCCCGGTACTGCAGAGCTTCTCCCATTTTCCCTATGCAACCTATTTTTCAAATGAATGGTGGGACCCCACCTGGAGTCCTGCGTCCAGCTCTGGAGTCCTGTACTGGGTCTGGTGAAGAAAGGGTTAATTTCTTCCCAGGACCTAGCAGGGACTCAGGTATTCCATCCCATGTGG
>JAOQGH010000032.1:60585236-60626317 GCA_025769975.1 Gallinago jamesoni
TTAGATTAGATATTAGGAAGAAATTCTTTCCTGTGAGGGTGGTGAGGCACTGGAACAGGTTGCCCAGAGAAGCTGTGTCTGCCCCATCCCTGGAGGGGTTGAAGGCCAGGCTGGATGGGGCTTTGAGCAACCTGGTCTGGTGGGAGGTGTCCCTGCCCATGGCAGGGGTGTGGGACTGGATGGTCTTTAAGGTCCCTTCCAACTCTAACCATTGTATGACTCTATGGTTATATGAATGTCAGGATGTAACAAATACATTCAGCTTCACTGGAGAAATACCTTTGCCTGATTGATGTGTCTGTTAATGAGGTCAGTCCAGAAATGGATTACACTAAACAATGAGAAAACCTCCTTTTCCTTTTTGGTTTATCTTTCACCCAACCTTCACAGGAATTTTATCTATGGGCTGTCATTCACAATATTCCTGATATTTAACAGCTAATTAGAAGTGAAAATTGAAGACATATTTCAGATAACTTCCAGCTATCTTCAGTTTTAACTCTCTTCAAAAAAATACCAGCACTCAAATTGTTCTCTATTTGTTTACGCATCTTTTTGCAAAGGTCCTAGATCACTTGGATAGGTAGCTTCTATATAAATTCAATCATTGCTGCTTGTTTTTCTGACAGCTAAGAAGGATGTGATATTGTGTGTGTTTACATTGAAAAGTTATCTTCACAACTAAGAGGGTAAGAAAATTCAAGTTTCACCCTATAGGTTTTTTCTCATTAAAAAAAAAAAAAAGCCCAAACCAAAACAAATGTCATTATAAACTTAGCCCTCTAAATCTATGACTTTCAACTTTGTATTCCAAGTGGGAAAAAAATTTCCAAACTATTCTGAAAGGATCAAATTAATGTCCCTTCTAGATTTTTCCTTTATAAATTAGTCAATATTCATAATATGTCCACTAAAATCATGTTTGTGTTTGATTTTTAATCATATTAAGCCAATTTATTTCTCAAGCTTATAGCAAAGTTCTTGCTTGGTTCTATAGGACCTGGTGACATAATTTCTGTACATTTTCATGGAATAACAGGTCTTTCACAATGTTTAACAGATGATTCAGAATTTGACAAAGTATAAAAAATGGAACAATTTTCTCTGCCATAGAGGAAAACTTAGATACTCATTCAACGAAAACATAGAAGAAAACCCAGCTAAAAGTTCTTAATATATACAGATATATATCCATATAACCATTTTTAAGCATATGTATTTCATATTTTTTAATGACTTTGAGTTTACTTGTCTACAGATCTGGAAGAAAATAAAAAAATAATACTCTATTTCACTGATTGTAAGGCTGAAGCAGAGAACGTAACTGACTTTCTACAAGTCACCGAACAAAACTGCAAATGCAATCTATTTCTGTAAGACACGATCTATAGATATCTATCACTCTAAACATAAATAGATATGATACATATATCTAGGTAGATAGGTATATTTATATATCAGGAAGTTTTAGCTGGGCTTTGTTTCTCATATATTATGAAATACATATTCTTTTATGTCTGTATACATATATAGGCATAATTATGCTGCTAACATAGTACCATTTTTTAAGTCAATGTGTACTTTTTCATGGTCTCACAGACAATGGCTTCGCAAAGTCATTTCTCATTCTTCAAAAAAAAAACCATGATCACTAAAAGATACAGTCAGTCAATAGTGTGTGGAGGAAGCCTGTACTGCAAGTAGCATATTTGCAATACTAACTCCTTGATTTTGTTTCTTGTTTGTCAAGAGATATTAAACTAGAAGGATCTCCACAACCACGCCTGAACACTCCGGTAGGAATAGTTTCCTCAAGGATCTTCCTGGTTGCTTTGTCTGCCACCTAGTGTCAAGTAAGCTGAGCATTTTGGTACCGAGGGTTTTATTAATATTTATTTACTGGTTGTGAATCAGTTGGAGCTTGACATTGAAGGAAACTTCTAAGATTCAAGATAATACTAAATGCAAACCAAAATACATTGGGGTTTGATCCAACATCTTCTGAAGCTTCTATTTAATCTTCCAAATGTAAATTTTGAAAGGACAAAAAAAAAGGAAGGGGGTAAAATATATCAGTCAACATGATTTTAAGTCCATTCTGAAATACACAGGGGGACAAAGAGGAGCTTATAGGATTAGTATTTTATTTCAGGGTTAATTATATCTGATTACTGATAAGATGCATTTTAGATATTGCACAATGATTGAAATATCTGCTCCATGGCTGCCTGTAAAAGTGGTGAGATGGCCTTGATGACTCTGGTCCCTGTATATAATAATACATCCCCAGTATTTATTCTGTACATGATCTAGTCTCACCTGCTGGTTAGTTATGAAGAGTTTTAGATGTTGATGATCTTGTAGCCCAGGCACTGAGCTCTGCAATGTCAAAGCTCCTCCCAGGCTTAAAGGGTCTATGTCTCTTTTCTCTTGAAACTTGTATTTTCTGCCTTTCTCTTGTCCCTCTCCAGTGCATAGAAAACTGGTCTTTTGGGAAGCCCTGAAAAATTGAGGACAGAGAAGTATCTTCAGTCAGAAAATAGCTCGAGGGTGCTCAGCTGCAATGTCTAAAGGGCTTTCTCTTCCTTTGCAGCAGGCAGCTGCAGAGATTGATCTTGATCTGACAGAAGGTGCCCAGTACAGAAAGCTTGATATGTTTTCTTTGGCCAAAGAAGGACATCCTTTGGTTGGCGCATGTCAAAATAGCAACCATCTTCTGAGCTTCATCAGGTCATTCTAATAGGTTCATGAAGAAATAAATTGAATCCTTTGTCATGTTCTGTGCCTAAGCTATCCAAAACACTTCATTCTGATTTTTGTGAAAGCGTCCTTTTCAAAGGACTGGGCTTCCACTTGTTATTTTTGGATCAGAAGTCCATAGTGCAAATATTCTTTAATTGAGCTTCCTTTTGAGCTTCCAAACACAGAATCAGCCAGCCTCAGGACTTGATGCATGTAAAAATTTCCTCTTTTAAGTCTGGAAGTGGTATGAGTAACCAAAGATTAGAATGTATCTTTCTGAAAACAAAATGTGATTTATTTGCACACAGAAGGGGTATTTACTGATGAAAAAAATGGATACCCATGTTCTCCCGCCTATGCTTGGTATTTCCTTCACATGTAGATGGACACAATTGTCCCTCTCTCTATTCTGGTCTTCTATTAGACCATTTTTCTTGCTGTATTCACCGTCCATCAGACTGGTTCAGACGACAGTCACTGACAACTCCCCCATGTCCCATGCTGCAGGATAGAGCTGAGAGAGCCTTTTGTTTTGGGCTGTGTTTTTAACTGCTATGAAGTGGTGAAGCCCTAAAGTCAGTTTTCCCTGTCCATCATAGTGGCTTCTGTGTTCAGATGACTGTCAATCATCAGTCCTTATAATGTTTTACATGTTTCCAGATTTTCTACGTTATGGGTGAAATGCCATAGGACAAACAAGTGAGGGCATAATAAAATTTTATTTGACATCAACAAGTGTGTGCTAATTGCCATTGCAATTAACAACTGAGAGTAACATCCCTGAGCTAAAATATTGCACAATTTATTCTACTTTGTTCAAAAGTTTTTCTAAAAAAAAATAGTAATACATTATTAAGAGTAATGAATTCATCTTAACTTTAATTAAACAATTACAGTTGAACATAACCAGAAGATAATTACACATAAAGAGAAATATAACACAATAAAAAATAGTTAAACTAGTACTGTGGGAATAAATATTACTTTGAGGATCTGTAAGCATGGAACATTTGCTTACCATCAAGATTACACATGGATCCAAACAATGTAGCTCTATCTTAAAGGAAAGTGCTCTTCTAGGAGATTTCATTGCACTCTGACTTGAAAAAAAGAACTTAAAATATTCAGTCGTCAACAGAGGATACACATATTTCATGTTTAAAAGTAAACCAACCATAATATTGAAGTAGTTAGGAAAGATCTTATTTTACCATAGTCTTAGGGTTTTTTTCTCAGTTGACAAAAACTGCAATTCCAATTGAGCAGTAGTACTTGGCGCTCACAGCAAAGTGGAAAACAAGGGTGAAAACAAAGATTAGGACTATTTCTGTTGAGTTCAAATGTAGACAAAGCCGTCGTCTGGGTACTGTTAATGAACAGACCCCGGACTGAATTGTGCCATGTTCACAGAAAAGGATGTTTGCAAGTGGGACTTTGGTGGTCTTTGCCTGAATACACAGAGTGTTGGGCTACTTCACCGAAGAGTAGCTTCAAAGGCTCACCCACAACAGAGATCCATTAGCCCAGCAAGACCACAGTCCTGACTCTGCAGCTTTTAGTTTAGATTTTGGTTGCATCTGAGCATGTGTATTTTGCAGTCTTCTGCAAAAGGTTTCGCAGACGTGCCTCAAGAGCGGTTTTATTTACCTGTGTCACGAGAGAGTGGCTTTTCCTATGCAAATTCCAATAGCGCTGCGTTTTTGCAAATTCCAAAATCCAATTCTTATGAATGAGAAAATAAGGATACACCCCCAGCGAAGAACATACAGGATACGTTTGCTTAAAAGTTCTCCCTCAGAGCCTTGTTTCTTTTCTTTTCTCTTCCATTTTAACTACCATTAATAAAAGAAAATTAATCTAGGAAAAGGAAATGCATTAATGTTGTTTTAATGATTTGCCTTTAACCCTGGAAAGTAAGAAAATTCAAAGATAAGGCTTCCAATTAATCTTTAACTTGTAACATAAAAGCACTGATTTCAAGCCTTAACAACGTTGCAATTACGAAGGCGCAGGGGGAATGTACTTGTGGACACAGTCAAAGTCTTAATCCTACGTCTGTCTGGCTCTTCTGAATTTATTAGAGCTTTAAAATTTAACGTCGTTTCCGTGGATGATATAAACATATGTGTTCTTGACCCACTTCGAAAAACAACCACAAGTGAAATACCATTTGCATTAATCATTCAAGAGCCTTGCAAAAAGATTGCATCTCAAGAGATGGCTTTTCCACTGAAGTTTACACCATTTGGCTTGGTTTCATTACTTTTTTTACGTATATTGAATTGCAGCTGCTTGTTGTTCAGAGCACTGGGTTTTGAATTTATTCCCATTATTTAATTCCAAAGGTATACGTTGTCACTTAATATCCTGAAGAGAAAAATTAATTTCTAGGTAATTACAGTTTTACCCTGACAACTACAAAAATTTCATTGTAAACTAATAACTTGCAAATTAAATTCTATTTTTACCCTTTAATCACTATGTAATAGAATGATGAAGGAGATCTTAGTACCATATTTAAATAATAAATAGATGCAACAACAATTTTTCACACTTTTTACTGGATTTCTTTATTGAATTTTTTATGGGAATAGGGATCCACAGTTGTGGTTCTTCTTGCAAGAATAAAACCTAAGATTATTATGTATTTGTAGAATTTACTTTTTCTAATGTTACATTACACTGGAAATATAGCCCTAAGACAACAGTAGCATTTAAGGAATCATCGTAAATTAAACATGGAATTCATATATCTGGTTGTTAGCCAGTTATAGAAGTTAGCAAAATTCATCATTTCTACACCACAGTTTCGTCATGGATCTAGCTCTGAAATCCATTACTCATGAGGAACAGATTTAAATGAAGTTTGAACATTTTAAAATCCATACTTTACATTTACCTGCCATGTGAAATAAAAAGTATGAGGAGACTGAAAAATATTGATAGTTGAATGTTTGAGCTCAACCTTAGGAATCTGCATGATCCTTGATACCTCAACACTTATGTCAAATAAGGCAAATATCCTTGATTCTTGAACTGAATACTAATTCCATTTTTTTACTTAGTAGAAAACCAGATAAAAATCTAAGATTGTAAAAGCAGGTGATGCAGAAAATTTTAAACTAAATATGAAAAATGCAAATTGTCAGGCGTAAGTCTTCACTATTATACTTGAATTAGTGAAGCTCAGTGCCTTCAGAAGGGTCTCTGGAATGTTAGTGATTGCAGTATTAGTTCAGTGTGTTTCATCAGAAGTCCTTTCTCAAAACTAACAGGATCAGTAATATTATCCAACATCATTATTTTCAGATACTTCCTGGCCTAAGTTATTTTCTACAGGCATTTATCAACCTGTTAAATGAGGACATTTTGAGCCACAATTTTCTTTGGAAATGAAGTTGGACAAGTCCGTTTTATTTTTATGGAAAATGTATATTGTATGTTGTTTTGCTAGTGTTAAAATACTCGACACCTTTTCTTCGAAATGGTCTAGCACCTGCCTATTTTGGAACAAGGCCTTGGAATTTGGTGGGAGGAATGGGGCTTTGTGGCAAAACTATAGACTTGAAAACAAATTCTGCTAAGTTTGGAGAAATCATACGCATGCAAGAACTGTTCAAGCTGCTGAGTACTATGTAGTGCTTACCTAATAAGTTTCTGACTTTTTTTCCCTCAATAAAGATGTTCTTATCACAGCTCCAAGTGTGCTCAGACTGTGTGTACACCAAAAGATGCAGGAAATGAACATCCATCTCAGAGGTAGGAGAGAACAGGGGGATTTTTCCTACTCTCTGGATTAAGCCCCAGTGCATGAATTAGAACATGACAAGCTGCTTCTCCTGTACCTGATTTACCATCCACAACGCCGATAAAAAGAAATTAGGAAAAATTAATTGAACGTTTCACATTTAGTATAGTTTCACAACACCCACGTGAGACAATGGAACGTCAGGGGCAGTTGTCAGGTAAGGAAAAGAAACACAAAATTTAAGAAGCAGCTATAAATTTAGGGTAACCAAATCCGGTATTCATTACACGGGTTTCAGAGGGCTTTGTGTTATCTGGTGCTTCATGTGTTCAAAACAGATCTCATTTCAGTGGCAGCTGAGAGTCCTCAGCAGTCCAGATTTCAAGATCTGTCAATATGTTGTTACTAAAAAGATGAGTATAAACTATTTTCCTAGGATAACAAAAATCCTATGTAGGAGACAAAAGGTATAATTCCAGTAGTCTAAGCCAATAGCTGCTTTTTTTCTTCATTTTTTACATGTTCAATCTTAAAACTAAATCATGCAGCTTTGTTTTCAAATATGAAACATGACCCAGCTGAAGGTAAAAACTTATGAACTAAACTAACCTAAATTATATTTCTTCAGTGGAGAATAAATGAGGTGGTGCCTGACATCTCCTGTTTGAATAAAACTGTGGAAATCGCTAAAAGCCCTATAGATGATGACTCAACCCCAAAGCATGAAGGATGCTGCTGTAGCTTGTCTTTTCTCAGTAGAAACTGCCTGGTACAAGATCTTTTGGAGCTGGAGAGAATAAGAGCCACCCTGCTGGATGATGGTAGTATGAATAGAGGACAGCTGGCCTGGTCAAGATATTCCCATGAAGGCTATGAAGTGCTGCCAAACATATTAGCCACACATCCAGCTGCTTTGTAGTGAAGCCACAACACTGTTGGATTTTTTTTTTTTTTCCACGTTCAAAGAAAATGTGACTCCCTGAATTAGCATCTTTCTTCTTCTCCAGTCAGTGCCGTGTTTTCTTCCATTACTAATGGTACCATCAGTGAAAATGTGCAATGGTGTGAACAGAAAAGCACCGCTTTTAGCCTGGAGTTATGTTACTATTAAAGCAAAAAGTTGGTACATTGTGAACATCATTTCTGGCTCTCCTTTTGATTTGCGTCTCTTAAAAAATGGTTGTTCGAGTAACAAGAATCAGTTGTACTAAACCCCAAATTCACTTTACCTGATATTATCAGCTAAGCCTTTGAAAGAACATTAGAAACACCTGTATTTTAAATTGCAGCTGATAAAACAGCAAAGCTCTTGCTGAAGATAATGACCTGAAAAGGGATAACATCACAGCAGAATCAGACAGTGCCTTTCAATTGTCTGTTCTGCCATTTGTAAAGAAATGTGCTATTATTTCTTGATTTAAGATTATGAAGAACACTGCTCAGGTAATATTCCCTTCTTTTGGAAAGCTTTTCATGCACAGAATCAGATAAACATGATGTTATCTTCTGAGGCTGCTGAAAACCTATTGAACGCAACAAATTCCTTTTGTCTTTTTAAAAAGTCAAACAGCTTTCTCCCACCCTAAGCACGTGATTTCGAGATCCAAAACTCAGGCCATAAACATAGGTCTCATTGAGTTTTAAGTTGACTGAAAGAAGAAAGACATTGCCTGGGGTTGTCAACACTGAAACAGAAAAAAAAAAATAGGACAAATGTACAATTTATTGAAAGGAATATGTTCATAAAGAAAAAGGGCAGCCGGCTCCTTTGAAGAAACCAGCCATCTATACCTGTTTCAAGGGACATACTGATTTTGAAAATCTATACCTTTAGACAGTAAATGTAATCCTTTTCAATACTTAGAGAGCAGTGATATACTCTATTTATAAAAGATGAACTTATTAATATTTAAAGAAGAGAAGCAAAGGAAAAAAACTAAAGTAAATTCCCTGTGAAATCGTTCAGTGTATGTATATTATCCGTGTGGGTGGCTGTACCTGAATATAAGATGTTTCTTTACACTTATACATGAAGCATAATAGCAAAAAGGCACCAGAGGATACAAAACACAGAAGGAAAGCACAGGTTCCACCTTTACTAAGATCATGATTTTTTTCTTATGCTAAGAAGAAAATAATGGCACAAAACACAGAAATTTTTTTTTCTTTCCTGTTCTTCAGAGAACTGATAATCAGAAATGTTGGAGCAATTTTCTTTTGCACGCTACAGGTTAGTGCTGAGTGAAATGTTCACTACTGAGGGAAAAATGATTCAAATTTCATCAAGCTTTTAGCAATATCTGACCCAGTGAACGGTACTTTTGTCTATTAAAATGCACTTAAATAGCATATGTTATTTCTTCAAAAAGCTAAGTGTTTTCTTCTAATCTCTGAGGCATTTTAAGCACGGGTACAGATAAGTTTTAGAAAATGCTACTTTTTCCTTCTCCTGGATAAGAACTGGTTTTGATTTTCAAATGAAAGACAGATTGCTGCACTTACTGCTCTTTGTTTTAAGAAAAAGAGAGATGTCACATATTAACATCAGAATGGTGTCCGCTATAAGCCTTGCAGAATACTGAAATATTTCCTTTTAGCTTTTTGAAGAAAATTAAGAAATGAACTGGTACGCTATCATTAAAGGCTTTATCCTATGGCTATGAAAGTTGACAAGATCATTGTTCTCAAAGTTCAAGCTCAAGTTACTTTCAAAAGGAAACGAAGAAAGAACAAAGAAAATTAAAACAGGGGCTGGAGGCCAGAATGATTGCTTGAAACTGATAGGTCTAAATTCCAGGAGGCTGTCTCTATGGGAGAGGCGAGGAAAAATCCAGTTCTCAGAAAATTAAAAAAACCAGGGCTTAAATTCCCTACTTCATCAAAGAAGGAGGAGGAGCGTTTCTGAAAACCCCCATCACACCTATATTAAGTTCAAAAAAAACCTCAGAGGTGTGATTCACTATATCTAAATCAGGTGGTTGCCTTTCTCAGGCATTTCCTTCTGCTTGGGACCTAATTTTGCTCAGCTTCTTCTGAGAGGGATACCTAAAGGTGGCTCTTTTAAAGGTAAATGTAGCCCGTTTTTTTTCTTACTTTTTGCTTAATACTTTGTGTCGGAGCGCTTTCCCAGAAATCTGGAGAGGTGGGTTCTGTGCCTGCTTCAGCTGCAGGGGAGGTAACCTTCTACCTTAAGAAAATACTGAAAAGGGTGAAAGGGAAAAAAAGCCTCATACTTAAAACTATCCTCTTTTTCTCTGTGTGTAGATAGAAATGCAAAAATCCCTGAGGACGGAGTAGAATAAGACCTGGACTCTTCTCTGGGAAAGATTAAAACTGAAAAAAATGAAGCCTGGACACTATTAATTGTAATAAATATTTGTGTTGTATTAGGCCACCACTGAAAAAAATAATAATGGAACTATTTGCAGGGAGTAGACCCTCCTGGATGAGAGTATTTAACCCTTTGGAGTTAAATGGCCTCTACTTCTTTCAGTACCGAGCTTCTTTACAGTTCAGTAGAAATGCAAAGGTGGCTTTCCAGAACTTAAAAGACAAGAATGAAAAGCTAAAAAGGAAACTTTTCAGATTTCTCTGATGAGTGCTGCAGGCAGCAAGTGATTGTAGCTGAACAGCACTACAAGCTAAATGATCAGAATTCAGGCTGTTTTTTTTCAGAATTCCCTTGTAGATCTGGGTACCTTGCTCAAGTAAGTACTGGAGCGGGTCCAGAGAAGGGCAACGGAGCTGGTGAGGGGTCTGGAGCACAAGTCTTGTGAGGAGAGGCTGAGGGAGCTGGGGGTGTTCAGTCTGGGGAAGAGGTGGCTGAGGGGAGACCTCACTCTCTACAACTCCATGAAAAGAGGGTGTAGAGAGGCAGGGGTCCATCCCTTCTCCCAAGGAACAAGCGATAGAGCAAGAGGAAATGGCCTCAAGTTGCACCAGGGGAGGTTCAGACTGGATATTAGGAAGAATTTCTCCACTGAAAGGGTTATTAAGCCTTGGAATGGGCTGCCCAGGGAAGTGGTTGAGACACCATCCCTGGAAGTATTTCAAAGACAGGTCGATATAGTGCTTAGTGACATGGTTTAGTGATTTTTTTTTTTATCGGAATTAGGTTGATGGTTGGACTAGATGATGTCAACTAATGCTTTGGTTGCCTATAAGCTTAGGCAGGGCTGTAAAAGGATACACACATCTGGGACAGCTGGTTAGAAATTAGGTAGGATTTCAGGTGCCCTTGATAAGATTTCAGCAGAACCAGCACCATTCAGGAAGTAACTGATTTATTTTTTTTCAAAGCTATTTTTAGAACCAAGCAAGTAACTTGAAGCAGGAGATTAGGTTGTCCTTCAGATTAAGTATATCTAAATCATACCACACAGGCACACAATGAAAGAAGGAATAACGCAGCCCTAGGAAAAAGGAGAATGATTTTATGCATATTTTAATGGATTTTGGGTAGCTATTTTTTCATCTGGCCATGACTCTACTATGAATTTTTCTAATTCTTTCATCTTGAATTTGATTAAACAATAGCACTAATGTATAAGACAATGGAAAATGGGACACAGTCCTCAATCACTTATATTTCGTGGAGTTAGACACTAAAATGAATGACAAAAATTTAAAGGTATAAAACATACATTATACCAAATAGCGGTCTTATTCAACATGTACCTTTCTGAGTAATAATTTTTAAAATTGCCACAATTTTAAGTTTTCAAGTGTGTCTGAGGGGTGACTGCACTGATAAATGGGCACATTCTCCAAAGTCACCAAGCACCTGCATGTCCTAATATTCCTTAAGCATAAACTTTGTTAAAATCAATGCAGGGTTCAAAATGTGTTTTGGTGGATCTCGTCCAACTCTGATTAGCAGTGGTATTCTCCCTTTGCAAAAATTACTCACCTGCTTAAAAATTCCCAAATGCCAGAATGTCAGAAAATGAAAAATGATGGAATCTAGCCCGTTCCCATCTAAGGTATAAATCTTCATTACTTGTTAGCACATATCTGACAAATGCCCTCCCCTGCCCAAAATGTGTAACAATGGCCAAAATTCAATATTTGGGTGATTGTTTTGGATGGAGTCTATAAAATATAGCATTTTTTAATAAATCTAGGATTAGAGTACAAGTTGAAAATCCAACTGGTGTGTCCACAGCATCATTCCAAAGGAGAAATGGGATCAGGCTGACGCCCTAATGATCATCTTCTTCACCACATCTGCTTTACAGTTTCTTTTTTATTAATAAGGATATCTTTCTGTGTCTGCCTGCACTTAGGCAAGTAAGCACGATAAGTAGTCTGCTTTAGAGGAAAATGGTTTCATGTGTCCCCTTTTTCCTGCACTGGCACACGATAAAGTGAACGGGTATTAATTTAAGGGCTTGACTTTTCTGTGAGTGCTGACATCTGTGTTTACATATTATATCTCTTCATTAGCATCTGTTGGTATGAAAAGGTATGGATATATAGATATGTCTTTCACACTTTAGAAAAAGGATTTATGGAAATAGCTGGGAATACTTGTAATAAACTGAAGTTTTATGCTGCTTACCTGTATGAATAAGGAAAAGAAAGTAAAGGAGACAACCTTTCTCCCCTTTCTTTCTCTGGTCTCTGCGGTATCTGGAAGTAGAGGAACAAGAGGGCAAAAGTTATGGAGAAAAGTAATTTCGTTCATTAGACCAGCTGATAAAGTTGGCAAAGAAAAAGATTTTTTTTTTTTTTTTTTTGTGCACAAAAGCCTTTCTTCAGAGATAAATAAGCACCGAGGCACCTTTCCCTGAATTGCTGGTTCGGGCGTAACAGATGTGAAGGGTTTCTTCCCTGCACCCTGTTTCTGCTGCTGCACTTGACACAGCGATGTGCAAAAGTTTCAAAGTCACTTATCCCCATTAAAGTTACACCGTGGTATTGCAAATATTAATTGCTAGATGGTGCCTTGCAGGTGGAATCGTCCTTTCTGCTGTGATTCCAGTGAACGTGACAATGACTCCTCTTGAGAATGGTGACAAAAGAACAGTCAGTCACAGCTCGTGTCCTCTTTTTCTTTGTTGTCTGCTTGCCCCAGTGCCTGAACATCTCGTCAAATTTAATCCAAGTCAAACAAGACAGAAACAGGGTTTAGAGCCATGTTTCCTACCCCAGTGTGTTTACTTCAGCTATGACAGATAGCAAGCTTGGTTTAGAAATCTATTTGATTCTTGGGAACAGGTACACACTGCCTACAGACTTTACCAGGATGCTCATGCATGCGAGTATTCTTCAGAATGCTTTCAAGTGGCTACTTAAGCGTATTTTAAAAGACACTATGCACGTGCAAAATACAGTTTTTAAAGTCCTGCGTGACGCTGAGACATCCCGGTCCAGTCTTAAACGACACGTGGGAATCGCTCCTGCAACTTCTTGCTTAGCGTGTTTCAAGATTCTAAAAAGTGTCAGGACAATTCATCCAGTCAAATTTCTCTTACATATGGGAAATTCATCCTTGAGTTCCCAAGAACCAGCTAAAATCACCACAAAACCTATTTTAGCATTTTTTTTAATTATACCCTCTGTCTGATTTTACCCCACTCAGAGTGTTATATCTAAATTCAGGGACATAGTGGTTCTGTATAATTAAAAAGAAAGAAAACAAAATATATAATAATCAGATGAGTTTTCTTTAGTGCTGAGGACCAGCAAAATACATAGGATGAAATGACATTGCTTTAACACAGATCTAGAGTCATTTGGACACTGTTATTTTTACCAGAGTTCGGAGGAAGACGCACCGTGGCTTACGGATTATAGAAGTTCTCTTCAGCTTTTATCCTCTGATAGAAAAGCAGGGAAGTTCAGGCAGGTCCAAATTTCTATAAATAAACAACACTGTATTGCGGTTGTTCTGTGAATGTGTCAAGTCTTGGGGAGCCAGATTGTGGTCCTGGCTTTGTGCCCACACCAGGAATTATGAGGCTGTTCTGCATTCGTGCTGCCTACATTTGCTGCCTGTATAACTGCCATCAAGATTAGAAGCAAGAAGCTTCTATAAAACCATTGATTCGCCCTCTTTGCAGGTGGATGGAGAATGAAGAACTGGAAAGTTGGCCATAAATGGTATAGAGCTCCCCAGTATACAGGGGCTGTGTAGTCGTATACAGTTATCTGCTCTAAATAAAAAACTGATGCATACTGGCATATTTCCCTACCTGAAAAAAAAAAAAAAAAAAAAAGAGGGAAAGAAGTGTGAGAACACAGAAATCTTTGCAGCTTTGCGTCACGATGTGGCTTTTTTTAGGCTTGTGCATTATCATTGTTGCTAACCTACAAATTAATTCTAATGTAATCTTTGCACAGTGGGGAAAGAACCCACTCCTGGTTCCTGGTATCTGCAGTTCCATCTGTCCTAATAAAGAAAGGAAGAAGGTTCCTCAAACACTAGACCTCTGTTCATATACACCTGTTTAACTGGTAATTCCTTCCCTAGTTACGCTTTAGATTACTCCAAAAATCTCTCTTCAAGACAAAATCCGAGTAGGCTTTTGGAGACTGTTTACTTCATGAACTGATCCCAGGGATTCTGGCCCTCCACTCTGCTCTCACGAGACCCCACCTGGAGTACTGCGTCCAGCTCTGGAGTCCTCAGCACGGGAAGGAGATGGACCTGTTGGAACTGGTCCAGAGGAGGCCACAAAGATGCTGGGAGGGCTGGAGCACCTCTCCTAGGAAGACAGGCTTGAGACAGCTGGGGGGTTCAGCCTGGAGATGAAAAGGCCCCAGGAACATCTTATAATGGCCCTCCAGTCCCTGAAGTGGGCTACAGGAGAGATGGGGAGGGACTCTTGATCAGGGAGTGGAGCCACAGGATGAGGGGGAATGATTTTAAACTGAAAGAGGGGAGATTTAGATGAAATATTAGGAAAAAATTCTTTCCTGTGAGGATGGTGAGGCACTGGAACAGGTTGCCAAGAGAAGCTGCAGATGCCCCCATCCCTGGAGGGGTTCAAGGCCAGGCTGGATGGGGCTTTAAGCAACCTGGTCTAGTGGGAGGTGTCCCTGCCCATGGCAGGGGGGTTGGAACTGGATGATCTTTAAGTTCCCTTCTAACCTGAACCATTCTATGATTCTATCTCTGATCTCTATGCAGTGTGGATCTGGTAAACCTGTACCAGACTGTCTGTCTCTAACCAGTCTGAAAAGGAGCTAATCCTTTCCACTTGATCTCAGAAACTGAGACCCTCAGTTCTCAGAAACTCTTACTGCTTGACTAATTTTTTTACTCAGTACTGGAAACACAATCTCAAGTTGCTGTCCATTACTATCTGTCTTTCCCCTGCTGTCTGTCTATTAATTTCTTATGAAAAATATCGATAGCAAAGCGCTATCCTGAGAACGCAAATATGTGGATGGAGGGATCCATAAATACAAATCATAATCCTAAAAAAGCAGGCATTTACATCATTTGGGGGTCTTTTTCACACACCATTTATCATATCCTTCTTCAAAGGCACTAACAGATGACTGGAACAACTTTGAGCGCTATTGTGAAGGCAGACCTCTCTTTTAGAAGCTGAGCACTCCAGTCGTCTTCCCACTCATTACATCCTACATGTTGTCAATCTTAGTTTCAGAAACTGTCAGTCAGAAATGCAGTGGGTGATATGTGTAGTAATTTTTTCAACCACGCTAAGGTGGGCATCTTGCTGATTTTCCTTTATTCTCTTGATTGCAAAGTACAGTATGTGTCGTGCGTGCGTACAAGCAAACACAAAAGTACATGAAAAACAGTATTTTGAAAACGGAAAACAGAGCTTTGTTACAGTAACTATTAGAGCTAATCAAAGTCTTCTTGTTAGTCAGACATCGTCCTGATTATTTAATACAGTGGTTCCAGATATTATAATTTCCTCTTTAGACTTAAGTTTATTGATTTAGTAAGAACAATGATGAAATATTAAGAAAAGAGAGAAAAGAAAATTCACAATAATTTGCTGAAGCACACTGTGACGTTACAGTTTTGTCAGTATCTGTGATCAAGCTACCAGGAGAAGGAGGAAGAGGAGGAAGAGGTAGAGGAGAAGAAGGAGAAGGGGAAGGGAAAAGGGAAGAGGAAGGGGAATGGAAATAAAGACTGTATTGGACGGGTGATTAATCTGACTCAGAATGGGAGTTTTTATCTGTTAATACTCATACAATAATTGCTACCATTGTTATAGATGTACAGATGTCTTGTATAACACCGTAAACTACAAGCAAACAGCTGCTCTTATTTAATTCATCTGTGGAATTTCTGTGAGAGAGACTTTTTTTTTTTTACTGTTTGAGGAACCACACTGTTGACAAATGCTTCAAACAATCTCAAGAGGCTTAACCGCTGCCATCGGTATCACTTATCCTTGTAAAGCCTCTGATGACATGCCATTTAAATAACTTGCCAGATTGCTGAGCTGGTTTGCCTCAAAGGCATTAAGGCTGACCAGTTGGTGATCTGTTAGGGTCTTAGACAATTGGTAGTGAAATTATTTTAGCAGTATGTATATATGGAACAAAGAAAAGCAATCCTCAACAGAGAGGAGAATAAATGAAAACAAAATTACGTTTTCTGTCTGGTGCTAAAAAAACATATTTTCTTCCTGTCTTCCCTAGTAGCTGAATTTTTTTCAGTGCCCTTTCATAGAACTGCTTGCTGAGGTACTTCAATAACAGGGTATGTTTCCAGTTCAGACCAGAGTGACTTAATGGATTTTGTGGGATGATCGAGAAGTTAAGCACTGATGGTGGTTATTACATCGTTAAAAAATACTCAGTTTTTTTACACTTACACAGTTTGAGATAGCTAAAGCCTTCATGTCTGACAAATGTTGCTTGTAATGAAAATATTTACATTCTCCTAACTAGAGACTGTCAGATGTTGCTAAAATTACCAGTCTTGCACAATACTGAAGGCAACATGAATGATTGTCAGCCACTAAAAGAAGCAGGTTCTGTGTTCCAAAAAAGCCTTATCAACTCTAGCTTCTCATCTTTCTAAAACTTCTTTCTGTGCCTCCAAAAGTACTGACTTTCTTTAATGGGGCAATGTTATCACTTCTCTTTCAATCCTTGACACCCAGGATACCAAGAGAATAGACTCATTTTGTGTTTATCTGACTGCTGTTTTCTGCAAGGGCTAGGGCTAATCTTTTTGTTTAATTCCCTATTTATTGGTAGAACTGACAAGGGAGAGGTAGTTAAATAGCATTCCAAACTCCTCACCCTATTAAGGGGCAAAGGAAGTTAAATACCCAGACAATGCAGATATGGTACAGATGAGCTTTCCCACCACAGTATTTTCGACACAGTATTTTGGTTTTTCTCATCATTTTCATCTATAACTTGCTTTCAGGGTTTCCTTGTTTTATTTCTACTTAGAAGCAGATATCTGTTCTCTGTCTTCGGAATGGTAGATGCAAAAATCTCTGTGTCATTGTTCTCTGCATGTCACATGCAGAAATAAGGATCATAGAATATTTTGGGTTGGAAGGGACCTTGAAGATCATTGAGTTCCAACCCCAATATCTAACAATGAAGTTCTGGAATCAGAGGTAATTTCTGAGCAGTAGTTCAGAGTTTGGTACTTTTTTCATACAAGTTCTGATGTGCTTCTGACCTTAGCTTGCCTTGCCTTTCTTACTTTTGCAAAAGACTTGAAGTTTTTTGAAAAAGACACTCTACAATGGCTAGATTTTTAGTTCAGTAAGATGCCTATGCACTGGAGTGAGGGAGACTTAAAGGAATAACAGAATATGCAAAATAAATTAGATATTGTACATTCTCTAAGTCCGTCCCTTTCCAGAAAGTAAAAATGTAAGGTGAATGGGATCATCTTAATCTGCCTAGAGTTGATGAACCAAAGTAAGAGTGGGAAATAAGACTTTAATTTGTTTGTGGTACTTGTCAGGCACAATCGTCACAATCCTGGTGCCAAGATGGCACAGAGTTGATTAAGACTTTCTAGAACCACACACCTTCCCTTTGAAAGCTCAAATAGGAGCAATTCCTGCTTCCATTTACTGACTTAGCCCTGAATGAACAGCTAAAAATGGCAATTTCTCTATTTAATGTTTGTAGAACAACCAGAAACATATGTACAAGTACTGTAGAGAGGTATCAATCCACAAAAGTGAACTTTAAACTGCATGTTAACTTTTCACTCCATAAAAAAGAGAAGAAAGTGGAAAGAGAAAACTTAAGTAGTAACACTCTTGGAGAAGGAGAAAGGATAATTCTTGACTATCTGTCCACATCCAATAGAATGATTCTTCATAACTCAACTGAATTTCTTCCTGTTTGTGTTTCCTTTAAAAACATGGTTATGCAGACTTTGAGTACATGAACTGAGAGACAGCAAGATTTTTTTTTTGCATTGTGAAAGCCACTGGAAAAAAATGTACTGGGAAATTAATTAAATTCTGCAAGTGACAAGATGAATTCAGCAATTCTTTAAAATTTCATATTTATAGAATGATCTACAAGTATAAGCAAATTTAAATCTTTACCAAATCATTGAGCAGGGAGAAGATTGTGAAAAGGAGATTTTATTAATACAGACTGTATGCTTTTCAGCCTTCGTTTTTCACTCTGACAAACGTACTGACTAAAAGGAGGTTCTCCAAAATACTGAAATAGGCTGTGGTAAAGAAATTGGCAAAATGATGAAAAACATAGATGCCAGATGGCTGTGTTTTCACATTCCAGTGGAAGGCTGTTGTAATTCCATTCTCGATTGCATTTCTTTACATAAAAGATACCAAAAATAGAATGTATCAGAAAACCATATTCTACTGCGAGTATCAATTTTAGGAGTCCCAGTGCATAAAAGGAAATGACTGGCTACATCACAATTTTTTAAAATGTTTAACATCTCTGTACAATAAAAGTTGTACAGATTTAGCACAGGCTGCACAAAAAGCTATCTAAAGCTATCTAACAAAGAATCGCTAAGTACAATTTGGCATTTGAGCTCCTATTCCTTTTTCTAGATGTTAGGTGTCTTGTTCAATCAGAGCAGACTTAGCTTTTGAGAGTACCTAGAGAGCTGAACAAAATTGGCCTTTTTTAAACAGTGACTGATTTTCCAGTTTTGCACAGCAGTTTACACAGAAATCCAGAAAAGGGCTCATCTCACCCAGAGACCATAGATAGAATCATAGAATGGTTAGAGTTGGAAAGGACCTTAAAGATCATTGAGTTCCAACCCCCCTGCCCTGGGCAGGGACACCTCCCACCAGATCAGGTTGATCAAAGCCCCATCCAGCCTGGTCTGGAACTCCTCCAGGGATGGGGCAGCCACAGCTTCTCTGGGCAACCTCTTCCAGTGCCTTACTACCCTCACAGGAAAGAATTTCTTTCTAGTATCTAATCTAAATCTCCCCTCTTTGCATTTAAAACCATTACCCCTCATTCTATAGCTCCACTCGCTGATAGAGAGTCCCTCCCCATCTCTCCTGTAGCCCCTTTAGGGACTGGAAGGCTGCTATAAGGTCTCCCTGGAGCCATCTCTTCTCCAGGCTGAACAACCCCAGCTCTCCCAGCCTGTCCTCAAGGAGATGTGCTCCAGCCCTCTGAGCATCTTTGTGGCCTCCTCTGGACCCGTTCCAGCAGGTCCTTGTCCTTTCTCTGTTGAGGACTCCAGAGCTGGACACAGTACTCCAGGTGGGGTCTCATAAGAGCAGAGTAGAGGGGCAGAATGACCTTCCTCGTCCTGCTGGCCACGCTTCTTTTGATATTCAAACTTAACTCTCAGATCTACCCTTCCTACTGAAGCATGAAATTTCTGTAGCATAGTAGACAAAGCATTTTGGGTATGGTCTGAATTTTGAGATTGGCCATTTCATACCAGAGTTTCACTGAATTAAAAACCAAATATGAAGAGAGGGCAGTCTGGAAATTTAGTGGTTGTGCTCCTTCCTGCCTGTTCTTCCAACCAAAATCATCCCACAGTGTACCAGAGAATGAGGATCACCTCAAATTTTGTCCAAAATGTGAATTTCTCCGTTATGAACTAAGACTAACACAGACTGTCTAAAGCAGGTTTTTAAAATGTAGGAGTCTAATTTCTGCTTAAATTCCACTTCGAGTGTGGACTTTATGTGAATATGAATCTCACTATCAATATTTTATTCAAGTAACTGGAAATGAATGTTCTACTTCTAGACAATGTTCTTCCAACAGTATTTTGAAGAGCAAAGTTTGAAATAACAGGCCTTTCCAAAAGAAGCGAATACTTCAAATTCGTTACATACGCTTTTGTGTGGTTAAAGAAATTAAAAAGGAAAGAAGGATTACAGTGGCATGTTCTCAAAAGTTCTCTTTTTTTTTTTTTTTCCCTCAGTCTAATCTCTACAGAATGAACCAGGAAAATATTTCTGTTTAAAAGTCAATTACGGATTAGACAATACAAGACAAACACTGATTTAATCTGCTGGTCGTACTGAAGATAGTTTTACTGAGGTAAGATTTCTTACAGGAATTTGGATAAGGGAAAGGTGAAGGCAGAGATAAAATTTTCTAATAACTGGATGAAAGTAGACATAAGAAAAAATAACAGGCATGTTAAAAATAAAATAGACAATAGAAATTATAAAGTGTAATTTTGAAATTTGTTATATCACAAGACACATAAAAAGTGGTCTTTGAAAATAAGGCCTTCTTCTGGAAATAATAATTTATAACAGAAGAAATTGAAATTTAATTTTTTCCATGTTTTATCAGAGATGCATTGAAAATGGAAAGGTTGAGTATATTGAAACACAGAAAGCTGAGTAAATGTATGAGAAATGAGAAGTGAAAGATATTGACACCAAAACGCCCTCAGAAACAAAGAGGTATACATGAAAGAAAAGGAATTAGTTATGGTGTGAATGTTGTTGTGCAGGAATCTTTGCAGAGTGAACACATGCATGTACACACCAAGTCTTCCACAGCAGTTCTCATGTCATGCTTACAGCCTTGCAACCCACCCTTTTGGTATAATTTTATAAAACCACTCCTTGTGGCCTACACAGGCCCATAGACTTCCCCAGGATCCCCAAGTCCTGTGAAGAGGGATGACCATGTGTCCTGGTTTGAGACACACAGGACTAAATTCTCTTTCAGCAAATTTACTTTTCAGTAAGGTCTCTTCTAACGCTAGGGAAAACTGCATTTTTGGAAGACTCCAGTCTTGGTATGCGGGTTTCAAGGTCTCTTCAGTGTTTTCTAGCTCGCCAGGTGCAGGGATGAGGAGGAGCAAGACATGGGCACTTGACCCCAAGTGGCCAACAGGATTATTTCATACCATGAATGTCACATTTAATATAAACTAGAACATTTGCTGAGGATTGCTATCTCTCCCTTGATGGCTGCGATCCTGAGAACTTCTTGCCCCGGTGCCGGAGCCCTGAGCCCTTCCCTTCTTCCCAAATCCACAGCACTCACAGTGTCCCACATTGACTGTCCCTGCTGGGGGTGCACTGCTTCTACTGATAGAATGGGCTGAGTATTGTCCTGGTATATTTTATATTGGTATCAGGATCAATATTGGTTCTTTAATATGAGTAATTTTAATTATTCAGTCTTATTCTATTAATCTGTTTACATTTCAAACCTCAGGTTTCCTTGTTTTTTCCCAATTCCCCTTCGCAGGTGGGGAGGGGGTCATTGGGTGACAGAATAATTGTCTAAATGACAATAAATTGCTGCGGGTTCCTCAAACTGTGACACCACAGCAGTGTAGGTCACCCGCAATGCCAGAAACAGAACAGCTGCATTAGTGGGGTGGTTAGCTCAGATCTTCTGTTACTCTGAATAAATATGTATTTAGAATATCCACTCCTATGCCTGAATTAATACAACAAGGTTCATATAAGAAGACAGGGCTTGCTGGGGTCTGGCCCGCTGTGTGCTGTGTACACACACCGCTAGTTTCTCAAAAAAAAAAAAAAAGAGTAAAATAAAAGGTGTAGGAGTTCAATATTCAACAGGAACGTGCTCCCAGGGTTGTAGATGCACTTGGAGGTGGATTGTTGAAAAATGGTTCAGTTCAGAACACAGAATCTTCAGGCTGTCAGTGTCATACATTTAATATTGTGTAACGTTTTATTAAAACGTATCTCAAAGTCCTTTACAAAGGGAGCTACTATCTTCCAAACGCTAGCAGTGCCGTGAGAAAACCCTAATGAATACACGATAAGTTTTTCATTCTCTAACTTCTTCCCCTATTCACGGCGTAGGGAGCCAGAGGACACGGGCAGAACAGCCTGAACACACAGTTCATTCGTGGAATAAATTTCCTCAAAATTCAGGGACTGTGTTTAATATCCAGGGTCCTTTGGAAATAAACGTATGTGATGATATATTAAAGACAGCATGATACCATTAAATGAAGATTCTGCAACTATTTCTATGTATATGAGCACTTATCTTTCAAATTATATCTGTTATTACTGGCTCATATTTACATTTAGCTAACACACAGCAAACCTGTTATCAACCTTCTCACTCAAGTAGATATACCTGAACTAAAACCTCATTTTTCTAATACTGGTTGTATTTTTCATAAGAATAAGATGGTATCAGGGACAGCACCACTATTTATGCCTATAGCCAAGGAATTAATGTTATTTTCATTTTTTCCAAAATTTTTCATATGAAAATGACACAACTTGAAACTAGCTAGATAACGGAAAAACTGCCAAAATTTATTTGAAAGATTTTGAATATTTATGTTATTATTTATCATTTTTCCCTAGTTATAGGGAAACTTTACAATACTTGGAGAGAAAAAACAGTTCAGGGAAGAGTAGAAACCAAGAAGTGTTTGTGTTTATGGCACCAACTCGTGCTTTACTATTACAGGTTTGTCTGTCCGAACCAGAAATAAGGGTGAGAAAGGAAAAAAAAAAAAAAAAAAAAAAAAAAAGAGGCTTCAGTCTTTATGGCTTTGACACTACGCTGGCTTTCACCCAAGGTTTCTGTAGAACAGTGTGTGGAGGCAAAATGTTCTGTGCCACTTCTAGGACATACACTTCACACTCGCACAGCCAACACATCTGTGGTGTTTAATGTCTGATCTAAAAAAAAAAACCAATAAATAAATAAAAATCCACTCACCAATATGAATGGAAACTGACACTCGTGTCGTGAAGAAGATTTGAGTCAAATCTACCTCAGCGCCTGAAAGAGCCATTTTTTCTCCACTTTCTTCCTTTTCCTTGGAAATCAGTTTCCCTCGCCAGAGGAGACACGCTGGCAAATTGAGAAGTGCAAAGAATTATCAAGAAAAGTTAGTGAAAGAGGTGGGAATAGAAATCAGGAACTCTAGGCCTAATTCATGCTCCTTGAGGCTAAAAGAGAATTATATAATGTGAGTTTTCCTATATAAGACACCCACTTTTATACATTACACAAGAAAATGCCTCTCAGAAAATTTTATGGTAATGCTTTTTCCTTGGTTGGCAATGCCAAGATATCAGCATCTTTTAAAAAAATGGAATAAGAAACTACTGTATATTCCGTGCATCTTAATGTTTCAATCTATATGAAGAATTCACTAAGTTTATTATACTCTCTACTTGGTTTGAAGGGGGAGGAATTAATGAAATGCCAAAATGTAGGGAGGCACGTCTCAAAAGCTTACTAAATTACTTGTTCTGTCACTGTAATGATGACATCTGAAAAGGTCTTTACTGAGCTCAGAGAACTGGTTTTTCATCACAGCAGTCCTTCTGTGGGAAAAGCAAATTATTTGCTATAATCTATATTCAGTATGCTCTTTCACAACTGGAAAAAATACAGTATATCGATAAAAGATTAATTTTAAAATAGAAGAAGGAAAGACAGTCATTCCAAAAGCAGCAGTTGCTTCTGGTCATTCAGACTTGGGATATAATTCATCTTTAGGAGATTTTTGCACTGGACTGAAAAGTTTAGAGCACTATATATATATATATAGAGAGAGAGAGAAGGACTCAGGCAGCAATGTTTTGAATGTTCCTTCTTCCTTTGCTAGTATTAGGGTCATTTGTAAGGCCTTTGGTCTGAAGATAGGCAGGTAGGGAGTTTTCTACTGCCATCTGTTGATGAATTAGGAATAGAATTGAAGTCCAGTAGAGAATGAGCTTCCTCTCCCCATCCTTTGGTGAGCAAGAGGGATTTCTAGCTTGGAAAAAAAGTCTGTCTGCACCAGCTTTCCCTGGGAAGCTCTTCAGGACTCACCAGAAACACGTAGAGACTCCCAATGGCATGGAAAGGAAGAAAAGGTTCTTGTCTGTGGTTAGGGCTGTGACCAGAGGTCCTGAGGTTGATCCCGTCCTGCCACCAAAGGCATTGCAAGGGGATGACACAGATGTGATGGCAGAAAGGCAACTTTGCAGTAAAAGAGAACTTTGGTAAAGCGGCAGAAGGCAGCGGCAGAAAACCTAGGGCTAGTTGTTAACTTCCACACCGACACGTCCTGAAGATTTCAGAGGCTAAGCCAAAAGTACAACAGATCAAAACAGTTTTGAGTATGCAGAGTGTCTCACAGTTACTGTAACACCAAAAAAAAAAAAAAGAAAAAAATAATTATACTCAAACTCAATACTTGAAGGGCAGTGACTCTAGTTGAATAAGAACGTTGTTTGGTAGCTAGTTTTGGCAAACATACAGACTAAATATGCCCAAGTCTGGATGCTTTACCAATTTTGGACAGAAATATAGTAAGATTAGTGCTGCAATTACTCTTTTTAAATTATTATTATTGTTATAGACATAGATTCTATGGTAAGTGTCAAGAGGATGGGGTCAGGCTCTTCTCAGTGACGCCCAGTGACTGGACAAGGGGCAGCAGACACAAGCTGGAACACAGGATATTCCATCTGAACATGCAGAAAAACTTCTTTACTGTGAGGGTGGCAGAGACCTGGAACAGGCTGCCCAGAGAGGTGGTGGAGTCTTCATCTCTGGAGACATTCAGAACCCACCTGGATGCGTTTCTGTTCAGCCTGCCCTGGGTCCCTCTACTCTGGCAGGGGGTTTGCACTAAATGACCTTCAAAGATCCCTTCCAACTCCGTATCATTATCTTTGCAGAGAATTACAAAAATACTTTCTGTATTAAAATCTGATCTGTAAGAAAGCACAATTTCTAGAAGCAGCCTAATAGATCTCCTTTTTCTTCTTACTTTTAGCAGCGAGTCAGCTTCTGTAATTCTTTCTTCAGTATTCCCTGTAAATTGACTTAACATTCATGAATACTTCTACATTGCTGGGAAGAATGTAGTTAATTGTCCATTTCTTTATCTTTTCTAGAAAAAAAAAGAATGAAAGACTTACATAAACCGTTTTAAAATTTTAAAATTAATTGAGACTAGTAGAAATTTGCCCCAAGTACCAGTTTAATAGCTGCAAGATAGTAGAAGTTGATATCTAAGTTCAGCTGCTCATGAATAGAATTAAGTATATTGTTTCTATACTGCTCTCTGCTTCACTGCTGATGTCACACACATCTCTAGCCTGACTGCTTGGGAACTGGTGATTTTCAAAACTCGTGGAGTAGTTTGAGGTGTTTTGTTCCTGGGACACTTCTTTTGTCCCCAGTTGTCAAACCTTTGGGAGTCTTATGGAGCACAAGTTTCACTGAGTGAAAAAAAAAATTAATCTCAAACTAAACTTTAAGATCTCCTGTTGAAACTCAAATACTTCACATCAAGCACAAAGGACTGTCAATCTTGAATTCAAATGGTCACTCATCTACTGCAACCAGAAAACCGGTCCCCTTGTAAACTCCTTAGGTGAGGACTTGATCAATAAGCAGCACTGAGAGACTCTTGATCAGAGAGTGGAGCCATAGGACAAGGGCTTTAAACTCAAAGAGGGGAGATTTAGATTAGCTATTAGGAAGAAATTACTTTCTGTGAGGGTGGTGAGACACTGGAACAGGTTGCCCAGAGAAGCTGTGGCTGCCCCATCCTTGGAGGGGTTCAAGGCCAGGCTGGATGGGGCTTTGATCAACCTGGCCTGGTGGGAGGTGTCCCTGCCCAGGGCAGGGGGGGTGGAACTCGATGATCTTGACCAAACTATTCTATGATTCTGTCTCAGGTCTCCAGATAACACAACCCACTGACACCAAACTACACCTAGTATCAGGCAACTAAAGAAGTGATATGACAAAGGGATATTCACTTGCTTGAGATAGTTTCCTGTGATCAGAGAGACAAAACACTGGCAACGGACTTTTCTGAGCTGCTGTGTTGTCCTTTTCTCCCGTATTTCCCATTTTTTCCCACCGCTGTTCTTGGCCATCTTCTTTTCTTCAGTTTGCTACCTCTGGCAGCACCAGTCTGGGCACGGAGCCTAAGTTAATACATTAATTGGATTATACTCTGTGCTGTGTTTCACCTTTAACGCTGGCATTTTTCTCTCGTGAGAGCAGACTCACTCATTGGGAAACACCAAACTAAAGGACTTAGAGTGCAATTGGTGTTTTACTAATTTCTCGTATAAACCAGTGGCCAATATATTCTTCTGGAGCTTTTCCCACACAGATTATTGAGTTATTTTACACGACATTGATTTATTGTTCTTTGGTTTACGTCTCAGTTCAGTTCTTGCATTTGAGTGCCCATTGCATGTTAAGAGACCCGGGGAAGGCATTTTGTTTTTCTAGGCCTTTTAAATGGAAGTTGAAGTTAGAGGTCCTCGCAAAGGCCAAGTAGAGCTCCAAGAAATTTTCTTCATGTAACTTGGCAGAAAGATTGAGAGTAAAAGCTTTTGATTTTGAAATTGAAATATGAAATTCTCTAGTACAATTCGATAATTCAATTTCCGTCAGCTTTTTTCTCCATGAAGTTTTTTTTCTTTCCAAGATTGCCTGGTGTTGGGCCTTTCTAAAGCAGGAGCTACATTTTCCCAGAACGTCTGATTCTTTATGTGCCTAAGAACTGCAGCAGTGAACAGCCCAAATTTGGTCCCGGATTTGGCGCTTCCCTTTATTGTGTGAGAGAAGGAGAGTCTTCCAACGTTTTCCTTATTTCCCCTCCCACTACCTCCACAACACAGTAACCTTCACACAGGCTGAGAATAGCTGGATGCAGCTTCCTGCCTGGCTTCTCAATTGCTGGCAATTTACTTGGCCAGATGGGGTTTCTGGGGAGAAACGCGAAGGTTAAGTGTGCTCCTGCAGAGCTCTTGGCTCCTGCTGACTCAGCAACTGAAGGACACAATCAAATAATATAACTTCCACCTCTTTTCTCCCCTTCTTTGTATCCCCTTCAATTTTCCCTCCTTCCACTCATCCAGGACTATGTCTGTGATGCTATTTCAGATGATTTTTTTTTTTTTTTTCCCCCCCAATTAGGACCTGCAGTAGCTTGAAATTAAGGGAATCCGTACCGGTCTTGCTCTATGTTCCTACAGGGAAAAAGTGGAGTCGCAGAGACTGAAGTGAGGGATGAAGCTTTAGCAGACAGGCGAAGCAGAAGCAGCGTGTGTAGATGATGGGAAATGGTAGCACAGAGCTCTTCAGCCAAGGATGGGGGTTGGGGACAAGAGCCAAGGATGGGGGACAGTGTGCTGTCTGCATATTGTCCCTGCGTGAGCAGCAGAGCGAGGCATCACTTGTTTTCTGCTCTTACCCATACTAGAAAAGCATTAAGAGCAGGAACAGCAGCTGAGATATAATTTTTTTCCGGTGAAGCCTTTAAAAAAAAAAAAAAAAAAAAAAAAAGACTAAGTGAGGGCAGATATTGAGGGAAATGAGATTTAAGCCCCATTATAAATGGAAATGTCTTCAAATAGGGTAATTTGAAAATGTGCTGAGGCACCAGTCCATTTAAAAGTCACGGGAACTTATTCATTAACCACATTAAAGTGAAGGAAAGTCCCGTAAGACACGCTTACATTTACAACTGATTGACTTCAGAATACCTTAAATTGGCACGTAGATATTTTTATAAAGAATAGACAGCTCTGGGAAACAAAAACCCTGAAGAAAGCCGACAGTCAAACAAAACAGCGTATCGAGAGCCGGCTACAACCAAGTGGGATTCTGGCCACAAGACGCTTGTACATCAAATATGAGAGTTTGGCTCTCTGACATCCTTCTTTAAAGATGGAAATGTACCCTTTTTTTTAGAAAGGTGTGCTTTTTTTCTTCATAAATATGTCTTAAGTCCCATGACACGGCTGTAAGATGGGAATATTTTTGTCTCTCCCCAGTTTGCAATCAGGTTTAACAAGGAACCACAGAAATCTTACTGCTGCAAAGATAAGGCAAGAGCTGGATGTTTAAAAGCTCTCGTTTCCCTTTATAAAGAGCAAAATGCTATTTTCAAAACAGTATTTCGTGACTGATTAGCCCTTGGGCTGGCCCAGAGGTCGGGTTTTTTGCATCAGCAAGTCAGACTCAACACTGGCCTTGAATGGTGGTTTTGATGAGGGTGGTTGTGTGGTGAGAAAGCGCTATTCCGTGGGCTGTTCTCGGGCTCAGACCTTAAATTTCCAGCAGGACTGAGGAGCAGTTATGATATTTCCATTCTTCTGCAGGCAGTTAATTGACATCTAATCCTTCTTGCTAATTAAGACCAATGCTTTTTTTCTAAAAGGCCATTATTTCTGCTTTTAAAGTACATATAACAGAAACAAAACCAGCCTAAATTATTAGTTCTGAGGCTTTCTACCGATGAATCTAACCTGAGAAAAATGGCTATATTCTGTACATCGCTGATAAATAATTTTTACATCCTATTGAAAATTCCAGCAGTTTGTAGAATTTTACATCTGTTAGCAGCTGCTTGCCAAATATTTTCTTGCTATTATCAGGTAACCAAATGTAAATATATTTACAAAGATATACACACAAGCATATGTATATGTGTTGGTTAGGAATCTCTGAAATGAGGCCTAGATGAATCAGTTTATCTGGGATGACATTTTCCCATGTCCCTCAACAGGTAATTATTCTCAAGCTCTCAAGGTCAAGTGGGCTCTTCCTACCTGAGATATAGCTTAGTGGCCAAGAAGAAGTCAGAGGTAGGGTGGAATTGTATCATAGAATCATAGAGTGGTTTGGGTTGGAAGGGACCTTAAAGATCATTGAGTTCCAAGCCCCCTGCCCTGGGCAGGGACACCTCCCACCAGATCAGGTGGCTCAAAGCCCCATCCAGCCTGGCCTTGAACCCCTCCAGGGATGGGGCAGCCACAGCTTCTCTGGGCAACCTGTTCCAATGTCTCACCACCCTCACTGTAAAGAATTTCTTCCTGGTATCCGATCTAAATCTCCTCTCTTTCAGTTTAAAACTGTTCCCCCTCATCCTGTCACTCCACTCCCTGATCAGAAGGCCCTTCCCATCTCTCCTATAGCCCCTTTAGGTAGAGAAGGTCTCTCCAGAACCTTCTCTTCTCCAGGCTGAACAACCCCATCTTTCTCAGCCTGAGAGAGTACAATTGAGTTTGCTGGAGGAAAAGGAAGGACAGCAAATACACGTAATTCTGTAGCCTAATAGTTAGGTTACTTAATTGAATATAGGGTAGCTGGGCATCAAATGACTTTAAATAAGTTTTCTAACTGCTTATATGTTTTACGCTACATAGTCCTTTAAGGAAAACAGAGATATCCCTGGATGAAGGGAACTAACTCAGGTCTTCTCTTTCACAGACAGATATTCCAACCTAACCTAACCACAGTGAAACTATCAAAGGTGGTTTAACTGGTCATCCAAACTTTTGTTTACAGAACAATATTTAGTTGTCATTGCACCTGGGTTGCCCCTCTGGACTTGACCCTTTCCAATTCCTTTCATGGAATCCATTTCGTGTCCGAATCTTCTATCTTTCAAGTCTTTCCGCTAAGTTACATTCCATCTGTGAAGCCTGTAAAGCCTTAATCATGCCTTCTAACAAATGTTATCACACTTCTATAGCAAGAGACGCCCCGAGAGAAGACTAGAACATTTGGGAACTTTTACCATCTGTGCATCTCCAGCTTATGCTTATTCAAGAGTCCTTCCCCCTGCCCCCGGTTCCTCCTTCTCCAAAATGTTGAATACCTAAATTCACTCCCGTTTGTGGAGACAGGGAAATTTGCTGTCCTCTGTCTGCAACAGAAATTAATATATGCCACACAGTTATATTTAAAAGACAATATTAGGGTTAAAAATTAAATTCATATTTCATAGCTAGAAAATTATCAAAATAATGTTATAGGTGGAATCGTAGTTCCACTCACTTGTACTCATGTGGTGTGACGTAGGCTTTCATTAGAGTCATTTTTTTTCCCCTAAAAGCCCTTATTTTCTCCGTTGTACAGAACTGACCTTCTCTGAAACGGAGGAAAACAATGTCTCGTTGTGTTAGAACATCCTACTTTGAAGCTGGAGACTGACACTCGCTTCCGTCATAGAATTCCCCCATGACATTAAGTGGCAGAAGAAAACATTTTGATTGTGATTTCAGCTGTTTCTGAGCTCTTCCCTGAAATCCTGAGACTGAGTTACAGAACAGTGAGCATCCCCAGACGCACTTTATGTCAGAGAAAGTCTTGGTTTGTGCATGTAAAAGCTCTCCCCAAAATATGGACCTAAAAGACTCAAACTAGATACCCTAAATCTGTGCATGTTTTTGACCCACATCATCCAACTTACAGCCCCATTTGTAATACTGGAATCATAACAACCCCCATTATATTACAGTTCTTCACAAATTAAATAACAGGTTTGAATATTTTAGGTACTGCAGTGGTGTACATCATTAAAAAAATCAATTTATTAATTCTGTGTCCAGGCTGTTATTTGAACAATGTGCAGTAAATAAAGACTTGAGGCAAACACTGAACATGGAAAAATAAAAATTTTAAATAATTTCTTATTAAGGGCAACCTTACACTTTTGTTCTGTGAAATTAAATAAAAATATGTTTTAATTTATTAAAATGTGTTCGATTAATTATTTATTTATTATGCATTTGTTCATTTGCAGTTAATTTATTTATTTACTTACTTATTTGATCCCAAATTGAAATCCAGTGGAGAAAGATTACATAAACATGTAATTAGATTGCAATTAAACATTGCAATGGATGGTGCAGTGGCACCTGAATTAAAGGTAGGCAGGCAGTATTATTCTGATATCTTCTGAGTCTTTGATCTGCCAATATTAATAATGTTCTTGATAATAATTGGGGGGGGGGGGTGTTATAATTTTTTTTCTATATCATTTCCCAGTCAAAACCTAACAAACAAAAAATTGAACATTAATATAATATGCTATATTAGTGATGTTTACATGATTGGTCATCAATATCGTATCGTTTTGATCTGCTGAATAAGCCTTTGCTATTTGAACAAGAACTAAATGTATACAGTGTTACCATTGGTTATGGAGAGCACGAATGGGATCCCTTCTATAGCATATTTCACTGTAAATTTTTTTGCATCATAGCTACTTAGGACAGTCAACAAAGTTTTTTTATCTCCTTTTCACAGAATCACAGAACGCTATGGAGTTGGAAGGGACCTCTGGAGATCATCTAGACCAACCACCCTGCCACAGCAGGTCCACCCAGAGCAGGTCGCACAGGAACGTGTCCAGGTGGGTTTGGAATGTCTCCATTATGGCAGCCTCTTCCAGGGCTCTGCCACCCTCACAGCAAAGAAGTTCCTCCTCATGTTTAGATGGCACTTCTCAGGTTTGTGCCCATTCCCTCTTGTCCCGTCCCTGGGCACCACTGAAAAAAGGACTGGTCCCATCCTCTTGACACCCACCCTTTAAGTATTTATAGGCATTGATCCTTTTCCTTCTGTTTTGATCTAACTTTCACCCCTCTGTATTCAAATATAACAGCCTCCTGTTCCACATTGTTATGTCCCAAAAGAGAGGTCTCATAACACTGGAGGAAAATCGGTTCTGGGCAAAGAGCTGAAATCACCAAGACAGTATTAATCAACCACACGTTGCACTACACCCAATGTGAATAAAATCTTTCAGGAATTTATCTTCTAAAAATGTGAATTCCTTCCCAATCTCATGTAAAATTCAGTTTTTAGTGAATTGCAACTTGAACAAACTTGGGGGGATGGATTTTAATATTCGGACAAAATATTCACAAAAGCTGGCCTATTGAAAGCTCAAGTTCATAGTGAAATATATGAAACTGCTGAAATAATTTAAATAAGATTTTCTATAAATTTCATCATGGGTAAAATAATCTTGCTTCTTTACCAGGTATCATTGAATCAACCTGACTTTTTAAAAATATTTGAAAATAGCTTCAGACATGGAAAGAAGACGTTATATGCTAAAACTCAATAAAGTAATAAACAACTAAAAAAACCCAAGATATGTTATTTGAAGTGTCATAAAGTCATAATAGTTGATGTTATCCTTCTTACTTATAACTTTCAGAGTAGTAATAATACCAAGTTAAGTCAATAACTTCTTCCAAGAATGACACATTGAATGAAAACTAGAAAACTTTTCTTCTCATTACTTTGTGTTCATGAACTTTTTGGAACTGTAGTCCATTAAATATATTCTCTTTAAACTACATTATAAGTCATGTAGTGTCCCTTGAAAAAAAAAAAATAAAATAAAGTAGAAGTTTGGGACAAAAAATTCCAAAATGTCTTTAAAAGAAAAACAAAGGTTAATAAGTAAAAGATAAATAACATAGTTAAAAAGTAGATTCACCCAGTTGTGCTGTGGCATAGTTTCAAAATGAAAATTGCAACTCCCTCAGCTTTCTGAGATCTGCTTTTTCTTATTTCTCCCTTATACAATTTGAATTGTATTTGTTCATAAAATTAAAAAAAAAATCCATAAAAAAAAAAAACAGTTCCTTATCTTCACACCCTCATTATTCTATTTCTCATCTTCTCTTTCTGATCTATCTCTCTAGACTTCTCTAAGGTACTTGACAAAAGAATCTTCATGGAAGGATATATTCTAATATCCAGATTTGCTTTCTGTGTGTTCAGGTAACTGGTACCATCCCTCTTCATTTGGATTGACCACTGACATTCTGGACAGATCTGTTCTTGCAAAATGCTAAACCCATGTGTAGTTTCAGCTTCTTTTCACCTGGTTCTCCATCTATAAACTTTTCAACTCTTTGAAGGTGCCACGCTCCTTTGGATCAAATATAGACTCTTTTGTCCTGGAATTGCCTACCTTTTCACTCTTATTCTTTTAATATGAAGCATTCAGACATGCAAAATAATGAACTTGGACGTGAATGATGTAGACAACATGTAGATGATACAAGACAGACACATGCAGTAGCAAAAGAGCAGAATGTGTAAATAGTAGATCATCTTGTAGACTTGAGTGAGATTTCAAATGTAAACCTTCATCTCTTAGTCAGAGAACTGCTAAGAAAACAATGGCTTCACTTTTACAGAACATGATATAAATAGGTGAAAAACAAGTAAATCTACCATGATTTACCTACAGATACCCAAATAAATTACATCTTGTTTCAGCTTTCAACGGGGATCGTGATGTTGAAATGAGAAAATTAATGAAAGTAAAGGTGTAAAAGAATAATTATCATGTCTGAAATAAAATGAATTCAAAAACTACAAAATACTCAAATCAAAGAGTCTTCTACTTTTCACTCCAGAACGCTGAAGGCATGAATACATATATCTGAAGGGTCTAGAACAAGGATTCCTAATAAGTATATCAGGGTGAGCAATTATGGAAAATAGCAAATGGTCTCCTTACATGTGAGGTAGGAAGCTGAAGAGAGGAAATAACTAGATCTCTCAATATGATTTTTAGATGGTTTTAGAACACAAAGCTTCGGAGTAAATTTTGAAGCAAAGAAGTACAAAGTAAACTTAATAAAATCTGTCTTAAAGGCTTCAAAGAGTAGATGATACTATTTCCCTGATATCTTTCTTTAATAATTTATCTTCTAAGCCAGGCAAGCGGAGAAGATCTCACCTATCTGGATTTCAAAGCAATTTGCAACACTATCTGATAGGAAAAGTATTAGTTAAGATTAAGAAGATAAAAATAAATAAAGAGGAGAGGACAACAGATTATGTTAGGTGTTTGCATTGTTACATGGTAGATGTTAAGGGGTTCTTCATGAGCAGCTTCGGAATAGAACCTGTTGACAGAAATTAAAGACTAGATCACAAGAACTCAGTACGTGCTGCTGAAATTTGCTGGTAAAAGAAGTCTGAGAATCATCAAAATCGTAACAACATAGATCAGATGACCTTGACTTCTACAATAGAAATGGAATTAAACTTAATAGTAGCAAAAGCAAAGTAATATGATTTTCTGCTATAAACTGTGAACTCATCAGCTGGAACTGACAGAGAAAGAGAAAGATCCAGCCAATCTACTGAAGAAAGACTATCAGCCACCGAAACATGCTGCAGCTATGAAAAATCTTAATATGGAGTATTAGACAAGGTATTTCTGGGAAAGAAAGGGATGATTAATGCTATTACATCAGGTAAAATACATTGTCATGATGAAAATAATGAAAAATCCCCGCTCTCCATATTAAAAAAAAAGATTCACTGAAAGCTTCACTGAAAATGGAGTGGAGGTAAAGGGGGAGTCTGTCAGCATGACCTCAGGAATGCAGAACTTCATTTGTGAGAGGAAATTGAAGAACCTTGGATTATTTTGCAAACAGAACTAGGATGAGAGCAACTCTCTCTGTAAACACGTGAAAGGATAAAAAGAGCCTGTGGATGTTTCTAGTGATGCATCGAACTTTGAGATCAATATCAACATAAGAATTTTCTCTCTCTATAAAAAAAAATATATATATTTAAAATGCTTTATTTTGGTGTAGTGTGAGTGCTTGCACTAGTAAAGGGTAGGACCCAGCACCCAAGGACCCACTGGCAGTTTATTCTGCATCATAAGCACGATCTCTGTGGTCAGGCAAAATAACATTTACACCCCCAAGTGGTCTAACGGCATTTATCGTGATTAAAACGCACATCATTTTCGCCTCCGCTCATCTGCTTAAGATCTGCATAAATGCTCTAACACATCATTCACTCACTAGGTGCCTAATGCAAAGCTTATTTAGCCAAAGTACTTCCATTGACTTCTGTGTGCTTTGGATTAGTTTCTGTATCCTTACCCATCAGCCAGCTGCTGCGGGCTTCCAGCTTTATCACAATATTAGGCTGCTTTTCTCTTTTCCCCGTGATCTTAAAAAGGCAAATGAAAGAGGTATGCTTTGGTTCGCCCAGTCTGTTCTTTAATGTGCTTAGATTGCAGTTATTTCCCGCTGAGCTCTGGATGAGCTTTAGTTTGTTGAAGAGCAACTTTTTAATCATCTCACAGAATGAATGAACTGGAAGATGTGTCAGGCTTCTATCAGAAGATGAAAAAAAAAAAAAACGTGGAAACTTATCAGTACCTCTCTTCCTCTCGACATATTGTAGGCCATAAAAACCCCCACTCTGCACAGTACTTATTACCCTTATAAAGGGAGCTAAAAATGTAATTACGCGAAGGATGATCACCGAGAAACTTTGCAAACCAGTTAACGCGGGCATAAAAGTATGGCTGCCCTGTGTGTGGCAACAAGTGCAGAGGAGGCGGTGGGAGAAGAAATGATTTCAAGGACAAACGATGTCATCTTCCCCACAGGAAGGGTGGCTACAACCCCTTAGCTCTGATTTTGGAGAATTAAGGTAGCAGAGCAAAACGTTCCAGAAATGAAGCTGGTCAGGGTTGTACCAGCACACAAACCAGTGCTTAACAGCCTAAAATATATTTGGTTACTGGACGCATTTTGCTTTATTTTTATTTTTTTCTTATTGGTGCTCACAGGATCTTGGTTTAGGGTGGTACAAGCAGGGCCTTTCCCAGGCTCTAAGTCTCATTTTGGGTAAATGTCGAAGCTCTTCACTAGGCCTGAGCAGTACAGGTGTAGATATATATATCGCAGAATCACAGAAAGATTTGGGGTTGGAAGAGACCTCTGGAGATCATCTCGTCCAACCCCCCTGCCAGAGGAGGATCACCCAGAGCAGGTTGCACAGGAATGTGTCCAGGTGGGTTTGGAATGTCTCCAGAGAAGGAGACTCCACCACCTCTCTGGGCAGCCTCTTCCAGGGCTCTACCACCTTCAAAGTGAAGAGGTTCCTCCTCGTGTTTAGATGGAACTTCTTATATTCAAGTTTGTGCCCGTTCCCTCTTGTCCTGTCCCTGGAATAAGACTGAAATCCTCCTGACACCCACCCTTGAAGTATTTATAGGCATTAATCAGATCCCTCCTCAGCCTTCTATTCTCCAGACTAAAAAGATCCAAGTCCCTCAGCCTTTCCTCATCAGAGAGACGCTCCAGGCCCCTCATCATCTTTGTAGCCCTTTCCTCTACCCTCTCCAGCAGTTCCCTGTCCTTCTTGAATCGGGGGGACCAGAATGTTTATGTTTTAATGCTTCATGTTTTTAATGTCTTGACCTAGTTCAGGGAAAGGTGGAAAGGACTCCACCTCTTCAGACTTGCTTTTTTTTGCTCACCATGGTAGCAAGTGAATGGCCCTTACTTTTTTTTCAATGAATTGTCATGCCTCTGTTAGGGTCAAACAAAGGATTAAGGAAAAAATGGAACAATTCTACACTGAACAGCTAAATAAGTGCTATAACAATACGACCTCTAATGGTTCTAATGTTGCACTTTTCATATGAAAAGAAATGGTGGGTCTAACATTCTAAAATAACTAATAAAGGAGTTTAGTCATTGCAGAACAAGGCCAAATAGGCTGTCCAATGAGCAATCAGGATGTTTATTTCCCTAATTTATAATAACTGTGTGTTTACATAACCCTTATTTCTGCTGGACAGCCATGATTATTTTTGATCAAGTAGGCAGAAACACTGAAGTTCCCAAATAAGAGAGTGTATGTGCAGACTTAAAAATTGCATTTTAGGTATGGTCAATTATATATATTGGCATCAACTTACAGAAAGGAATAGAGTACCACAGAATTCAATTATCCATAACAGCGTTTGAATTTTAATATCAAAAGTTCTTCCTCTGAACTCTGCAGAGCTGCCATCTTGCTTGGATATTTCCTCTTCTACTCAACGGGCAGCCACGCCGTAGAGTCACGAAGACACGCCAGGTCTTTTATTCCATCCTGAATTATATTAATAATAAATTAAAGCTGCACAGGATGCACTAAGAATATCAGACAAAAGATTTTAGGATCTGGTGATTCTCATTTAGAAATGACAGAAAACTTGAACTCCCAGCAAAGAGATTTTGCAGCATCCGAACAAAAAAAAAAAAAACACCCCAAAAATAACAAAAATAAATGTAGTGCATAGAACTGAAAAACAATATTAGATTGAGAAGCTTTCAAGAGTGCTTAGAGGCAAAGTGGTTTTGGAAAAATCTGTGTACTCAGTTCTGTATATAAGGGATAGCTGGCAGAAATAAGTAGGAGCAGGAGCTGAGAATAACTGCATTTCAATATATCTATAACACTTTAGTATGTTTTACTGCTATCCATCAAATTTCATGATACAAGAGTTTCCTTGGTATCTATAGTTCTCTGGAACACAAACTTGTTTTAAACTCTCTTCAGAATGAGCTTCTTCGACTTGCCAGCAGTCCATCAAATAAAGTGGAAATTACTGCCATTTATTCAGAAACAAATATTGAGGTGAATGCAGAATATGCTAAAAAAAAAAAAAACAAACCCAAAACACTGTAGAAGTGCAAAACTGTGGTCTGTTGAACTTTATCTGGAAAGATCCATCTGTTAGTGGCTTCCTGGGGGACTGAGCAGGGACCTTAAGTGGGCTCAGCTACTGATATCAACCTCGGAAACATTATCTCAAAAAATCCTACATTATTTCCAAAAGTAACTCCGGCGTTCTCTGCGACTGAATCCACATCCCTATCAGCTGTACCCATTTAATATTTTCAGTGACAATGAACACATTTTCCTTTCTTTGTCAGCGCTACCTGGTTCTCATACATTTCATTTAAATTAAATCCAGCTTTAATTATCTCCCCTGAATGTCTCATTGAATCTCTTTATGTAGAATATATACTAATGATTCATAATTTCCCTCTATTTTGGATAGGAATTCATTCAAACTCACTTTAAATGCTTCTTTTTTTAATTTATTTTATTCTCCTATAGTTTACTTTTCAGGTAGAGAAACTGAATAGAGTTCAATTAAAAAATGACTCTATAAAATAAAGGGGCTGGGTGCAGCACTCATTTATATCCCTGCAAAGCCAGGAAAGCCAGTAGTTGCCTATGAAGCATAAATCTAAGCAAAATCTGCCTTCCCTCATGAAAATTCATATGCTTTTTTTAAGGCTTTTCATTAATTTTTCCTTCTGATTTTAAACATAATCTGTCTGTCATTTCTACGTGATTTTGAAGGGTTAGATTTTTTTTTGTCAACATCCGGAAAAAAAATCCCACTCTGTCTGTAAAAGACCTTTCATAACAGATTCTATAGAATAATGTCATTTTAAAGAGGAAAAAATAAATAAATAAATAAAACTTCAAATGTAATCACTGTGTGATTTGTAAACAACATATATACACTGTAAAAATCCTAGCAAACAGACCCACAGCCACTTTTGCTAAATGTTACTTTTCATCACTCTTTATAAATGTGAGGACTCGGAAACGCTGATGGAATCACGCCTGTGCAAGAACCTTTTATTCCGAGCAGACCTCAAATATTCCTAAGAATGAGCAATTATCGTCACGTGAGATTTTAACCGCCGCCATCCAGCACAGATTATTTTTTTTCCTGCCGGTAACTTTTATGGTGCATTATCTAGTTCGAGAATTCTTCACAGAGAGTGAAAGAGGGAGAGAGAGGATTTAAACAAACTAACTGGTTCTGTGCTTAGCCACCATTCCGGTAAATAAGCCCAGATGCAGTTGTGGGAAAAAAAAAGTAAATCTGTGGTTTCCTTATTTAAAGGAAACCTCTGAAGTTTTTAACGTCCATCAGAAAGGCTGCTGCTGCGATGAATAATTCAATCACTTCTGCCCTCTTACACGGCGAGAATACTTGCAAAGCTCTGAATGACACTGGGCGAGTGTCGGCACCCCAGTATAATCCAGCCGCCCTTCCCAGTTCCGTTCCCTGCAAGGAGCTAAGGGAGCTGCGGAGGGGCCGGGCTGTGGTGAAGAGATCAGGACAGGATTGCACGGGGTCACCACCACACTTCGGAAAGATGAAAGGGTCAGGGAGGGCTTCGGTGCTGTCGCGGTGTCATTTCAGCTCTTTGTCCCTTGGTGGAGTTCTTGAGTTAGTTTCTCCCTTTCCCTCAAACGGCTTTAACCGCTTTATACGGGGGGGGTTTTGTCCTTGTTTTTTCCCCTGCTTTCGAATTTGCTGTCATGTTTACTGTATTTAACCTTTTCCTCGGATTATTATGAATATGTTACTTTCAAGCCCACCTGGTTTCTTTCTTTATTTTTTTCTTTTTTTTTGTTTTTTTTCCCTTTGGGGAGCTTCTTCCTCTGCGTGCGTGTGCGCAAATAGCACTAAATAACAGAGATTTGTTAGGGTGCCGAGTGGTACAGATATTTAAATAATCTGCCTGAGATAATCTAACCCGGGATAGCTTCCCACTGCAGATCCCAGAAGTCATTTTTCCAGCCCGAGCCACCGACAATTCCTAAACTGCGGAAAACGAGTTGTGGTGGGTTGGAAGCGACTTGGGACGCCGGTGGCAGAACCCGGGCTCCGCCGAGAAATGCAAATCAACTGGCCATTAATTGCAGATTTTAGCGGTGACACCCCCCCCCCCATCACCACCACCACCACCCCGTCTTCCCAAAATCAACAGCTGGCACCGGCGACAACGCAGCCCCGCTGCAGAGCATGGGGAAGGGAGTTTGGAGGGGGGGGGGGAGGTGTGGGGGGGGTGGGGATGGGAAGGGGGGGGGGGATGCTGGGAAGCTCCCAGGCTGCTTTAGGATTTCCCCACGTACAACAGGCTGGGAATGTCAGCAAGACGGATTCCTTCCCACACGCAAGATGCCACCTCGGTGGCCTTATCAGATGTTCCCTTTAAGGACACAAGCTCCTCTGGTTACCCCCCCCCCCCTTTTCACCTTCCCCCCCCTCCCCGCCTTCTCTGTGTACCTCCAGCATCTCGGGCTATTTTATTTATTACAGCCGATGATATTCCTGATCCCCACATCAGGACAAACGCCGTGTCGCGTCTGGACACGCGTGGGCGTCTGTGTGCATCTTTGGGGGGGGGGGGGGAGTCAGGGATGGGGAAGGGGGGGGGCAGAGTGTTTCACTGCGCAACAGATTTGCCCAAGAGACCCAAACACACACACACACCCCCCTCCAAAAAAAAGCTGGGCGAGCACCGGCCGCGGGAGGGAGAGGAGGGGGGTTAGTGATTCCCTTCTTCACCCCCCCCCAACCCTGGAGACGGAACGGGGGGGGACGACACACACAGCCTTGTCCCCCTCCCGGCTGCGGGGACACGTGGAAGAAGGAGCAGCGCTGCCATCCACCATGCAGCGCACGTCGGGCCCATTTCCCACGCCGGCCGCCTGCCCCGGGGGGAGGAAAGGGAGGAGGAGGAGGAGGAGGAGGAGGAGGAGGAGGAAGGGGGGAATGGTAGGAGAGGCGGGGAGAGAAGGGGGGGGCCGTTACCTCTGTTCCGAAAGAGGAACCAATCCACTGTGAAGGACGCAGCACTCCCGAGCAGGAAAGACATTGCACAGTCAGAGGGAGATGAAGACACTGGGGGGGGGGGGGAAAATAAAAAATAAATAAGGGGAAGGGGGGGTGGGGGGGGGCGGGGGAGTTGTTGGGGGGAGGGGAGGGGGGGAGCAGACCGCATGTGAAAGGCATAGTGTGTGTAAGAGGGGCCAAGCGGGGGTAGGAAGGGAAGGGAAGGGGGGGTGGAGGGGGGGGGTGGGGGGGGATGGCACATTGGCAAGAGAAAGAAATCACTCGTTGGTTTGGAAAGAGGCAGAGCGTGGTAGAAGTAGGGACATGGGAGAGGAGGCTCAGGCAAAGAGGCGAGGTGTCCACGCCGTGCGACAGCCCGGAATCCCAGGAAAGTTGAAGGGGGGGGGGGGGGGGGGGATGTTAAAAGCCCTTTCATCCCGCCCCTCCCGTGGCGAATACATTCATTCAGGGGGAAACAGCGGGAGCTTCGGGCTGCGATTGTGCGGGGAGCCAGTGTAATGCAGTGTGCTGGTATTCCTGCCTTACTGGTGTGTCTGGATCTGCTACTGGTGGGCAAAAATTTCCTCCTCTCCCAGCTCCAAAACAGCGAGGCGGGGGAGGATGGGGGTTGCGGGAGGGGGGGCGGGGGGGGGTACGGGTGAATTCTGATAAATCCAAGTTGCCTGGCAAATATAATAAGGATTTGGTATTAATCCTACTTAACCCGCTGCGAAGATGCTGAGCTCCCGAGTCGTCCCCCCCCTCCCCCGTCGTTCCCCCCCCCCCTCCGTCCGGGACTGCGGCGGTGAGCACTGAGCCTGCGCCGAGCCGGCCTTTCTCGCTGATGCTGCAGATATAAAGCCCAGTGTCTCCAGCAGCGGCGGGGGAGGGTTTATTTTTTTTATTTTTTTATCTTCCCCCCCCCCCCCCCCCCCCCCCCCCCCC
>JAOQGH010000032.1:60633668-60655553 GCA_025769975.1 Gallinago jamesoni
CCCCCCCCCCCCCCCCCCCCCCGCAGGCAGTCAGGTGCCCGGACACACAAACACGCAGGAAGGAGAGTCCGAGATCTTTATTATTATCATTTTATTATCAGATAGACAGAGAGATATTTATTATTTTTTTATCGTTCCCTCCGCTTTTCAGACCCGGCAGCCAACCAGCCCCCCCGTCCAGCCGCACCGACGGGACCGCCCCGTCGAGGCGGCGGTGGCGGAGCTTCCCCCCCCCTTCCTCCCCCCCCCCCGCCCCGTCTCCGCGCCGCATCCTCCGCAGGCGCGGTGGGGGCGGGCTGGGGATTCGGTCGCCAGCCCAGACGGCGAGCTGTGGGGCAACCTGAGCTGTCTTTATCAGTCGCCCGCAGGCTAATCCCGGAGGTTGGGGGGGGAGGCAGGACCCCCCCTTCCCCCGGTCCCCCCCCCTCCCGGTCCCCAGCCGGCCCCGTTGGCTTCCCCTGCCTTAGGGACAGTGAGCTCCGGCCCCGAGGAGGGAAGTTTCCCCTCGGTAGCCAAGTGGTTTTTGGGGGGAAAAAAAGGTGGGTTTTAATTTTTTTGGCCCGCCTGGCGCTTCCTAAAGCCGCGGGTGAGAGCGGATTTCGCAGCCGCCGCGCTGAAGCGTTAATGGCTGTAATTACCAGCTCGTTCATTAGGACCCCAAACGCTTAAATAATCTAGAAAGCCTATAAACCGCGTTATAATTTACACCACAGAGATTGCCCTCATCGCTCTCAACAGGCGTAAACGGGAGCGAGTTGAGAATCGCACCCCAGTTTGTTTTCATTGGCATAGGGTTGGGTTTTTTTTTTTCCTTTTTTTTCTTCTTTTTTTTTTTTTTTTTGTGTGTGTGTGCCCCCACCCCTTGTATATCACATGAAATTCATTCATTGGAGTTGAGAGGCCCCTAATTTGCCAGCCCAGCTGCTGCTGCTGCATGGCTCTGTCTGCAGAGAGGGCGACTGGCGTGGGGACCTGGTGTGCCACGAGTGACTTGGCTCTGATTTCGGCTGCGGGTGGCGGAGCCCGGCTCGGTGAAGCTCCAGGAACCTAAACCTGGCGATGGCAGGGACACCTGGAAAGAAAATAGGGATAGCACAGAGGAGGATCAAGCTCCCAAGTAAAAGCATCAATCTTGTTTATTTTATAAGACACATATGTAGCCTGAAGGGAGGTCTTTTATTTATTTTTTTTTTTTTTTCTGTGGGGGAGTACTTTTGGGGCGATAGTAAATGAGATGCTTAGTGATTTCCACTGCATCTTTTCATGTAAGATAATATTCTGAATGTTTGCTCAGCTACGGTGCGTGTTACACAAGAGTCTAGAGAGAAATGAATGCTGATTCACGTAAATACTGAGCCAAGGCTGGAACAGGGAAATTCTGACTAGTTCGACAAAAAATCGCTTTCTTTTCAACTTATTAACATGCAGATATGGTACACGATGACATTTTTCTTTATGCTTTGAAACGTCTGCTAGTCTCCTACAATGGAAGTTTTACAATGTGTTGCCAGTATTTGCATTCTGCTCAGAAATACTTAAAATACTGTAAAAGAAAATGAGTTGCAGGAGCCACCCAGCCTTCCAGTTCACCAAAAAAACCCCTCAGAACATCCCTGCGATTGATGCACCCTCTGCCAGTGGCTTTGCATTATATTGTTTTACACGTGATACAGATTTATAGAACAGCTTGACACAGGAGTTTCTGGGTGAAACATTTCATTAACTCTCTCCTGGAGAGTACATTACAATTTCAGTTAGAAAATGGTCTGTATAAAACACAAAAAGCTCAGAACGTTCCCCAGCTTCCATCTACTAAGGCTTATTAAACACATAGATTATGCCATTTTAACAAACACTGGCATCACAAAGTAGCAGTGGAACATATATGCTAATCTGATACTACTTCTTTCTTCTTGCTGCTATTCATCTAAACATATGAATTATAAACCCTCAAAGTGTGATTTATTTTTCAGTGTAAAAGAATGACTTGCGTGCTAAGTGCAGGAATGGTAAAGGATTCCCCCATACAACTGAATATTTTCCTTGATAAAAACTTGCTTAAGATTACATTACAAAAATGTTTTGACTCAGTTAACTTTTTTCCAAGGATATATTTTGAGGTGCAATGCGTTAGAAGGCTTCTTAGTAGAAGAGAAAGTCTTTATCACACTTTGGCTTGCAACCATCAAGCCAAAAGAAGCACGTGCTAAATTGCTGAGTTTATTTATCCAGTTTGTTACAAACCCAATTCCTCATGGTTTTCCTGTGCTTAGTTCACTACGACGGTTAGTTTGGCCAGTAGTTTATAGCCAAGGTTCTATTGATGCCTTGTCTTTTTGTTCTTCAAATATGTAGGAAGAATTTGCGTTTTTTTGTAGAGCACACACGGAAGTTAAGGAAAGTGTCCAAAAAACCAGTAAAAATAGTGCTAAATAACAGACTTCCTAGAAGAGACGATCAGGCACGAAACTTCTGTTCCCGCTTTCCTATGGGTACTTGTCAGCTTGTTGCTGAGTGACATTTAGATCGTTTTCTTCACGCTTTTTGCATAATAGTGGGGACATTAAGATGTATTTGCATAAACACTGTGTAGACTTCTCCCATCCCAGACCTCGCCAGCGCAGCGTTCCTGAATTTATCAGGCAAAAGACGTGAGGGTTTTTGAGCATCCCAAACCCCATGGAGCTCCTGTTCAGTACGTTGTTTGGAGAGAAATGGGAAGCAGTTGCAGATAAAGGGTTCTGATGTGGTGTACATCAGATATTATTTTGTGTACCGGACAGGACCGGTGGCACGTCGAGGTGACCATGGTTGAAATCTCCAAGGCTGCCTTTATTTCCTCCTTGGTGGGCCCCCTTTGTGCTAAGGAGACATTAGAAGGTGGATAAAGTTTTAGAACAAATAAGTGGACACAGAAGAACGCACCTGCTCTGAGTTACTGGAGATGAGAGCAACACTAATTCCCCATTAGTGTAATTAGAATTGGTAATTGATACTTTCCTGTATCTACAATATAGCAGTCAGGAAATAAAGCCTCTGCTTACGTGACCGAGTGGGGCACCCCAGTGAATGTGAGTTGTTTTCATCAGGATTATTTGATACTTCCTTTCCAAGGTAATGCATTGAATTTCTTATATGAGTTCCCAAACGCATCGTGTCTGACACAGTCCTGTGTAGGAGAGGTTCAGGGGAGAAAGCTATAATGTGTAACTCTCTTCCTTCTTGACCTCAGGTGTTTAAAACTTTAAAACCAAATTCTGTGTTCAATAAGCTTCTGAAATATCACCATAGCTTTTTTTTTTTTTTTTTTAGAAGATCTTTCACAAGTTTGACTCTTATTCTTGTCTTCTTTAGCATGGCGTTGCTCTGAAACACTCTTTTAACCTCCTTTTTACCAACTCTCTCCCATTCAGTAAAGCACCAACATCTACTTAAAGGCCAACAAACGTTTAAATCGCTTAGTGTTCTGTGGGTCTTCACCAGTTGCCAGAAGCTGAGGCTGTACAGAAGCCTTTTGCTGAACGGGGATGAGTTTAAGTGAGTGTTTTTTCTGAATCACAGATTTAAAACCTGAGCCCTCCAGGTGCTGCATGTTGCCTGTGGGGAGCCTGGATGCTCCCAACTTCCAGCAGAGATGGCCAAAGATAAGGAAAACTCAGTGCCTCTGGGGAACAATTTGGCAGCTTGGAGGGTTGTAGCCTTAATAATAATTCTAATCATAGGTTGTAATTGTAAATAACTGTGTATTTTCTCACTTTAGCTACAGATACATCTTTATGCTGTATGCTGGGTTTCCCACTTCGTTTCACGGTGAAAAATAGTGGCACACGAGTGGGCTTATTTCCCTGAAACTTTTAATCACGACTGTGAGATTGGCATGTTGACAGCCACCCTTTGAAGAACACGCCTTTTAAACCCTGTTTACATTTTTTTTGGCCACCATGTTCTCTTGGGTCCTTTCTTATTTGCTCTCCTCAACAGCCAGTAATTACTGATTCCCCGAAACACCGCAGTTGGGGTGGTGATGGTTTGTTATTGTTTTGGGGTTTTTTTTAATTATTATTTTAGCTTAAGAGATACTGGTTGCTATTGGTAGAATTAACAGAACCAGTACAGGAATTTCTCAGCAGTATTATTTCTTTGCTTGGGGTATTGGCTTTCTGGCAATTTGGTAATCCTTTATGGATTATCCCTATGCCTTTTCTCATTGGAAATGTACTGTTTAGTGAAGAGAAATGTTTATCATACCAGAGTGTGCTGACACACTAGTCAAAACTAGATAGATTTCCTGTAAAGTCTTATTTCCATGAAAGTAAAATACGTAGAAATTAATTTTTGGGAAAAAAAAATATCTTTGTATGGTAGCCAGTTAATTTGTTTCATAACATTTCAGGCATTAATCAGTCTGTTGCACTGCAGAAGCATTTGACTAGTTGGTTATCACATATGTGAGTTGGATCTATAAACTAAATGGATCCATTTCTTCATAAATATGCACTAGCAGCTTTAATAGGATCCAAAAATTCACCCAGCAAAGGGGCAATCAGTTTAATCATGCAAAAAAGCTTTTTTTTTTTCTTTCCTGTGTACAGACTCACACGTACGCACAGAGGCTCAAAGGCTGCTTTTTAGAATCACGAAGCAACTCTCAAGGCTAAAGTTTTTCACAACTTTCAGCTAAGCAAATATATAATAATCCTAAAAATGGCAATGTTATGGTAGCACCAAGAGCAATGTAGAGGAAAAAAGGGAATGTTGTCATTAAGTTAACACTGGTGACTTCTTTCAGACATTTAACTTGAATACTGTTTGGTGCAGAGGGTACAGAAGTGTATTTCAATTTTCTCTTAATTTGCATGATGTTAAATACTTAGTTTTTAGAAGTGACCCGCGTCTGACCTTCAGTAACAAAATGTGATGAAAGAAGGGCTAATTAAACATCAAATAGATGGATTGTCGATGCTTTAATTATCTATATTTAACACAAAGCCCTCCACTGATAAGTGCAGCCTTTATTTTTCCCTCTTCAGTAAAGTCACCTCGTACAGCGTGCAAATGACTAAGTCACCACTGAATCATTCTGCGCTCCCAGGAGATGTGCAGAGCCAAAAGGGACAGGATCTGAGCAAAGCAGGATTCATGCTCTGAATAAGTAAAGAACCGTACTGTTAGAGGCAGGGGGTAGCAAGAAGCATCTTTAAAAGGGCAGAATCTGATGTATGGAGTCAGACAGTTCTGGTGTTGTACGTACCCATATAAACTGGGTTATAACCACGGGCAGCAGTCTGGCTGCTGCTGTGTCAGTCTTTGTATTGTAGCAGTGTATTTCTGAGTGTTTCTTCCCCCCCTCTTTTCCTTTTAAAACATGCAGTTTCCTCGTTTTCCTGGTACTTGAGATATTTGCTAGTTTGGGCAACTGTCAGCTGTGTTTCACCTGCAGCTTCAGGCACGTTTCCCTTTCCAAACTTTTAGGTCTTCTGCATTTCCAAAGTTGGTCATCTGCTGGGCTACTCTGAGATGTAAAACTTCTTAAATTGATTTTTTTTTTTTGCCTTAAAATATAAAAGCAAATCACCAGACTTCTGAGGTAGCATTGTGCTTATGAGTCCGTTATCCAAATCCCTCCCCAGCACCGTGAACTCTTCACTATGTTTGCTGAACTTTTTAGTATTTTATTACTAAACTTAATTAATTACTAATTACTTAACTACTTAATAGGACAGAAAATTTTCTTTTTCTTTGACTATACATACAAAAAATATTGATGCAGACATACAAGCAATTCAGTACACTGTTTAGCAGGTTGATTTTCCAAGTTTTCTAAGAAAGTCTGCTCCCAACAGATATTTAGAAACTGTTAGAGCTGCAAAACAATTTCCTTTTTTCGGTCTTAGGCTGTATGTAACATCATCCATGTAAGTTATGTTATGTTCTACACTTCTCTTTATTTATTACTTTTTTAGGTGTTTTTATCTCACCGTGTGCTCCAGCAATGCTATTTCTGTATTTTTCTCCCTTAATTTTTCTTTTCTAGAGGAGTAGACTTGTTGTCCCTCTGTTATCAAATTTTGCGCTTTGCTAGTGTATACTATACATTCATTTTAATCAATAATTAAAGCAAGAAAAAAAATAGACCAGAAGTTACTATCCAGAAGCAGAAGAAAGTTTTAAATTTTTATGTATTTTTTCATATAAATCCGCGTTATTTCAAGTTTTGAATCAGGACTGTGAAAGAAACTCTGACATTCGCATGAGTCTGCCAAGTTTATGGACTGTGTTTTGATTATATGGACTGTGCAAGTCAAGTTCTTCTGACAGAAAGTTAATTTGGTGTAACTAAAAATAATTTGTGAATCTAAGGGAAGGCAAACCAGGCAAAAATCTATGGTAAAACAGCAGATGAGATAAAATTTCAGCATCCGCTTGAGTTTTGACTCCTGTGGAAAAACTGTCCCAAGGAGAGGGTAGAGAACATGCACATATTAGGAAAAAGCTGGGGCTGATTTACTGTCTTCCACATGCTTAAGGCAACAGAGGTTTCCCAAGGTCACCTCTATTTTGTTGTTGTGGATAACAAAATATTATACTAATGCTGGAGTAACTTGGGTCAGTTGGGGCATCTACAATGGGACTTACGCCAATGGAAGAAGACAGAGGATGACTTAAAACATCTTAATTTTTTATTTTCATGCAATTTCCTCTATAGATGTGTAATTGAGAGCAGGTCATGAACATGTGTCAAAATATCAGAAGGTGATTATACCAAAGTACCAGTCGGTCAGGTTAACTGGAAGATGCCAGTGACACACGTTGGAGTTGGTCCCATCAACTGTGCTTAACGGGAGGTGTTTGCTCACTCTCATGTGCCCATTTTCACTGACATGTAAAACCACAATTAAGAGCAACTTTTTGTTCAAAAAAAATAGGGAATAAGTTTGATATGGAAAAGAAATGAGCACTGTGGAGGAACCATTTATTTTTTTGTGGAAGGAGAAGATGGGATAAGTTAAGAATAGAAGTTTTGGATTTTAGAGGTTTGAACAGAAGTAACACTTTGGTCACATTTAGAACTGAAAGGTATGTAAAAGTGATGTGCTTTTTTTTTGTTTGTTTGTTTATATCAATCAAATGATCTTCTCAATTAGGTAACACAGCTGTTTGCAGTCATTAGATTCTAAAAAGCAGTAGCATAACCCCAAAAGTATAGCTTAGTCAGAGTGGATCACAAATGACACAATTATTAGAAGGTGAAGAAAAGCATTGTGTTTGTCTTTCAAAACTTAATTTGGCTTATTAACTACTGAGAAAAGTCAGTATGTTATGTTTTTTTTAAAGGCCAACGTCTTTGTGTCAGATGAGGTTCTGTTACAGATTTTATGTTCTGAATCAAACAACCTAATGGCTAATTTTATAATCCCTGAATGGGAGAAATAAGTTGTGGCAAGTAGCGTTCCTGGAATCTTAGGAAGCAATGAAATAAATATTTATCCAAGTACTTGATATGGGGTCTTTCATTAGCTACGGATAATATTAAGCCAAGTTATGGATAATGTAAAGTCAATTTTCTAAGACAAGGTCCGGAAGGCAGGTAGTAGCTGATGTGCTGAAAATAACTCGCAGATCTGGAATACAGAAATATTGATTCCACCTGCCACAAATGCAGAAAGAATTTTATCTTGCAGCCCTGTCTGATCCAAATCTTTTATGGTACTGTAGTGTAAATAGGAAAATATTTGTCACCTGATGGGATAAAAACTCCTGCATCAGAAGGTCACGTGATGATTATGGGGAAGCCTCTATAAACGCCCTGAAGACCAGTTTGTTGCCTGGGGTTGTGGCCAGGATGGATGCTAAGGAAGTGTGTGTCTTTTGTGGTGTGTGCCAAATGCTTTCTCTCTGGTTGCTCCTTCTCCAAGAGAAGTGGGAGGGGCTGCCATAACTCATCCTATCTGGCCATGTATAGATGTTAAGGACTTTTCAGCTCCGGAACAGTGTAAAATAGGAGAAGTAACCCCTACTTCCTTCGGATACAAAAACCACGTGAGGCAGAAATGCTTGAAGACGTTCGCAGAGACTTGTCCTTGGGGAAAATATCCTTTCTCAGGACAACACTTTTACAGGCATACGAGTTGATGTAGAGTTGTATTTCTGAGTTCAGTGTTATGCTGAAAAAAACGAACTAAAGGGAATTATGGAGGCTCTCATATGTGTTCTGAGCCACTTCAGAAACCCTAAGGTGTCTGGGATCTGCACAGACAAGGGTTTTGACGCAAGACCTGGGTGATTTCTGGGACACTCCTCTGTGGCTGCAGCTCCAGGCCAAACAGAAAAGCGAATCACTAAGTCCTTCGGTTTACTTAAAGAAATAATAATTAAAATGAAATCAAGCACTCTGTGAAGGGAGTGCATTTTGGCAAGGTTGAAAATGAGTTTTCCAGGAAGAACTTAAGCCCAGTTCTCAGCTGTGTGTGCCCTACACATTCCTATTAATAGAACGCTCGTGTGCAGATATATGTTCACTTATAGACTGATGTGAGGTTAACAAGTTATTTCTGAACTGGCACAAACTGTTTTCAGAGAGACAATATGGTCAGCAGTGAGCCTTACTAAATTTCCTTTCATCTTCAGACCTCTCCGATTGATGTTTATCTCGTGTCAGGTGTAACAACAGGGAGCTCGACAAAAGTTAATCGAGTTTAACTAAAATCAATTGCTGTAAGTTAAATCAGGTGATATAATATTCAGTGACTGCTTTATATTAAAAGAAAATACGGATATGGAAAATCAGTTTGTCAGTTTGGATGTTACGCATCAAATCTCCAGTATTTAAATTATCGACATGCAAATTATACGTATATACAAAACAACAGAGTGGGTTTCCATCAGGTATTACATCAACATGTAAAATCTTCTTCGTAACAGGCTCTGGGAGTGATTTAATGACACCTCAAAAAGTACTATTTTAGTATCAAACACATGCTTACCCAAACTACTGGTACAGCAAGAGTACACATGGCAAAGCCACCTTTGTGTGGTTCCATGGTAAGTCACAACATTTATTCACGGAGTCACCTGCTCCCCCTTGTAGGGAGACTCACAAGAAACACTTGGCCTGAAAATTCATACCCACTTTATCATGCAAAACTTTCTCTCTCCGAAGAAATCTGGCCATTTGCTTAGACAAAGCTGTTTCGTTTGTTTGGGACCCCCTTCTAAAACTCTGTATTTAACAAGATGAAAACACTTCAGTAGTTTTTCAAGCTTTCTAAAGAGGAAAGGCAAGAATGGAAATCTAGATAATAAAACAACAGCAAATTAAAGAATTACTTACTTCGTGCATCCCCACCATTTCCACAGTGGCATTTTAAGTCCCAGTTTTACCACCTTTACTCTTTAACTTCTATGTCTGCTGGTTTCAACACTCACTTGGTCTCATTCCCCATCATGTCACTCCTATTCGAAGTGAAGTTACATTGTCATAAAATTTGGGGACTGAAATGCTGAATCAGTTGCCTTATCTCCATCCGTGTGTTTTAAATCGGTTATAATGACACAACGTGTGCCTTGGGTGATAGTGAGAGAGGATATCCATCACTCTCCTGAATCAGAAAAATGCTTTTTTTTGATGAGCATCTAATTGTGTTCCAGTTGCGCACGAGTTTACAGAAGGACAATAATTGATTTCTTTGAGAGTGAAGTATTTGTTTCGTTTCCAAGTGGTATTGTGAGTCCTTTTACAGAAGGAATAATTGCACTGGAAACTAGAAATCTCTACTTAAGGCAGGTCCCTACACGCTCAGCCACTGAACCTCAGCCCGGATCTGGGGTGAGATCTGTCATGTAGACTTAGAAAATTCACTCAGAAGGCTCCTCTGACTAGATGCTGATGGATTTACTCTGTTTGCTGCAGCTTAAGGGCCTGAATCTATCACTTTATTTTAATGAAACCTTTCTGAAGACTAATAAAATTCAGCTATTTCTAGAGCAGGTGTTAATTCATCTGAGTGAAAGCGGCAGCAGCAGGTGTGAAGCAGAGCGGTACCCGTTTTTTTGGGGTTTTTTTTTTTGTGGTGGCTTTCACCCATGAGTGCTTTCCCTAGAAATTACAACACGTACTCTGGGTGCTGGATTTTACCCAGTTTATTATTATATTCCTGTGGGACAGAATGGAATCACGTATCTGAAATATCTTAACAGAAGTGCAGGAGGAAGTAAGTGCTTCATAGGAATGACAAGGAACCACCACGGAGGTGCAGTAGGTGTTTCACCAGGATGTGGGTTCATGAAACCTTGTGGGTTCAGTCAGTAGGTTCAGGCTTGACACTGGCAGAGATGAAACCAGTTCAGGTAGGTCCAATCCAGTAACCCGTCCTGTTTAAATTCTCCAAGTCCATATCTGGAATTGTATGGGGGAGTGTGTGGAACATAATGCTGCGTGTGGTGGTTTTAGGTGCATTTCTATGTGAATTAAGGAAAATAAATGAGAAAGATTCCGTTTAGAAGCAGAGAAAACTTAACTCTTTGCAGAATGGCACTGCCTTTGCTGTTCCATGTTTTGCAGAGATCACCGGGCACTTATATTTTTTGTCCTAGCTTTTTTTTGTGCTCCTCTGCTTCTTTAAATACTTATTTATTAAACATTGCTAGTATTCTGGCTATTTCTGATTGCTCTTTGGCGCAGAGGAAAATATAAGCAACGGTGTGAAATTCCTCTGGGCAGAATAAATTAAGAAGATTTCGTTTTTCTTACATTGTGAAATATTTTATCACTTCTGTGGCATTCAAGGAGTCTGGAGGATGTTATATTCAATTGCTGAGTGAATTGAAAATTCATCTTGGACTTTCTAATACTAAATATCAGTGCACCTTTCTAGGAACCTTGAATGCTAAATTTATGGGGTTTTTTCCTTTACTAGTTTTTAATTAAATATATAAAGTGACTGAACCCTTCAAATTATACAGTAACCTTCCTGGAGAATTAATGTTCCAGAAATATGAAAGGACTGGCTAAAGTGTCACTCTATCAAATGTTTCTAAAAGGCTTTATGTATTTATAAGACTTCATGATCTACTATTGATGCAAACTACTAAGGATAAAAGAAAATCCATCTGTTATCAAAGAAAAAAAAATAAATGAAATAAGTCCAAGGATTTGAAAGACACTTAGCATTAAGGACTAAGAATTCATACTTTGTGATGGGTTTATAGTAATTGACAGTAGAAAAGACTTCTTTTTAGCATTCACAATGTGTTGAGGGTTTTTTTTTTTTTAATCGAAAGAAAATGACTTGGTCATAAAAGCTCCTCATATAACATATCCTGTTTCATTTCATAATTTCATATTCCTCACTGAAACGTCTCAATTAAAACATGTCCTACACCGTTTTGCGTTGCGTTGGGCATTACTACTTCTGTTATTATTACCTTTACATTTAATCAAACTGTCTGTGGCTAAATAAATAGCGTTTCATCAAGAGCTGTTGGTTTTCAATCAGCTGGGAAACAGATTACTGGCATGAGAACAGATCTGAGACCAATGTCTCCAATCTGCAACTAATTGCGTGCTGATAATAGTCCTGCCCAGGGGCAAATCTTACTCCCTGTCCTGATCTATGATAGATTTTTCCTCTACGTTAATATTAAATCAGATGGAGACATTCTGTAATACCGTTACAGCTGCTATCTTTAACCTTTCCTTTTTAATTTGAAATATGTACAGTTTGGAGATACTATCTCCCTGTTTCCTTTCTGAAAAGAAAGGAAGAAATGAAAAATCTCAAGGAAAAACATAATAGTCGTGTGTGGGGTTTCTTTTTTTTTCAGTTTTTCTTTAGCTTCTCCTCTTAAAACGGTCGCTTCTTTAGGAGGTAAAGCACTGTTGATACTTAAATAAGTGTTTTCTGGTAAAATCACATCTTCTAGTGGTTTTGCTCGGAGGGGAGAGGAGCACGTCTGACAAATTGCAGCAGGAGGGTAGTGCTTCGCTCCAGCTTGGTGGTGTGTGGGTGACTGCATGAGGACACCGTAAACAGTCACATCTTCCCAGTGTGAGGATGGTGAGGGTGGCTACTGGAGCACGTAGGAGCCCCGTATCACGACTCCCTCATTTCAGGCTCATCACAAAAGCAGAACATACTGTAAGAGCTGAAAAGAAGGGATACACGGGGGATAAACTAACACTGGAGTCGGAGCATCATAGTGCTCCTAAAGAGAGCGATCTTCCAGTCTGCATCCAGAGTTCTTGTGAAACGATTCCAACAGTTTGAAATCTGGCTTGTTTTTTGTTGTTTTTTCTTTTTTTTTTTTTTTCACCTTGCTAGTTATGCAAACAGCTCCTCACTCCTTTTTTTTTCACCAAAGCAAGTGGGAATTGTTCACTGTCACAAATAATAAATAACAAGAGGACCCGCTCCGCACAGCATGGAAGTGATAAAAACACATGCTTATGAGCGCTCGAGATTTCACAGCTATTAATTTTGAACTTTTTGATTGCAGCTCTGTTTTACAAGAGTGGATGCTGTTAGGGCAGCGGTGCACTTGTGACAGCGGAAGATTATGACAACGTGCATTTATCATTATGAGCTTGATAAATTCAGTGTAAGAGATGGTCAGAGAATGCCCCGAAACCTGAAGTTGCGAAACGCATTTTGCATTTACTGAAAACCAAACGTTATTTCATCGCTGCTAATAATCTGTAGTCCTCACTCAATAATAACATTAGTATGTTTGAGGTTTCTTTGTGCGTGATGAAATGTACAGCTCTTTCCAAAGTTGATGAATTCCTTAACGTGGACATTGAGGGATGCTAGGACTTTGTGCAGAATGCTAGTGTATATACCCAAAGTTCCTTTACAGAAGGTCAACATATACTAAAGCACATTTGAGATTAAAAAAAACCAAAACCAATATCAGGACAATTCTTCAGACTTCGAAGAACATTTCAAAAAGTTTTGCCTAAAAGTATACTCCCAAACTATTTCTATGTAAATCGACATGTGGGAGATCGTGTCTTCCATTTTGAGATTGCAACAATCATACGAAGTGTTGGGAGTCTTTCAAATCAGAAACTGCGTTTTTCGTTGTTAGGGTAGAAACAGGATTTCATCTGGAGCTGTGTACTGTAAGACAGCCGAACACAAAGAATCTCAATGCTGAATTTGTAGCATTTCTGTGCATATTTCACAGCCGTAACAGAGAAAAGAAATCCTATGGTATACAGCAGAAAAAGTCCTGAATAAGGGAAGCAGATTAAAAAGAACATGACTAGACATGTTAGTACCTATTTGGTTTTTTTTTTTTTTTATCTTCATCATTCTAGGGAATCCATCTCTAGCCTTTCTAAAATCCTTACTGAACTGGTAATTTTTTCCACATTTTCAGAATGTCACCAAAGCCATGCTAATCTGGACCCAGGGCATGTTTCAGAGTTCTGGTATTGCTGAAGAAAACATTTTGCCATTTTTTCCTGTTGTTGACTTAACCGAGATTCACCTCAAACTTGAGAAAAACATACAGAGGGGACAGTTTATTTATTTAGAAGGCAGGCTTTACAGGTTGCAATTAAGAGTTTATAGTTCATCATGAGATCATTAAGGAAGAGTGGCAGATCCCAGAAGCATATCCTGCCAGTGAATGTCTCCTTCCATAATTAGACAATCTGACTATTGACTGCAATAAGTTTTTGATAGTTTGTAATACGTATCCCATATTTAAGGCATTGGAAGTTTATAATCTAGAGGAGGAAATGGAATAATCTCATGAGAAAAGGAAATCCAGCTTGTAGCAAGAACATCTTTCTGCCAACCACCTTTTTTCTTTCTTTCTGTAGTGGAGAACTGCAGGTATTTGCTTTGTCTCCCCCAGGAAAGGCCTAGCATTTAAGCAGGGCTTTTCTCATAGAACAGTTAGAGTTCAGTCTTTTTTCTTTTTTTTAAATTTTTTTCTTCCTTTGTTTCTTTTTTTTTTTTTAGCCCCTAGAATTTTCTTTGGAGCTCGGAAAGAAGAGCTATTTTTCAATCATTCTAGCACTCTAGTTTTTGGCAAAGCCTCTTATTAAATAATTGCGAAAATATTTTGAGATGGCTTTCTCAAATAAAACTGATGTTCTCTGCCTTCCCCTTCCTCTTCATCAAAAGCAGTGCACTTCTAGGACTGTGGGAGATACAGATAGAAAAGCTGCATCTTTCTACGCTTTTAGGACTGACTGCTTTTTTTTCCTCTGCTTAGATTTTTGAATGATTCTGAAGGAACACTTACCTGAAGTATAGGCTTACTAAGTAATACAAAGAAATAAAGGAATAAAACAAACAGGACTTGTGATGGAAACTATTGCTTCCAAATCTTTTTTTCTCCCTGTTTTTTCTTAAATTTATGTGATCAGAATTTTTATGTTTAAATACATCTAGTGAACCTTAAAATGATCGCTTATATGTTGGCTTTATGAAGGGCTGTTTTAAGGGTCAAATAAAGTCAATCTTTTAAATTTTTTGGCTTTTTGGAGGAAGAACTTTTCTTGAGGAGGCAGCAGAATATATACACTGATATATGTGGGAATTTTACTTGCATATAAGGTATCTTAGAGTCCTGTAGTATCTATATTCTGTTCTCATTTATACTCTGCATTTTCAGTCTTACCTTCCCAGTGGCAATGTGAGGATTTCTAGATTTTCATTTCAGTCTCTGTTCTTCCCACTAATCAAGTTTATTATTCTAATATAGTAGGAGCCAGATACTACAGTGCACTGAGGGGTCAAACGTTAAGAAAATGCAGAGACTGAAGATTATTTAAATTCTTTTTCATTCTGCTGGTTTGCAGAAAGTGTTGGAGACCTAGAAGTATGTTACTATTGGTTTCTTGTTGCTGGTTTTTTGTTTTTGTTTGTTTGTTTGTTTTTTTATAATTAACTTCATAAAACCTTAAGTTTTTGAAGGTCTGAGCATATTTGGTGAAAGGTAAGAGAGTGGAGACAGGAAAGACCTTCACATACAGAATTTCCCTGTTCCATAGAATAGCAGAACGTGTCTGTGTGACATTTTGGACACTGTTTTCCCAAAGAGGGGTCTTTTTTCTGCTATATTAATGACAAAAACTCCCACCCAACCAACAACAAAAAACCCACTAAAAAGAAAGTTTCCCAAATCAGACTCATTCCTGTTTCCATGAATCAATATCAAGTTAAATTCAGAACTGGCCTGGCAAACACATACGTCTGACCTACGATGTAAAGAATAAACAGGGGAGATGTCAGTTTTACATCTAATCATCTGTTTTTCATGAAAAACCTTTTCTTTCCAAGAGAGACTTAAGTATTTCAAGCACAAATGAAATACTGCCCATCTTCTCTACTTTTCCATAATTCAAGAGCTAGGATGTCTGATTTGTGAGAAGCTTATTCTGTGACTTTGTGTGTAATTGACAGTGAAGGGGGGAAAATGAGGCGACGTTACGCCTTTGCTAGCTCTTTTTAAAGGAAAGAATATACTTACTCATTAATGACCCAAGCTATGAATAGATTCATGGTTTATAGCACAGCCTTAGAGGAGGTTAAGGGAATTTAAGGGTTTACCACGCAGCCTTAAAGGGGGCTAAGAGAATTTAAAAGAAAGATATTCAGACTGGAAAATTCTGGGTAAACATTTACCTACCTTCTTGGCAGTTCATTATTAAATTATGTGTTGGCATTTTGCAGGCACAGAAAGAAAAGCAAGGCACAGAGGAAAGAATAGAAGCACACTGATGACCTATTGTTGGAGTTTAAGCAGAATAAATGATTAGCATGTAAAGTATGGAGCAGAGGTAATAAAAATCATTGCAAACTGCTATCCACAGAGCATCCTATCCAGTAATACAATTTAGTTCATTACATTTACTGCATGATGTAGTACCGTGTGATGCAGTATTATTGTTGTCTCTCTGTGTTCTGGGCTTAGACTTGTTCAAAGTCTTGGACTAGTTCTAGGCAGTAGATGTTTTGTGATGACCTGCAAATGAATCCATTAACGTAATTGTAAAATAAAGAAATCGCTTCAAAGTGTGGGGTGGGTTTTTTGGGGGGGGAGGGGAGGATGGGTGTTTTGGGCATTTGCTTTTTGTTGTGTGGGGTTTTTTTGGTTTAATTTTTTAAAAAAATCAAATATTCTCATTTGTATTTAAGGGGAGGGGGAAAAGAACCCATGAGGGCTGGAGCACCTCTCCTAGGAAGACAGGCTTGAGACAGCTGGGGGTGTTCAGCCTGGAGAAGAAAAGGCCCCGGGGACATCTTATAATGGCCTTCCAGTCCCTGAAGTGGGCTACAGGAGACATGGGGAGGGACTCTTGATCAGGGAGTGGAGCCATAGGATGAGGGGGAATGATTTTTAAACTGAAAGAGAATAGATTTAGATGAGATCTCAGGAAGAAATTCTCTCCTGTGAGGGTGGTGACAGCCTGGAACAGGTTGCCCAGAGAAGCTGTGGCTGCCCCATCCCTGGAGGGGTTCAAGGCCAGGCCGGATGGGGCTTGGAGCAACTTGGTCTAGTAGTAGGTGTCCCTGCCCATGGTAAGGGGGATGGACTAGATGAGGTTTAATGTTCCTTCTAACCAGAACCATTCTAAGAAATACAGGACTTTGTTAACAGGGTGCTTTCATCGGTGTCCTTTACCATAGCTTCAGGTCTGTCTTATTCTAGACATGTCCTCAATATTATGCTTTAGGTTTCTTTTTCATAAGAAGTGGATAGAAGCATTTTTTTCCTTCACAAGGTTGTTCTGAGTTTGGACAGAGGTCAGTAATGGAACCAGTGTTCTTGCTGAGCGCAGAATTTTGTCCACGCTCTGGATTCTAGACTGCAAGTCAGAGTCCTAAGTGCTGTGAGAGTGAGGTCCCTTGATCTGGTTGTGCCATTGTACAGCCTTAGGGAAGGGCAAACAAGCATGAATTGCAAGGTAACTATGGTCAGCTGGTGGAAATTTTAGGGGTAGATTTTGTAGGACAGGTCAAAATGACTCTGAGATGGTGTATCATATATGTTTACAGAGATGGCTTATAGTACAATAGTGTATGAAGTGTAATGGATTTCAGAATCTTAAATATGGTTCTCTTGTGAACATGCGGGCTGTTATTAAATTTCTTAAGTGTTTTCGTTCCAACGATGAAGATTCTGTGATTCCTCCTGTTTACGACATCAGAATTGAATTCCTGTTTACTGATTTATGTTGATAGTGGGATAATAGATGTCTATATTCTCAGTCTATATTACATCATTAAAACACAGTAGATGTTTCAGCCTAATATTATAACATCATGGCCTTATTTAGCGGTATTAAATTAAGCTTAACTTTATGCACATTGACTATACAGAGATAGGGTTTTCAAAAAAAACTGTACTAGTCTAACTTTGTGTTTCCTGCAAAGGTTTCATTATCTGGGATAGAATTATGCCTGACTCATTTGTATGACTGTATTTTAATCAACAGAACTATCCCTATCTAGTTGCTTATCTAAGGGCACTTCAAAAGCAGAGAGATAGATACCTTCAGATACCTTCCACCTGCTTTAGGTATGTTCTATCTTCTGGACCTCTCTCTCCATTGATCATGGAAGAGCAGTAGTTGAGGTGGCTTCTAAGTCACTGGATTAGGATGAGATTCCAGCTGTACTGTGATTTTTTTCAGAAGCAGACATCAGTTATGATTTTACTGTGCGTGTGTGCTATATTTCATCTGTACAAATAACCATGCAGAGTTATAAGAAAAATATTTCAAGGTATTTCTGTATGTTCTGACTGCTGGAGCATGGACAAGTGGACAAGTGTTATTTGAGGTGGTGGGATCAGGGAACAGCGAGTGTGAAATGATTGGGGGAGTTGGGAAAGCAGGCAAAATACAGGTGCTTTATAGATATTCTCTCCAGACATCAGGTTATATCGTTATTTCTAAAAATGGTAATTAGCTCTTTACCATAGTTATTTTAAGCAACGAGTGACAATGACGGAAGTGATAGTGCTGATGTGGTGCTGTCCTGAGACAGGAGGCTGTGAGATCATCAGCAGGGTTTATGCAGGTTTTACTGTCACCTGTAAAGAATTTGCAGAGGATTTGGATGTTTTGCTTTGTCCTCTTGCCCTAGGCAAACCTTGTAGTGAGTAAACATCAGAGTTATTTTTTTTTTTTAAAAAAGGACTTGTATTTATTGCTTGTCATAAATAACATTGATGGATTTTGCTGTTTATAGCCTAGAAAATGAAGAATATGCAGACTGAGATACTAGGAAGTATTTATAGCTTTCCTAATAATGAAGATAACCTGCAACAGCCACAACTTTTTAAAACTGTTTTATGTTTTGTCCTTTATTTGGCATTTATCTAACAAATAAGTTTTGAACTCTTACAGTCAAGTGAAAATACCGGCTAGATTAGTTTTATGTTATGATCTACACATAAAATGTGTATATATAGGTACCAAAGACCAGGGGGTTTTGTTGTGATTGTAGGAAGATCTGATTTTAAGAATGCAGTGTTTTTTCTTCAATCATCCTGTCAGTGCTGAAGATTATGAAAGATGTCGGGTAAATTTACCTTTAAGTAGAGCCTCTTCAGGAAGAAAAAAGAGGAACAAGAATGAGATGGAAATATTAGCAATGTTTATACTCCCCCCCAAAAGTTAACAATAACAGCAAAAAAAAGAGCTTAACTGTAAAGCTAAAGAATTTCAAAGAAATCAAATCCCCTTTTATAAGATTAACCCTGTTTGTTTGCAAAGTGATTTGTGAGAACTGTCTGATAAAAATATACTATCCTGGCTTCGTGATAAGCCAGTATAACATTTTGTTATAATTTCTGCAGTGTTCATTATATAGTGACTTCGTAAAACCTGTTTCTGTCGTTGATCTTTCTTTAAGCTTAAAATACATAATTTATTTGTGGAAATGTGAAATACAGTGAAAGCAGGAACGCAGTTGCTCCAACACATAAAGTTTTCATTTTGAAAACAGAAAAAACCTAATATATTTCCAAAATCTGTGCCTGTACTTTCAAAGTCACGTCCTGTTCCCTCTTTGCTGAGCAACAACTGACAGTTTTGAGGGAGAAAAAAAAAATAAATCATGGGGCTAGATCAAGGAGATTCAACTGAGAAAATGACAAGTGTGCATTTTGCTTTCCCAAAGGGGAAAAAAACAACCCAAAACTTGGAAATATTTGCGCACGGGAATATAGTGGCTGTTTGGAGAAGGAGACCGAGGTGCATCAGGAATCTTTACAGAAATTGTTTGGAGGGGTCCCTCCGAGTAACGTGGGTTCTTATGTCCTCGATAAATGGCTGCCCAGCTGCAGGTGAGAGCTAGGTAGGATGGTATTGAGTATGTCTTCACGAAGAGTAAGATGCTGTGGTAGAGAGGTCCTCACAGTCTTTTGCAGGGGCTACAGAAAGGAGCAGAAACTCCATACCATGGGTTTTACAGTGGATTCTCTGACTTATTTCACACACGAGTGCTGTAGGAGACCAAGATGGGGTTCTTATGATCATGTGGCCTATAGACTGTAGGTTCACCCTCCGTGCCCAAACAACATAATTTTTAGGTTGCCTTTAAACTTTATTAACCTTTACTTCTTCAAATGTAAGTGCCTCTAGGTATTCTGTGATTCTATTTCTCGCACAAAGATGTTTATATTGCATAAATTTCAAGGCCAGGCTGGAAGGGACTTTGAGCAACCTGCTCTAGTGGGAGGTGTCCCTGTCCATGGCAGGGGGTTGGAACTCCATGATCTTTAAGGTCCCTTCCAACCCAAACCATTCCATGATTCTATGATAAATAAACCTCCTCTTTCACAGACTTTCTAGACAAAGTCTGTGAATTTCTAGGGGTCTATAAATCTCATGCTGGTAAAAAAGAATTTTATAAACTAGTGCAGCTAGTTCCTGTGACCAGTTTCTCTGATGTTACAGGATGTTCATGGCAATCGCTGCAAAAAAATTAGTAAGGCCACATCTTGGTTCCTGTTCCCACAGATTTGTCATCTATGGAGCCATAAAATGGGCAAAGGGCCAGACTGAGCACAAAGTCAGAAATGTCTAATACCTATGGTATTAATTTGAAGAAGATATAGTTGTGCCTGTCTCCAAGCTATTGCTTTAGTGTGGTTTTGACTTCTGTTCTAAGAACTACCCATTTGGGGAGTGGTGTGTTGCTGAAATACAGCTCTTTCTGTCATTCAGATAGAGGGGGACACCTGCAAACAGAAGATGATGATGATGATGGTCAAAATGGTTTAAAAGAAGTATTTCCTTTCCTCTGATCTTGAACGGAAAATACCCCTGTGGTTTATTATTCCTGTCTCCCTTTTTTTTTTTTTTTTAAAGCAAAGAAACAGGGCTCACGTGAAACAGAAACAAATAAGTCACAGACCTGTATACTCTGATGAACGGTGTTTTCAGGACTCAAGGTTAATAGTTTTTATATACTGTTTATTCTTAGGCTTACTATTAAATCAATAGAGTTGTTGCTCTCAATACCTAAATAGCCTGTTTTATCAGTAATTAATGTTTTGTCCAATACTAATCGAAAAGTGCTTTTTGTTTGCCACCTCTGATGTAGTTGGATTTTTTGTTTACTTTAAAGAATTAACTACTATTCTGCAATGTTGAATTAATTTGTCAGTTTAATTATTAATATTATTTAATATAATTAAACATATGTAATTATATTAATAATTAATTTTAATAATAATTTAATTACTTTAAAGAAAAAAGGAATAAAGTATTTCTTAAGAAGTTAATATTCTAGATTTTTCTTACTAGCTAACATATTAAGGCACTTTTGAGATGTAGCACCTGGACCTGCATATAAGCTAATTTGCATTTATTTTAGTATAATCTTTCAATTCAGTAGATAATTTAGAAGAAAAAAAAAATCAAGTCCATATACAGTAGCAGTGCATTACTTTATCTTTTCATAGACATGGTTAAAGGTTAAAAACAGTATAAGCTTATTTTTTTTTTAATCACAGACGGCATTCATGCAAATTGTGTCATTTTAAAGAGAAGTCCTCGAACAATATATAAACTTTACAGCGAAATGGTTGTAGATTAAGAAGAGGCATGAGAGCTATTTCAGAGTAGGGAGAGTGGGAACGGGAAAAGGTTTGTAGTATGAGTGTTTTTACAATTATAGTTAAAATATCATTGTATCAATGAAGTTATAGGACTGACTATTCAGAGGTGTACAATCAATGGTGGTGTTACATTCCCACTTAATTTTAGGAAGAAACTTTTAAAGATGTGTTTGTGCAAATTTGGGTGGTAAAGCAGACCCTGGTCAAAATGAGGGGCTTATTGTTACTTGCTCATCAGGCACGGTACGTTTACACCCCTCCTTGTTTTATTTGGTGGGTTTTGCTTTGTTTTAAGAAGCAGAGTGAAAAGCTACATATTTTGTTATGAATTTTATGCAGGGGTTGACCACTCCTGGGTTTCGTTGGGTGCTGGTGGCACCACCTCAGTGCCACGCATTAAAATAACCCGTTACGTTGCTTGCAGCCACTGGAAAGTGATGTTCTTTGATGTCTTCAAAATTTTCAGACATAAAAATTCTTACTGCCCTACCTAAGGAAAGACTCTGGCAAGTGGGATATCTGAGGAACTGTTCCATTCACCCGCCATGAAAGTGACCGGGGGACTAAGCACCTTATTTTCACTGAATGTCACTCAATTTTTTTTTTTTAGAGTTGGAAGGGACCATAGAGATCATCTAGTCCAACTCCCCTGCTGAAGCAGGGTTGCCTAGAGCATGTTAGAGCATGTTACTCAGGACGGCATCCAGGCGGGTCTTGAAAAATCTCCAAAGAAGGGGACTCCACGACCTCCCTGGGCAGCCTGTTCCAGGGCTCTGGCACCCTCACTGTGAAGTT
>JAOQGH010000032.1:60672988-60726313 GCA_025769975.1 Gallinago jamesoni
TCTAATCTAAATCTCCCCTCTTCCAATTTAAAACCGTTACCCCTTGTCCTGTCACTACACTTCCTTGTAAAGAGTCCCTCTCCAGCTCTTCTGTAGCTCCCTTCAGATATTGATAGGCTGCTAAATGGTCTCGCTGGAGCCTTCTCCAGGCTGAACAACCCCAGCTCTCTCAGCCTTTCTTCATAGAAGAGATGCTCCATCCCTGTGGAGCTTGAATTTGTGTGCTTGAATAACAGTTGTCCTGCAAAGGAGTATAGAAAGCATTTTATATTATATGTTTGCTCTGTTTTCTAACAACATAAGTATTTTGCTTAAGCAGATTTGCTAGGAAGTGACAGCTCTGAAAAATTGGACACAGTGGCTGCTGGAAGTATTTCAGTTCCAGGCAATCTAAATAGTGCAGAAAGGGGGAAATGAAATATCGCCATATTTTCAAGATGACAGTTTTGTCAAAGATTCCTTTTCATTCTTCAACTTAAAACAAATTGAGTAGATCAAGTATATCTGAAATGTCTGCACTCGCTGAAGATGCACCACCTTCGTAGTTTCCTGGTTTTTTTCCTCCCCTCCTCTGTCCTTAAAAGCACAAGGGAGAACACTGACTTAGTAAATGTAAAGTGCATGGTGAGGAGCATAATTCTTCTGGTTTAATTGTTATATCTAAACGGTTTTGAATCATAAAGGCTTTCATGAAACATAGTTACAAAGTGAGGACTGAAGTAAAATCTGGTGAGACTGAAACAAATTATGTTGTTGCTCAGGAATTTGAATGTGTTTTGTTCAAATTCATTTCAGTAACACAAATTCTATTTTAGGAATAAAGCCGCGAGTATATTTTGTCCAGATCAGGTTTTCTAAACATTTAGTAATACTCTGTTTTAAAACAGATAATGAGATAGCTGTGCCAGGTTTTTGACATGACATCCATCTCCTTAGTAGGGTGGTAATAGGTCTTTGCCACTTATTTACATAGTTGAAACTCTAATGCAAGCCATAGGTGATTTTATTTTTTTTAATATATTTTGTAACCATGTTTCACATGTGACCGCTTCTCTTTGTTCCAAGACCTGGCTGCTGCTACAAGGAATGCAGTTTTCTCCTGCCTGATATTAGCAGATGCAAAAAGTAGAGAGAGAAATTGAAATAAGGCTTGTTTTGATGCCTTTTACCTTACTCCCTTCCCGTTTCACGGGTTCCTGCTGCACTTGCGTGCATTGAGGAACAAGAAGGTGACCTGGCAGCTCCTGTCAATCTTCTGGAATGTTAACAAGTATCTAAAAAGACATATTTTTTTTTTTTTTATAATGACCAGCCTTAAGAAGAGGAGAGGGGGAAGAGTTTATTGAACGTGGCTCTTCCTACTTGAGCAGATGTAATTGGTTGAAATGAAATTCCTGTTCATCCCAGTAGCAGTGTGATAAATATCCAGTGTATACACATCTCCTGCTCCATTTTGATGTGGCTCTAGACTTGGTGCTAGTGTGTTCCCTTCACAGTTAACACAAAAGAGAAACAATATGCCAAAAGGCTTTACTGGTGTTTATATAAAGCTCTGTTGAGAGTGGACCCCACTATCCATGAATTAAAAGCACCGACAGCCTGTGCAGATACCAACAAGGAGATGCCAATGTTTCTTTTGCTGCCATTTTACTCATGTTCCACAATAAATCAGTCTTATTCGGTACTGTGCTCCGAAAAAGGGCTTAGCTACTCTATTATACTAAAACCTGTCATAGATACTTTCCTTCATCTTAGTCCCCTCTACGATATCTTGAGATGAATTTGCATTATTGTAAATTTATCAGGCCCGAGCAAAAAATCTACAGTCCTGGATTTCTCAGGTTCCTGAGATATGTAGAGAGAGCTTAAGTATTTTTCTTCCTGCAAAGCAGAGGTTTTTTTTCATGGACCTAAACCATGTATTTACTTGTTTCTAGGAAAACCAGAAATTGCAGAATAACTGGCATTTTTTTCCCCCGATACATGATATGAAGGCTTTATGAAAGACTCCAAAGGTCTCTCATTTTCTTGAAGAAGCTAAGCTGTCTCACAGCTTTGAAAATAATGAAGAAACCTATAACTGAAAAGCTTCAACTGCTCAAGTTGCTTCTTCGAACTCTGCTCAGTAGTTACACAATTTTTTCCAAATATTTTATGAATAGGCAGTTTTAAGTAGGGTCCCGCTGCTGTACTTCTTGCAGGGAAAGAAGAATAAATTGTCACCTCCTAATTGGAAATATGGAGAGTCCTGGAATAACTGCTCAATGACTTGAGTGGTTGATGTTTATTTCTAGCAAGTTTCTCTCTAGTTTACAGAGCTGGTATTTCCATGTCATTTGCAAGTAGAAGAATGGGGGGAAAATTATAGTTGGGCTTTCCCTTTTTTCTTTTAACACATGCTGGCTGTTTTTTCAGCATTTCAGCACACCAGTGTGTGATACCGAACTATGGAGAGATGCTTTTCAAAATAATTCAGAAATTTCTCCACCATCTTCTCTGTTTGTGGGCACCCTGATTGCCAAAGGAGAACTCAAATTAGTAGAAATAACTAATGAAAAGGTGTCAGGAAAAAGGTTATGCAAATTTTAAGATGAAATCAGCTCAGTGCTCTTGCTATTTGAAGAAAGAGAGAGAAGCCTTTCATTTGGAAAATGTTACACTGTGATTCAGAAAACCAATTATAATGTATAAGAAGTATGCACCTGTTATTATTAATTTCTGAGGCATCCTTCTATTTGAAATAGAACCCCCCAGAAATAAATATCCAGAATTGTCACCTGTCAACCTTGGCTGGTGTATTCTGCTTACCAGCTAGTTTTGTTAGTGTACATGTGTCTCCAGAAAATTATTTGGAAAAAAAAAAGTATCTACTGTTTGCTATTTCTATTGTTTTGCATTTTGCTATTTCACTGGAAAAAAAGGCTTTTTTTTATTTTTTATCAAAAAAGAGGAAACCCCACCAACACAACCCTCTTAAACAAATCAGTATATATTCTTAATTCTATATTCCCATGCACCAATTCTGTTTATAAATTAGTTTGTGGTGGGGAATTTGAGCAAAATGACTAGTGGTCGCCCAATATCTGTAAGTGTGTAAAAAGTACTATACTTGGATCACCAGAGTGCATCGTTATGTGAGGTAATTTAACTGATTTCACGATTATTTGAAAGTAACTTTCATTGCATTCTACTATTTAGCTACTTTCAGATGCGTACTGTTAGTAGGATAGTCTGACTTGGACACATGACGTAACCTCACATATATAACTACTCTAAAATCTAGCTTAATTTTGGTCATTTTAGATTTAATGTGAAAGGATGTCCAAGAAATTAAAGGTCGCTCCATTAACTGCTCATTTTTCTTTCTTTTTTTTTCTTTATTCTACATCTTATATTAAAGATAAAAACAACTTTCTCTGTTTCCATTAACAAAAAGTGAACTGAGAAGAAAAAGCAATTATTTGCTGAATGTAAAATCCTTATGATAATTTGACAGACTTTAATTAAACCAATCCACCACGCTGTTCTCATAAGACAGGCTATGAAATAAGCTCTTATTTGTTAGGAAACTCCATACTGCTCATTGATAAAGGACTTCAAAAGTTGCAACTGATTTAGAAGCATGGAATTTGTTTCCTTTGAAAGGGAAGACATACATACAAAACTCCCTCTTGTTTTGAATTTGATTTTATGAAAAAGTAAACAGTTGACAATGTAAACAGTTTTACACTGTCAGTATTACAATTTCCATAGTAATTTGCATACATATAGTATCTAAGGATCACTGTGCTCTTTATAAACTTAGCTCATCATCATGGTGCTGCTGTAACATAAGAGAGTGTTTAGATGAATGTATGGAGTAACCCAAAACTTACAAATCTTACAAACCTTTTGACTATAACTTGGATGTACACTGAAGAGGGATTCAGGAAGCCTAATCTCAGTTTCTGTCTGAAAAACACTCATCTTTAAATACTGTTGTTTTATGAATATGTATTTTACACCCATGGTTTCTGTGATCTGTTCAAACAGTGGATTCAGCCTATACCTGTCTAAAAGATACAGCTCGTCCCTACTTGGACATTTGTTTTCAAATTGGTGGTAGACTGGTAGCAATGCTTACCTTTGTCTTCTGACACATTTAATTAGTGATCTTGCTTAGTTGTTGGTTTTCTTTTTTTTTTTTCTTTTTTGTTACAAGATCCCTACAAAATGTGGCGTTGCCATCATCAGTGAGTTTTTTCTAGGGTGAGTGCTGCATAATTGTACTTTGAAATTTGATATAAAGGGTCATAGGTCTGTACTAGCTATTTCCTGCCTAAGGATCCTAGAGTCATAAAATGGTTTTGGTTGGAAGGGACCTTAAAGATCATCCAGTTCCAACCCCATGGTCGCGGACACCTCCCACTGGACCAGGTTGTTCAAGTCCCCACCTTGAGCACTTCCAGGGATGGGGCATCCGCAACTTATCTGGGTGGCCTGTTCCAGTGCCTCACCACCTTCACAGGAAAGAATTTCTTCCTGATAGCTCATCTAAATCTAGTAAGGATACTAAGGATCCTCTATAAAGCAGTTAAAACCAGCCCTCCCTTACATCTCTTATTCTCACTTCTTTCCATAACTTTTTTGTTTAGCTTTGGCCACTCTGTGAGACTCTACCTTTAGAGCCCTGCTGTGCCTTTGGCATAATCCTCTCTTGCCTGATGGCTGGAGTTTTATCCACCTGGGAATGGTTCTTGTGCTGCTCTGAGTCCCTGCTCCACGCGGTGTTACTGCATTTATTCTCCTCTCTAGTCAATCCCTTGCTGGAGCAAGGGCAGGCATGGGGCTTTGAGAGAGAAGCCCCTAAAGCCTGTCATTCCATAGGTGTAGTAGGATAGTCTTTATTGCACAGGGATTACTGGCCCAGTGCCTCCAAAGGGCCAAAGTGGAAAGCATTCCTGTGAAGTGTCTTCTGCCCATGGGATGAAAAGTAATACTTTCACATTGCAAAGTAAGCAATATAAATGTTATCCGCTTGCTATTTCTGCCACATCATAGCAGCCTGTGTTAAGTACATCTATAAAGCGTTTAATTCTGTGAATAATGCTTCTGGCTCTCAAGACCAGTGCTCTAGAAGTCCTCTTTGGCTTTGTCTGCAAATGAAGACCTTAGTAAGCAACAAATGTAATTGACAGATACCATTCCATGCAGATTTTAAATTAAGCAATGATTTAAAAATTCCCCTTTAAAAATAAACAGTTATTAATTCCTTTAGGAAAATAAAATTGCATTAAAAAATATGTGTTTGTCATTTACCTCAGTTTTTTTTATACATTAGACACTGAAATCTTGTAAATTTTTGTTTTCTTTCTGTCTTGGTGAGTACTGCATGATGGCTGGAGAAATTATTAGCAAGTGTAATTCTGTGTTTGAAGCGGCAAAGGATCACAAGCAGAGAAGACAGGCATTTTGTCTGCAGGCAGATTAATTCTGGGACTTGGAAAACTACGTTCCCTGCTCAATCTATATGGTTTATTCTCTTCAACATTGGCCTTCAGTAGCAGGCATAGACAGCAACTGGAGTGCCACTGGCAGGTAGGAGGAAGGTGGGGAAGGTGAGATGGAAACACATCTATGAGGTACAATGTCTCAAATACCTTCTCAGAAGCTCAGATGCACAGATGTTAATTCTGTGTAGAGGCATAAGAGGAATTTTTTTTTAATTGAATACATTTCACAATCAAGGAAAATTACAAATAATGAAAAAAGAGAGAAGTCAGATAATTGAAGAGAGGTACATTATGGGTGTGTGGTCATTATAGGGATAAAGGGTTGACAATTGTCGACTGAGGCATTAAAGGGATGATTAGAAGAAAACCTTATTAAGCTATGTTAACAAAATGAGAGCAAGAGAGAGGCAAGACAAGTATTACTCATAGAGGTGAAAGATAATATAGATGTGATGCAGAACTGAAACTAAAACTTTGCCTTAGTTTTAAACAAAGGTGATAAGGTTGTACAAGGGAGGCAAAAGCTAGAAGTGTCTGAGATAAAAGCAAAACTTGAAGTTTGAGGTATGTGAGTCAAGGAGGAACAGAAAAACGTCATCACAGAATTCTGAGTGATATAGAACAAAACATCCCAAGTGCTCTCGTAAATAAATCTATTACGGCAAAAATGGTGCTGTTTTGCTGGAGAATAGCAAATACACTACTTAAATATAAGTAGTGGGGATGATAGGGGAAAAAAAAAAAGGGATGAAGGTCTGAAAGTGTGACCTCATTTTTTTATCAAACAGTAGAACAGCATTTATATGAAAAAAATTGAATTGCTGACACAAGGGAAGATGGGATAAAATGGAAATTGAAAATGGCTTTACTGAAAGGGGTTCATACAAACCAATCTGATACCTGCCTTTGAAAAGATAACCAATTTCATAGATAAAGAAAATTTAGTAATCTCTGTCTTTGGACTTCAGCAAGCAGTTGATACTGTGCCACCTGGGAAATTATTTGTGCACCTAAGGAAGCTGGGGATTTCTGGAGAAATTACGAAGTATGTAAGAAAATGACTAAAATGAGATGAGGATTGGTGTTGTTGCAAAAGTAAGCATTATAAATAGAGGGAAAGTGACTCACTCAAGTCAAGCATCAGTCTTAAGACTGATTTTGCTTTATAGTTTAACCTTTGTGCACAGAGTACAAATGTAATAATGAAACAGTTATAAACATCATGAGTTTGGATGAGTATTAGACTGTGCTAGATGAAGGACTAGAAAACTCTTTATAGCAATTAAAATAGATGTTAATAACTCACAATAGCAAGAACAAGACTATAAGTTGTAAATACAGATTTAGGAATTCATCGGATGGAAGCAATAGAAACAGAGGAGAATTTAATGAATTAAGCAGAGTTAGCATGAGCACCAGTGTGACACTGGTGAATTTGTTTCTGTAACATAAGGCTGCCTCAAGTTGTGTGCTACTGTCAGAGAAGCAGACATACTCATGTCATTCGAGGAGTCATTCATGAGACTTCATCTGAAAAGTCATTATATTCTTCTGGTCACCCATTTTCAAGAAGAATTAAGCTTACGTTTAGAGACTCGGAAAGGGCTGTTTAGTAACCATGGAATACAGGGTTAGCTGTGCAAGGGATGGCTAAAGGGGCTTTGCTTATTCAGAGTTAAGGCTCTGAGAGACGTGTTGTGGCAGGCTAAAATTGGACGGCAGAAGCTGTTACTGTCCTCCAGGCATGAATACTTGAACCTCCTTTGAATCACTTTATGACCCACTGCCTGGTATATTAGGGTAAAGCAAAACTGGAATTCTTTTACTTCAATACACCCAGCTGAAGGCTGCAATAGTCCATGAGCTCATGGTGAGGCGTATCATATAACCCTGCCCTGAAGGCTCTAATGCCCATCAGAAGGGTGGAGCAGATGGATGAGGGTGGTAACTATTCCTGCCATCTGGTTTGAAGTCACTGCTACGTATAATTCAGAGCCTTAAGAAAGTCGAGTGGTGAGAAGAGATTTGATTGCTCTTCCTAAATCTGTTGGGAATAAATATGAGCGAAAATTATTACAGAACCATGTTAGTATAATAGCAATTAATATACAACTAAACGTTTAGTCTAGAAATTGGAAAAAAAAAAAAGATTTCAACCCTCTGGAGGTATGAGTTGATGCAAAAACATCTTACTAGTTTTGAAACAGAATTTCATCAGTTTAAAAAAAGAATTACACAGGTATTTTCCTTCTAGTGTGTTCCCATACTCCTAAGAAAAGGAAAAAAGAAAATAAACAACATCAACAACTAAACATGGGCCCGGCTTTTCATGCCTTGGTTTCTTAATGACAGATTAAACTATTAGTAGTATTATCTACACCAAGATCAATCTATGTTCTGTAAGCTGTTTAAAGAGCAGCACAAACCTCTCTGTGTGAGGTTTGCAGCATCAGAGTCATCTGAGGATACTGGTACATGCTGTTCTGTTTTTGTCAGCATTTTTTTTTTCTTCTTAATGTGGCAGTATTACTCAGTTTTCAAGAAAGTCCGGAGTGTTGCTGGCTTAAGATTGAAATTAATGATTTAAATAGGTAACCTTCTTCTTATTATAGTGCTTCTTACAAGATTGTACTAATGCATTAGTTCAATAGAGTGAGGCGAATGAATTTTAATCAATGTATTATGGAAGTAATACGCAGACCATAGGGAAGTTTGCATTAGTGAGACTTTTTAGGTAGATTAATCCTATGTTATTCCACTCTGTAGCTTCAAAAAACTATTAGCAATTTGTATTTCTGAACAGTATTGCCTGAAATAAGCCCATGCATATGCATTGAAAATAGAACAACAATACCATTATACTGCATTGTAATGAAAACAGTTCTGTGTTTCAGGAAATGCAAGGCATTGGAGTAAATAGCATTAAACATGGAACATTTCTGTTACTGCAGTGCTTGTGTAAGAGTGGATGAGAAAGTTAAATGGGTTATTTTATACTTTGGTTTTCATTTCTACCTACTCCTAGTAGAAGGTATATGTTTATGATTAATTTACAACGTTTGGGGTTTTGGTTTTTTTTAGTTGATTGCTAAACATTTCAGTATATGTGGGTTTTTTTGCATTCCAAAGGTATAAATTCTTTAGTTTGTGGGAATGAATGGATTCATTTCAGGGCAATGGTATGGACACAGTCTTTCCATCTCTACCCACTGTCTTTTGAGAGCCAGAAATCCTCTGGTGCTCAACATGAAGAGTGGGTGATGTGTCACCATATTACTGCACAGTCTGACTATGAACAGAACATAATCCTAATATCCTAATGAATGGGGAGTGGAGGGATTCGCCAGATGCCGAAATGTTCAAAATTCATTCGCAGGCACAGTGTGAGCAGGAAATCAATAAACCAGAGAGTTTGTAAAGATAATGAATTATACATTTTTACTTTATCAATTTTATGCTTGTAATGATGGGTTAAAAATTATATTTTTAAATTTTGTTTTTCTGCTTTTGATATGAAGTAGAAAGTTTAGTTTTGATGGGCTAGGTTTACCATTTACCTAACACGCAGGAGTCAGCAGTGGCCACAATGAAGTGGCAAAACTAGATCCAACTGATACAAAGTAGTTAAGAGTATGGCAAATTGAATTTCGTGAGGTTAAATAAGAATATGGTTATGTTAAACTAAGTATTAAATCTAGGTGTGTTACCCTTTTAAGTTGACTTCTTTAACTTTTTTTTCCTTTTAAACTTTCATCACCGGGATTATTAATAGGTTTTTCGATATTAAATTAGAGAAATTATTGGCATCCAATCTGGTGCTTGACATGGTGGATTCTGTTACTAATTACAATTTTGTTTTCACCTGGGAAATGTTTATTTTTCACTTCAATGCTTATACCAGAGAGTCAGGGGATGGATACAGAAATTCTAAGGACTAAAAGCTATGCATCTCTCTGTGATTATATGTAGCAGTCCTCATTCATTTCTTACTCTTGCAAATTTTTCATCAGTTTCAATTTCCCTATTTTTTTACCATATATATAGTCTTTAATGATTCACAAATATTGTAGAAATAGTACAATGTAAAGACATTGAATATTTCATTTACTGATTCTTTTATTTTGTTTAAGAACATGAGAATTAGTATTCCTTGTTCAACACGTATATTCCAAGGAATATATTCAACATACTTCCTATAGTTACCCATATCCTATTTTGATTTCCGTCACAAACTGAACATGAAGTTGTGTGTGTAAAAGAAGTTTAAAAATAGGTTAGAAGCATCTCGTGAAATCCAACAGGAAATTTATGGAGATATATTTTTATCTGGCATTTGCTGTACTGGGCAAAAATGAGTATGTTGTGCCTTTCAGTTCCGTTTAAGACATGTTATATGTTGCAGAAACTTAAAATGTCTCAAATTTTTAGTAACATACACACATCAATCAGGTCACTATATAATATATGCTGCAATCATAACACATTTACAGACACAGATTTAATGCTAAGAAAAAAGAGAGAGGAGTGGCAAAAAAAAAATCAATTACAAAATGGTGCTTGCAGAAGTTAATCATTCTGAATTCGTAGCAACGTTTTCTGTCTGTGATCATCTATACTATGTTAAAGTGTGGCTTCTCACTTATTTAAGGAAAAATAATTACATATAATAGCAGATATATATCACTAATACTAAAAGTTCACTTCCCAATGACAATGAATATGTAAGTTAAGGAAATAGAAGAAACAGATATAAATACACATGAATAAATTTTGGATTGTTATTGCAATTATTTTTTTATACATTAGCATTGAAATTCTGGAACAGACTTCCCATTCAAATATTTGTGCAAGAAAATTGTAACCTCCAAGGAAATGTGTGAGATTATGTCTATGATAAACAGAAACTGGACTCAGTATGTAATAATAAGCTTCCAGACCAATACTGCAGTATTATGGACTGGATTAGCAAACATCTTGCTCATGAAAACTGAGGTAGTGATTCTCGGTTCTTCATTGAACTCTTTGGTGCATTTCATGCCAGGAAATGGGAGGAGGAACAAGACAACGATACCAATTTGCTGGAAATTAGCAACATTCTTCAACTACTGTAAAAAAGCAAGGAAAATAGCTTATTTCACAGAAATTTAGAGAGGGAGAAAAGATAGTTTTCCATCCATCGTTATGTACGGATGCCTTAGTGAAACGGAGCACAGGAAGGGGTTTTTTTGGGTGTGAATTTGACTTGAGTCTATATTTGCAGTCCTTCTGTGCATATTTTAGTGTACCACTGTTACCCTTTTGAAGCATTGTCTTCCTTCCAGCGTTGCTTTCAGGGCATCAGGTTGTGTGTAGCATTTGCAACGCGGATGCAAGGTCCTCCATCAGTTTGCCCTCTCTGCCTGCCGGAGATTGGCAACTGGGATAAACTCTGTTGCTTGTTAAGCCCCAATGTAGAGAGGCCCAACCAGTTGCACTGGCATCCTTCCCTTTTTATGTTCCATCAGCAGGTAATACAGACACACAGACTCCCCCATGATTATTTGAAGCTGCATTTTCAACCAAAAAAATGCAATGCTCTGTCCAGTATGTGTCAGGTAACTCTTTTTGCTTATATGAGCTTTTCTCTGGCATTGATTTATTATTTTATGTTAAATGAAAACTAGCATTCTCTCATACAAAAGAGTTCTAATTACAGAAAAAAAACCTGTTACTTCTATGAACTTTTGACCTCAGAAACATCTTATGAATACGCTAAATGCTCACATTTATGTTTGCATCTTGGAAAAAAATATTTAAAAGCATTTTAGCAGATCCCTGTTGATTGCATACTGGAGAAGTCTACTATTACAGTGAATGCATTTTTCTTAAAGTTGGCAAAATCTACATTTATGTGAATCTGAATAACTGAAGTTAGTAACTTTGAGGTACTCAATGTACTTAAATGATAGGTAGAGGGATAGATTGATCAAGATAGGTAAGTAGATAGATAAATGCATTACCTGTATTTCTATAAAACTTTTTTGACCAGTTCATCATTTTTGCCATTTAGTCAAGCAAAGACAGTGGAAACTGAGCAAAGAGATTTGCGTATCATCAGATTAATGATGATGAAGAATTTTACTGAGGTGTAAATATATTTCTTCCGCAACCAAAGCAGAATGTTTTGCTTGCCTGTCCCAGATGGCTTCCTGTAGGAAGATCATATTTAGACTGAGGAACAGACGTTACTTATTTGAGGACATTTGGGAGTCTTTTATGGATTATGTTCATAGAGCAAAAGCTGCTTTGTAGAGGCGCTTGACATTGCAATCCTACACATGTGTAATTTGGTTTTAACTTTGCGTTTGTGAAATAGATTAGAAGTGATTCATTAAATTTTGGAAAATAAGGACTTACTAGTGAGTTATGTAAAATGAATATAAATTATGAATAATATAAAAATACAAGAAAAGCTAAGTCTGTCTAGTGAATGCCAACCAAACATGCTATGAAGCCAACACGTAATGGGTTAATCCTTTTTGTGTAGATGACCTGTTTCTGAGTTGATTTTTTTAAGAGCTGTTTTTGAAGAATACATTGGACAGAAGCCATCACTGTTTATCAGTAGAAGTGTGTGACTCTTTAGTACTTGTTTCTTCATAAATGTATTGATCAAAATGATTCAAAGGAAACACATTTTTCCCCTACTTTTCCATTTTTTTTATGTCCAACTTCTGGCATAATCGCTGATACCTGACATCTTCAATAACAGTTCACAGAACTGTGGTTATATGTTGTATGTTGCCTGCCAAATCTGGCTTGTTCACTCCCTTTTATTTTTTTGGTGGGATGGGATTATTTTTTCGATGAGGGGGAAGAAGAGTTGCCTGTTTTCTTGCAAAATTCCTATTCTTTGCTTTCAACTATCTGATACTATTAGTGACTTACTGTACTATTTATCCCATCACTTAATGGGCAAAAGTTATGCTTGTCACTGATACACGTTTATATTATTTTTTTACTCTGTCTGCACCAACTATAGGTAGGAAAAGGAAGAACATATAAATCCCTACTATTTCTCTGTGATTTAAAACAATCCTGTTCCCGGACATAGTTCACTTAATTCCTCCTTTTTCTTAAACAATATGTGACACTGTTCTATTTTCACTGCCAAATAGTTATTTTATGGAGCAAGTTTGGATTTAAGGGAGAGAAGAGGAATCTTTTTCTGACTTATAAGATCGGCGATACAGGGTTAGGTTAGCCAAACCCTACTCACATCCCGGTAAGCAGACATATATTTTTGTATTTTTTATAGGTGGATACAGTGCAGACTACGCAGCACCCTGGCCACATTGAGGAATCATGTAAAATGAATGTATGTGCTCGTAAGTGAATTATTTATGAAATGAAGCTCCAACTCTAAGGGATGTTGGATCACAAAGTACATGAACTCTCTTTACTCTCATGTTAAGAAATTGATTCCCAGGGGGCAGGGTTACTGCAGAACTAAGTGGACCTTGAAAGCAAATCTGTTTAAAATAACCCCACATGATAAATCATTTTTAAAAACCCTGAAAACAAGAGATTAAGATTACATTTTGGATGCATTTGGAAAGATATTAAACAGTCAAGAATCAAACCAGAAAAACAAATGGTATGTGAGAATGGTTTGCTAAGCAGAAATGATCGTAAGTGGAGGAACAGGATCAAATACCATCTAATTTAGGAGTATGAATAGGATGAAAAACTCACTGTTTTCTGCTTTGTTCCATCTTTGAAAGGACTGAAATTTGATTAGATGATTGCTTCAATTAGTAACTGGGAGATGAGTGTGAACAAGATTGAATTTTCAGTATCTGAATCAAGGAAGTATTTGTGATTTGCTGGAAAAAAAAAAAGGACAACCTTGATGATGTGCTAGATAAACAAAGAAAAAGATGTATACCTCAGGACTGAATTTCTGGACTGGAAATCCAGATATAGTTTTAATATTTGAAAATCTTTGTACTGCTTGGGGAAGTGAGACAGAGTACAGGAGAGCAATTAGGTGAAGCAGTCATGAGCCCTTCGGTTTTTCCGAAGAAAAAGGGTTCTACAAGGAAACTGAGGTAGATATAGAGAAGAAACCAAAACATGTCAAATGACTCTACAGGCACAGGGAAATCGTCAGTCACTCGCATGTATACACATACAATTTGGTGGTTAAATACACGTTAATTCACTTGGCTAGAGCACTCTTGACTAGAATAATTGTGCCAAGGATTGTACAATTGCCAACATCAAAACTACACGTAGGGAAAACCTCTGACTCTGCAGTCATTCTTAAGCTATACACATCACATAAAGACAAAGACTATAGTGCCAACTCCAATTTTCTATATACAAATACCCATTTTTTTATATTTTTTATATATATGGATATTACAGTATATAGTATATCAGATTATGATTTAGAGAAAGGAAAGGCTGAATATTTTCTCCTAAATAATTTATTGTTCATCTTTATCATAAGGAACAACAAAAGAAGATATTTTAAGTATTAATAATCTTTCAACAAGCTCATTTTTTTATGAATAAAGCATAACTTCAGCCCATTCGAGTTTCTGAGGTAAAGCTGGTATGAGGAAACTATATTGCGTTTGTAACTAAAGTCTATATTATCACTTGCCTTGCTTCATAATATGACTTTTCAACTTTATGAACCACAATGCTGAAAAACACTTTTCTCTCTTGATTGTTATGCATTTATGTCTGAATTAGCTCACCCTTTGTGTTTATCCCTTCAAAACTGGTAGTCTGCCACTTTTTTTTCCACTTGTAGTAATTAGTTCCAAGTGGAGGAATTTATGATACAGTAGGGGCTTTGACCTCTTCATTGTACTGAAATATATTATCAAACTTCAAAGTCTGAATACTGCTACTGTATTGATTTTGTTTTCTGTGAACAAAATCAATGAGCAGAATTAAAATTAAAAAAAAAAATCAATTCTTTCATTTTTGAATTGATTCAGGTTTTCTACATGTACTTTGTTTATTTAACCTTGATTGCTAGTCTGGAGCTCGTTGAAAGGAGAAACACATTGAGACCTTTAGTAATTCTGCAGAAAAGAAACTTATGGAAATTAACAAAATACAGAGAGAAAGGACTGAGAAAAAAAAAAGATGCAAAAGAGATCAAGAAAAGCATTGTTCTCAGTTGGGATGCATTGTTTAGGAATATCAAAGAACCCATAAAAAATAGCACTAACAGCTTTCTCAGAAAAATTGGCACCCAAATGGTTTCTTTTGCATTTTCTAGCCCTTTCCTTTAATTCAGTACATGGTTAGAAATGGCATATGAAACGTGCAATCCATTGATAGTATTTCATGAGTTCAGAGGAGTTGCAAAGCTTACCTAAAGATGAGAAAATATGGCAAAATACTTTAAACTTGTCACATTTTGCAGAATTAAATACACGAAGTATGCAAATACAACTGTGAAAAATTCAGCCTTTTTTTTCAATACAGATATTAACCTAGTTAAAAAAAAAAAAGAAAGAAAAGTTTAACTTGGAAAGTTTAAAGAGAAATATTAAGGACCTCTGGTGAGCTTCTTATCTCAGATACAGAAAGTCTGTATTTCAATAAAATTATCCTGCAACTGGGAATAAAATCAAAATTGTGTCTCCTGTGTTCATTGCAATTTCATTCTTCTATGTTTAATTTTCTGGTCAGAAGCAATTACCAAGAGAGGATCCTTGAAAAACATTGTGCAACTACTGTAATTTTCAGATTTCATAGAGTTTAGCAGCCGGGCGGTTTGTATGGAATAAAAGCACTTTTATATTGCCTCCTGCTACAACACCAATGGGGAAAGGTCAGCAAATCAGTGGGAGACCAAATGAAGGATTTTTTTTTTTCTTGTGTGACATCAACTTGCAAGACACTGGGAGTTTCAGAATTACAAGTGGTGATATAGCTTTTATTTTTTTTTTTCCCAACTATTTCTTTCCTCTTTGCCTCCTACGGCTGCTTCATTGTTGGGCAATGTCTGTTTTTTTTTTCTGTCAGAATGAGGGAGTGAAAGCCTATTTGTGACAAGTGACATTCTGCTTTCTGTTTGCCATTGTCCCTCGTGGATGAGGGGAAAAAAAAGTACATCCATATGCCTTTCATTTTCCCACTTTTTACGAGCTTAACTTAAAGCCTTTAAAGCCAAATCTGACTTGTCTTACTCATATGAACAGGCTTGATAAACCCAACTTGAGTAAAGACAACTCTTCTTTTAGTACCACTTCATTTTATGTCTGTTTTACCTTGAAGAATAAGGTGTGTCAGCAGCGAACTATCAGGAAAGGTGTGATACAGGGTCATTTTAGCCAGTTAAAACACAGCTTAGATAAAATATTTGTAGGAATAGTATAGGGAATGGCAACCAGGAGGAAATGGAGCTGTGTGCCAGTAGATCTCTTTTCTCCCCTTAATGGTTGTACATCTGGGAAGGATGCACTGTCATGGTTTGTGGTGGTGCTCTCACTGCCGTCAATCACAAATTTAAATATAGGTGGGGAGGTAGATACGGTCTTCTCAGCAGTACTTGACTTGCTAACCTACACATCGAACCTAAACTAAAGGATTAAATTAAGCAAACTCCCACCACCTAGACTGCATTTTAGTCTCAGGGTGAACAATATAATTTAATTTCAATAAATTGTTTTTTTTAGAAAGCTTCGCCAAACAAGTTTAAAATTTTCACTTCAGATTTCTCAGGCTTACTTAACACCTCTGTTTCTCTTCCTGCAAACTTTGTTTAGGACCATAAACACAAAGGCTTGGATTTGCCCACTTGCCATTTAAATGTCTAGTGCGATAATTCATACTTTAACTGTTTGAGAGTCATTAAATTGACTGAATTTTGCTGAGCTAATAAAAGATAGCTTTGCAATGTCAAATGCAGTGGCTGTATTTAAATTTCCAATGCATAGTCACTATGCAAACTTACAAGCTCAAGATAATCTCCCTCTGCACGGGGCGGGGGGGAAATTAACCTGTTGTGCTTGCAGGCCTTATATTTGACATTACATTTAGGGAAAACTGTAATTATGTAAAATACTGTTCCAGTTTTTTTTTTATTCTCAGTATTTTACAAGAATTTACGTGATGAATGCCTTAACCCTTTCTAACACCATGAGCATGCCTACGTGGTTTCATTGATTAAAATTAAGCGATTTGTTTTAGTTAGAATGTGTCTGAAAATATCAAGAAACCACAATCAAATTACTATTCTTCATCATACCCCAGGAAATCACTATTTCAGTAGTGTTTTCCTTTGATCTGTGGTTCCTAGAAATGGCATCAGAGCTATCTATCACAGGAAAGCAGTTTGTTACCCTTTCCAAGGGAGTTATGATGCTAATGGGGGGGAAAAAAAAAGTTCATTATGTCCCCTGGCAGTTACAACAGAGCCCTCAGTATTTTTCAGAGGTGGAATTCAAGGAAGGCATTAATGTTTTCAAATCTAGTTAAAAATTAATTTTCTTCCAAATCAGATTACTTCTCACATTTAAACAGGCTCAGTTTAGCCCAGTACCACCATTTTGAATAGCAGGTGCCAACCAAGCCAATTTCCAAAAGATTTCTGTTATTTATTATTTATGCATAGTAATACTGTATTTATTTATATATTATCTTGGAGAAGTACAACAGAGAAAAATGTTCTGAAGCATTTCAATAAACTTAATTATGCTCTTAACAGGCTTAATTATCTCTTTATGTTACTTTCCTGAATAGGGACTCTGCAAAATATATCAGGACTTCAAATTAAATTGGCTTTTGACAAAAAATAACCTTTTTTAAAACTGTGAAACCATACACAGACAATACACAGCCAAAGTATTGCTTCTTGAATACTGTTCAGAGCAATTTTATTTTATTTTAGCAAATATGAGCTGAAGAGTGGTGTATAGACTCAGTAACTTCAGAAGACTGTGTGGGCAATAGTTTTACATCATAAATGTCCATCTGCTTTTCCTTTCTATTGCTGGAAGAATGATGATTTACTTGTTATCCGCCCCTGTATTGTGAGAATAGTAGAAGTTTCTAGGGAATAAAGATAACTCCAGCCTGACGTCTCCCAGTCTCAGCTTCCACCCCTAAGAAGGGAGTCAGCCTGTAACCAGTTGCAGATGTATGATTTTAACCAGTGGATTATGATTATTGCAAAGCTTGGTGTCTCATCTAAACTGGCTGTATAGTTTCACAACTGAGACACTTCATGGAGAGAAGCAGGAATTTTGGGATGCCTGTTCATGCCCGCCTGAGTTGCTTTTCTAATATTCAGGATGAAACCCTTTTTGGTGTCTTCCTCCCTGAGATGAGAGAGAGACTTGATCTCAGAGGAACTTTAAATGTGTTCAAGCTCAAAACATTTCTCCATTTAAGTTTAATGCCAGTTAACATGGAACATGTTTAAGTAGAGATGTCTTATTCCTCTTGATTTGCTTTACATGCTTTAGTATTTATTTGCTTTTAGTATATGTCTAATGATAGAAGATAGTTCATGTATTTGACTTTACCAACCTCACAATGCCATTTCTACAGAGGGAGAGAAAGCTTGGCTTGCATTAGCCGTTGTAGGGCTAGAAACCAGGAGGTTTAGTCTTCATTCCTATGTCTGTAGACTACAGATGAAGTCTAGGTACCCACCTAGGTCTACTAGACCTAGGTCAAGGTACACACCTCTTCAGGGCTACACCTGTGAGAACAGAGAATACATTTTTGTTACCTCAGTGAGAGAAAATCGTTTGATCCCTTTTGTCTTGTGAATTGTTTATAAAGTATGGTAGTGAGGTCTGTAGAAATGTCTGTAAAGACTAGTATGATATTGTAGAAATACTTTAATGTCTTCTGTTTCACTGTGAAGTTGCGAGAACTGGTTTTCAGAGCAAATCCTTTTTATTTCTTTTTCTTAACATCTATAAACTGCCTCCTGGCCAAATTGTTTGAAAAATATATTAATTTTCATCATTATGTATATGGGACAGTTCTGTATATATACTTCAGTGCACTTCCATCAAAGAATGCTTTAGATTTAAGCATGCTGCATTTAAGAAAAAAAATATTTTATAGGTTACCTTTTTTTATCCTAAAATATCATATTAGGGAAGCAAACAAAACTTATTATTTGATGTTGGTTTCAAACATAGATAGCCTATTTGTTTTTATATGAGCATTTCCAACTGTGAAGTGTGAAACTATTGACATTGTTAGTGGGTAAAGATTTTCAGCAAACTGGGGAAAAAAGACATAGTATGGAAGCAACTAATTGAATAATATTGTGAAACCGTTGATTATGTACTCAGTGCTGGCAGTGACACAGCTATACCTAAGCTTTGTCTTGAGAAGCCTACATTATAAGGAGAAAACTAGGCAAGCTGTGGGAGACTCGGCGTTTTTCTTGTTCGCCTTTATCCTGCTTCCACCCCTCATTCTGAAATACTCCCTAAGGAGGGCATTAGAAAGTTGTGAATTAAAGCTCCAGGGAGTCTGAAAGAAGCAGCTAATAGGCAGCGCGGTGGAATTGAAAGGGTAGGTTTCTTGGTGCAATTATTCAGGTGTTCCCTCTGCATGATGAAGAGTGCAGAAAGGCTAGTTAAAGGAGAATGCAAATAGAAGAGTTCCACGTGTCTATAAAATTCATGTCATGTCATGACATCGTGCCATGTTTTCCTTGTGTTTTACATGCTTAAAGGCATCTAAAATTGGTCTGAGCATCTTGCAGAGACAAGGAGTTGATAGTCGCTGGTTACCTGTCGAGTTCAGGTTCTTTTCTTTCAGAGATGATCCGTTCTGGATATTTTTATGAGTCTGACCATAGTTCTTGAGCAAAGCTCGTGCCTGCGTTATGTACAGAGATCAGAGCATTCCCAAAGAACCTGAAGTGTATGCAGGGACTTAAAGCAAATAAACACTTTTGGAGTTTATTTTTGGAGTGTTTTTCTAGTGTGGATGGTGTCCATCTCTGTCATTAATACTGAAATAGGTGTGATGCTAATAAACTGAATTTTAAATTTTAATCTCCCATGTAAAATGTAAATTTACCTTCTAAATATAGTATTAGATTTTAAATATGACACAATTTCAGTTTGTATTGCATTGTGGAGCACTTCCGTGCAGCTTTCTGCACTTTGCTTTGAGTCATTCTCACTGAAATTAGAACTGTCAACGAGCAGCACCAAATTTTGATTTCACTCAAAAAGCTACATCTAGTAGGATGGCATTTTTGACAAATATATACTGGTTTTATACATGTTGTTAGGGTGATTTTTATATTAATTTGTTTGCAGTCCCTTTGACTGAGCTTCGTGGCTTATTTTAATATGTTACAAGGTAAAAAGAGCTTTCCAAAAATAGGGTTTACAACCAGGGGAGGTCAGACAGTAACGTCAGGACCTCTGCTTTATAGAATTCATTACTGTAAGTGATGCGACAAGTTGATACATTAGCAAGGTTTAAAAGAAGATAGAAGATTTTTGAAAAGCCATTTAGGTTATTAACTTTCTAGAATTCCCTTGATACTCTTTTTTAGATGTCTGCATATACACAACACACGCATGCAATGGGGCCTATTTCTGTCCTATTGCATGTCTCAGTAAAGGTTGCATTTATGGCACGAGCTACATTGATTTCAAATGAATAATCTATACCAGCGTGGTTTACTATGTGGAACCGAGAGGTGGGAGTTGGGGGTCTTGCTGATGACACTGCATTTGGGGGGGGGACGGGGACAGAAGCATCTTATGTTACAGGATGTGATGAGGATTGCTTAAGTAAGTGCTACTCATGATTTGTGAGTGTCAATGGGAATTTGCTGATTGATGCCCTTATATTACAAAGTTTTGGGACTCTACTCATCTGCACATCTGCGGTTCTCAATTCTTTTGTATGTTGAAGTTGAAAAATCAGGATCTTGAGCTCTGGCATAATAATTTCAGCTTTACTATTTTTGGTATACTGATTTTTTTCCCATTACTATGATGTAAAAGAAAGAAAAGGGCAGAGAATTGTCCTTAAAATGTAACCGTTTCATTTTTGCCTAATTTATTGGAAAGATAGTAAAAAATTTCTCTCTTATTGCACTGGGTAGTGACCGTGCTGAATCTCTGATATTCCAGCCATGTTGAACTGCACCAAGACAGAATTCCAATAGCTATTATAGTGCACGTGGGAAATAGGGTTGAATTTTCAAAAATGCTTACTACAGCTTACTCCAGTGATTAACTCTTTAAAAAATATGACCTTTATGTGTCAGTACTAGACAGATGTACAGATGGTTATCCACATCTTGCAATAACCAGTGTGGATTCAGCTGGGTGGCAGGTGGGAAGATTCTGGACATCTGTATCATCTCTCTGGCTTGTGCATCTGTCTCTCAGGGCCTGTCCAGCTGCAGCGGCTGCTTCCCCACATGCTATAACCAGGAAAGGAAAAGCAATTGGAATTCTAGTCCCCAGACGTGGACATCAATGGCTGGCACCTGATACGGAATTTCTAACTCACTGTGTGTGTTTCATGGGTTTTTGCACATCAACAGACTTTTTTATGTTTCACATCTCTAATGCCTCGGTGTACACTTCCAAATTTTCATAGTACACCTTTGCAATACAGCATTTTATTTGAGGAGAGAATATAAATATAGCTTTTTTTTTTTCCCCTACAGAATGATATAATGAATAATGATACCTGATACCATATATATGGTGCATATACATATACACACCAATATAGTAGTGATACCATTACTATATTAAAAAATAGAAGATCAAATTATTGCTAGATCTTTTGATACTCAGTTCTACAATCCATTGCAATTCTGCTGAAGAGATTTCTACTTTGTGTAGCTGGAATGGCTGCCAATCATGCTTTCCTCATCTATTATCTTATTCAAATTAATACTAGTAAGCTTGAAATATCATAAGTAGCTTTAGTCCTTCTGTAATCTACTTTTAATAGGAGGAATGAAATACAGTCCATATGGTAACCTGGATGATCTGTCTTGAATTATTTCTGGGATAAGATCAAATACATACCTGAGTTTTGGTTACATACCCAATCTCAAATTATTTTCATTAAAAATTAAAGTCTCCTTTAAATACCCTTTGTCTGAAGCCATCTGTTGATTTCATAAATCCTAGAGCCCCAGTTCTTGTACTGGATAAACCTCTCCCACGCTAGCTTACCCTGGAGGTTAAAACAGGAGAGGTGGCAGTTGTGAGACAGGCTTGAAGTAAAAGGGTGAGCGGCGTTTAGCTTTTTAAATACCTACTTTTGAGTCAAGAAAGTAAAAGAAAAAGGTGTCTCAGTGACTTCAGTGGGTTCTGGGTCAGGTCTGAGTATGGTAAACTGGCAAATTGTCTGATGCTGGTTGTGACTGGATGAGGCTAAACAGTATGCTACTCCTTATTAAAGACTTTTCTATGTAATGGTATCAACATAGAATAATAACACATACTTTGTATTTTTATTAAGTGATGTGTCTCTACTAATTGAAAGAGTAGACAGAAAAAAAAGATGATTTTAAAAATGTAATATTCATGTAAATCTCTAGGGGTTTCAGACTTTTTTTTGAAACAATAGTACTATCTTCCTGTTCTGAACTAGTCATTAAGAAGAATCCACGGTAGAGTAATCATAATTTTGACTCCCCTTTATAATTACTGATCCATTTCCGTATTACCCTGTCAAGAGACAACTGTAGCTGCTTAAAAAGAAGCCTGGCTTCAGCAACGAAAAAGCAGCACGTTGTTCATTAAAGCTAACAGCAAGCATGCAAATCCTAAAATAATTTATCGCCTGGGTGGTGGTGGTGTGCTTCTAAATCAGGGGGCTCCAATCAAGCTGTGTGCAGTCTGCAGTGATACAAAGGCCTTTTTTTTGATTGTCAGAAGGTGCTATGTGCTAGGAGGTTGACTACATTCCAGTGGCAACGTGAAGTGTTGTGAAAATACTGAGGCTTAATATATATATGAAAATTCCTTATTTTTTTTTTGTGGACTCCAGGCAGTTGAACGTACAAGAAGAAATTATATTTACTTAACTTTTTCATTAAAGTTGGTGGATTGACCAAAGGTATCGCTGTCTGTCGCTGAGAGCTGTTTATGTGTCTATTTTTTATTATGATATAACAATAGTATCACTTTCCTTAGAGTGATATGTGAGCTCTGGAGAGCATAATGGACTTCCAGGGCCTTTGAGAAACACCATTATTTTTTTACTGATTTTGTTTTAAATAAGTACCAGCCTGTATTTGTGGGTTAATATATGCATACCATTTGGAACGTACTTAGTGGCATTATGTAATTCACAGATGTTTTATTATTCATAGTACTGTGCATTCATAGCTCTCTGTAGTCACTGTTGTGCAAAATCTAATGAGGGAGATTCTGTGTGTCTTTCGCTGGCCTTTTAGACTTGTCAAACTCTCATTCAGTCAATTCAAATCACAAACAGTGGGATGTGGTGCCCTTTTCTAATTTTTTTTTTTTTTTGGCTATTCGACTGATGGAGTGGAAAGGAGTAAAAATATTGATTTCTTATAATTTGTTTATGTATATTTCCTGTTGTAAAAATACAGGGGAGGACGTAAGAAAAATAAGATCTTATCTCTCCCCTGTATTTGGGTTGTACTGTAATTTATCCCTTTGAGAGGGGATAAATTATCTTTAGTAGAAGTATCAGATAAAGATTTTATATGCACTTTTCATAGGCGTAAATGAAATTACAGTGTTATAGATAGAAGTGATCAAAAACAAAATTAGAAAGCTCCTCTGTTTCTGTTGTTGTTGTTGCTGTTGTTTTAAATCATATTAGAAATGCTTTCTCCAGCTGGTTTACCAATTCACTCTCCTTGATTTCATCATCTGATCAGCACCAGGCCAGTAGCTGATGAAAGAGAAAGTCGGTGTTACTGATTGCAGTGGCATTTATCACTTTCTATTAATATAAAAAACACAGTGCCTCAGTGCCGTAGCTCCACTGAGGAAATCATATCTCACAGGAATGAAATGATGCCCAAAAAATCCTCACTAGAATCAGAATTTTAATTTTAATTTTGTTACCATTTTTTTCCTGATTAAAACCCCTTATCTTTTTAGTTTCTTATTAGTCATACCTTTTCTCTGTACCTACTGCATTCTTCACCCCACTTCTCTGAACTAGTTTTTTATCTTCATTCCTGGTTGGTTTGACTGTTTGGACTGTGTAACTGCAAACTTTGTAATCTCGAGTTTTTTCTACCACCATATTTATCCATGTACCATTTTAATTTCTTGCATGTTATTTTATCATTTTAATTATTGCCATGAAATATAGTCTTTCACTTGGTAAAAAATTTATTCACACTTAAACTTTCAGTGTTTTAGGTTTAGCTTGTTCATTTTTTACATACAGTGGCAAGTTCTTGGCATAACAGTATTTCTTCATTTTCCTGTTTTTCCATGGGGAAAAACATTCTTCCCTGGGAATGCTTGTGGTGAAAATCTAATCTTCCTCTGTTTAATCTCCCTGTTGCACAGCTTTGTAGAATCATAGAATGGTTCGTGTTGGAAGGGATCTTGAAGATCATCTGGTTCCAGCTCCTCTGCCCTGGGCAGGGACACCTCCCACCAGACCAGGTTTGCTCAAAGCCCCATCCAGCCTGGCCTTGAACCCCTCCAGGGATGGGGCAGCCACAGCTTCTCTGGGCAACCTGTTCCGGTGTCTCACCACCCTCACAGGAAAGAATTTCTTCCTGATACCTAATCTAAATCTCCCCTCTTTCAGTTTAAAGCCATTACCCCTTATCCTATGACTCCCTGATCAAGAGTCCCTCCCCATCTCTCCTGTAGCTCCCTTTAGGTACTGGAAGGCCATTATAAGGTCTCTCCGGAGCCTTCTCTTCTCAATGCTGAACAACCCCAAGCTCTCTCAGCCTGTCTTCACAGGAGAGGTGCTCTAGCCCTCTCAGCATCTTCATTGCCCTTTTCTGGACCCGTTCCAACAGGTCCATGTCCTTCCTGTGCTGAGGACTCCAGAGCTGGACACAGTACTCCAGGTGGGGTCTCATGAGAGCAGAACAGGGGGGTGGAATCACCTCCCTCTCCCTGCTGGCCATGCTTCTTTTGATGCAGCCCAGGATGTATTTTTTATTCTGGGCTGCCAGTGCACACTTCCAGCTCATGTTGAGCTTCTCGTTCACCATCACCCCCAAGTCCTTCTCCTCAGGGCTGCTCTCAATCCATTACAGGTCTGCCATCTCCGACTACCTGCTTTTGTGGAAAAGAAAGGTGTAGTCCTGTGTAGCTTAACCTATCCCCAACTCTAATGTCTTGCAGGAAAAACAAAGCAGTTTGCTGTGTTCTACCTCTCTGCAATGTGCTGGCGAATCTGGGATCGGTATTAGGAAAGTAAATACATCGAATAATGAGTTTGACGGTTTTGTAAATGCAGTACTTTTCCGCTTTAAGTGTTTGTGAAACTGTGCTTTTGATTGATTTAGTATTCAGTCATTCACTTTGATGTTGTGTTCATTTATATACCACTTCAGTAAATAAACATGTAAAGCCCTTTCGAGCAAATGATAAACTTCAGTCCAAATGCCCACAGGAATCTGATGACAGACCCAAGGAACAGAGAGACTAACGTAAAATCTGAGACGTGTATGGAAAAGTTGAGTTTTCTGTCACATTTAAGAGGAGTTAATGTAAGAAGTGGGTAGGAAAAGTGATTTTTTTTTTTTTTTTTTTAAAATCTCCCATATCCAGTGAACTTCATTCATGTGAGGGATGCTCTTGAAAACATCCTTCCTTCTGTGCTACCATTCTGGCTTCCTGTGACAAGCTGCAGCCTTCACACTGGATGAGGGTATAATATTCCAACCCGCTTTTCGGAGCTGTGTTGTCTTTGTAATGTTTGCTATTAGGAGTCTGAGAATGTGAATGTTGGGGGGGGTCCCAAAAATGCTTGGAAGCCTAGCAGTGTTCCATGCTTAAAATATTTAGGATGTTCCTACTTTTTTGCTGAGCAGAAGGGGCAGAAAACACAAAGCGCTCGCAGTTTTTTTTTGCTTCAACTTGCAAAAATGTATGGAATGGCAAGCCAATGGTATTTCAGCAGAACAGCTTGCAAAATTCCCCGAAATGGTGAAAAAAGGCTTCCCCCCCCCCCCCCTTTTAATCTACTGGAGCCCTAGTGGGTATCTGTCAGAAGAGAATTCCTCATGCAAGCAGGCAATGCAATTCATTCTAATGATGTGCTCTGCTTCCGTCACTGGGTTACTCTGCGATGAGTAATGGATAAAGGTTTTTAACAGTTTTATACCTAAATTTGAGGAGGAGCATATAATATTTACTATAAATACAAAATGTAAAACAGGAGTTATTTCAATAGGGACGTCTGTTCTTGAGGGCTGGAGGACTTTCTAGCTTTTTAGTCCATTCTTTCTCATGTCTGGGCAGGAAACCGAACGGACATTGCTAATCTCACTCGGGGAGATCGATACCATCTTCACCCCATACAAGGACATCAAGAAAATTTCCAGGCATGGAGGTCATGTTGTCATACACAGGAGAAATACAAGAGTTAGATTCTGTCTGTGGTTCTTTGCTGGCATGATAGCAATTTCCAGATTTAGGTCTGATGAATATAAATGGACAGGAATATGTATTCTACAGTGTCTAAAGAAAAATGCGCAGGGCAAGCTAGCTTCCTTTTGTTTTTATGTGAAAAAATGTTAAAAGCAGCATTTAGTTTCTCCTTGTGTTTCTTCCCCTAGAGTTTTTTTTTTGTTCACTAAGCTCCCCTATTGGAAACAGTTTAGGATTTTTCTGTTTCAGATTTTTGCTTTTGTGTATGTAGAGAACACTTCAATGGAGGAATAAGGAAGATGGATGAGACAGCTGATGTGTTGAAACAGGGCTGCTCGCTGCAATGCCAAAGGAAAACAGGTGGAGAAAAATACAAATAATGAACAAAACCCAACATTGATTCTCTAAAGGGGAACACTTTTGTCTCTATGTAAAGGTTCCAATTCTCAAACTTGAATCCAGCACAAAAGAATAATTCCTCTTAAGTGGAGGATGATGAAAGAAACTTAGCTGATTTGAAATGAAAAAGTAGATCTTTCACATAAATATTTGTGGTGGGTTGATGTGGGAAACCATAACAGTTGACTTTGGCTGGAGGCCAGGTGCCCACTGAGCAGTTCTGTCACTTCCCTCCTCAGCAGGATGGGGTGGGGAGAAAATAGAGTCCAAAGATGAGGAAAAGGCTGAGGTACTTAATGCCTTATTTGCCTTAGTCTTTAATAGTAAGACCAGTTTTTCTCCAGGTACCCAGCCCCCTGAGCTGGAAGACAGGGATGGGGAGTAGAATGAAGCCCCCATAATTCAAGGGGAAATGATGAGTGACCTGCTACAGTACTTAGACACACACAAGTCTATGGGGCCAGATGGGATCCACCCAAAAGGAAGCTGCTGGAAGTGCTCACCAAGCCACTTTCCATCATTTATCAGCAGTCCTGACTGGAGGTTAGCAAATGTGACTCCCATCTACAGGAAGGGCTGGAAGGAGGCTCTGAGGAACTACAGGCCTGTCAGTCTCATCTTGGTGCCAGGAAAGATTATAGAGCAGATCATCCTGAGTGCCATTGCGCAGCACGTCAGGACAACCAGGTGATCAGGCCCAGTCAGCATGGGTTGATGAAAGGCAGGTCCTGATTGACAAACCTGATTTTTTTTCTATGACAAGGTGTCCAGCTTAGTGGATGAGGGAAAGGTTGTGGTTGTCATCTACCTGGACTTTAGTAAAGCCTTTGGTACCATTTACCACAGCATTCTCCTGGAGAAACTGCCTGCTCATGTCTTGAATGGGCATACTCTTCTCTGGGTAAAAAACTGGCTGGATGGCCAGGCCCAAAGAGTTGTGGTGAATGGAGCTAACTTCAGTTGGCAGCCAGTCACGAATGCTGTTCCCCAGGACTCAGTACTGGGGCCAGTTCAGTTTAACACCTTCATCAATGATCTGGATGAGGGGATCGAATGCACCCTCAGTAAGTTTGCAGATGACACCAAGTTGGGTGGGAGTGTTGATCTGCTGAAGGGTGGAAAGGCTTTGTGGAGAGATCCGGACAGGCTAGATCGATGGGCTGAGGCCAACGGGATGAGGTTCTGTAAGACCAGCTGTTGGGTCCTGCACTTGGATCACAACAACCCCGTGTAGCACTACAGGCTTGGGGAAGAGTGGCTGGAAAGGTGCCCCCTGGAAAAGAACCTGGGGGTGTTGGTCGACAGCTGGCTGAACATGAGCCAGCAGTGTGCCCAGGTGGCCAAGAAGGTCCTGGCCCATGTCAGAAATAGTGTGGCCAGCAGGACTAGAGAAGGGAGCACAACACTAGAATTCATTGACTGTTGTTGACCACTGTTGACGCTGCACATTGCAGGAAGGCAGTGTAGTTGTACTTTTAAGGTGCTGTGAATAAGTAACAATATTGGAGTAGAAAGATTAGGAGGTTGTAACGTTTTAGTATGATTTATTTATTCTGACATACAAACAAGTTTTAAGGAAGTTGTTTGTTTGGGTAGATGTTTGGGGAGACAAAATCTTCTGTGTAGTTTTACGACCTGCCTAATGGTCTCTTTCCAAGTACTTAGTATGCTCCTGTTCTCTTCTCAGTATTATCAAGGCAGATAATCTTTAATCTCTGCATATCTTTAATCATCAGCTACCCCTAGTCACTGCTTGTTTAGGGATATTTCTTTTTAAGACTGTCTCCTGAAACTCTTTATGAAAGAGCTGCAAAACTTAACCAAATACTGATGACACCATAATTATTATAGGGCTAGGTATTTGGCTAAAATAAGAGAGATATGCAGTGATCAGCATACACACTTAAAAAATACTGTTATTAATTTCTGTGTTTGTCAGGCAAGTAGACACGGTAGCAGAATGTGACAAAGTTTTTCTTAGATCTTACTGGCTTTCATGCTTTTTGGGGGATGAATTCCAACCTAGAAAACCTAAAGAAATTCCTCCCCTTTTACACACAATGTGATGAACCTAGGTAAAAGTATGGGAAAATAGCAGAAAGGAACTAAGAAGGACCTGGTTTACATAAGCTAAGTGTAAGAAAATGAAAACTCGTGGATGGAAATTCTGCAAATGTTTCAAACTTAATTCTGTCAATGTTTGTTATGTTTTTCTGTGATTTCTACCCACAAGACAGAAACAAAGCAACTATTCTAATTGTTACCAGCAATTTACCTTTTAGTTTCAAAAGCACTGATGTTTGTAGTTTAGGTTAAAAAAAAAGAGAAAAAAAAGTACTTTAAAAGAAATGGTAAGCAGAATACTTTCATAGTTCTTATGATGAAACATTCCCCGTTCACATCTTATATGACAACTCTGGCAACATTATAAATCTTTCTAACCTTCTTATTCCAATTTAGCTATACTTGTGAGGATATATGTTAAGGGCTTCTTAAGCATAAAGAAAACGAAGATGCTAAGCTATAAAACAAATATGACAAGTAGCGTTTTTAACCTGTGTGAATTTGGAAAGGATTTATAGTGTATATCAAAGGGTAATTCCTCTGTGTCTCTCTGCTGCTCAAGAAATTCACCTATGGTTTTTTCCCACTGCTGGGACTGTTCTGTTCTGTTTCTCAACTCTTACATTCTAGAAAGCTGCATTGTTGAATATTTAAGAAATATGCAATATTGTCCATGTTGGCATATATATATATACACTCTTGAAGTATTTGGCAATTAGATTTATGTGTTAGTGTAGTGATACAGAAGAATCTCAGTTTTCCTTCTGGAGCAGCAGGGAAAGCTATAGAAATAATACATAAACCTTTGGCACCAATGAGTAAACTGTTCTTCTGCTCCACATCTGCTTTGCATTTAACTGCAGACGTATTGGTAAGCCTGTAAGGATGCTTAAGTGATATCTCTACTCACCCATAATGACTTAATGCTGGACTTTAAGAAATTAGGATGTAATTGGGAAGTAGGAGGCAAAGAAGTCTTAAAATAGGTACAGCAGGAACAAAGTGAAACAGAACTTGAAGAGACAGAAACTACCTTCCCATCAGGAAGGGGGAAAAAAAAAAGCACCAATAAATAAATAAATAAAGGTGTAGGATGCAAGTATATGACAAAAAATGAAGAGGTATTTTTTGATTCCTTATGTAGTCTTCAAATGACTTCGAAAAAGAAAAAAAGTCTCATTAACACCTAAATAGGTAATGAAATGGGGCAGTGCAGTCACAGTATCATCCCCTTTCAGTTTTTAGTTTATTGCTTGCTGTTCAGCACCTGTTTACTTTAAATTTTAAAATTTTAAAAGTGAAGTTTGAAACAGCCTTCCATATGATGATACAAGCATAAGCAAAGGAGCAGAAAAATGCTTCAAAGGGTTTGTAACTCATGGAGCAAAGGAAGTAGAGTATTTGTTGATGCTTCTTCTTAGCCCACAGAAACTCTTCTGTATATATACCTCATAATTAGGGCTTCATGTGCCTGCGGGGAGGGTACACAGCCAGGGAGCAGCCTTTATGCACAGCATGCTACCCTAGCAACCTGATAGATTTCCAGCAGAAATGTGTGTGGGAGTTAATGCTGATCTTTGCAGAGTTAACCCATTTTTGGAGAGAGAAGTACGCACAGCTGTTGAGAACTAGTCAGCACAGTGTGGTTTCTGAAAGCCCTGGGAAAATAACTTTGGGAAGGCAGCGGAGTGATAGGGTGCGGGAGAGTGGCTTTAAACTGAAAGAGGAGAGATTTAGATTAGATATTAGGAAGAAATTCTTTCCTGTGAGGGTGGTGAGACACTGGAACAAGTTGCCCAGAGAAGTTGTGGAAGTCTGGAACTGTTTAAGGCCAGTTAAGATCTAGAGGGAGGTGTCCCTGCCCAGGGCAGCGGGTTGGAACTGGATGATCTTTAAGGTCCCTTCCAACCCAAACCATTCTATGATATTATGATTCTATGAACTTGGGCAGCATGTGTTCTTATTCGGTGTATATACCTAGATTTTTCTTTTGTCATCCTCCAGATCCTTGTGTGGAGATTAATTTGACATCAGCCACATGCTTAACCAGCTGTGCTTTTGACCTGTCCTTGGTTTGCCATTTATTTCTCACCTAAGTGCCATACAAGCTTTGAGTGTGTATTTTTCACAGTTTGGCCTTTTTATAAGTGAATTTCCTGTTTGCGTTTCTAGTGCTTCTGAAGAATTCCGAGGATGTGTTTAAGGGATAGTTGGCTTGAAAATACTGCATTATAAACTTAGGCTACCTAGGGTCAGGTTTGCACAGCTGTCCAAGCTGCATGGATGGGGTGGCCAGCAGGGAGAAACAGCCATCTGAAACAGCTCTACCAGTCCCAGCCAGAGCCCTAGGACTAATTTGAGTATGAGAAAAGGTGAATGAGCACAGAAGGGAAAGAAAAAAGGGTAAGGAAAGGAGAGGAATTCTTTGTCTCACTGAGAATTGACTTCAACAGCAACAGCTGATTGGGAGCAGAATGTTCATATCTCCTGTCCTTACACTTTCCTCCAGTCAGAGTTGGAAAAACCAGCACTACACGAGACTGAACAACGTGTACGTGTCTTGTGGCTGTGTTAATCTCATTCAGGATTTTAAAGACATGGACTAGAATATCCCTCGTTGGTGTGCAAGGTGTGGGAAATTGCTTAATGGTCAAGTTTGAAAGACTGCAGAGGAGACAGTTCTCTGAATCTCTGACAGGCTGTAGGGACTATTTGCAGTTTGTATAATTTAATTTTTAACCACCAGAGGAAGAATTTATGCACACAATTTCTGCTGTTATCCATCCCCAAAGGAAAACTGCTGCATCGCAGTCTACCCAGTTGTCTGATAGCCTCATTAATCAGCAGAAAAAAAGATATGTATGATAGGAAGCCTATGTTTGCATATAGTCTCAATGACATAAATCTGTAAAAATTCTGATTTTAGCTGTCAATTTTATTGGCAGAGTTATGAAAAGACTTTCACCAAGGTACTTGATCTCTGAGAGTTTATACTCTCAGTCTTTCTACCTATTTTGGAATTTTATACTGCTGTCCTTCAATTACTACCATGTATTGGATCATCTTCCACATGAAATCAATAACTTTACTAAAATCCCTGATAGAACTGAAGGGCCATTTACTGAAACAGCAAGAAGGAAGGCTTTGCAAGATTTTCTAAAGATGCTTGTCTGGGTTTACCAGATCCGCTGTAGAATATTCTTGGTAGAATTCATTAAAAAAGACTATCACTTAGACTGCACAAGAAACGGTGTTGAGTTTTTTTACTAATGGAAAACGATGGAACTATAATATTCAGTTTTTATTTTGCACCTTGAAAAATTAAAATTAACATTCAAAGTGACATTTCTGTCTTATAAGTTAGAAACTTCCATGAATACAGCCTAAATGAAATTTATACTAGTGAAGGGAAGTCCTTCATGTGGTATTCATCAGTTGCTATTCTTGTTCAAAACATCTAACTAATAAGAACATAATCATTGCTATTTAGACTAGTTCTGGCCCCTGGAAAACAACCCATTAAAATAAGAAACTATTAATCCCACACCTGGGTAAGTTCATCAGGCAATTAAACATGGAAGATACAATTAATCCTTTTCCTCCCCATGATGACATGTATAAGTGTGGAAGTTAATTTTCTAGTTTTCAAAGTTAAGACAGATGTCTTAATAATAAAAGTACATACTCTGTTTCTGAACTGGAAACCTGTGTATTTATTCGGCCTAAGACCTTCTACTCCCACAGTAATGAGTATATATTAGCATTTGGGTTTTTTTCCTCTTTTTACTATTAAGCTTCTCACAGGTCAATACTTGATGAAGCTGAGTATCTACACTCTTTTCTAGTAACCTGCTTTAGATTTTTGCATTGTTTCAGTCTCCTTCAAATAAACATAACAAAGAAAAACTGTTTCTCTTTAGAAAGAAGGTCTGACAGCCCTGCATCCTTCCTGATTCAACTTTTGTGCAGAATATCAGTGTTCACACTGACTCAAACTTAATTATTCTTCACATATTTCTTCTGTCACTGTAGCCGCATTTTCACCAGAGCTTTATTCTGTTTCTCATAGAAACCCTTAGGACTGAGACTTTTTTGCCTTTCTCCTGGACCATACCATTTTAAGAGATTGATTTCTGAGCCTAACCTTTGTCAAACGTTGCTTTCTGCTTTTCACAAACACCAGTAATTGCCACTAAAATTCATTAATTATCACTATGGCAATGGCAGCCTGATGATCGTACTTTTCCACTGACTCCCTTTCAAATTCCAAACATTTTAAAAGCTTTTCAAACATTCATCTATCTTCATTTGCTTTGCTTCTCATCCAGTTCCTCTAACACCTGCCCCATCCTTCCTACGGAGCTGTGCCTGCTGGTGTGAAAATATGTTCTTCTGCAATATTCTGCGAAACAGCCTACTTGCATTTCTCCTTATGATCAAGCTTTAATTGCCTTTCCAAACTTAATTATAAAAAGACTAATTTTTACTTTTAAAAAAAATTATTTTATTTATTTCATTGGCCTTTATTTACACACACTTGCTTTCTGTAATGCTGTTATACGTTGTACATACTTCTGTCTGCCTTCGTATTCTAATATATATTTTTTTTTTTTAATGGTGCTGGAAATGCATGTGATATGAATAGGGTTGCCACTGGTTGGGCTCCATCTTTGTGTTCTGCCACCTGTAAATAAAGGATGGGTGTCAAGAGGATGGGGCAGTCTTTTTTCAGTAGTGCCCAGTGACAGGACAAGAGGTAACAGGCACAAACTTGAACATAAGAAGTTCCATCTAAACACGAGGAGGAGCTTCTTTCCTTTGAGGGTGGCAGAGCCCTAGAAGAGGCTGCCCAGAGAGGTGGTGGAGTCTCCTTCTCTGGAGACATCAAAAACCAACTTGGACACGTTTCTGTGGGACCTGCTCTGGAAGGGGGGTTGGAGTAGATGATCTCCAGAGGTCTCTTCATATCATGCTGTGATTCTTTGATTCTAGGACATTAAAGTGTATAGCAAATACAGCGCTATAATAATAATAATATAGAGGGAGTTTGCATGATACAGCAAATATAATCTTTTGGCAGGAGTGCCTCCGCTGTGGCATCACCACTACGTGCACTTTTACCTGTGTTTGTGTCTTTTGAAACTTACCTTTCAGAAGTCAATATTGCAGCAGAAGAAGAGATAAGGGCATGGAGCCTGAGAGCACTTTAGGGCACTAAATAAATCACTGGAGCACTTCAGCCAAGGCTGCTGATGCAGCCTAACAAGAGTATGGGATTACCAAATTACAGTGTGTGTGCTCACAGCACTTCTGTGAAAGTGAGTCAGCGGGGAAGGGTTTGAGAGAACTATTTCAAACAGAGTTAGAGTGACTGAGCTGAAACACAAACCGAGTCTATATAACCTGGGTGTGGGGACATCTTCACCAGGCCTTTTACTCATGGTTTTACATTTCGAAAGGGCCACAAGGAAAAATAGGACATCAGATGGATTTCGAATAAAGTCTAACTTCACTGCAGCAAGGCTGTATGGAAAATAAAACAGTAAGAGCATTTAATATGTATCCAACTTGTAATTTCAATTAACATTCAGCTAGTAGAATTTTAGCCATGAGTATGTGATGGTTTGAAAGAATCATGAGTACTTTTTTGGTAGTTTCTTGACAGGCATTTGTGGCAAACTTGTCAGCTTCCCTGTAGGACCCATCTTCTGTAAAACTAGGGTGTTGCTTCACTGTATTGCAGAGACTTTCTTGGAATGCCAACATCCTTCTCCTTGCTCCTACTTCCTTGAGCTCAAATGATGTACTACACATGTCTCACTTTACACAGAACGGAGATCAGGGTATCTCTGTCATAAGACAGTTGAAGTTTTTCACGCAGTCTGTCTGCACTATGAAACAATATACTGTGAGCTGCAGAGATCACCCTGTTGTGCATCTTTCAACTGGTGAAATGATTCCCCGTTGTTACGATGGTTGACAGCTTTTGCCTCAAATCAAGATTTGTTCTGCTGCTGAATAAGGACACCATGCAGTACTTTGGATGTGTGGTTCCCTTGGAACCGAGGTAATCCTTTCTGTGACAGGTTATGTAAATGCTGCTTTTTCAGAAGCTCCAGAAACCATACTGGTATTTTGGAAGTTTAAAAAGTTTGTAATTAATTCTGACATTCTGGATTTATTTTTTTTTCCCAATTGTGTTTCCCCTTTAAAGAGGGGAAATTTAGATTCAATATTGGGAAGAAATTCTTTCCTGTGAGGGTGGTGAGGCACTGGAACAGGTTTCCCAGACAAGCTGTGGATGCCCCATCCCTGGAAGTGTTGACAGAGTTTTGAGCAACCTGGTCTAGTGGGAGGTGTCCCTGCCCAGGGCAGGGGGTTGGAACTGGAAGATCTTTAAGGTCTCTTCCAACTTGAACCATTCTATGATTCTGTTACTGTCTGAGCATTTGTTGAGCATGTCGATGTCACGGTCAGGCGTAGTTTATGTCGTCTATACCATCAGTATCAAAGTCATTGTTTTTCACTGTTTGTGGGATTTTCAGAATAGAGACTATGTGAAGTGGTATTAATTTAATGACAGGCTACTCTTATGATGCTCTTTATTATTATAGAATATTTTAATGAAGTATTTAATAATATTTTAGTTAATATTATTGAATGCAGCATTAATATGCTTTTTAATAATAAGTTTTTTCATTTTTATATAATGCTTTATTATAAGGCTTTTATATTTTGCATATGATAGGGCTATTGTATATCTTTACTTCTTTTAAATATTATATGACTCAGGATGCATATACATCCAGTTGCTCACTAATACTTTTGCTGGCATCAAGATGAAATGCAGAATCTTTCCTTAAGAGTTCATAAAGAGAGAGCATACAGGTGACTGTCTTTAGATAATGTGATCTTCACTGAGTTTAAGCAGCCATTTAGGTGCACATAGAGAGGAACAGGTCTGTAAGATGAGTTGTTTCCAGGAAAACAGAATTGCAATTTATGTTTCTTCTGCTGTGTCATTATTTCCACTACACTCTGTTTATAGGCCTGAAGCAGTCACTGCCCTTCTCATCAGTGAGTGATGGAAAGAAAAATTCAATTTTTTTTCTTATCTTTTTGAAAGCTGAAAGAACTAGTTATGCTATTTGATTTTAAACTGGGATAATCCCCCCCAAAAAAGCTTAATTAGTTACATTTTAAAAAAGGAAAATCTTTTTTTCACTCCCTTTCAATCAGAACAATAAAATATAGATGTGTCAGCAGATGGCTTCTGTTTGGTCTGCTTGACATGGTGGAAAGCTCTTTAGAGTTTTTCTTTTGACTTCAATGGTAGGAGACCCGCTTCCTTGGGTCCTTCTTAAGGAGAATGCCATTAAAGCTGATTTTCTACCTCTAGACCCTTATCTTTCTAGGTATTGCATCACTTCTTCAAATCTACATGTAACTCTGTGGGCTTCCGTGCGGTTGTTGCCGAGAGTTTAATTCGTACATAATGTTGGGTCCCTGTTACTTGATTTTATAAACTCCCCATGGATTTGCAAGGAGATGACTTATCTGATTTCTCAGAGTTAGTAAACATTCCCATACTAAATTCTCTAAGTGCTACAAATTTAATCATGCTATTGATTAGAAAATTAAAAAGTTGATAATGAAGGTTAATAAATAATAAATAAATAATTCAAGGTTCATAAAAGCAAGCAAGACAGTGAAAACAAATTACAATGTTGTGAAAAAAACAAACCCTGCTTTATATTGACAGGTATTTCCTGCACTGTAAATAATTTTGCATTTTAACATGAAGTAAATGTTGGATGAGGAATCTTTTTTTTTCCTTTCTTCCGTGAGGATGACATTAAAATGAGAGCTCATTTAAAATACTGCTTAGTCTAAAAAGGAATTGATTTTTTGCATCAAATGAGATATGGCAAGATTTTCAATATCTGTCTGAAGGGAAGACTATACCCTGCAGACTGGCCTGGTACAGTAACTAGGTACCTTTCAACACTAGTTTGGGATGTTTAGTCCTATAGTAATAGATATGCAGATTTTATAAAAAGTCATAAAGTATGATGCTTAATGAGGTACTAAGGCACATCTTGTTTTCAAGGAAATCATGAGTCACTGAAATGTCTCACAGGATTCAACGAAGATAAAATCGGTTCTTTATTTTACATATGCTGAGAACATGCTTTGTTGAGCCTACATTAATCTTTTTGCAGCTTCCCCTTCCTCTGTAACCTGAGGAAAAAAAATCTTCTTACAGCACCAGTTCCCGCTTCCTGCTCATTAAATGTCTTTTAATTTATTTTATCCTTCACTGCAGTTTTTACATTTGAAATGCAGTTGAAATTTCATCTAGTCGGTCCCTTCTTCTCTGGTAATAATAATGATACTGTTTTTTTTTTTTCTCTTCTACACTATGCTTTGCTCAGCTAAGATTTTCTCTTTTCCCTTATTGGGCTTTTATTTGAAATCAAGCACCTTGCAGTTGATTATGTTTATCATACTAGAAATAGCTTTTTTTTTTTTTCCACTCTGAAGATGAGGCATATTTTCAATATTTGAAAGTTGTTTTAATAGTACATGTGTATACTACTAATATAGCATTTTTCCTTATTGTGTACTGTTTATAAAGAGCCTCTGTAAAACATGTATAATTTCAGTACAGTGGCAAAACTTCTTTAATTGTGGATTCCTATTTTCTTAGGAATTTTGTTCTTGGTTCCCTTCTAGAGATGATTTTTAAAAAAATCAAAATAAATTGTTTTTAAACTAGGAAAAACAACACTAAAAAATAATATATAGCCTAAAAGAATTCAAATAATAAAATAAAATAGAACTACATACCTATATAATAGCTAGAGATAAGAATCACTAAGAATAAATAAAATTATGAATGTGGTCCACAGATGTTTTTTAGTTACATCTTCTTCCCCATTATTTTTTTAATTCTTTCTCCTTATCTTGCATTCTGCTTTTTCTAATTCTAATACTTATTTGACATTCAGTCTCTTTTGACGTCTTCTCACAGAATTTCAGAAAAATTGATTCACATGTGAAGACAAGAGAGTGTTTTGGGGGTGGGGGAGTTATTTAAAATAAACAGCTACATGAGTTTAATTTTCATCTTAAGTGGGTGAGATGACATTCACTGGTGAATATGCAGTTTTCTAGCTGACAGGATCCTTTTAAGAAAACAGACAAGTAAACATGAATCCTAAGTAATAAATCACATATGCATTTTTAGTGCTCTGTCTGCACGTTGGCAGACATGGCCAAAATAGTTGAAACACTAAAGACCTTTTGTTCTCAGCTAAAGGAAGAACACCTGTACGTGGATGGAGAGAGTTTTATAAAGGATGCTATTCTAAGGGCACATAAGTTTATTTTCTACAGACACATAGAGTATATACATTATAACAGGACAATGTCTCCGTTTACATACTCACGTAGACATGTAGAACACATTTTAAAGACCTGAGTTTAAATCCCTGTTACTTCCCTATCCTGGCTAATTCTTGCATTCAGTGTAAAATTCAATGAGTTAATTTTGACTATTTTTCTTGATTCTGAAGTATTCAGTTACAGACCAGGGCCTATTATTCCAGGCACATTAAAACAAGTGTCTTGTGGGCAATGATGGCATTTGATATTGAGAAATGAATATCATAAGCTAATGATTCTACTAATAAAGTTGTCATTAAAAGTCGACATGACCTAGAAAAGGGAAAGATCCAGAACACTGCACTGTTTAAACAAACAGTTCAGGGTAAATTGTGCTAGTTTACTAACTTTTTGGCTTTTTTTCCCCACCATCTCTCTTGTGGTAATCTTACAATAGGCATTCTCTACATTCTATAAATATCTGCAAAGACTTTTCCTGAAGAAGTTATTCAGCTAAAACAGATTTTTTTATTCTTATGGTATACGTGTAGGCTACCAGTCTAGACTGTTTTTGAGTGGTTACAAAGAGTTATTAAAGGGTACAGTTTGGTTTACCTTATATAAATCTAAGTTGTGTATGAACAAGTATGAATAAATTCTAACTGCACTGAAAGCTCAGAACTGAATTAAGTTAATTCAATAGGTTGAGAACTCTATTGAAAATTATTCATTCCCCCCTGCCCTGCCCCAGCAAAAGGATAGCTTCTGAAAGGGAGAATAATACAAATTCTTATATTAATGGTAAATATATCAGCCTCTCTTTTACAATATAATCCTCCAGCTGATATATGCTTAAAAAAGAAGCATAAAAATATACGCATTTTGGCTGGAAGAGTTGTAAGGAACCTTTAAATATAGCAACACTGCAATATCCACTGAAAATCAGTTTATTTGGAAAGTTAACTTAATCCTTAGCAGTGCGAATACCTTCTATTATTTTATTGAAGTTTGGAAATCTGACCGAAGTGCCTTCTTGTAAAAATAATCAGGAATACAAAGGAATAATTAATGATAGCACTTTCATTCATTTTTGGCTTTCACATAATATTTGTCTCTCTGTATTTATGATTTCTTTTTTTGTTTTTGGCATAATACCAATAAATTTCACCCTCACAATTAACTTTTCTAACTTTCTTTTAATTTCCTGTGCTTTTGAAGTGCTTTATCCCCAAGAATTCCACATAAGGAAATCAAACGTGGGATCAATGAGGCCCTTACATTGTACTATAGAATTAAACATTTTTATAATTGGCGTTTTTAAAATGGAATTTGTAAACTATACATTGACTGTATACTGGGCTTCAAAAACCACTGGCTTTCACTATAAACAAAGCAAGGACAGGTATTCAAATTCTGTATAGCCAAAGCCTGCAATTTAGCTGGGTAGAGCAACCTTTGGCCTTAAGATCTTGTCTGTAAAAAAACCTTCATGGGCAAGCGTAATTCCCATCAGCAGTATTTACGCATTAGATTAGCATTTTACTCTAATTTTTGCCAATTTCCATGGGGTGATACATCAAGTTCATTTGTCAGGATATTATGATATGTATTTGGAATTGGCTTGGGCTGGTGGTGAGGTAGGGATGGAGTGTATGAGGAATTAAATGCTTGTGCTTGGTGGTTATATGAGAGTTTTGCATTGTTAAGATGTAATTTAAATAGACAGAGTAAAAATAGAATTCTGTGCCTTTTTTAACAAGGACAAATTAAATGATTCATCTGTGAATTGCGTGTCCCCAAAGTAAGTGCAGGAAGAAGTTACGTTCTATGAATAAATAGGTTCAATGTGGGTTACGAAGAATTCCCCTGGTAAGTTACACGATGACCAAATTCAGAATTGCATTTTGTGAAATACTTCTTAGGGTTTGGGGTTTTTTTTTTTTTTGTAAAATTCTTCACATGAATGCTGATAATTTTTATTTCGGCTTCGCTCATCACTATCTTCTAGTAAATCAGAGTTTTCCTGGCTGGCTTGGGTCACTGGATGATTCTTCCTGTGCATGTTCCCGGTGAGATACTGGTGCTCATGGTGGGTTGTGCAGCTAGAAGGCCACCTGGTATACTTTCCTCAGAGCTGTGAGACAATGTGTGGGAGTTCTCTGCACTGGTACAGTGTTCCACTATCCAGTTTTAAAGAAGATTACATGCTAGTCAGCAATCCTGCGATGTTAGTTACCTCCCCCTTCATTTGTCACCATTAAAGTAAAACCGAAGTATTTATAGACCATACGGTGACAAGGACGTATAAAGACATAGTTGCACAGCAGTGGGCATCTCAGCGTGCCTCTATATCTGCCTTGGATTTTTATTAATTCCCAAGGTCACTTGGCTGAAGACTGAGTTCTTATGACTTCTAATGCCTTAAATGTCACATCTTCATTTTGTTTCGTAGACTGCAGACCCACACCTACCTTCATACCTTAACTCCATCTCTGACAGTTATTCCATGATCCCTAACAATCCCCTCTTTTCCACACCTCTCTACAGAACATGATGATAACATGACCGGTTTTCCATGAATATAGAGTCGTGTGATTTTGAAGGATGTTATGACAAAATTAATGAAGGCAACCAGGGGTTTTAAGCCACTTTGAATGTTAACTTTGAGTGAACCATCATGAAAACAGTGAGGACGGAACAGCAGGAAAACAATCAAAATTTAGACTTTAGATAAACTACTTAGTATTTTTTTGCTCAGAGTTCCAAGAACTGGAAAGATAAATATTCTGATAGATTAGAGAGTTTATTGGGGTTTTTTTATTATATGATGAGACAGAGAGGGCATCTATTTTCAACTAATTCATTTTAAGGCCTATCTACTTACAAAGTTACTTCATAACGGAGAGGGAGAGACTATTTCCCTCATGACATTTGTTCTTGTGGCCCTTGCTCTGAAGTGCTTTTGTGTTTTCATGTTCATACCGAGGTAAGCAGCTGTTTGCGACTCCTCAGCAACTGGGACTGAAACATTATTTTACAGGAAAGCAGGAGAGATTCTCTTCCCATGAAATGAAAAGTGATGTTTGTACATTTTAACTGTCTTGGGGGACTATTTCCAGTTCCCTTTCATCTGCCTCATTGTAGTAACCATTTAATGTTATAATAACACAATGCAATGTGACAACCATAAAGTCTTAACAACAGGCTTTATTTGTGTCAGCCTTCTCTACGGCTGCAAAGTTGGAGAGTGAAGATAAGGCTGTGGAGGCCTTATCTGTGCTTCAAATTTTCACGGAGGCTGGATATCGATGGAATTTTTTTTGCACAGAATTTTTATAGTTAAATTATTTTATATAGGAGTATAGTATTTTTCCCAATGGAATTGTACAGCATTAATATGCGTGTAGTTATATCAGCTTGCAACAGCTTTGGCGACTCCCAATGAAACACATTGTCCCTTTCCTTACAGCTGAATTGGTCTGGTTTCTAACACTGGTATATTTACATCTACGCTTTAGCTAAGCATGGCTCTAAGTATACAGGTATTATTAGAGGGATGAAGCTTTATGTGTAAAGAAAACCAGAATCTTTTTTCAGGAAAGAGAAATCTTCATAACTTGGTCACGGCACCTCTCGGCCAGAGGAGCTCACTCCATGAAGGTGCACCTCAGAAACAGCCAGGCAAACTCAGCATCCCAGAAACGGAGCAGCTCTGCTCCTTCCAGCACACAAGACACCTTTCTAGGTTCTGATACCGCTGTATACTTACTTTTTCACACCCTCTCTAGCCAGAGGTAAAGGCTGAACCAGAATGGAGCCCTGAAATAAGTTTCTCAGAGACTAGCTTGAAATGATGATAAATTACTTCACCCACATTCAATCCTTTTAGAGATTAATAATATGATAGCTCTTACTTTAATTAAAAGCACTTCATTTTTTTCTCCACCCCCCCCCCCCCCAATCTATTAAGAAAACAAGGAAGGCAGAATTTCTGTTGTGAAGCTGCATGCATTAATATATTTAAGAAGCTATCTTAAAAAAATGTTCCCATTGCTCCTAAGCAACCTAGATAGCTTTGCAGCCTATCTCCTAAATAATCATCTGGCCTGGAGAGCACAGCAGAAGCTGTATTAGTTAGAAGAGCACGTGGAAACCTTTTCACATTTGCCGGTGTTTAGATGAAGCACATACACGTGCGGGAAGTAGGGATCACACTTGAGTGCCCGTTAAATCTCGCTGAAGGACTTTGACTTTTTGCAGAGCGGCGAACCTCGTTCCCTGCACACAAACTGCTGGTGTTGCAAGAGTGGCAGTAAATTGTTCAGAGCCGTTTTTACAGTCTGGCAATATTTTTCCAGAGGAGGGCAAGATCTCCTCCGTAGTCTTGCTATGCGATCTGCATGCCGAGAAGGACAAAAAAAGAAGCAGATGGGAACTTCTCTGACTTTCTTCCCTCAGCCGGGAGCTGGAGTACCACGGGCTTAACGCTACACGTTCTGGCAGATGGCAGCAACAGTGTTTAGGCTGTAAATATGACAGAGCTATAATGGAACTATATCCAGTTAGGACAATATTTGATGTGGTAATGATTGAGCATCTTTCTCATGTTCTTCTGGCGTCTGTGCTTTCTCTTCAGCTGACACAAACTAGAAAAAAGCCCCCAAACTATTTAACGCCCCTTCTTTTTCTCTGGGCACTGCTGGGTCAGAGCCTTGCTCAAGAATACATGAGCAGATCTCAGTCCCTGTGGACATGTGAGAATTAAAGAAACAACAATATTGGTTAACGAGTTTAATAAAGCTTTATTGCTATGAAAAATCTTCAATAGGAAACTTCAAAGGAAGACAGGATGTATGCACAGTGTCTGTTAATTACCATGGTATTACAGTCATGTCAGGAGTGAACAGCATCTGCTGTTGTGATATTACTTAACAGATTTAAAGATAAAAAGTGAGTGAGAGTATGGTGTACCATGCAGGTTTTTATGGGAAAAAATGTGAAACACGGTTAACATACTGAAATAAGACATAGTATTCCACGCAGTTCTCCTCATGTTGGGCTCCCTTGCTTATCCAAACCAATGAAAGGACATACAAAAGAGTGCATTCTCAGCACTAGTGTTTTTTGACATCAGTCTCTGTTCACATGAGTAGCCCCATTGACTTAATGGGTCTATTGATGTCAAAAAAGATTTCTCATGTGACCATGGTTTGCAGGGTTGCTTCCAGGTTCTAAAAGAGACCTTTATAGCAGCACAAATCAGTAAGTAAGGGAATTATGTGTTTCTTGCTACACAAGCCTTTGATTTCAACAATTTGGTAATTTGAGGCAGGTTGATCAGGCTCAGATTCAGCCAGTAATCTTGAGGCTTACTTAGGACAAAAATGTGTAACTGGTAGAGAATGCCCATGGCCATGAGTGACCCAGCTCTTTGAAAATGCACTTGCCCTCCTCTTCCTTATAAATGAGGTTCAGGTGTATTTGTTGTTTCCTAATACAATTAATCTTCATGATGAATTACACATATTAATGTACAGAGAATAATTTGTATTTGACTTCTTGTAATGATTTTGTATTTCTAACAAGTTGAGGAGGGGCAGGAGGCGCACAAACTTACAGTATCTGGGGATATCCCACAGCAATACTTGTTAAATAGTGTAAAAAGAAAAGGAAGAATGGAGATCATAAACTGCATATTCCAGATGACTATTTATGAGGTTTCTGAGCTGTCCTCTGACGTTCAGCTTGTCTAAGTAGTAAATTAAGAGAACAGTATAATGGCAAATTACACAAGAATTTACTTTGAAATGTTTCTTCAGCTAATGATAAAGCTGTCAGCTTTATGTTAAGTTTTCAGAATGTAAAATTAAAACTTCAGAAACACACTGTAAACCTTGATTTCCAAGACTTGGTGTTATGGATCTAACTCAGCAAATTAATGCTGTTGATCTGAAAGTCGGCATCAACGGAAGCCAATAGAAAGACTCCATGGATTTAGTAGGCTTTTTGTTCGATGCTTGTTTCACTAACAATCCTGGCTAATTAAACCCTTTGGTAGTAAAACAAAGATCCCATTAGCAGCGTTGCAATTTCAAAGAGTGTAAAGTTAGATATTTACTCTTGTGTCTGGCATTTGTTAGCTTGCTTTTTTCTTAACTAGTGACTCAGCTTAGAGTCCAGCTCATTATATTCAAGAATGTAAATGAGGGAGAGGGACCACAGGCAATGAATATTTTCTTTTTCCTTTGAAACCAACATATATGCAAGTGTAATATTCTGTCTGATACGTTAGAACATAGTTTACGTTTTTGTGGAAAATTAACAGTCACATTTTGTTTTGAAAAGCAATATTAGGAAAAATGTCCATTAAGATTTTCTTCTCCACTAGGTTCTTTAGGTGTTGTATGTCTAAATACATATGCATTGGATATATTCTTCCCATCTGGAATTTAGTGGTAGAATTTTGGTGAGCAGAATCTTAAAACGGAAATGCTATGTGAGATGGAGACAGATTTTTATCTGTGTATAAAATGACCTGCTTGAGTGCTTGTTGCCGTAACATAAGCGTGCTATGAAGATCTCAGTGTTTCTGGACAGACTCCCAGTTTTAGAAGGAGAGAAAGTGACCAACACTTTGCCAGTGGTAATAGAGGCCTTTAATCAGAATCTAGACAATTAATTCTCTCTAAAAGCTTCTGGGTACTTTTCCTACCTTGTAGTCATCTTCATTTGCAGTGCTTTATGCGTTACTTGTGCACTCTATCACTAACTGAAGTTAAAAAAAGAAAAGCAAAAGCAAACCTGCTGCCATCAGCAGAAGACAACAGATGCCTTGGTGGGAAATGAGTTTCAAACTGAAAATTAATACGATGAATGGTAGGGCTACAACATGTGGAATACAGAGTGAATTAAAAAGGGGAAATTGCTCTTTCTCCTGAGCAAGCTTTTTGGCATATTTTTATTCATGCATTTGATAACGCTGTTATCCTAACATTGTTCTGCCTGTAAGGCTTTTCCAACCATAATATACGAGAGCTTTGTTTTTCCCTTCACTGTGATGACTCTGTCCTTTGGTATTTTTCATAGCTTGACATGAGGCAGTAATGGTTCTATTAGCTGCACTGTATCTGCTGAGTTTGCTGTTTTCAGGGAACATGTCACCACTAGTGCCTTTCTGCAGTTTCCTTATTAGCATGTGCCCTTTACTGACTCTGCAGGAGCTATCACCTAGAATTAAATATTTTCTGCTAGACCTGTCCTTACTCTGTGCAAAATGATTACAATCCATTACGCCACCCTTTTTGCTGACAGCCAGATACCACCGAGATTACAATAAAATTGCTCCACATTTAAATACGATACTGGCTTGCTGCACTGAGTATTGATAAAAGGAAATGTTGGGAAAGAAATCCTTTCAGTTCAGTAACTGGTGATGAACTTTTGAGATGAAAAATGTGAACACTTATTAAAAGGATCTTATCAGCTATGCTGTAATACTTGTGATAACCATAATAACCGAAAACGTAAAGCATTCCAATACCTTTTGCTTCATTAAGATTGCTAATAAGGTGTAGAGTAGCATAGACCTTTAGAAGATACAAAAGCATTGTAATGGAAAACAAAAGCTTTGAAATTATTCATATTTAATTTTGCCTTTAGCACAAAAGACAATTGAAATATTCTTCAGCATTTCCTAGTGCAAGATCTTAACGCGTTGTAAAAAAACTCCCGTATGTGGAGTTTTTTCTTTGGAGAAAAGGGAAACACCGTAGTTATCATTGATTTGAATGTAAACATGTTCCTTCTTTTTGAGAACTATTCATCTTCCTTTCAAACCCTATTCCAGTAGAACCTCAGAAGTCTAATTGTACAGTTACCTTTATTTTTACCAAGATGCTACCTCCAGCATTGTAGAAGATTTTGAGGTGAGCTGCTCTCAGTGGGTGTAATGTTTTTGCTGGAGGTGCTTTGGAGCTGGTAGGAATTGTTGCTGTGAGCCTAAGAGAAGGCAGCTGAGCTCCCCCCAGGTGGGTCCTTTCTGTCTGGGTATTTTGCTTCTACAAATTTTGTTCCATAAGTAAAATACTGCTTGAACTTAAAGCCTCCTATATCACATCCCTGCTTACATGGCGCAGTAAAGTCCTCTTTGTCTGAAAGCCTAAGGACCTGGTTTTGTAATTCTGACACTTTGTGCTTTATAAGTGTGTTGCTTTGCTTTATCTCCATCTCACACCACCCTAAACCATTTAAACTGCGATCAGACTCAGTCCTGCTATTTCTGAATAATGGCACTTTCTAGATAAAATAAGGAAAACTCCCTGCCATAAAGAATTTACCATATAAACATATCAGTACATTCCTAACCTATATTTTGTAAAACGCTTTACATTTTTAGCCGTGAGGGCTGCCTTTCTTTAGCATCCAGCTGCTTTTTTTTTTTCCCCCATGTTTTACACATGAACCTGCATGCATCACAAGGAAAGATAGATCACTGTCACATTAAAATTTGCGTGCCTGCTTCATAAAAGTCATATGCTTCGTTTATATGGGATGATCAGCTACAAAGAAATATATTGTGTAATACATCATTTCAAAATTAATATCCATTTTGGAGAACACCTGTCTTACTATCACTTTGCAGCTTACGTCTGAAGTGTCTGAGGCAGAGAAAGGGACCAGTTTGAATAGGTCTTCACAGGATATGAAAACGTTTAAAGACTTTTTCACGACAGCATTTTTATATCTAAAAATAAAAGAAGTGCTATTTCAGAGATTTGCTGAATTTTAAAAGATAATTAAATGCATGTGTTTTCTGCCAACCCCCTTAGCGTATGAAGATTGTCTCATGAATCACTGTACTTTTCTTTAGGCTGTGCTTCTCACTTCAGGGGATTACCAAGACTTCTTTCCCTAATTTTTCCTGGAAGTTGATTTGTTTCTTGTTGAAAACACAGAACTATCCATCCTGTTATATTACCCTTACAATTAAAAAAAAATATATATTTAAATTTGACATTTCCATATCTCTTCTTCTGGATACAGAGTATTTTTCAAAGTCATACTCTGCATCCTATACTCACATTTAAATCATGTGGAAATTAGGCTGAGATCAAGCTAGTCATGCCTAACATGGCTGGGTTGTGAAATTAAGGTTGACAGCAAGACTGCTCGAACTGCAGCTGTGCTGTATAAAGCCTAAACTAGCTCAAATGTGGCTTCCTCACAGGACTCATTTCAATGGCAGGAGATCTTTGCTGGAGCAGGGTAATGTGAATCAGTCAGAGAAGGATGATCAGCAACCGCTCATTAAATCAATGTTAATAACTGCTCTGGGACCACCCTGGTGCTCAAAATGCTCCATTCTGCTCAGGAGCCCCTGTGAGAAAGCTTCTGAGGAACCGTTGTTACCTCCTATGTGTGAAATATATCCAGGGCTCCTCCTCGAAAGATTGGATATTAGGAAAAATTTTTATACCAAAAGGGCTGTCAAGCATTGGAACAGGCTGCCCAGGGCAGTGGTGGAGTCACCATCCCTGGAGGTATTTAAAAGATGGGCAGATGTGGTGCTGACGGACATGGGTTAGTGGTGGTTTTTGTCAGTGTTGGGTTGATGGTTGGACTTGAAGATCTGAAAGGTCCCTTCCAACCTGGGCAACTCTATGATTCTATGAATATGTATCACGCAGCATATTGGTATGCAGTCTGTATAGTCCCACACCTATGGCATAGCATGAGAACTAGAATCTGTTATCACTGAAGTCCATCTAAAAATGCCATTAAACTCATGGAAAACACTGTGTGCAATATAATTGGAAGGCCTTTGAGTATGAGGTAGGATTTCAGACTCTTTTCAACCAAATAATTCTGTGGATCTAGGATCTGTGTGAGTTAATTTCCCATATGTGAATGGATGCCGACGTGTGCGGCAGCGGAGGTGACTCTGCCTGCAGGCAGGCACTGGCAGAAGTCGGGAGCTGCTTTTCCATCATGCTTTCTGGCACCCACCAACACACGTCTTCCAAGTGTGTGGGAATATACGTGTAAGCATGCATTTATTTATTTATTTGGGCTGCACTTGGCTGAGAGCTGAGCTACCAGTTATCTGTAGAGCGGAGCTGGGGTGAGAATGCCTTGGTGGAGTCTGGTTTAGGTACAAAAAGTGGGCATGTATTATTTGTCATGTCTCACCTTACTTCTTTTGCTGGGTAACGTGGTGAAATATGCTCGTCGTATTGAACTGTGTTTCAGTGGTGCCCAGGGACAGGACAAGAGGAAATGGGCACAAACTTGAATATAAGAAGTGCCATCTCAACATCAGGAGGAACTTCTTTATTTATGAGGGTGACAGAGCCCTGGCAGAGGCTGCCCAGAGAGGTGGTGGAGTTTCTTTCTCTGGAGACATTCCAAACCTGCCTGGACACGTTCCTGTGCAACCTGCTCTAGGTGGACCCACTTTGGCAGGGGGTTGGACTAGATGATCTCCAGAGGTCCCTTCCAACCCCATATCATTCAGTGATTCCGAGAACTGCTAGAGAGAACTACGTTATTGAAATATCCTGGGGACCAACGCTGGTCCTAAGAGCCCAAATCCGTGCAAAGCAAAGACAAGATCCGCACTGACAAAAAAAGCCAGTGAGGCTGGAACAAGGTATAGCATTTGTAGCCAGCTTCCACGTAGGGAATGTGTAACCATATGGGTCCAGAGTTTTGTGACTCAAACATAGATGACTGTCCAAATCAGGGAACTCCAACAGAGCTGTGTAAGTTCCCCCAGTTATTTCTGTCAAGCTGCCAGGACACAGTGTATTTCCTTGTTCCCGTGATAGAGTCATCTGAATCAGAAATGGCTGAAAAGTCTTTTCTTTACCAGAAAGGAATTTTTTACCTCCAAGTTTATGTTACCACTCGTGCACATTAGTCTCACATATAGTCTTTTCAGATTCTTAAAGCTTCCTGGAGAAGGAAGAATACACAGGATATTCTCAAATGTAATTAGTACGTGACAATAGCTTTTCTGCTTCATTCTGTTGTTCACGAAATCCCTCTAGCCCTCTTAACAAAAATGAAAGTTTAACACTTCCTAGAAAGTGCTATCGTTGCCACTTAAACATGCAAATTTAGATATACTGTTGTTTATTTTTTATTATTTCTCCTCTTTTCTTCTTCTTCAAAATGAAACTACAAAAATATGATTGATTTCATGTACTTCTTTATGGCCTATATTTTTACGTGCTTTGTGATACTCCATTGATGCTCCTAAGTTATTTATCTTACAGGTATATATATAAACACACAACACTAATAGCTTTTGTGTGTCTGCCCAATCCAAAATTGCTGTGATGATGGATAGAAGGTTCTGCCTTTTTAGTTTTAAATTGTACGTATAGCACTTGTCATGTCCCAGATGTGGGGCAACTCAGGTTTGCAGATTTCCATTGTCAGAATTAAGGTGAAATGACACTAGAGGAGCCCAAACAGCAATTAACTTTTTATTATCCAAATTAACCTTGTGGAAGTAGAAGGAAACACGAATGTGAGTCTTGAATCACATCATCTAGCTGCCGTTTGGAAAAATGAGGTAGATAGAGAAACCAGAGAAAAGGAAAAAGGAAGATAGAGATAGATATCACCAGTCCTGGGCGCAAGGTTGGTCCAGCTGATGAAATGGGGGTCCGGGTCCTGTGGGTGCTGGGGGGTGGCCTCTCCCCTGGGTTTATACAGCCAGCAGGTCTCCTCCCCCAGCTCACCACCTCGCTCTTCATGTAAATTAAGCATCACGCACAGCTCTTCTTTCTGGAACGTTCTGGAAGGTAGAATTTAGGAATCAGGAGAGACAAATTCGGCAAAGTTTTAGTTATTTAAATAATTTTCTTAAAACTAAAACTAAAGTAACTGCGCTTGATTTAAATAAGAGTTTTATCTCAAGTATCTGTTACGAATAAATATAGCGAGAATTGTATCAAACCATTGCTAGTTAAGAGAAGCTACTTCGCTTTCCAGCCTACTCAGTTATTTTAATATTTTTGTGGTGTCCTCAGTAGTAGTTACATAAAACTACACAAAATACTTACGTACAAATGCATCTTTAACCAAGGGTCCACAGAAGAGTAAGCAGTTGCAGGCAAAATTTTCAGCTGATGGGCTTCTACTGCCGTGTTTAGTATAAGCAATACTGAAAGACATCTTTCATCTTTCATTTTCCATTTAAATTTACTGAGTGCTATTGAGGTTGAACTCATCAATCCATCAGTTTCTTTTTGTATTCAGCTGTATTAACCTGACAGCACAGAAAATATGTCTTTCTGCCCCAGAAGTGGGGAGCAGAAATTGGGATTGTCTTCATAATTTTAGAAAACATACCACAATAAACTCTAATCAGAAGGTACTTCTGTACATTACCCTAAATATTGCATCATTTACATAATAGATGAACAGTCTGTTTCACACCTTGCATTTCTCTGCATAATTTTCATCTGAAGATACAGAACTTTAAGTAGCTTACAACTGCAAATCAGACTTTACCGCATCCCAGATGCATGTACAGCGTGTACATTGTCTATAGGTTCAAAAGAGAGGCCCTGCTTTAGGAAATATTTCCTTTAGTTTCCTATTTTGTGTGCGTGGATAGTTTCTTTGCATTCAGAATGTCTCACCTTTTACAAGTTCTTTTCTACTCTTTCATTCAGAGTAAATAAATTCAACTACTCTTAAATAGGAAGAGAAATGACTGAAATGTAACCCAGAAAATAATGAGTTTGGGGAAAGAGATATTGTTTGTAAGCAATTTTAATCATAAATATTTGGGTTATTATGGTGAATGTTATAAGGTCCAAACCTTATGAGAAGAAGCAACCTTATTATTACAGTGTAGAAAATACTATTGTTCTGAAGTGATGGATATTTCTAGCCCTAAAAAATGGATTTTTTTTCTCATGAGAGAATGCATTTGTAAAATGAAAAAAAATGCAGCAATATGTATGTGTGCATAATCTACATATTTGCATGCATTAGAATTTTAAGCATACCATTTACTGTATGTTATTTAAACAAACAAACAGAAACCTTATGCATTTCCATTTGCACTTTTAATGCATTTGTAAGTACCAAGGAATGAGTGTGAAGTATTTAGAAATCCAGACTTCTGTATTATTATTATTTATTTATTTTTGGTATACGTATTTAGAAATCCAGATTTCTGTGATATTATTATTTTTTTTTTTTTTTGGTATACGAAACACACTCCGCTCCTTTTAGTGCTTTTCAGCATCATGTTGTATGAAAGAAAACATTATTCACAGAAGAGAGAGCCAGAGCATCAATAGCTTGTCTTTTTGCAGGGTGCTCAGCAGCAGGGTAGCTGCTCAGTGGGTACCGTGTATCCGGGACTGCCAGCGTTGCCTTTATTTCAAAGATCTCTAACCCAGGAATAAGCAAAGCAAGAAAGGCAGCTTATTAATAAACTTTTTCACTGCGGTTTGAAGTCACTCCCCACACGCGAAGGCGTCGTCGTAATAGCTCTCGTTTCGTTTCCTTAAAGGATAGCAGAGGCAAAACATTAAAATCAAGCAATGTGAGATAGAGACTGTCAGGCGAGAGATGCTTTGTCATTTCTGCAATCAGCTTTGCATTTTCTATTTTGCTAATGTGTCTCCCTCCTCAGTAAATCCTGTTGATTTATGAAAGTGACTATTATTTCAGCTATTCGTCTCTACTATTATCCTTGGGTTTGTTTAATTTGCTGGGAGGGACGGGGCTGTTTTACTACATTTATATAGTAATATAGTTGTTCAGCTGGTCCATGAGCCTAATGAAAAAAACCTACCGTTCCAAATAGCATTTTTTTTAAAAGACTGACCTTGAATTCGATGCCAGATGAGATGTTATTATCTCGGTGCTACCTCATATGGAATATACTGTCGTTGTGTGCGTGTGGCTTTTGCTTGTTGGACCAGTGGTGAATGATGGAGGACAAGTGAAAGTGTGGACTTTTCTGTAGTCCATAGACAACAGGGATAGTTGTCTTTCCACTGTATGAATTCAAACGCAAGCATAAATTCAGCAGTTATGATCAGAAAGGTTTGAATTCTCAGTGTCCTGTGAAAATCATGCCTTCTTTCTGCGAGTGACAGGAGTGTGTGTGTGTGTGTGGGGGAATTGTTTTGTGGTGGCATTCCCGTTGTCGTCACGGGATTACATTATCTGTCCACTCACACCGCTGATAGTTGTGCCAGCCTGATTAATGTGTCTGTTTTTATGGCTCTGGCTTTTGAATAAGCTTCCAGAGGTCTCAGTGTTTTACTTCAGTTGCTTCTTGGAGCTGATCGTATCTGACATACTTGAGGCACTCTGGGTTCAGCTGCCTCAGCACGCTGGAATGTTCTTGGCTGCTTGACATGAACGTAAAGTCTTTAAGGTGTAGAAACTGGAATTCAGTGCAATCTATATTGCAGGGGACAGACAATCAGGGAGGAAAGCCTTCTGTTGCTTTTAAACAGTTTTGGACGTTTTCAGTGGGAATCTACAGCATTCTTCAAGGAGAACGGTCAATTTTGTAGTAAAGAAAGATGAGCAGCAAAAAAGAGGTTTTAAAGGGGGAAGAAAATATCCCAGAGGAGACTTTACATTCATCTTGATTAGGTGGATTTAGACATAATTGAAGGGCTGTTTTTACTGGTGGCTGCCAGCAATGACAAGTTATGCTCTTGGAGATTCCTACAAGGGCCTGAGAGTCACTGTGGGGCTGGCTGGCTTGACGTTAGGGGGCATCAAGAATAGACAGGCACATAGAGAAGGGGAGGATAATTAAAGTGAGCTTGTTCATTACCAAACAATTTTTTTTTTTGAAGGCTGATGGTCAATATGTTAACAGGATGAATAACTGCAGGACTTTAAAAACATATGCTAACTTGTATTTTCGTTTGTTTCCCTTCTACGTGCCTTGGGTTTGTTTTTTTTTAGTTTTGAAAGAATATGCATTTAATGTTTAAAAAGCCAGAATACTTCATTATGATGATAAAAGGCAGCAGCATTTATCAATACAGATAATTTTAAGGGAATTAAAAAATATTTTGTTTGAAAATGTTTCTTTTATTAAGCAATCTTACAGTTTCCTTTGAGATAATTTTTAAACTTTGAAGCCTTCAACTGTTTCTATTTTCTTTCGAATCTATTTCCAAAAATCTTTTTTTTGTTTGTGACTGTTATATGTGACCTCATACACCAAGACATTATTGGTGTCAGTATTATCTGAAATTAGCAATTGTTCTTTCTAGTGAATAACTGAACAGGACAAGTGAAAATATAACAGAAATTTAACATCTATCTAGAAATTTCCCTTTGTCTGATCCACCAACTAATGTTTCCTTAAACTTTCCAGTTATTTTTCATTTAATTCATAAAAA
>JAOQGH010000032.1:60731069-60741994 GCA_025769975.1 Gallinago jamesoni
CAGATGATTAAAATAATTATCCCCCTTGCTTTTCCTCCTCTTCCCTGCCTCCTTTGTCTCAGTAAAACCTTCTGTTTATTGCCCTTACTCTGGTACTACGCTCAGACGAATGGTGAATCCCATTCTGACTTTTTATGTTGTTTAACAGAGGAATCCTTCATTTTTAGTTTCTCTGTTACTCCGTTAGGGGAATCTATCCATCCAGGAAGCAAGAACTATAAGGGAAAAATGTTTTTGCAATAGTTTGGGGTTTTTTGCAATTATCAATGCCATATAATGAGCTGTGTTTGCACTCTACGTTGTCTGGGCAAAGGAATACCTAAAGAATTAAAATATTATTCTGTGTTAAAACTCAGAATTTATCACAAACTCTGGAAATAATTTAAGCAACAAAATGGTCAACAGTTAAATTATTTTAATTTGCTCATTCAGCTTTTTACTACATTATATCAGAGATCCGTGCACATTTTGGGAGGCAGTTTTAGGTGCTGGCCATTACCACACTGTTATCAGACATTTGTGCACCTAAGTGGGTACATTGTACTAATTAGCTCCGACAGTTTTACAAATGTATGTCTTGCCACTGAGCATGCAAAAGTGCTCACAAAATTCAAGTCTTACAGTATGAAAAGCTGATCATTAAATTGTCAAGCGTTAGGATTCACCCAACATAAAAGCAGAAGTACAATTCTCATCATTTTTATAGTAATAGTTTCAAGTCTGTCCACATAAAAAAGTCATATCATAAGAAGAAATTCAGCATAAGAAATATCTCAGTTCTCAAAACTTAATTAAAAATTAATAATAAACTGTACAGAAACTGATGATAGCAGAAAAAATGCTGGTCCCGTTTCATTCCAGTCCCTGATCTGGAATGACAAGAATCTCTGGAGTGATGGTATCTTTCAGCTTCCTTCCTGACACAGAAGAACGTCCTTGAGGATGTCTGTAGAGGGTGCAAAGTATAAAAGGAAACCAGAGCTTTCAAACAGAGTTTTTCTGCTTACTTTAGAGTAGGGGGATTTGTTATGACAATTCCTAGTTGTAAAAGGCAATTCAGTTCACATACATAAGAAATGGGACTGGAAAAAAATGTATTGTTTCATCAAATCCGGTACCCTTTATTTGAAGCCCAAGATACAAACCCATTTACCAAAGGCATCAAATACTGTCTTAAAACCATTGTTTTCCCTGACTGTTTTTAGTGGAAATAACATAATTTATTTGAAGATTTATAAACCTTAATCAATTGTAAGTTTTCTTCCTGGTTAGGTTGCAACCGTTTGGGTCTTTCAGGCAAATAGCTTTTTCAAAAATCTTCTCCTTTTTCCTATTTTCCCTGGTATTTACAGAACAGTCAGTAATAGGGTGTGTATTATCAGCTTTTATATGAAGCAAGGTGACTCTGAGGTGCACATTTACAATAAAAAGATTTTTTTGAATGATCCAGGAGTATACTTTTTAGGCCTTATTTTAAAATAGCACAAGGTTTGCCTGCTCTGGAAATGCAAAGTGATTATTTGGTCGAATAAAGTTTAAGGATACGTGGCTCCATGAATTCAGGAGAGGTTGTGGTTAATCTAAAGATTCAAGTTTATTTTACTTGATCCAAATTTTTACAGATGACCTATCGTATTTCTCTTTAATAAAAATGTCAGCCTGCTCATGACCTGCAGAAATTCTGAAAGAACACCTTTTATTCAAATAACACAAACTAACATGCATTTAAGAAAAAACAATGAATAATCAATATACTATAGCCCAGGAATGTTAAAGGTCCAAAGCTACTCTTTGTCAGCCTGAAAAGCATTATCCATTCTAGAGAGAGGTGATTGCAACTTTTCTCCTGTTGTTTACAGGAGGAACACCTGACAATAATTACACCATTATCAGCAATTTCTCCTGAAATGATTTAGGGTGGAGTAGCTCAGATGAGATAGACTTGGATTTAGCACAACTGATTCAACTGTATCTTGAGATTGATGAAGTGAATTAAAAATACATGTCCAGATTTTCCATTCTGAGATTATTTTTTTTCTTTTCGCTTTGAGGCTAGAGATGGTTTTGAAGTGAAAAACTAAGACAAAAATTGAACGTTTTGTGAGAATCAGTTTCCTAGAAATCTTTATCATTTTGTGTGTGTGTGTTGATACTTTATTATGACAGAGGAAGACAGCGCATGTTAAAGGTAAAAGTCTGTGTAAACACTGTTCCAAAAAGCTTTAATAATTATTTGGGAAGTTATTACCATTGTTACAGCTGATCTTAGGGTTTTTTTAATCGTATGACTTCTATTTAATGAGTAAGAGTTCTTCTTTTCTGCTTCCTTGTATACGAAATTCCTTCCACTGCTTATTTTACACCAATTATCTTCTTAGATGCAGACTCCGGTGCAGTATGCTTGCGCTCAGCTATGTATGTGTAAAAGGCCATAAAACAGTTTCTTGTATTCATGTCTGGGCAAAATTTGGCATCCCATTTGTCACGGGAGCGTAATAGATTTGTGAGGTTGTTGATAGCTGGCTTCTGTTTCCTTTGTGAAGCCAAACTGTAGCCTGATTGAGCTGATAAATACGTTCCACATGCTTCCCAGATTTGTGATCAACAGCCACTATTTACTCAACACAGTGTGCTAATGTGATCTTAAAGATGAAAGCAAAGGCAGTTTTCAGTTGAGATAACATCTAATTATTGACACCGACTCTGGATGCCTCCTCTCTGAGATTCTGAGTACTCTCATTTGTTTTATTCTTTCTTGCTGTTCAGTATTTTAGTCCGTTTCCCCCCCCTTTTTGGATTTTCTTTTGCTCAACTTCATTTGATTGTTTTGTCAAAAGCAGTTTTTGTTTGAAAAGATAGCTTTGAAAGGCTTAAAAAAGTGCAGATTATACCTTTCATCTGAACAACAATTTTAGTGAAAATTTAGGATTCCAAGAAGAAAATATTCTCCAGACATTTAGTATATATACATGTCAGTATATATCCCCTTGAGATAAGTATGGACCTTACAGAGATAAGAATCAGAACAAATGGCCCTCTCTTCCTACAGAATTGTCAGTATTTCCATATTTAACAGTAAATTAGTTCAGGAAATAATAATAGATATCTACAAAACTGTTAGAGGAGAAATTGTCAGCTCATACCTTGCGCTACCTAATTTACGGAAACTTTACCTGAGGACTAACTAAAGTTTTGTTTTACTTATAAATATCTTATTTGACTGGACCTTTTCTACTCGGATAGCACAGATTTTTAGGAAATGGTTAATGTTGGTTAACAACTGTGGGCATCCACGAAATGAAATCCATCTCTGTGATACAAGTGAAAAACCCACCAAAACAACAACAAAAAAACACCCCAAACCAGAAGAGTACCAGACTACCCAATCCCTTGTCGATACTTTATTTAGGCATGAGCCTGAGGAAATCATTTGCAATCTAAGCAAGGCTTAATTTCTCAGTCAGTTACATCAGTTTCATATGCTGCATCTCCACTGAAAATGAGAACAGTGCAATTAGTCAACAAAACCAATATAAACACTTTAAATCTAGCATTAAATGGATATGCTAATGAAGAAGCATTGATAAATTTTATCAACCCATTACTATGTTCACTAATTCTTACATCATCCAGGGGAGTAATTCAGTTGTTACCAATAGAGTTTATGGGTCATCTGAAAAGAGTGGGTAATTTGTCAGTTGGACCTCTATAGTTGTTAGCATAACTACTCCTATAATTGCTTATATTAATGGCACCTATAATTCAGTTATGTCTTTATGTAGTCCACTTATTCAGAACTTATATTTCCAGCCTTTAATTAACATGATCAAGAGTTCACTTGAAACTTGAGAGAAAATTGATTTAAAAAATCAATGTTGTATTTCTTGTATTCAGAGCAAACCTATATTCAATTAGTTAAATTTTTAATATTTTTTGCTAGTAGTTCAATTTTCAAATTCTATTATTTATATGTTCCATGGCAAGGCAGGTTTTGTCAGTATTGCCTCTCAGTATTGTTTATTGATGTTCGTAGGCTACCTAGTGACATATTAGATTCTGTATCATCGATTTAACCATCTTGCTTATCTTTTGCTATTTAGTTTGTTTCTGTAAAAAGTTTCTAAATGTCAGACTCAGAATGAATCTTCTCTTAACTCAGCTGCGTAGTAATAGTATTTAAAAAAAAAAATGGCCTCCCAGCAAATTCAGTGGAGATATTACAGATAATTTTATAAAGATTTATTCTCCAACTTTTTTTTCTTCATGAAAAATTCAGAAGTATAGACTTAATAAAGTTCTGCCGGTGGTTAAACATCACTGGCTTACATGGTCATGCACACAAAGGTGGTTTTTTTCGTTGTAATTTACTGTAGAAAGAATGAAAAGCATGCAAAAAATTATTTTAAAAAAATATCTTTTTGATTGTGCTCAGAATACAAATGCTTCTTTTTATTTCCGCTCTTTTTGGAAGAGTTGAAAATAGGAATTTTTGTTTTAACTTTCTTTTCAGAGCTATGTTAAAACATGACCAAGACACTAGAGATAAGGTCTGTCAGCAGTTCCATTTATAACCCACCTCTGTCTCCCCACACCATTTTAAAAGCTTTTTTGAATTGATTTTTAGATGCTTTGGCAGCAACAAGCTTATCGCTGGTTACAGACAACATATAAAAATAAAATTAAAACTTAATAAGGTAGGTGATAAATGAACGAGCCCATTGAACTTCACAGAACAGAGTCTGTCCTCACAGCGTATTAATAGCAGCAGCTCCTGAAGCAGCTGTACATTAAGAATACACTAAGACCATTAACAAAAAGCTTATCTGAGGTCGAAACAGATTCAGATATTTTATTTCAGAGGTACATATATGTACCTGATGGTTTTTGTCAGTGTTAGGTTGATAGTTGGACTGGCTGATCTGAAACTTCCCTTCCAACCTCGGCAATTCTATGATTCTATGTATTTTCTTACCATAGATATCTCTGTACTTTCTAGTGAAATTAATTTTACATTTTCTATAGGAATCTCTTTAGCCTCAAATACTTTTATGAAGTCCCTGGGAAATAGAGATGTTTATGGCTCATCCCAGACTATATTATGGTAAGGTCTCACATGACTCACTCAGATTTGTCTAGGAAGCCAGGCAGGTTTTATACATTTTTCTGCTTAGCTCGGAAGCACGACAGAACATATGTTCTTAGATATGCCCGTGTCTTCAAATTCCTGTGGAGTTTGCAATCCCATCGTAAAGCATCCAGGATGGGACTTGAAATTAAGGCATTCGATGATTTGTATTGATTGTAGACGCCATCAGAAAGTAGCTGATGCTGGTGAGTAAGCAGCCTGGGTCCGTCTGTGAGATGCAGTGATTTGAAGTCTGTCCAAAGTTCCAGGTTTGTTGCAGGACAACTAAAAGGGGACTTGTCTCATTCTGGTATCGCTCTGAAACACAAAGGTAGAATTAATTTGATGCGTAAAACCTGAGTGATTAGTTTAGCTGGTTTTGATGTGGGTTGTAAGTACACTAGTCATTTGTGCTTGATTATAACCGGAGGCAGAGTTACAGAAATTATAGGTGATGGAAATTATATGGCAAAAAGGATACAAATTTAGTATTTATCCTTCAAAAGTGTATTGCATCCCTCAGTCAAAATTTTGGTTTATCAAGGCGCTGACAGTGAGTCACTTCATAAGAAAGGGCTTTACTGCAGTAAGACAGAACTGAAGACAAAACAGTAAATTTCTCTTTTAGATAACTAATTAGAAGAAAAACCACCAAACACCTCCAAATCAGGTGTTCATTTAACATTTAGCCTATCTTTGTAATTAAAACAGCCTCATTTTTTGTAACAACAATGTATATTGTCTCCACAGAGGATAAGTTTACCTTTTTACCTTGTTTTCTCTAGAATTTGTGTGGGTTTTTCGGATGCTTCTGCTAGTAAATCATACTTTATCCTAAGTATTAGTTCATTGCATTTTTCAGCAAAGCTGCAGGCAAGGTTTTTCAACAGCACTTGAGAAGGTAAATGTTTAGATGGAATCGATTTGCATAAAAGATGGGAGAAAGTAGTTATTCCAGATGTGGGGAGAGATTCCAAAGGCTTAGTCAGCCTTAGAACTGTGCTAGAGGAGATGATGTTCTCCGGTGTCACTGTTCTGTCTAATCAGCTCCAATTCTGACAAATCTCTGAGTGTACTTGAAACGCAGGAAACTTTCTGTGAGTGCCACAGATGCAGAATGTACGGAAATAGTATCTCACCAAAGGAACAGAAGGTGATCAGCCAGATAAATGCCATTGGAGAGAACGTAAAGAAGACTAAAGTAGCAGAGATTTTGCCTCTGGCCCAGGATGTTTGGCAAGGCTTTTCGACTACTCTTCATAAAAAGAAATGAGTAAAGCTTGCAAAATACCATTATTTTTAGCACGACCACAAAAATTTATAAAGCAGACAGGGAGAAAGGTTATAGCACAAATTTCTTAGGGTCATTAATATTCTTTATATTTTCATTATTGTACTTATTTTCTTTTAAAATTAGTATAAGATAAAGGATTTTCTGGAGATAGAATTTTTGTCAAGGTTAAAAGTTGGATTTTCTTTAAATTTATTGGAGGAGAAATTACTTCTGTCATTCAGAGCCAGTTCTTCTAAAGATGCAAAATACAAAAAGATGCAGATGCAAAATGTTATCTTTCATGTCCTCAATTTCTGTGGATTATTACTATTTCACACAGAATCAAATATTTGTGTATGATTTTACTAAGCAAACAGTGACCAGTCATTAAAAATGGAACTATGCCTTATGTCCAGTAAAGTCTCCAAATATCCTTATAACTTGGAACTCTGAAGGAGTTTGGAGATCCATATAGTTTGTCTGTGGAAAGACCCAGACATTTCAATATAAATCTCTGAAGTGAATGTAAGTTTTTAGTATATCGGCAGAAATTATGAAGAGTGGCAGATATCAAACTTAAACAAGACTCCTAGGGAAAGTCCAAAGAATAGAGAAATCTTTATGGCAATATAAATTAGATGTTTTCTATCTAACATTAAAATAATTATATTTTTATTTTATTTTTAAAAGGAAACTTTTGACTCGTTTGAGCTGGAACCATTTCTCGGTCTGCTTCAAAACTGTTGTGTCTTTTTTTTTTTTTTAAATGCATTTGAGAATAATGAAATATCCTGCTTTTCAGCTTAGAAAATGAAAGTTAAATGCTTGATTTCAAAATTACTTTTCATTCTGGAAATATGTTAGTAATAGCAATAGAGCATACATTACGACAATGTACTTTGAATATCTCAGCAAAAGGTTTTGATTGACCTGTTTTTACTTTTTTTTCCCCCAGTTATTATTTTGTAAGAAAAATTTGAATTATCAGGTTTGCATTTCAACTTGGAATGGGGAACTTATATCAAAAAACATTGAAAAGAATGAACTAATTAGCAACTTTATCCTAGATAATGGCCTATGTGTCAATGGAGAAGTATGTCAGTTTAACCACCTTAACTTATATATTCAAAATGCATGCATTAAACTTATTATTTTCAGTGTATTGCCTGAAAGAAAAATCTTAATCAAGGTAATGTAACTTAAATGAAAATAATCCATGATTTTTTAATCTAATCAATATTTTATGATAAAAATGTTATAAATCTAAGTAGCAATCCCATATACATTTTCACATACATGTTTAATATAGAGTTGCTTTAAGTAGTATACTTTTAAAAGTCACATTCAGAAAGGCCCTTTGTATAAAAAATACAGTTTAGACCTCTCTGTGGTTTATGATAAAACACTTAATAATGGCATGTGACCACGATTCATTCAGTCATTTTTTCCTCTCAATAACTGCTGATTAGATAGAACATATTTGGATTGCTCTCATTGCTTATGCAGCAGTATTGCAGGATAATGCAAGCTTTTGACTGAGTCAAGTGATCTTAGCATAAATACAACATAAATCAAAATATATTGTAATTGATAGTGCTTTCTAAAGGTTTTCAAAATGTCTTGGTCCTTTGAATCGAACTGTTTTCTTTTGTAAACCATTGTTTGCATTGATTCTTCCTACAGTTTCCCTTATTCCCATTTCCCATGTGAGTGCAAAGCGGAATTTGACTAAAACTTTTGCACCGTAACCTGTAGGATGCTTCTGATTTTCCCAGCTAGCACCTTCCTCCTGAAGAATGAAAACTTAATTCTGTGATAAGCTTCATTACCTGCGGAATAAACCCTTCCAGGAGGTTGGTTCAGTTGTGACTTGCAGTTAACACACCTTTATGAAGAAAACTAATGGGACTATATAGTCATACTCTTTCAATTGTTTTTAATCCTGTAAATCAGGTGAGGTTTAGCTTCAGTTTTTGCATCATATTACTAAACTTAGGTGTCAAAGTGAGCTGCAAAGATAGGAGTCTTTTAGAGCTTAATCCCACCCTTTTTCTACCTAAAGCAATGGGACAACACTTTATTATTTGCTCTTGATAGGTCAGAAGTGAGAAATATCTGAGTCTTTTCATTTAAAAGTATAAAGATTTGATGAGGTTAAATCTACACTGGATTGCCATCTCTTTGACAGCCATTGTCATCAGTAAAATATGTCAGCTTTATTAATGTTAGAGACATGAATTGGGTATTCAGCATCTGAAAGCAATGACATGTAATTTTAGCTCAGTGTAAACATAAAAATAAGAGTGTTTATGGGTTGGGTTTTTGTTTGTTTCTTTCTCAATATTTATTCTTCCCTTTTAGTTCCTGTTTTGCAAAGCCGATTCTCTTAATTCTTCATAACAACCAGGATTATACAAAAAAATACAATCAAATTAGAATTTGATATTTCTAATGATTATTCTCAATCATGTTCATCACACTGTAACAGTAGTTAGATGCAGATAGAAATACTAAATAGCATATATAGATCACTGGTTGTTCTAATTACCGGTATTTTAGGAACCATCAAGATACAGGCAGATCCCCAAGAGATATAATACTGATGATGTTGAAATATCACTAAACTCCCTCATCATAACTCCTTTGTTTTTTCTTTTTTTTTTTTTTCTCATTATCATTTTGGACTGCTTTTACTGAGTGTTTTATTGGGAGCTAGTGGAAGTTCAGGCTGTCTTAAAGTGCAGAGGGACAATATCAAACGGTACGAGATCATCAAGACCAAAACTAACATTGGAGTGGGAGGAAATGAGCAAAATGAGAACAAATGTACAACTGGATTTCAGAATGGCTGTAGTCAAGCATTCGTTTTAGTGTGAAATACTACTTGATAAGAAGATTTCTCTTTAAAATGACAGCATTTATGTAGTTCCAGCAATTATCTGTGTCTATAAATTAGGCAAATTGGTGACAGGTGTACCTGATGGGGCCGTCATAATTTTTGTTTCCATTAGAGTAAGTAGAGAAACTGTTCTAGCTGACTGCATAAAGCCAGCACTGTATCCACAAAAGTTAATTATTGGGGAAAAAAAGAAGCACTATCAATTACTTCTGATATCAGGCTTTGATCTTGTTTTAATGTTATTTACATTCTACAATGATAGTGGAAAATGAGTGTCTGTGTGTAATTTAAAAATGTATCTGGAATCAATGCCTTTTTTAACCATTACTGTTAAATTTATTTTTTTTTCTCTCCAACATTAATCACAGAGATCTTTTGAACTTAAAAATGCAAATATGAACTTAAAAATGTGAATATTGCTGGAGTACCAGTAGAAATTTTTTCAGAGCTGTCCCTGAGCTCCAGGAACTGCAGGGAAAGGGCGAACGGTGTGTAAGAGTGAAGTTGGCTGGGGCTCGGCGTAATTAAACCTCAGGTGTGTTAGTTAATTCTGACTTGGATGCGAGGTAAAAAACAAGAAACACCGAGCGCTAATGGTTCTGCTGCTTCCTTGAAAAATGGTACCACGCAGCAGGGTGTGGGATTGTTGATTAATAAACAAGCACCTCAAGCCCAAGATGAGTCAGAGGGTGAAGGCAAATGTTTTCAGCCACCCTGAAATCTGCATATTCAGCTGCCGAGACACTGAGGAGGCTGTAACTGAAATTGTTCCACAAGTAGTTAAGAAAAAAAAGAACCCATAAACCTTGCTCTTCTTTACGTATATCTCTGCAGAACGAATTATAAGTGGACGTTCAACTCGTGGCAGACAGTGGTTTTTTTTTTTTTTTTTAAATAGTGGTGTTTACTGGGGCTATGCATAATACTTGTGAGTCTTCATCGTGGCATCAGGACATCACTCTGCTGCCCACGCCAGTCAGAGTAAAGCTAAAGGGTGCCCAGTCTGCAGCTTTTCATTGTACTTCAAGCCAGCAGAAGACCTCTTGTCCTCTGCCTCGTGGTCATTCTTTCGTTACTGGCTATTTCAGCTGAAATATTGTGGTAGAAATAACAGTGAGGTTTGGTTTTTGTTTTTTTTTTCATTGACTGAATGTGTCTTAGTCGCTAGAACCTTTGTATTTGGGAAAGATACAGCATCTGTGTCAAGGGAGGGGATTCTACCCCTCTGGTGAGACCCCAGTTGGAGTGCTGCATCCAGCTTTGGAGTCCTCAGCACAGGATGGACGTAGACCTGTTGGAGCAGGTCCAGAGGAGGGCCATGAAGATGATCAGAGGGATGGAGCACTTCTGCTATGAGGACAGGTTGAAAGAGTTAGGGTTGTTCATTCCAGTGAAGAGAAAGCTTCAGGGAGACCTTATAGCATCCTTCCAGTCCCTAAAGGGGGGTACAGGAGAGATGGGGAGGGACTCTTGGTCAGGGAGTGGAGCAATAGGATGAGGGGTAATGGTTTTAAACTGAAAAAGGAGAGATTTAGATTAGGTATCAGGAAGAAGTTCTTTGCTGTGAGGGTGGTGAGACACTGGAACAGGTTGCCCAGAGAAGCTGTGGCTGCCCCATCCCTGGAGGG
>JAOQGH010000032.1:60742094-60753248 GCA_025769975.1 Gallinago jamesoni
CTGTGGCTGCCCCATCCCTGGAGGGGTTCAAGGCCAGGCTGGATGGGGCTTTGAGCAACCTGGTCTGGTGGGAGGTGGCAGTTGGAACTGGATGGGGTTTAAGGTCCCTTCCGACTCTAACCATTCTGTGATTCTGTGATTCTCGTAATATATAGGTAGAAAGTTGTTTTCTTCTGAGGACATGAAAGTTTAAAGGAAAAGGTTTCAAAATTTTCACAAGAGATTGTTGTTTCACATCACACCTGTGAAAAAACAGGTTGTATGCAATGGGAGGGGTAAAGTCATCAGCAACACTAAATCCTAGGCACCAGAACAGCATGTTTTAATTGATCTGAGAAAAACCCATGGGCCCAGGAGCTCTGTTTCAGCTCAGACCTGGCTGTTCCTGAACTGTTGTTTGGATTTCCTGGCTTGACCTTGAACCTCCCTTATTCCCTTGCTTTAGCCTGACGATAGGCTGTTGATAGGATCTGGTGGTGTCACCACCATGCCCTGCTTGCCCGGCTGAGGTGCAATGGGGTGTCTCCCTCTTGGTGCAGTCATTGCCTGGCCTGTCTCATAGCTACCATGGGCTCCTGGTTCACTTTCCTGCAGGGATCAGCCCAACTCTTGCTCCTCCCAGGTATTAAGCATCTTTCCTGGCTCTGGACTGAGAAGTTTCCTTTCTAGTTGACTTCAGAGACATTCCAGAGTACCTTCTGGGCAGAGTCGGATAACACAGCATTATTTAACCTTAATTACTATATGTTTCCTAATGGGATTTGGAAAGAACTAGAGGGGTGGGAGGGATTTCAGTATTTTGCTCTGAAGCACAGAGTCAGCATGAGAACAAATCACAATAGCTGACTGGCCCGAATTACAGTGGCGTGCACCCAACATGTCACTTTATCCTTATTGATCCTATCGAGGATACTCACTGTATTTATCTTCTTTGTATTTTTATTCTCTGTGCTACGCAGGGGAAAACCAAACTTCCTCGGTGGTATTAAGATCATTGACATAGAATTTGAGGCCCATAACCAATGGTAACAATAAGAATGTCATCCAAAAAAACCCACTATTATTTTGTGCTAGTGCAGTGCATTGAAAAATTGTGTTCCCAATTGAAACACAATCTACAGTTTCTAGAACTGATGTCACTGCAGTTAGATAGTATTGATATTCTTCATCCCCTCCTGAAGAATAAATAGCACTCTAGAAATTTCTGTAGCAAGGCGTGTATCCAACTGCAAATGATCATCTCAGACGTGGAAATGAAGGAGTCTGTTTGTCTGCTTGTTTTTCAGGAGTAACTCTGGATTTTAAATCCTTTATTCTAAGGAGGCATGAAATGTGTCTGGATGTTTTATTCCTACAGGAGACTAAGATCGTGTACTCTTGATGTTTCTTCTGGTTTTGACGTAATCATCAAGGTTTAGAGAAAGAAAAAACATAGTCTTTATGGGCATAATGACCAGTGAAATTTGCTTCAAAGACCAACTTCTGATTTTATACTTCCATTTGAAACAATCTGTTTAGAATCATAGAATCATTTGAGTTGGAAGGGACCTTAAAGATCCTTGAGTTCCAACCCCTCTGCCATGGGCAGGGACGCCTCCTACTACAGCAGGTTGCTCAAAGCCCCATCCAGCCTGGCCTTGAACACTTCCAGGGATGGGGAACAGTCCTTTATTTTTATAAGGCTGTCCCTTATTTTTATTATTCTTTGGTTTTTTTGTGTGTTTTTGTGTTTATTTTTTTTTTTCTAAACCTTCACATGACATCAGGAAAAAGGAAAATTAATCACAAAAGTCCAGGTCTATGCTGTATTTTATGCAGAGGACTTAGCCATTATGATCCATCTTACCCTTTCTGAAGCTTGACTTGCAAAATCGTCTAACTATTTTATATCAAAGAATGACAACATTTCTGGGTGATCAGCTAGCTGGTATTTATCTCTCATATATCTGGCTTGCTTCACCAGATGACCACAACTGCCTGTGTCAGGAATTTGCCACTATAATTCAGTAGCCCTTAACAAATACTAATACCATCCCAAATGGGTACGTGGTTCTGCTCAACTACAGCGTTCAACTGAAATACTCAATCTGATATGGGTTTGAAATGCAGAATAATTTGTATGATACCACGTGCTGTCAATATGAATCACATTATTAATCCTGTTATGAATCCTCAGCTGCTGTGGTCTTTGAATGAGTGAGTAATGGATGTCTTTAGATAGAGGTGACTAGGGACAGTGTTCCTGTTCTCACCTGCCCACTAGTTGTGTTTTCCTGCAAGACTGTGTGGAAGTACAAGGTGTGTGGGTGGCTTTGATGGATTCTTTTGTCATAATAAACAAAATAAAATTGCTTCCAGTGGCCAGGTAGCATACGTGTAGAATGAAAAAGAACTTACATCAAGTGGGGTGTTTCCAGAAATTCCCCATGGAACATTTGTTTCTGTTAGAAATGTCATTTGTCAAGTTTAAGATAGCTTGCAGAAGTGTGCTAATATTTAATTTTTTTTCAGGGAAATAAAAGATTTATTATTATTATTGCCACTATTGAAATAGATTTTTTTTTTTCATTTTAATATTATAAGTAAAATGAGAATTAGCCAAGCCTGTTGATTTATTGAAACAGCATGCTTTAATTGATCTGAAACAAAACATGGCAGAGTTTTCCATGGAAAATTTATTCTGAAAGGAGAACATGGTATGCAAATCAATGCAAATCTCCACTAGAGTTAGTATTGGGTCAATAGGCATGTAACGTTATTACGCTGAAATAAGACAGTGAAACTAGAAGCAATACTTCGGTGTCAGACACATTTGCAAAATATTTAACTTCTTCTGGATTTGTAATTTGTCCTTTTAATGTTTCTAAGGAATTCTAAAGAATTAATTACTTCTATAATTCAACTTTATTAAAGATTTTCGGGTTTTTTGCAGGCCTTCTGGGTTTCTTTGAGACCCATAGCTCTAAGGATGCCAGGACTCTCTCTTGCTTTTCTCCTTCCCTCCTGTGTGCAGCCCTGTTTGTTACTCTTTCACTTATATTTTTTATGCTGCTTTACCCACAAATGTCCTGTTGCAGCTCTGGGAAAGAATGTGCATGTTAATTTCTCCACAGAATGGTACAAGAAATCAATGTTGCCATATAATGTGCATGAAGAATGAAATAGAACCGAGTACGGAAAAAAACCCCACAAAACCCGCAGGAAAACCCCTGCAAATCTGCAACAGATAAAAACAAATACCTTAGTGCTGTTCTTACTCACTCTTCTCAAAAACAACAACAAAATAAGATAATTTCTGGAGAAAAATGATTGACTGCTCCTTCCATTAAATATATTTAAAATGCATCTCCTCCAGTCCTGCTTATCTTTGAAGGTAAAGTAGTTTTTCTTAAGGAGCAGCCCTGAGTATCTCAGTAAATGCGTGTATTTCTCAGCACTGTTTGTCTTCCCCTCCCCTTGGGAGCCCACTCAGACACCCACCTACATACAGATGTTTTCTGACCTCGTGCATTTTAAAGCGTGGATTCTAAATGGCAGAGAATTGCAGTAGCTGAGGTTAATAATTAACCATGCCCCTCAAACCCCTAGGAGGCACTCGCTCGCTCACTTACGGGAGACCCATCGTCCCCAGGAGGTACCTGTTACTCTTCTTGCTCACTTCAAATTTAAGTGTTCCTATTTCTGTCTCGAGCGTTGGAGAATAAGTCAGTGCAGACTCAAGGCATATTGCTGCCGAGGGTTTACTTCCAATTTACAATGGAGTGAAGAGAGAGCGATCTGGAAAGAGCAAGAAGCGTACCAGCGTTCTTACTGCAAATGTATTTCAGGAATTTAAAATTCAGTTGCTCGTTTGGGGTATTTTTTTCCTCCCTTTCTTAAAACATCATTTGTAGTTATGGTTAGGCTGAGGCAGAGCTACTGGTATATCTGTCAAACCCCAATAAATCCCTCTACTTGAAAAACAGCCAGAGAGGCCTGAACACATGCAGGCTGGCAGACAGAGCAAGCTTCTTTTTGATACTGACCTATTTCTGTGTAAACACGGTGGTAAACATTTTATTATTAATTATTAAAATTTAATTATTAGTTATTAGGCCGAGTAGGACCTCTACTAAGACATCTCCATTCTAATACCCCTCTGCGGTTGTTCAAAGTCCTTGTAGCTCCAAGATATAAAGTCATGTTTAATCTCTTGTGAGGTGTGAGTCTTAACTCGCTGTTGGTTACAATCTGCTTCTCGTTTCCAGCCCACAGGGGAAACCAGCCCCCCCCTTGAGCCATTGCTCCATCCGTGAGAATCCATGGGGCAGCCGACCCATCTCTTCTGCAATTTAGATTGTTCTCTGATACCTTTGGGAAGAACTAGTTGTACAGCTCCTAACACTCCTGTGGCGCTCCTGAGAGATGCTTAAAGGGAAAAAAAAAAAGAGTTCTTGTAACTCCCCTTTCAGTCTAGCATTGCCATGTTTACACAGAACAGAACAATTTCGGAAGCCTGTTCTTTGTAGATCTGGGAGACTGAATAAAGTAGAGATTCTTTGCAATTTAGAAGACTGATTTTGACCTTACTCATGCCCTTGTACCGCTGTCATAACTTCTGTGAACTCACCCTCTGATTTAAATTGCACTGAATACCAGAATCCCTCTCTGAAACTGTCTCTCTGTCCCATTTCTGTCAATGATCTTAATCTAGGATCACAAAGGGATAATTTTTTATATTTATCTTAACTAATGATGCCACTAAGCAAACAGGAAAAGAGATGGTATTAACCATCTGTGAAGGACAACAGTCAGAGCTAAAGCTTGACTATTTATCAGCTGGGCTGGAGAGAGCAATGCACTGTGATACCCTGGTTATGGCATATGAATTAAAGTGAATTAAAGCATCTGCTGCTACACTGAAGGTTCATGCATCTTGTGCTTTTGCTTCCTTGATATGATTACTTAAAGATAAAAAACAGAACTTACTGGTGCACATTCATATTCTGAATTTCTTGTAAATCGCAATGTCATAGCCCACTCTAAAATTATAATTTGTGTGTTCAGAACAGTGAGGTATTGACAAATGTCTTGATATCTTCAAAGTGCAGGTAATTCTTTACTGTAAGAGGGCTAAGTCCAAGAGTTGTCTTTATGCTGAAGTACTGGGCAGTAAAAATGTTGGACATAAACTTTAAGAGGAAACTATCCATGACTCTGCTGAGTAAACAGGTAACAACGTCAAACAGTTGACAGAATATCTGGAAGTTCTACAAGTGACCTATGAGTCTGCATTCCAGGACTGAGAAAAGCATTGGAATGATAATGTGTTTTCTGAGCTTAGTTCCTACAAATCTTTTTTGCTCTGATTGGATGTCATATGGCATTTTTCAGTACATTGACAGCAAACTTGGCCATCTGTGTTGTGAACGTTTGTGCCCATAACACCAATTTTCTGTCACCACAGTACTTTCTTACTCTGAAAGTGAATGAATCTGCTGCTTCCTTGTCAAATGCTCTTTCTATGAGGTTAGAAAGAAGTCTAAAATCTGGGTTTGATAGTGGAGTATCAGTTTAGGAGCACCTAAAAAGCAATAAAATAGTTATACAGTTAATTAGTCTTAATTAACAATTATAATTTAGAACAATGTTCTGAGCTGCATGTTCCTCCCATTCTGGTAACTTAGAAATACATGTATACAAAAGAAATCTTAAGTATTACAAAATACATTGCATAACTGCTATATGTTGGATCAGCTATTTACACACTGAAATACCTCCATTTATCATGTCATTGGCAACACTGCATAAATGTCTTGAATTTGATATATGGATTAAAGAGCCATTAGCAAGCCCGATAACGCAGATGGTATAAACAGAACCATTAACACATGGGTCTTTGCTTCAGTGTTATGCTTGAACATTCCTAGAGGCTTCAGACAGATTTATAATTTTACAAGGTACATTCCATCCTTACTGTACCATCCATCCAGAATCCATAAATCTGTTTAACCAGTTGACTGTCTTAGGAACTTGCTACATCTCTTTCTGCCTAAAATCCATAGGAAGCAATAGCGGCAAAAACTCCTTAATTGCCATTAAGACTTGATTTTTCACTACTGCTCCTTCAGATTAGAATTCTTCAGGGTTTTTTCCATCTGTTCATGACATTGTATCTAAAATATTGAAATTAATGGTTCTGGGCTACCTATGAGGGCCCTCCCTTGGGCACCAGCTGGGATAGAACGTCACTTCTTGTGTTTAGTTGCAGAATGGGGTTTCTCATCTTTGTATTTTGAATTATATGTATTCTCTGTGGTTTGCAGGGGATACAGGTTAATTTTGAGGGGTTTTTTATTAATGGTAAAGCCCAAGAATTATATTAGAAGTAATTATCCAGCAGTACTGCCACGAACTTCAAAATCAGCAATACCAGTTATTTTATTATTTCCGGAGATAAATTCATAGATGCCACGGGAGTCGTGTTTTTAGCAATTGATTGGTACCCTTTTGGTATTGTAATTCACTTGCCAACGGGTATCATAGCTGGTTATCCCTCTGAATGTGATTTTCAGTTAAATGTGCATGGTAAATAAGATAAAGATGGAGGAGTGTAATTTTAAGAGAGTCCAGTATAATTTTCATTATGTGAATTATATTCAGATATTATGTGACCTTAAAAACATATATTGAATAACAGTAATCAAAGCAAGGATGTTAAGGTTCCTCAAAGTTCTCTTCACTGTTACTGACTTCTTATTTGATCTGAAGTGTGAAATTCATGTGAAAAAAGATTACTTTATCCATTTGATCAGCAATGGCTTTAACCTGGTTACCTAGCATCTTGGCTTACTGGGTAGATCAACATTAAACATTGTGTATCGCGCATATAGTCAGTTGAATCATTCAGTACAAGTATGAATTATTACATTAGGATATTCTTCACACATGGAAAAGTTCCATATGTCCATTAAATGTGAGTCTTATCCTACCTCAGTGACCCATGAAGACTGCCTATATGCAGTAGGTCAAATGCACCCACATTTTCTGCAGAGAAAAATGTGAACCCTATCGCTGGGGAAATCACTTTAGTTTTCTCGGACTGTATTTATTCCTTGATGAAGTAATCTGTAATAATTTATTTATAAATAATGCTATATAGTTAAAAGAATTTGTATTTCTGAAGTACTCTGAGCTTCTCAAGTAGAAACATATGTATCATTGCATTGCTCTTAAGAAATGTCTGAGCTTGTTCATATTAAGCGTTTTTTAAGTCAGTATTGCGTGTTTAATATTGTTTAGTATTTTCTGATAAATCTCATAAGAGATTTGCTTCAGTCCAAAATACACAGTCCACAAGTTGTTTTATCAACAAAACATTGTTTGGCAAGAAATATATTTAAGGGTAGTCAGACATCCAACTTACTCTTTTCCTGCTGTTCTTATCTTTTCATGCTTTTGTTTTTTATATTACTTGCACTGAAGAGCTCAGAACTGGACACAGCACTCCAAATGTGGCCTCACCAGTGCTGAGTAGAGGGGAAGGATCACTGTTGCATTCCAGCATAGTAGGATACTTGACAGGAGAAAAGGCAACAGGCACGAACAGAAAGACAGGAGGTTCTTTCTGAACCTCGGGAAACACTCACTGTGAGGGTGACTGAGCACTGACACAGGTTGCCCAGAAAGGTTGTGGAGTCTCCATCCTTAGAGGTATTCAAGAGCTGTCTGGACATGGTCCTGGAAAACTGGCTGTGGGTGACCCTGCTCGAGCAAGAGGATTGGACAAGGTGACCTCCAGAGGTCCTTTCCCACCTCCACCCTTCTGTGATTCTATGATTACTTACAGCATAGGCCTGAGGTAACAAAAACACATAAAAGCTAAAGGAACTCAGCCTTTTCATGGTTTTGTCCTTGATATTAAGCTACGAACCAATCTTCGATTCTCTCTCTGGCAGATATGTCCATCTGTCAATAGGGAGTGGAGCACCAGCTGGATTATGGCTTTTGTAACCTCTAGCACTGTCCTACCAGCTGACCCAAAGACCAGTGTGTCAGACATACGCAGAAGGTGTCATAGAGAGAAAAAAAGATGGGAAGAACAAGAACAGTGAATGTGAGAAAAGGAATTATTATTACAAATAATTCTTTTGTCAACAGCTTCATGCCCGGGGGCTGCGTGCAGATTGATCAAATTTCTTAAAGTTGATATGTTTATATTTTAAATGAAGTTGTGTGAATGATTGTCTCTCTAGGATTCAGTAGGGAGGGCTTTTCTGTTCAGAAAATCTCGGTGCAATTGGTCTGTTGCTTGTGGGTTGGTGCAGGGATCACTGAAAGTATAATAGTTCTGGTACCTTATAGAACACGTAGGGTTTTTACACTTTATGGTGAGTAGGGGGAAGAAAAATAAGGAAAAGGACAAAAATATGTATTTATCTGAAAAGATACTTTTTTCTTACTGAAATGAAAATTTGTGGGAGGCAAAAATGGAATCAGCAAAACATATGTGTACATGTGTCATAAAATGTCTACTTGTGCTATGTTGTTAGAGGCTTATCGGGCTGAATTTAGATGATGAAGTCAAAGGACAGCGCCAAAGAATATCCGTGAACTCAGGCTTGATCTTAAAATTAGAATTTGAAATATTAGCATAATTGTGCAGCTACAGAGACTCCAGTTTTAGCTATTTTCATAGTTCAGTGAAGCTGAGCTTTGTTGAAAGCCCATATATCCATTACAAATTCTACTGAGACAAGAGTAGTCTCAGAATACGCTCTTGAAGGTTGGACGCCGTCAATGTTTGTGATGTCCCAGCGATGTTCCCCTCACCCTCAGTTATTTTTGCTGTGTTTATTTGCAGAGGCTTATACTTTGGAAACAATTGAAAGATAGTTTGCATAATGATATGCAGTATTGGAAAGATTATGTCAGTGATATGTCTGCATATTTATAGTAGTGTTGCTGGCCAGAAATTTACATATGTTTTTGTTCCAGTTTCCAAGAAGCTACATAGAAAATAAGGATGGAAATCAGCAGTATCCTCTGTGTTCTGGATTCTTAGGGTTGTTGTGTCCCCCACCAATAAGTTCATTACTCAAAATACTATTAACTTTGTGCAGTTTTTCCCATCTGTGTTCCCAACAGCTTCTACCATAAACTTATAAAGTCTACTTTAAGGTCAGGGTAACCATTATAGGAAGGTAAAGGGTAATTCTTGTTTTGGATCTAAAGACAGGTGGAAGACATTGCCAAAAAAACCCAGGAGCCAGGGAGATAAATACACACTTTCCAACATCCTTTTCCGTTCCTTTCATCTTCCTTCCTTATATCTGGAGAGTGTTGTAGTAAAAGTAATTACATGAACATCACTTAATTATTAAACAATTAGAAAATTGTGCATTTTCTATTATCTTTTACATAATGCTTAAAAAGGGTACAACTTTATCTTTGAAGACATGAAATAATAAAATAAAAGGATTAGTCAGTTGAAGTAACTACCTCTAAACTTTGTTCCATTCACAGCTCTTCATAAGAGCTGTATATTCAAGTATACATGGACTATGGCTTTATATCTGTTTTGATCCAATAACCTATAATCACATGGAACAATCTGAAAAAGCAATGTCATTTGTTATCAACATAACATCAATTATGATCAATTCATTCAAATCTTCCTTAAAATAGTCCAAGTATTGAATTCCTTTTTCATTTTTAAAGTTCTTGAATTAATTTTTTTTTTGGAAGGAAGTTCTGCTCAAAGTTTCTTTCCCCTACATCTGTCCAGACTTTCAGCTTTGTTTGTCCTGAACTGGAAAAGGAAACATCTTTTTCTACCACTTATCTAGGAGAATTTTTGGACAAGCCTCAAATGTAAATATTTGTGCTTTGAAAGTAACAGACATAAAGCTGATACAGTGCTAAATAATTTTGTTGGCCAGATGGCATAGTGGCAGCAATAAAAGCAGCCAAATGGGAAAGCTACATTTAATTCTGGACTTTGCAATATGGGTCTGCTGTTGGTGAGATTGATACTTTTTTTATTTTTAGAGGGCATTGACCAGAAAGTGTTCTTGCTAATGCCAGCTGGCTTTGTGGAGTGCGTGCTGCCTTCTCCAATCAAGATCCAAGGCTGTCTGCAGCCATGGACAATATTGTTGCCCATTTATGTTGTTTTGTTTGCAAAAAAAGCAAAACATCTCAGTATAACCAGGGAAAGAACAGACGCCTAAAGTCAGACAAACAAGAGTGCATTGATTTATATCAGCTGAGGATCTGACCTCCGCAGTCTTACTCATTCACGGGAAGTCAATGAGGAATAAAGAGTGAAATTAATCCGGAAAGTTGCGAAGTTCGAAGTGGAGATCGCACCCGTTCGTCTATAGGGTGGTGTGTGAGTAGAGATCGGTGGTGTATGAATAGAGATGCAAAGCCCTTCAGAAGCTCACAACCAGCCTTCCAGCACCAGTCGTTCGGAGTCAGCTCGGTTGACTTCACACGGCAACGCAATTTGCCATCTAGATAGAAAGCGAGGGTGAGACTTAAGCCCGGGTTCCTGAGCCAAAAAGGCTGTTTTCTGTTACACGCGGAGAGGAAATTGAAGAGTTGTGCTTTCCCTGGTGATTCATAAGAATGACCATCTCCTGTGAGAAACCGGCCAAGAGTGCAGTCCATCAGAACCCGCAGGCCAGCCCGACCCTGGGGAAAATGGCCATGCTATTTGGAGAGCATTTCTGGTGGAGAATTTTGATATTTTCATTATGGGATTCTTTTCTAAATGGCACAATATTTTCATTATGGGATTCGAATTTCTTTCTGAATGACAGTATTGTAAAAGCTACATTTTAGAATGAAAAAAAAATCTGATATTTTATTTTGATTAAGTTTTGACCAAATAATATCAAGTTACTCTTCTTGTGTGATGCCTAATCGTCCCAAAACCTACATTTTGTGTTCTGCATGACACTGTACAATGGAAGAGTAGAATTACATGAAGTGTCCGAAGCACTTTTTGCTTTAGTACTTCCCATACTTTGGTATTGGGGAGAATCATAGAATGGTTTGAGTTGGAAGGGACCTTAAAGATCATCGAGTTCCGACCCCCCTGCCCTGGGCAGGGACACCTCCCACCAGCCCAGGTTGCTCAAAGCCCCATCCAGCCTGGCCTTGAACCCC
>JAOQGH010000032.1:60757486-60781426 GCA_025769975.1 Gallinago jamesoni
AATAATTCAGATCTTTATTGATGCTTATTTTTTCCCCTGTTTATCTAATGAGTTCTATACAGAACACTGGGGTCTATTAGCAATATATTCAAAATGTTTCATCTAATATTAGCGGCACGAATATTTTTCATTACTTGGAAGAAGACGTTACTTCTTGTGCATTAGTGCTTTGTTAATGCTGAAGCTTGCTGTTTTGAAAGGTTCATATATGCTTTAGCTCTCTGGCTCTGTGATTTCAATGGCATTCTGGCAAAGATCCCTTTGCAGACACAAGCCTCTCTTTGTGCAGGGAAACAAAACACAAAGAAAGCAATTTTTATAAATGGCCACGTCTACATTAGCAAATAGGATGACACAAGAGGAATTAATCTGTATGGTGAAACAGTGGGTGCTGAGGCTGATTTTTCGTACTATATGCATTTTGTAGAGACTTGCTGTTGACCAGCTCTAGTCCGATCCTGTGAACTGAGCTCCTGTTAGTTCAAGCTATCCAGGCATGATTTTGGATCGTATCCTGCATTTGAATTAGATCCAAAGAGAGTCCAATATATTTGCTTCGAGACAGTTTTCCCAAAAATGGCGAAGTAAAATAATTGGAGATGATAAGGAGATAAATTCTGTAGCTCGTACATTATGCAAACTAAAATATTAATGTAGATTCACTCAAAATGCTGTATAGAATATGACAATGTATATCATATGAACTATTTGGTAGTTCTAAAATATTTTTCTTTATATATATATAAAAAAATAAATATGCATATATATGTATATAAACTTTTATAAAAAAATATATATATATCTGAAATAGAATGGTGTGCCAGAACCTGAAGTGATATATGTACATACATGAGTATTGCTTAATTGGATTAATTGTTTCTACCCCATCGCATTTTGACCCACTTGGACTACAGGCAATTAGAGGATCATCATTCTATAGCCTATGAAAAATATGTGTGGACAGTCTTTCTGGTTTCATCTCTAAGGGCAGTTTTGTGTAAATGACTTTGGAAATAGGTTTATAAATGTATGCTTCCCATATTAGAGATTTTTAGTGTCTGATAACTGGGGTAAAGGATTACCTTTTTATCCTTTCAACACATTAAATTATTTTAATAGTGTTCCAGATTCAAGAGAAGCTGCTGAGGTTCTAAACCTAAATATCTGTGTGACTGAGCTGGTAGGATGGAAATGAGGAGTTTGTTTGTTTGTTTTCAGAGAATAATAAGAAACTTTAATGAAAGTGTATAGCAAATACACAAAGATAAAAATTTCTCATGCTGAAAGGCAGGAGTTAATGGACATAACAGCCTCTCTGAACTAATATGCCTGGGCTAGTGTTTGGCAGCAAATACTCTGCTGAAAAACAGGAGGAAATGAAACCAAATCAAACTCCTCCAGGAAAGACTCACTGTATATTTAAAAAAAAAAAAAAAAAAGAAAAAAAAAAAGAAAAAGATCTGATAACAGAGAAGTTTGCAAGTGAAGAACGTTAGCCATTGTAAAGATGTAAGTAGTGAGGAGTATGAGATACTGGAATGACACTTAGCTAAATGAATACTGTTCCAGTGCCTTAGTAATAGAATTTGGTCAAACAAAAAAGTATTCAGAAGGTTTTAATAAAAATTATTAGAAAGAGTTGGATTAGAATACTGGAATCTACTGCAATGAGTTCAGGAAAAAAATACTAGATTCACTGCAGTTGTGTTTAATCTACACGAATGATTTAGGACAAGAATTTTTTAAGGAAAATAGACAGAAATATGATAAAAATCTTATTTCATGTAATAATTGTTCTTGGGAAGACAAAGTGCTATTTCACTCTTTTCTTTCTTGTAGTAGAAAAATAAGAGCACTTCAGGGTCGTAGATGCTTGGTTGTTATAATTCTCAAACAATGGGATACTGAAGTGATGACAAAAGTATATTTTTATGAGCAGGCAAAAGAGTATAATAGAATTATTTTGACCATCTCTGCAACAAATTCCATTTATTCTTCGTTTCTTTATGCTCAGCTTTCAATAGCTACCAAGAAGAATGCTTGTGAAATGCTACGAATATTGGCTTCATTTAAAAGCCTTGCAGATCTTTTCTAATTTTTCTAAATGAACTTGTGTGTTATATTTTGATATGAGAATTTTATTACAAAAGAGTATTGTATCTTAGAGAAAGGGATGTTCTTCATATTATTGGTGTCTTCTCTGATGATATTCACAGAAATAATAGGCATGCCTTTTATTTGTTTACTTGTAACAAAGATGAGAGTTATAAGGAATCTACTTAATGAACATCACTAGGTGAATGAAAAGGATTTTGGTCTGCTCAGAAGCTGTTTCAGAAAGGCAAATTTAGATAAAGGCAAGAGAGGATATTTGGGAAAAGCACTGAACTTAAAAGGAAAAATGTATGTTTGAATGTTACACTAAAGATGCTCATAATGTAAAATGCATTATGAAATATTATCCCTGAGTATCAAATCTTAACATGTAGCCTTGGGCTTAAGCAAATAGATATTAATGGATTTGTAGTTCATGTTCTTACAGCACAAACAAAATATGCTTCTGGTTCATGACCAGGAGATCACTACTGCAACTAAAATTAATAAAAATACTACCAAAATAATGGCAATAATGAGAGAGAGTCTTTCTCTTGTGTGTAGAATTCTGATCAGGTATGAACTTGTAATCATAGTTCGTCACAGGTGGTGCCTGCTACAGAGCTGAAATATCAGAATATTTTTTTTTATTCAACTCCTGTTTAAAATTGCACTTTTTGCTAAATTTAAAAGAAACAGATGATTATTTTTATCAGTGTTTTTCTCTTTTCCTCTCCTGTTGTAATACTTGTCTCAGGTGTTTCAGTTTTCTCATTGAAAAATAATGCCTGTTTAATTTAATTTCCTGCCAATTTTGTGTTAACCACAAAGATAAAAAATTATAACAATAGAAATATGTGATTTGAATGGGGGAAAGAATTGTGTGGGTTGGAACTATTCATGCAGAATAGCAATTGTTCATTAATATTTTGTTTGTCTTCCAACAAGCTTCCAGCAATTAAGAATGAATAGAAAGAAAAGGGTAATGACATGTTTTATCAAAAATCAAGTGCTAAAGAAACACTTTGAATTTATGTGATGAGTTCGTGTATCTCTTCTGCCGATTTTTCAGATCTACCCTATACATATTTCAGTCACTGTGTTAGTCTTACAAGCAGCTTGACTTTGATTGACTTTCTGAAGCTAACAGAAATTAAAATATTATTTAGGACTGACTCATCACCAGGCCTTTTAATGCATTGGTGCAAACCGAAATACAGAAATTCCATTCAAACATAAGAAAAATCTTCTTTACTGTGGGAGTGGCAGAGCAGGGAAACAGGTTGCTCAGAGACACTGTGGAGTCTTCATCCTTGAAGATATTAAAAGCCCGACTGACTATAGGCCTGGGAAAAGTGCTGTAGGTGACCCTACTTCAAGCAGGAATGTTGGACTAGGTCATCTCCAGAGTTGGCTTTTTGGCCAACTTAAATCTTCATGAGTAGCCCAAGATGCCACACGTTGTTAAAGTGGGAAGTCATTCAATTTGATAGGGAAAAACAAGAACCTTAGTTCCTGATCTTGCAGGGGTTGGGATAATGCCCAAGTTAATGCTGAATGAATTAGCAGAAAAAAAAATTAAAAATATCGCTTGCTTTAGCTTGGTACTCAGTTTGGGTTAATTTTTTATATTTCTCAACATATGAATTGCTTCTTGGATTGCATTTTACAGTTGTTCAAAATGTTTTCAAAATCCTGATTCTTTGAGTTGTAGGTGTTGTGACAGCAGGAAGGCCTGATGAAATCTTACTATTTTTATCCAAGTGCTAAGTAATTAAGAGAGAAAATTGCCGACTCTTCCTTGTTACACTTTAGTGCTTCCACTTGGTATCCAGAATCAATTGTGAGGTAGCTGGCTGAGAAAGAATTGATGGTTGCAACCCTAGCTCTCAATAAAATGTAAAAAGAATTCTCTCTTCCACCCCACCACTATAGTGCATTTGGACATTGGAACCAGCAGTATTTACAAAGTTGATAACAATTGCTCTACAGAAACTATGAAAGAATATAATCCGTAAACAATGTGAAGTATCAGGAAATACAATGCGAAGCTAGAAAATTTAAGAAATGAAAGGAAAATCCCTCTCATAATGGCAAAAAAGTGTCACAGTTAAGCCTCGTGCAGCTGTATGGATATATTGATTTTCACCAGCTCCATCCACAGTCTGTCCCTAATGCCAAGCTCTGAAATTAGGGTTCTTCATGAATTGAAAGTATAAGAATGCTTTTACTTTCTAGCTCCGATAGGAAAGAGTTATTCAATACAGGCTAAGATAAACACTGTAGAAAACTGTAGAAACACTGATAAACACTGTAGAATAAGTTAATATGGCTCAATTAAGACAGGCTGCAAGAATTATATGTCTTTCACATTGCAGTGGTATTTCTGCTGTTGGTGAGGGGAAAAGAAAATATCAGCTTTAGGAAATACAATTGAAACAAGGAAGAAATGGTGATTTACCATGATGATTAATTCAAAGGTGGGTTTTTTTTTTTCTGTGATCTGATTTATCTCCAGGATCAGATATAATTAGGAATAATTCCATATGCTGTTATCAGAAAATATAATATCAGTTTTCAGGGGGAGACAATTATCAGACGTACTGCATTCTTACTAAATGTGAATCCAGTAAGGACTATCCCTACTAAGGGATCAGTAAAGGCTTTGGGAAGGACAAATTAAACAGCTAGTGGGTTTATTTGGGTAAAAGCAGCTCTACCGTGTTGATTCATATTGCTGGCAGATGGACCTGTATTAATGTTGTGCACTGAAAATCAATAAAGCTAAACATAAGCCTCTCCTCTCCCCTCGTGGGTATGTGCCTTATTTTGTCAGCATTTGGAAATTTCTCATGTCCATTTTGCTGTGAAATGGTACTGATGTCATTTTATCAATGGAAACACAAAATTAAGGATGTAGTCTTTTTTCTCCTTGTTAAAGTGCAGCTTATATCCTTATTTTTGGCAATGCAATAAAAGTATGAGATAACCAGGATTTTACCAATAACTTTTTTTGAAATACTAATCCTGGTATTCATCCTCCTTCCCTCCTCTTTGTCTTGTCTTTTTCTTTGAAGCCTCAAACATTATTTTCAGATTGGGCTCTAAATGAAGATCAGAGTACATGAAGAAAGTTCTTGCTTATGGGGGAGGATTTTGCATTCATAGCAACTGATGCATAAATAGCATTTATTATGTATCAACATTCTGGTGCTCACAACTTTCTTGATAGGAATTAAATTTTATTTAACTTAAATGTTCTTTTCAGTAATGATTAAAGGACTACTATGAGTTGCATAAACAATAACATGCATATACATATATATAGTTTTTTCCAGAGGCGTCTTGTAACAATCTCATACTTTTGGGTTTTCATTTACTTTACCTTGAAGATGTCATAGGTTTTTCTGGGTGTAAAAAAAGGTACCGTAATTAGTCTAGCCTCAATTTTCAAAGTATATAAAAACTCAGTGTATTTTATGACTGATAGTTCTGACTATTCGTATGTTTACCAAAATTATACTGTCTAAAGTATTTGGTGTTTTTTACGTATCAGAAAGTATATGGGACTTCATAGAGTCTCCTCAGTCCTGACAGTCAAAGGCTTGGGACAGAGCAGGTGGCTCCTGTGGGACAGGGATTTTGCTTTTAGACCAATGGACCCCCTTTTGGAGGCTTGAGGACATATGGGGAGAGACAGGATTCACCTGACAAAGCTGGCAACAGCATATTTGCCACCAGGCTGGGCATCCTGGTGAGAACTTTAAACTAGGAATGGTTGTGGAGGGAAATTACAACCCACAGTCAAGTGAGGAAGTGGTGAGCTGGGGTGGACAGCAAATGGAGCAAGGTGGTTAGTACAGGAGACACCACTAGAATAATCGAACCAAGTGAAAGAGGGTCCACCTCAAGGTTGTCATATGTACAGAAATGTACCCAGCCTGGGAAAAAAGCAAGAGGAATCGTAGTTCTTTGTGTGGCCTCTGAAATACGACTTTGTTTGAACTACTGAGCTGTGGTGGGACAACTCATCCATCTAGAGTAGAAGTCTTCAGGAAAGACAGGTGGGCATACTAGAATGTTCTGTCAACAGTAATACTTATGGGAGGCAAAACTTGGTCTTAGGATCCATCTGAGCATTGCTCTGATGTTAAGCATGAGTGGAGAGAAATTCTTTTCTTAGATCCTTAGGCTGTACCTAGATCCCTGAGCTGTGTCCTGAATGATAGAAGTACAATTTAGATTGTATACTGGCAACTTTGGCGTGCTTAGTACGTAGTGAATCCATATTTTCCAAATGAGAATACCTCATTCCTAATGTTAGCTGGAATGGCAGCTGGTCACCTGGCATGGTCATAGTATGAAGAAATAAATGTACCTTCAGTGTCAAGACAGTGGAAAGATCCTGTGAGTTTGGTCAGTATAATGAGAATAATAAACTTCCCTGGACTAGTAAAACCTTAACTTCTACTTGAAAGTATTCTTAACTGATCTGAGAATAGTCGTGTTGGAAAGAAGCAACAGAGCCTGTTTACAAGATATGAAATACTGTCTTTGTTTGACATCTTTGTATATACTTAGAAGTCCATCTGTGGAAAGCACATGAAGGGAAATCACTGCTTCCATAAGTTAAAAAGACAAAGGAAAATTGATTGCTCACATCTAAAACCATAGCTTAGATAAAGACACTTTACCTTTCTTTACACTTAATTACTTATTTCTCTGAGGGAATGAACACGTGTAAATTACAAATAACACAACACACAAGCTATTATTGAAATATGAAAATACAACACAAATGAGGCAGACATTTTGCAGGACAGACTACACAAAAGGGCTTTATCCTTCCTGCATGATTCAGAAACAGTAGGAAAGCTTCTAGAATTCCTGGGCGGTTCAACGAAGGGATTCCTTCGGATTACTTCTGCAAGGCAAAGATCTTACTGAGCATCTACTGGGAAAAGATATTCAAACTGTATATTGTAGATATAGGGCCTTAATATAGCAATTCTAATCCTCCTCTATGCTTTCTACTATTTCCACATTAATGAAAAGAGCAGCAACTCTATTTTAATGTGCTTTTTTAATGTTCGTTATTTGTGCTCTCCGTTCTTTTATTTTGCTCCTCTCCTTGCATTTGATATGATGTGAAGATCTAAATTTAATTGGTATGAAAGCACTTTGCAGCTGATGAATAGAAGGAAACTTTAAAAGGTCAAAAACTCACCGTGAAAATACCATGACTCTTCCCTTAGAATTTTCTTGTATTCCTAGCAATGCTCACATTTATAAACTTTTTGATCTACTTGTGCCAGGAAGACTTAGTGTTCTATTTGTAGTCCGACCGATTTATTATCAGCACTGAATATCTTTATATCTTCAAAACTTTGTATCCTCAAAAAAAAATAATTATTTGTAATAATTCTAACCCAAACTCTATCCACCCCTCTGTTTAATGTGGATTTCTATTCTTCAGGGCTTGTGTAAGTGGTTGTAGTTGCTGCTTCCTCCCTTCTAGTCCTCATATGCATTTCCACCCTGTAGTGACCAGAGGTGGGTCTCATCCCAACATAGGGCTTGGGACACACCTGAGTCCAAGGGTTGGCAGCGCTCTCAGACTTCACATTTTTAAAAGCGGGACAGTCTGCATAGTGTCTTATAAAATGGACCAGTTGGCCTTTGTTTTGGAAGATGCTTTCTAGAACGCCAGGTATTCCTCTGGGGTTTCCTAGCCTCGTGAACAGTTAAGTTTTTTCAGATGTATCATTAAACTATTTGAAACATGTTATTACTGCCCGAGCGTAGTTCATAGTCGTAGGCAAACCCCCTGGCTTCTCACTGAAAATCCCTCTTGCCCTCGGTGTCCTCTGAAACGTGAAGGATCGACTCTCCCTCTTCCCGGGATGCTGGCGGGTGCCAGGGTTCAGCCTGTTAGGCTTCCAGAGCAGCAGCAATATCTGTCATTTTGAATGAATACAAATCTCCAACAATCTATGTTTGTACGGTCCCAGTGGAAACATGTGGTGTCAGCTGTGCTCGCAGCACTTTAAAGGCTTTATTAAGTCAGCTGGCAACACACCCCGTCTCCCGGCACTGAATTTTATGGCAAAAGAGCTAAAAGACTGAACCCTTCCCTCCCCCTTCCTCCTCTCCCTTCTTTTTTTTTTTTTTTTTTTTTCTCTCCTTTCTCATGTCAACCAGCTTTCAAAACCGTAGGAAGTTATTTTCTGAAAGGCTTAAGGGGGTGCTGCTAATATCCACAATATAGTTTACAGGTGAGCATTTATACCCACCCACGCAGTCTTACACACACACACTGCCAAGTACCTTTATGCAGTCTGATATAAACTCCATTCAAATTCTTACTATTGAGTGAAAGAGAAACCGTACAGAATTTATATGTAAACATAAACCAGCTTTCTTGGTTCGTGCAGCCATCTGGGAGGAGGCTGTGCAAAACTGCATGAAGGTCCTGGACCATCTGTCCCAGTCAACACCTAGAGACACTCTGTCCAATGGCCTCTTAAGGACTGTGCTTGCCGTTTGCTTTCATGTAGACGAAATTGTTGAATTAATTGGTAAATGTGAAAATATTAGTTTGCTTAAGTCGCGTTTTGCGAATCAGTTGCTCAAAGACTGAACTTTCCAGTGACATTCAGAATCTTTTCTCTTGCAGCCGTTTCGTAGAGTGACGTTTTCTGTTGTGAGTCAGCCTCAGGACCCGCATCAAGGGTCATTGCAGAGTTGCTATGACAGCGGTCTGGAGGAGTCAGAAACACCAAGCAGTAAGAGTTCATCAGGGCCAAGACTGGGTGCCCTTCCACTCCCAGAGGACAACTACGAAAGGACTACGCCGGATGGCAGTGTTGGTGAGGCAGAGCATATGGAAAATGGTAGGGGCAAACACGACATTCACACACATAATCTCACTAGCAAGTGATACTAAGTAGACTTTTGAAAGGTCAGTCCAAAAAAAAATAAATATATATATATATAATTAAATAAATAAATTAAATAGTTAAAATTGTAATTATTTGATTTTAAAGTTTGTTAAAATGCAGATATACAAAATAATGGAACATAACACTACTAATAAAACCAGCGCTTTTTCTCTTCACATGATTTAAAACCTATACTGCAGAAGCAGTTAAAACATTGAAAAAAAATACCAGTAGAGGGCTGGGGAGATGGCAATTGAATTAAATTCCATTCTTTTCATTTTAGATAAAAGACCATAAAGGACATTTCTTCTCTTTTTCTTCCATTTTTGGTTCAAAAACTACTTAAGAAATTTCCCAGAATGTAATATGTACAGCATCAGCAAAAGAAAGAATTAAAAAGCCCCACTCTAGAGAATTCCCTTTGCCCCAAAAGGTTATATAGACTGTTTTCAAAATAACACTGAGTGTCAAGGCCATTCTTCATTATTTGGCAAAGAAGAACATTCTTTTCCTTTTCTTCACACTTTATTTTGTACAGTCCTTTTAGAACATCTCATTTAAATTCAGGGTCTGTTTATATAGAAGGGGAAAATGCTGAATCCTTATTTATTCTATAGTAATTCTCCAGCTATTAAAAATTAAAGGTGAATTAAAGCATAGGTTTTATTTTCCTTTTTATCTAAAATTATTTAGAATTTTAAAAAGACCTTTCCAATTTGAAATGTATTTTATAAAACCCGAATATTTTACTGTTCTCCACATATTGGCCTTCATCTAAAATTTTATGAAGTCAGACACTGACTTCATTGTCTTTTCATTTGCCCGTAAACAATAAAATGAATTATTCTATGTCAAAGTGTACAGACTTTTGATAACCAATGAAATAAGGGGTTTGCTAATCCGATTGGAATTGCTGGGTGTATGCAAGAAGGGTGGTGTATTCTCTGTTATAGAATGGATAAATTAGTTGGGCTAAGTGCATGTTTCAGTTTTTCAGAGATTACAGCACTGGATAATTATTCTTGGGTTTTTGTCTTTCCTGAGATAGACATGTCAACCCACTGAAAGTGTATTGTTCTCCATGGTAAGATATTACCAAATCTAGTATGTATGACTGAAGAATGGCTACAACAGCCTACATATGCTTATCATGTATATCCCAACAGCAAACGACTAATTGACCAAAGAGGAAGTTGGTATTATCCATCTAAAAAGAATATATATTAGGTTATGTATGTGTATAAGTGTGTGTCTATCTATTATCCTCGGTTATTTATATGAATATATCTCTTTACATTTAATTTTTCTGGGTGTGTGGTAGGGGAGAAAGTGATACCGGTATTAATAGAAAGTGTCAGAAAAAAAGTTTCTAGATTTTGGGATGATTATTTTATTGTCTGTTTTGTAGTGAGATTTTTGTCTTTAAAATGAAACGAAATAATTTGTTAATTCCCCGGGACACATAGCAGTGTAATCGATAGCTAGACATTACATTCTGAGCTCAGAAAGTGTGCTAACACGTGGAATGCCTGAACCAGCCTGGGGAAGCTGTGGAGCCAAAGCAGAATAGGATTTTTAATACACTCAGTAGCCAGTGAAAATCATCACACTTAATGAAGTGTAATTGAAAATGAAGAGAGCTTGAGCAGTGGCAAAAATGGAAGCAAAGAACTTTATTTCAGTTTTTGTGTTGATGCAAAAACTGGCATTGCATTTCAATAATTGAAGTATTTTAGAAGCTTTGATTTTTTTAAAATATTGTATTTTATATTTGGTAGGATTAATTTGTTGAAATCAGTTTTTAAAATAGTATTGTGTAGACAGAATAGATAGAAACATAGAGCTAGATAAATGTATCATTTTATGAATAAAAGTGAATGAAAACAGAATTTTCTTTCTATGAGTAAGTGAATGAAAACAAAATTATTATGAAAAAACTGCATGGCAGGACTTGCATATGGTAATCTGGAATTACTTCTCCTTTATCAAACCTTGAACTGAGACCTTTGAAAGGTGGGTGACATTGTGATGAAAATTATACTCCACAGACTTTTGGATTTTGCTGTCACATTTTAAAAACAAGATTTCAACGGTGGCATGTCATCTGCCTCCAGAAATTTTTGTTCCCATTAATCTATAAATAATGACAGAACAGGATGGAATGTACTTTTGTTCCTTCATATATGTAATATCTGACATTTGAGTGAAAGTTTTCTGTGATCTGATTCTTAAGTCCACTTGTATTTTAACTATTTTAGGCACAATTGTATTGTTCAAATCCTAATAATGTAATCTTCAATATTAATGGTTCCTTCTGACAGAAATAGAATTGGAATTGAAATCTGTCAAGTGTTCATTTGTCACATTTAATTGGAATCTAGGTAATCTGCAGTGTTTAGCTTGGTTAGGTTTTAATCAGAATTTATACTGGATTTTCATGCAGATTTTCCATGGAAACAGCACTTTGGAAGCTGTCTCAGTTATTAATTGCTATTACTTCAAATATTTACCATTTAATTTCAGTTGGTGTGAAACAATGCAGTTATAACTAATTGCCTTGGATTTCCTTTCATTTTAAAGTTTGAAATTATAATTTTCAGCACAGTACGTTAAACCCTCTGATACATTTGATGCTTTTTTCTTGCAAGCTAAGATGAGTAAGGAAAGCAAGTAATTTTTAGAGTTAAGGCAAATGTGAGAAGGCTGAGTTCAGAGTCGGAGTAAATAGGAAATTCAGCTTGCTGTTTGCTGGTAAGAGGCCTCTCTGTCTTTTCAGGGGAGAATAAAATGCTGGAAATTTAAAAAAAAAAAAAAAAAAGAAAGGGTAAGGGGGCTGATTTTCTTAGAATATGCTGTACATTACCTACCAGCCTACATGACTGTCAGATGTAGATTGAAGTCTTGCTCTGATGATTAGCTGTGGTGTCAGATGTAGGAGAAAAAGAAAAAAAAAAAAAGGGAAGAAAAAAAGAGATGTTAGCAGATTGACTGTGAAAATGCAGTATGCAAAGATCTTGTTAATTAGTGAAATCTGCAGAACCAGAAGTAACTTCTGAGTTAATTTATCCCCTGCCCTTGGAGCTTTCCTTACAAGGAAATTCTGCTCATATGTGCAGCCTTCTCCTCTAATTTTGCTGTTAGAATGGCACTGTCTTAACGTAAATTGCACAATAATTTTCTTGAGAACATTTTTATTACATCCGTATTTGTATATCAAGGATAAAGACATTACCATGGTAAATGAGTTTCCTGGTCTTTAGTCATAGCCTTCTGCTTTTGACAATGCCTAATACCATGTATCTCAGAGGAAAGTTACAGGAAGAAAACCTGTGGCAGATACTTCCAGAATTACTCCCGACTTGAACAGTTAATAGTCAGCATGTGTTTACATTTAATTTTCTAAATAATGATATTAATAATAATAATAACAACAAAAAAATTATCACAAGTCATTAACCCTTTTCAAGTTACTGGTCTGAAGGATATCTTTCAACAGGAAATTCCTCTGAAGGCTATAAAAATTATTTTTATTTGCTTTTTTTCTCTTATTTAGCATTTATAATGAGTGTTCCTTTTTATCATTATGAAAAAGAGCATGGAAAATTCCATTTTACTTTTTAAATACTGTGGATTGTTATGTTTTCTTCTAATTTATCTTTCCTCTGAACCACGTATATTACTAGGTTTTTCAGTCTTTGGTCAACATATAACTGGTTTGGTTTCTTTTTTTTTTTTTCTTTCCATGAACTTCTCTTTCATTCAATGAAAGCAGGGGTAGCTGGAGATATATTTCTACTATTTAAAGAATGGAAAATATAGTCTTATCATATTAATTCCTATGTTATTAATTACACGTACGATCTCTAAGCAGAGCTTTTTGTTGTTCTGTTTCATGTTCTGTCAAGTCTCTCTCATGTTTCTTGTGCCCTTCTTGGAAATAGTTCATTATATTCCTTTCCCTCCCTCAATTTCTGTATACTTACTATTTATTTATACATGCATTGGCCAAATCAGTTTTATTTTTGTTTAATTTAGCTAGAGTACCTATAGTGGTGAAACTGCAGCAGTGCAGACTTTGGCCCACCTGTTCTTCCCTGGAGATTTGTTTCCATGCAATCGTAATTAGACTGTTAATTAGATAGGAGATACCTGTGATAAAGCAAGCTAAGGTATTTCTACATGAGCATATCTTTGGTCTGCAGCACAGTATTTTGAGTTAGTCCATGTTTCAGTATTAAATATGTAAGGGCCAGAGAAGAGCAGTTACCTCGGTGAAAGAAGGAAAATAAGAAAATGGTTTACAGCTTCCAGTTTTATGGGGGGAAACGGAGTAAAGAAAGATTAAGTGAGGTGTCTGAAGTCAGAGAGGAAGTAAGGGGCAGAGCTTGAAAAGGAGCTCAGAATGTTTGTGATTCAGTTACTGGACTCCCACAAAGAAATCAGCAGATAAATTACACTCTGGCTGAGACACGAAGAACTGAAAGGCGAGGAAGAGCAGTGCATTATGTTGGCTCGTATAGTCTGATAATATGCTGTGTTCTCAGTGACAATTTCAGATTTAGGCTGTACGTCTCAAAGTTCCACTGTCAATAGAGAGAAGGGGTTCACGGTATGTGATGGCTTGAGAATGTGAAAGGAATTTTTGACAACTAATAAATGCAATTAATTTTATCTCTAAGAGCATTCTCTCACTTTCATTCGTAAGATAGAATATTAATCTGTTCTCTGGACCAAAGTGTTACTAAAATGAAAAAAAGTATTCATTAGTTTACAGAACCCATGTTTCCAGAATCCATTTCCCTTTAGCTTTTTGCAGTGCAAGTAACGCAGGTTAATGTTCTTGAAGACTTAAATGTCCTTGTTGTAAACATTGCAAACTAGACATTAATTGAGTTACTCCATAGAATTACTGTACTTTTGCAGTTCCCATTATTTCAGATGTTCTGTTCTCTCGAATTCAGGTCCTAAAATTGCATGTGAATAATTTTGATTTTAAAACTGTGTCCTGAAAACGTTAATGTAAGTAGTCCATCTGAGAGGTTGAGTCAGTGAAGGTTTTCAACGTAGTGATTACATGCTAATAGTTCCTCTTGGTTTTTTTTTGGTTTTTTTTTGGTTTGTTTCTTCTTTCAGTGCTGCTACATCCAATTTTTCTTAACTATTACCCTCTGTGCATGAACCCAAAATACCAGAAAGCGCTGCACAAATCATTATGTATATAATACATATACATAAGAATTCTTATCCTTGTTTCTGATAAATCCTAACCTATAATTAGGCAAACAATGAACTCTGGATTCTGTAAACCTGGCAACATCTATGGGTAATGTTTTGGAACACAGAGCGATTCAGTGATGGATTATGTCTTGCCCCAGTTTATTTTGAGAATGGAGTATTCTGATAAGATCTGTTAAAAGACATTTTATAAGAGGAATAAAACCAACTCAGTTCCTAAAACAGAAGCCACACTGTGCAGGGATCCCACTTGTACTAGTGCAGCCTTGTCTAAGGCAATGAACCTGGCTGGGAAAAACATTGGCTGTTTTCCTCCTTGTTTTTTTTTTTTTTTTTCCCTTTTTAATCTTTTACCATGTTCCTTCAGATGACCTTACCCCATATGTCTGTGAATTTCTTCAGCAGAGAAATATGTGGTTTGCTAACTTCCACGCACAGGAATAACATATAATTTCAAAGCTATATGGTATTTGTTCTTGAAGTGTTACACATGTACGCTTACAATAGAAATAAGGGAGGTATACTTTGATTTTGTTACAAAATCCTAGTGCTGATATATATTTTTATATCTATTTTTACTTTATTAGGTTAATAACCTACTACAGAAAGATGAGCAATTATTTTAGGTTGTGGATTATATGTCGTTGCGCTGAGGCGTATTGTATCTTACCCACTGTTCTATGCTTACATTCTACTTCAAATGCATAATGCAAAGCAAAGGACCAAATACAGGCCAACTGTGAGCAGAAATAATTCTTGCTGAAGTGCCAGAATAGTATCTTGTTTATGTCCTCTCTCCTTACCTTTTTGTTTCCCATGACCATCCAGAGAAATACCAACAACTCCTGTATGCAATCTGTTCACCAAGGATATCTGAGTATCACTGTGAATTGTTTTCAGCTTGATCAGGATTTGGGCTGCTCAAGGTGCTTGGATCTGCTGGAGCCAAAGAAGGAATTCCTACTTCTGTATTGGAAATCCAGCCCTGCACATTGATAGCAAAGCTAACAAATTAGTCAGCATTTTTCTGATGGTCTGAGTAGCGTTACTTCTATTGCTGTTCTCTGCCTGCTGCTTTCCCATTCATTGTATTTCCTCTGGTTCTCTTGGTGCTTCACAGTGAAGAATAGCATAAGGCTCTATTTATTTATTTTTTAAGCTATATTACAAGATTGCCTCTTCCACTCCTGATTTCATTGTCCTGCTCTAAAAATACTTAGAGCAATCACTGTCCACCAGTATATTGATACCAGACAGCTAGAACTGCCACTTATTAAAACTTAGTTTTCTTTCATTGCCTTTGAAAAAGAAAGTCCGTATTTTAAATTCCATCAGGTTTTAATCGATAATTTGAAAACGGGGAAAGAGGTTTGGTTCTTAGAGAAGCGTTGCTGGAGTTTCATCTGTTGGGCTGGAAGCAGCGAGGGAAGGGTTTACCCGTGCACGTGGGAGCACACGTGTGCACGTCTCGGTGAGTCAGTTCTCCCCGCAAATACTCCTGAGATCTAGAGAGCTGCAGTTGCATAACCTGCCTCAGCTCTGAATTTCAAATCAATTCACTGAGGTGGATATCAAAGAAAACATACAAAGCCGAGAAGTGGAGAACCAAATCCTCAGCAAGCGAAGCCGCGCTTCCAGTGTCGCTCTGTCAATTGATCTTTCAGCTGGTAATTGGTTCAAACACCGCCCGCCCCTCAAAAAAGTACTAATTTGGACACCGACTTCCAGTTTGCAGTCAAGTTGGTGAGGGTTTGGCTATTGACTTAGTGGAGTTAGGCTTTTGTCCAAGTCCTCGGTGCCAGCTGCTAGCTCGGGCTGCCTCCCACTGCTGCAGACTGCAGAACTCCCTTTGATACCGTCGGAGCCCTGAATGTAGGCAGAGGACAAAAGGCATTCCAAAATTTACAGACTCAAGGAAGAAGAGACATCTGGTTTATGAATGGAATATTTAGCAACCTTTGCATCCACGGCAGCCTCTTTCCTGGAAAAAATCTAATGCACATAGTCAACGGAAATTTATTTTCCCTCCGTTCAGAGAAGCCCTTTCAGCACGCTGTCTTTTCCCTGTTCTCTATTTGTATTTAATGACAGTTTCTTCAGTTTCCTGGACAACATTAGATCTTTCTGTCCCTTTAAGTCTTCAAGCATAATGAAGATCCAAAAGAAGTCCTGTATAGGGGCATTTCTTCGCCATTTCAGTGAAAAATACATTTTGTTCTCTACTGCTGGTTCCCAACAACTGCTCTATTTATTTATTTATTTAATATTCATTGCAGCAAATGATAAAGTTTTATTATACGCTGTCTTTATAAAATACATAATTGTATTACTTTTCTCTTTCTCATACGAGTTTGATACGTTGGGTTTGATGTTTTAAAAGCTGAGGTAGTTTTTTCTATATGCAAACAAAGACTGATGAAATGAAAAGAAACTGTATTTTTTCCTTTAGTCCATTTTTTAAAATATCAAGTATGAATTATTGATCCAGAACAAATATTTGACTGAATTTTCCAAATGGTGTACTTGGACTGAACGGACAAGAGCATGTCTGATTGGCCACACAGTTGAACCTAAAGGAATCATAACATTCACAAAGATCTGTTTTTTAAAAATCTGCAAACAAATTCAAATCTCAAGTGTATTAAACTGGCACGTGCCCATCTATGTCATAAAGAAAAATTTAAATATTAACTAGCCTTGTTATATTAAGACTTTGAGTGTGGAGTGCAAGGGCACAGAGCAGGTAGGTAAAACCCTGAGTTATTGATATATACACTAGTTTCATGAGTTGTTGCATTTTCACATCTAAAGTGATGTGGCTTCTTCAAGTGTTCTCTTTTGTTTCTTTTTAAAAGAATGTTATTTGTAATAAAGATTTGTAAAAGGTAAAGTTCACTGCAACAAAACATAGAACATATAAAAAAGATAAGGACTTTATCTTGCAGTTCTTTTTACATCCAAAACTGCAATTTTACATTTTTTCAGTCTGTAGCTTATCTAAGCAGCTGAAAATAGTTTCCTGAAGGCAATATTACTTTTTTTTTTTTTTTTTACTTGCTGATGTGTGAATTCAGTTAGAACAGCAAGTCTACTTATCTAGTTGCTACATAACTTAATTCTGTGACTCTAATCACAACCCGGGAAGGTTTGTGGTCCTGGCAGCGTTCCTGGGTGCCAGCCTTCCACAGAACTGTTAATGAATCCCAGATGTGGGAAATCCAGATAATGTGTAGGGTCAATGTATAAGGTCAATATATAGGGTCACCCATTGGCCAAAATGGGGTGCTTAGGAAAGAATATAGCAGGGCAAATAAATTGGTTCATCTTTAAATTATTCTCCTGTGTATGAACAGTTTGTGACTCAGGTTCCCTAAGCCACATACACTGAATTTAATAACCTTTATGGATTTATATACACAAATTTGTCCACTTTCTGTTAGAGTGCATGCAACTGTTAATATCTCTTTTTTCCTAATGAGGGTTTTTAAGTGATTGTGTGTCCTATTAGGCTTGGATTGGACAAAGGAAAAATAAACTTGCTATTCTGGTAAGGACAAGTTGATGCGAATTTTCTAATGAGCATGTTTTGCTTTGTAGCCATAATGGTCTTTGCTGTTGTCTCTGGAAGTACTTTTTTCTGTTATTATTTCATTTCCTGAGAACAGCAAGTAATTTATACAGGAAAACAAATAAATAAGGTCCAAAAAAAATAAAGGCTGAGGGGAAGTGTGTGCATTTCTTACGTATTTTAGCAAATATTTATGTCAAATTAGTAGGCCAAAATCTACCCAATGGTATTTAAAGGAATTAGAAGCCCCAATATGTGCCATCCAGAGTTCTGGAAGCTCTATTTCAGAGGATATAATTGCTTTTTAGAGAAAAGTACCAATTTATTTATCAGTCAGAGGATTTCAAGGGCAACATAATATAGAGACATTTAAGAATTTCTGACTGTTACTATAGTATCACCTTTATATGTTTTTTTGCCTCAGCATCAACGTAACATTCAAAGTCAAATGGTTGAATATCTAGAAAAATAATCATGGCGTATCCTAGAACAAGATGAATACTAGGATTTTAAAGAAATTATACAAATCTTATTAGTACAGTAATTTAAAATAAAATTCCAGAGGAGGTTGACTTGTTTTGGGTAAGGAATAACAATAGCAACAAAACCCCCACCAAAAACAACCTAAAAAGGGATTTTAGGCTCCAGAATAATGTTTATGCACAGATAAATGCAAAAGAAAAGTCAACATTTATTATGCGAGATTTTAGTAATCTGCGTTTTATAAGAGTGTTGTTTCAATTTTTTTTTTTTTTTACTTTAGACTGGGATCTTAATTTCTAATAATACTAACTTTAAACCTTATATCAAGTTAACTTGCCATTAGAAATAAATTCACATCAGTGATCGATCCATTCATGTTTAAAAGAGCTTTCCATTCTTATATTGTTTTTAAGAATTATGGAAAGGACAAACGCATCTCTCAGTAAATAATAATAAAAAATGATATGTTTTTTGCAATGATTAAAATCTATACGTCTTTCTACCATATAAAATGATCGAAATTAAGACACGAGTGTAAATATCTGTTTGGGGGATCAAATAAATAAGATGTAAAGACAGAGAAGGAAGAACAGTATTGATGGAGTTAATTTATTGTTTTGTTGGTTGCATGCTCTCCTGCAACCAAACAAACGTGCCCATACCAGCTTTCCCAACTTGCTTGTCTGAACCTGTTTTTTGCTATATCTAAAGGAACAAATCAACCCTAAAAAGCCCTGCAGGGGCACTTGTTCTTTTGCTAAGCAATCTGCATTATTTCATCAGCAAGGGAAGCAAAATCGAAGTGTACCATATCTAAAATTTCATGTAAATAAACCATAGGAAAAACTTGTACCAAAGTGGGGTTTTTTTTCCTATTTTCTATGGCAGATTTGTTTCCTTGATCCAAGGATTTTTCTGTATTTTTCAGAGATTGTAACAGCGCTATAAAGATCAGTGGTGTCCATAGAGGAAATCTTGGGAAAAGACTTTCTAAATTAAATCTCAGGACACCAAAAAGTGTCTGGTACTTGTGCCCTGCTCTCCCTACTGTCTTTGAACTACTTCAGCTGCACTGTAGATTGTTTTCTTATGTGGGGTTATTTTGCTCACAATTAATTCGTTTTGTCTTTTAAGAGGAGAACCTGTGTCCCTTTTTGGGGCAATGCAATGGCATTTACATTGTCGTTGAGATGTTAAAGTAACATTTACCAGTGGAATTTGACATTGCAAACTTTTATTACAAAGAGATCTGATGTCATTTTGTCTCCCACTGGTGTTAGCTAATAACAGAAACTTCTATTTGCTAAGTGCAGAATAGAAACCTTTTCTTTTTCTTTAACAGAATATTTGAGAAAAAAGTGAAGTGTACATCGTATGCTATTTTAGTAATATCTTCCAAAGTTTAATTCCATTAGCAGTGGCCATCATTCCCCGCTATTGAGTTAATAATTTGTGCTAGCATTCTTTTCATATTCTGCCATGCATTGCAATAATAATACAGGGTTTATTGTGATACATCAGTAGATTTGGCAGCACTGGAGATGTGTTTGTTTCTGCTGTCTCATACACAGCCACAGTTTAAGTACAGGAGAGAGTAATAAAATATTTAACTTTAGTTATTTTCTAGGTTTCTAGGCGGTTTGGGGTGGGGAGGGTTAAGAAGGTAAAAGAGGAGGAAAGTAGCCATGAGTGACATTATTATATTATTATATGTGCTGATTTTTAAAATTACAGTCTTCTAAGTATTTTAGTTGTGTTTGTAGATGTCTGGTTCAATGCCCCACAGCATGATTAAGATACTCTTTTTAGTGCAGTTTCATAATCAAGCTCAAAAGCTTTTTTGGGGGAAAAAAAAAGTGGGCAAAGATAGTTAAAATGAAAACTTCTGCTCAAAAATATGTATCAAAAGGTTTTGTGCTTACTGACAGTTGATAATGGCACGATGATAGAAATTTTGTAATGCTATGTAAAGCATATAAGGAAAATATTTAAGCTGTCCTGGAGCACTCAAAAAATGGTGATGGATGCATTTGGCAATATGCAAGGACCCTGCAGAGTATAACTCACAAGTCCTAAGGAACCTGCAGGTATGATCCACATCCTTCCTGAGCCCCCGTTTCCAACACGGAGGTGTATGGGAATACAACGAATTGGCAGAGGAAAGACCAAGCACGGGCTTTGTTCTACTCTTAGCATGCTCTGGCCAGCACTCTCAGATTTTTATTGATTAGCAAAGGCCTGTGGAAACCTGAAAGGAAAACAGGATTTAATAATTTTGATGCTGTATGTTAGCCTTTTTTTTTTTTCAGGAGTGAGTGTAAAATAATCTATTCTGCCCATAGTTATCTACCTGGACAATACCAAAGGTAGAGCGGAAAGTGTGATAGGAAAGAAAAAAAAGATCAAATTTTAATCTGTAGCACAACGTCTTTGTGTCTTTTTTTTTGATCTGAGGGACTCAACAGCAGTGTGCAAAGGGCAAGAGCAGAATTGATTTTTCCTACCTGTTGTTTCCATCTATACTGGAAATGGCCATATCTGCAGAATTAGACTTTGGGAAATAACAATGGCAGAAGCAGCTGGCTCATGGACAGACCCCGATGAAGCAGAGCAGTCTGAGAGTCAAAAAGGAATATATATACTAGATTTTATAAATGACAGTACAGAGGACAGGCTCTAGACTGCCAGCGTGCACTGCTCCTAACAAAGAATATTCCTTAGAGGCATAGCTCACTTGCCAGGAACACAGATATGGAAACTGGAGACACAGTCAGATCTAATCTCACAAACAGGAACGGGAGAATGCAGAAAAACTTAAGATGCCTCCAAAGGTTCAGATAAGTGAATATTTTTCTCTTGCTTTTCTCTTCAAAAGGAAACAATTGCCTTTAGCTTTTACCAGGTAGAATCCCACATGCTATTGCTCATGCTATGAATTTTAAGTGGAAAACCCTTTCCAAAACATAAAGGCTTTATCCCAAAGTTTCTTGATAAATGCTGTATTAATGGAGGAACCTAAGAAAGTTATAAAACTAAAATATTTTCTCTAGCACAGTTCTTCTCTATCTGGTACTGCTTTTTTTCCTGCCACATGTAACTGACTTTTAGAAGGTGCTTTTTCAGAAGGGCCTAAGTAAACAAACTGTACTGACAAGACAAATTTGTTTATTACTGTGAAGATAAATAGTAAAAGAATTGAATCAAGCCTAGGTCAGTAGAGACAGCAAGTCGTTACTCTTAAGGTGGCAGTTAAGTGGCTTGTGTAAAATGAGTTAGCACTTGGAGAATATTACCTACTGGAGAGGTTCCTATGCCCCCAGAAGCATTAACCATCACCCTGGTTGAGAGTGTCAGCTCTGTGTTTATGTGGGAATAGAAAATCTACCTAGGGTTGAATTTCAACAATGGATTAAAATAGTTTTACTGAACAGCATAGTAGTGAGGGAGACTGGTCAAGGCACAAGGTTCAAGACAGAATTGGTTCCTATATTTCCTAACACTTGTATTGACCTAATTTTAAATGTTCTTAAGGGAAGGGACTCCTTCAAGTTCAGATCACCCCAATATAAAGAGGTTTTCTAATGCTACTACAATTTAAAAATGCTAACTTTTGTCTCCTGGAAAGTAATTGTACTTTATAGTAGCAGAACTCAGAACTGCTTACATTCTATTGGCTGAAAATGAATTCTGTTGTTCTTTCCCCAGAAAGAAAGAAAAACGGAATAAACAGGGTTTTGTTTTTGTTTTTTTTAGTCTTGTGATTTTCAATCAATTCTGTTCTCCTGCAGAAAGGAACTTTTCTGTCTAAATTTTAACACAGATTTTCACTATTTTCTCTCACAAACATCTCTTGAAACCATCTCATGCTATGATTTCCCCAGTGCCTTGACTACCTCTTTGATATATAACTCCATCTTAATCTAATTATATAAATAGTCATATATATGCATATAGATGTGTACAATGTAGTTTTTCCAAATAGGTCTTGATAGAGCAATCAAACATGAAGAAACCCTATTAAAAGTGCCATTTTAAACGTTTTTGCTGTGTTCACTGACATATTCTGGGAGAGCAGAGAATCTCTGTGTTATGCATCATGATCTCGTCTCAAGATCTCCAATGTCTTGTGCATTGAGTGGGTTTTCTGTGATTTGCCTGCATTATCTTCTTCACTAATAATCCCAAAGGGATTATTCATTTACAAGAACTAAGCCATAAATTTAGACAGTCTAAATCTGAGTTATTCTTACCTTGCCATGTCTTACACAGGACTTAAATTTCCTTAACACAATGCTGCAATAGTTACGCCTTTTCCACTTGAAATATAGTCCGGACAACGACCGAAGTATTTAAATGCACAGTATTTCTGAGATTCAGCTATAAGGAAATAGATTGAAACTTCATCTTCACTACTATAGCAATTGTGTAAAGGAGAGAATTACAACTGTTAGAAATAGCTAAATACAGTTCCATCCTTAAGGCCCTATATTTTCCATCTTCTCTTCATTTAACTAACTCTTTATGTAGAGACATAGTGAAAACACTACAAGTAGAATCTCTTCAACCAGGCAAGCCACTCCTTAAGGGCTGCAGATCACTAGATTGTAACTAGGGATGTATAATTGTAGGAAATACCCAAACCTGTTTTTTTTTAATGCCTATTTAATACAGAAATTTGCACCAAATGCAAACTCTAAGCTAGAACACATTGTCTAAATCCTACAAGTCTTGAGCTGCTCACAGGTAGGATAAAATATTGATTCCAGAAATCATGGAAAACTCCCGTAAGATAAACAAAGATACATTGATCCCAAAACAGCATATAAACATATACAAATTTGTGATTGTTTATATTTACCTCCATGTATTTTCGTATTTATTCTTCATATTTCAGTGCTTCATTCCTAATACCCGAAGGCTGTTTTGTGTGTGATTCTCACAGAGACATGACTTTTACAAAAATGACACAAAACTGGCACTTCTGTGTGTGCCACAAGACCCTACTTTGGGAAGCACAGAAGAAAAATCTGTAGCTTGTTGATATGATTAGTAAAGATATTTAAATATTCTCTTGCTATAGAATAATGCCATGTTTACTGCAAAAGATCACTTACAGTTTTTAATTCCTTCAGTGATCCATCTTAGCTACATATATACAGTCAGTTCTGAAATAGCACAATTTTTTCTCTTTTAGCATTACATAAAATGCTGCTGACCTCAGTTAGAGATGTGGTGCTTTGTGTCATGGAAAATCTGTCAAAATATGCAATCTCTCTGCCTTTCAAGCCTCTGATCACTGGGATACATCCTGAAAAGGACGACAAATATTGAGATACTTTTAAAATTATTTTTAAGGATAGCACAGAGGGAAGTATTTATTTTGGTTTTCGTCAACTTTCTAGGAGGTAAGAGTTTTATGGAAGTTTTAGTGTGTTTACTTATCTTTGAGATCTGATGTTGGACAGCCTTTGAAATCTTTGCAGTTACTTTTCTAGCTAAGTAGAGAGAACTATTTTATAGAATCATAGAATCATCTGGACCAGAAGGGACCTCCAAAGGCCATCTAGTCCGACCCCCTGCAGTCACAGGGACACCCCCAACTAGACCAGGTTGCCCAGG
>JAOQGH010000032.1:60786710-60814621 GCA_025769975.1 Gallinago jamesoni
GCATTTTTCATCTTAGTTAGAGCCTAAGGAGATCTCTAGAAGTCACGTGACTGCTCTTTGTATCAAGGGGTTGTCAGGCATTGGAATGGGCTGCCCAGGGAGGTGGTTGAGGCACCATCCCTGGAGGTATTCAAGAGACGAGTGGACGTGGTGCTCGGGGATATGGATTAGTGTTGGGTGGTGTTTTGTGTGGTGTCAATGTGGTGGTGTATGTGGTGGGTTTTTTTGGTGTTTTTTTTTGTTTGGTTGGTTTTTTTTATTGGTTGGACTAGATGATCTTAAAAGGTCCCTTCCAACCTAGGTGATTCTGTGATTCTGTGAAAATAATGGTTAAATAACGGTTATATTTAAGATAGGTAAAGGAACAGGCAGCAAATTGAAACACATCTTTCTGGTATTGTTAATACCAAATTTATTAAAAGTAATGCTCAAATAAAAATACACACATCTAAGACAAGAAGCACAAACTAGGCTAGAGGCACAGGAGCTAGAACTCCTAGGAGACTCAGGAAGAAGAGATACCTGTAAACTCTTTACCATCAAGAGAAGGCTTCCAGACTCGGAGCTTTGTGTTTTGCGAAGGTAGCCCTAAACAAATAAATGAACTAACTAGGGAAAACAAAAAGAAACAGATGTGCTAATTGAACTCTCCAGAACTAGCCAATAAAAATCTCTGGACACACCTAGAGTACTTAAGTTTTTTAAGCTTGTGCTTATGAACTGGAATGGAGGGAGATGTTTCTTTTCATGTGGAATAAAGAGCACTGAGTTTTCTCTTAAAGAAGTAAGTACATTGCTGTTGGTTTATCTTTTTGCTTTGGTTTGTTGGTTTGTGGGTTTTTTTTTCATGAAAAGAATTTATTTGTAAATGATAGGAGGAGTATGGTAGCCAAGACCAGATTTTATATTTTGCATAATTGTGTATTGTTTGTACTGACTGATTCTTAGAACGTTTACTTAAGAAATAGGGGAATGCTATTTGAAGTTTCTTTAAGCTCCTTTTCTTCTTTTATGGGAGGGCAGTAGGGTTGGCTGAAGCGTTTTTCTGCACCTGAAGGTATGACATAACACAGAAAGGAATGTAGAGTTCATTAACTCAGAAAAAAATATAGAAAAAGAAATGTAATTCTTGCAGGTAGGATTCTTGTATAGATGGTGGGAATCCTGATTTCTGAGCTGCACGTTCAGACACTCATTTAGTATGCAGGATTTCACAAGGATGTTAAAAGACTTGAAAAAATCCACACAAGAACTATGAAATTATTGTAATTATTTTTTAGAGGTTCCCCAAGCAAGAAGGTTCAAGAGTTCTTTATGTTTTGTTCACAAAACATAAACATCAGAACAATTTAGAATTTGTTCTGTTTTAAGAGCATACTTCGTATGTGCTTCTAATCCCGTAAAAATGCATACTAAAAAAGCCTTCTGGAAGACAAAAACTGAGTAAATACAGACACTTTTAAGGTCCTTGTAGAACAGACACAAAAAAATAATTGGATTATTATTTTAATTCTGTGGTATAGAGAAGGGCTGCTCATGAAATGACAGTGATTTCTGAGATTTCATTCCAGTGATGTGGATAGTGTACGGGGGTGTTTCTAAAGGTACTGAATAATCTTTGTTTAGAATTGTTATTCAATTACATCTGTAATTAAAAGTAATTTAATTTTCACTGCTTCATGGAGCATACCTCTGTAAAGCAAAGAGTGCCTTTTACTTCAAAGTAGCAAGTGAAACACAGCTCTATGACATAATCCACTTTTAATCTACTTTAATCTACTTAGCTCATCTGCATTGTCTCTCATGGGGAAGGAGAGCACTATAGATGTTTTTATATGGTTAAAACATTCATTTTTCCTTTCAAAAAGCATGTTAGAGCATTTTTAGTCAGTTATAATCTTTGAGTAGAAAATGAAGCTTTTACACTTCAAAATGGCTGCAAAATTTAATCCACTTAAAGAACGGTAGAGTCACTGTTTAAAACCTTTGTATCATCAGCAGATATGGTGGTCTGCATTTTGGCGACAACATTTACCAAAAAGTCATCCCATTTTAATATCAGAAGTAGTTTAAGGCAATGAATCCTTGATTGTATTGACTTCTTAAATTTTACCCTGTGTATATACATATCTGTAACTCAACTAATGCTCTGAAATATGTGCCAGTGTGCTGTTTAAAGTTTGAGAAGCGAGGATTTAAATTCATCCTGGCTAAAAAGCCTAATGAAAATGCACTTTTTTGTACTTTTTATCGTTTTGTGGAATAATAGTTCCATGGCCAAAGGTTCATGAAGTAACTTAAAAGATACTAAAAAGAATTTATTTTCTCATATAAGTAAACCAAAATACTTTTATGAAAGTGCCCGTGAAAGGAAAACTCCACTGGTGCTTAGGATACTCAAAAGAACAGAGCTATCACCTGGGAGGAGATATGACAGCAAAAGGTATTTCAGGTCCTTTTATCATCTCCCAGTAGTAAGTTTTATGACCGGGATGATACACAAAGAGCTTCAGTCTCATTCACTGGGCAGCTGCTCCTCGCCCTGGAATACAAATGAGTTACCTAAACCTTCAGTTTTGAAGACAGTGGATAGGAAACTATGTTTTCCTTTTAGCCTTCCTTATCTTCAACTATGAGGAGTATAATTTACAAAGAAATAATGGTATTGCAGCGAAGTATGAAACGGGTACGATACTTCAAGGTAATTCCATATTAGCAGCTTGATTTCTACGCATAGAAATTACTCACAAGCCCGAGTTCGTGTTTATTCTGCTCTCAAACTGCCCCAATCTATTTAATACTTTTTTTTTTTTTTGGTGCAATTTTCTATTCTTGCATGCTCACTAGATTTTTGCCTTCTGATGAATTTATGCTGTCAGTGATACATTTTGCACGTGCCATGAGTCTCTTTGGAGATTTTTAATGTCTAAGAGTAAGGATTTCAGAAAATTGCAAGCCAACTACTGTTGGACTGTAACATATATCTTGTTTATTCGGGTACAAAGTTCTTGTTTATATTGGAGAGTCAGGTTATTAAGTTACTTCTCTTTCACCTGCAATTTGAACTGTTCAGGTAGTTATAAACAAGAAAGCATTAACAAGGTTCTAATTATGTAGATGTGTTTGTAATTTATTCAGATACTCTCGGATTCAACCTGAAATCTTTATGAAAGAGAAATAAAGATTTGGATATGCAATTGGAGAAGCCTTTGTTTTCTGTAACTGCTTTAGCTTTGACTGTTGGTTGCATTACAGGAAGAAATAATAAGGGCAAGAACAAAATTTGCCCCAAAATAGGTTTGAAAAGCTTGTATTCATACCAGTAATATGACTGCTTTTTCGTTGTATAGCTAGCAGTGTTCAGCTTTCCTTTAGGCACTTGCTGTTTTAATTCCATCAAGCGACCGTCCAGCCCTACGTACTTGTTCTCTCTGAATGACTTCGTTGTTGTGGGCATTCACTGTTGGTTGACTTATTCAGACTATTTGACTAAATTCCGCAGTAGTTCTGTTAGTGTAGTATGATTTTCATGGGGGAAAAAAAAAAAAGGAAGATAAACTTACGCCAATATTTCTGTTGTTTCCAAGTGAGATACCTGTTCACTGAAGTATCTTCTCATTTAATATATACAGTTCCATTTAACATCTACAATCATCTATTTCATATATGCAGTTATAACAACGTAAAGGTTAATCAAAATATGACTGTGCTAACAGTGGAAATTTCAATTTAGTGTTAAACTGTGTTTTTAAGTGGCTTAAAACAAACAGCTCCTCTCTTTCCCCAACTTCTGATGTAACAATGTCAGATTGATGAGATGCAAAGTGATTCACCGCTTCTGGCTTCGTGCCGAAATCTAGTCACTCAAGACTAAGACTTCCAAGTGTAGAATATCATGCCAGATGTTGACTAAGCTTATGTTGTGAGGCTAGAAGTCATTAGAGATTTTGTATCATCAGTTAACGTAGCCAAGTTCTACTTTTTTTTTTTTTTTTAAGCGAAACATAGACTTTCTTTTTTTTTTTTTTTCTGTGTTTTTGTCTCCATTTAGTGGAATGACCTATTATTTACTGCTGAAGGTATCTATGTTATTAATGTGATTTTCTGAACTAATGATTCATGAACAAGTTAATTGATTGCATGGTATTTATAGGTTGCATAAGGATATTGGCACTTTTTTTTCCCCTCATTTTCCTTGTAGTTTTTGATAAATAGAGCTAGACATTTGTCTTATCACACAAACATGCTTGTACCAATGTGTCCTCTGCTGTAACAACTTTACAAAACTTTCCAGATATGAAAACAGGGATGAGAATGAGTTTGGGTTATGTTGATTTTTCTTTTTTTATACTAGAAAAAAAATTACTTCAGTTTGGTTCCAGGCAGCCAAATTACTTGACCAACCCACGCTTACACAGTAGATTGTTCAAGGTCTTGCTGCCTTTGGCATCAAAAAGTCCAATCACTTCTACATGGATTAACTTTTTGAGGAAACTTATCTGGCACATGATGTATCTGGCATATGTTTTTCTTCAGAAAGAGACGTGTATGTCTTACCTTTCTACCTAATTTACCTTCAGTAAATATATTTATTTTGGCTACTGAATGGAAAATCGGATTTTTCGTTGGGTGCTTGAGTTTGTTTGCATATTAGTTCGTGTTACTGATGGAGTATCTGATCATACACTGCATTTGTCTTGACTTTCTCCCAGGTCTCTCTTTTTTTAAAACTCTGCTATTCAGAAGTTTAGAGCTGATCCCTGGTGGTGTGCAATATTCTTCCAGTGAGTATGCTGATACCAGAATGCTGAGCTTCGTTGTTTGCAGCTTTTTAAATGTAGAAGCAACCTACAAAAAACCTGAAGTGTTTCTATAGATAATTTCAAATAATGATTTGGGTTACCCCCTCCCCACATATATGCTCCCATTCCTCCACCCAAAACTCCCAAACAACTCACAATCACATATTTGGAGCATAAATGTGTCACCATTAAGAGTGTTGCTATAGTAAACTCCTAAAAACTCCTCTACCAAGTCTATTTTATTCTTTCTTAGCTTTTATGTGAAATATTTCACGTGTGAATATACACACATACATATATGTGTTATGAAGTCTTCAAATGCAGATTAGAGAACAATTTTCCTATTCCATGAATACATAGTGATCTGAAATACACATTCCTTTAATTTCTCCCATGCATATAGGTCGGTCTAGTGTGATTGTCAGACCAAGATACAGCATTTTTTCTCTACTTCTGTTTTCCTAAAGTGCATTTGATGCTCCAAGGTGTGGTGAAACTTTACTATCCATTTCTTTACATGATGTATAGTGAGAAGTCTTAAACTGTACCTCCTAAAAGAGTTGTAATAATATTTCTCCGCTTCAGCAGAGGCATTTATACCAATGTAAGGATCTTATACATTTGGATGGAGATAGACTTTTTTTTTTTTTAATCTGCAATGATTAAAACTTTTCTTACTTAAAGAAGGCAAAAGAGTTATCCAAAATGCTATCAAAGCATCATTCCTTCTTCAGAGTTTATGCAGTAGGGAATAAGAGTAGGCAACAACTTTCCAGTTGTACACAAAGTCCTCAGACTTTGTAGAACTTTGTACCAAAGCTTCATAGTATAATGAGAGAGGGAGTTACAGTGTAGAATTTAGTAACTCTTCATCTAATCCTTTAGGGCATTCCACAGTTGTCACTGAAATTTATTTTTAAGATTATTTTTATCTTACAGCTATGGTCAGTACAATATGTCATATCCTCAAGTTATTACAAAGTTGGCAGGAGGAAACGTTTCTATATTAACACCACCTTTTGCAAATCTTTATTTGGGAACTTTATTATTATAGCAATTTGAAGTGGGCTACCCTTCCAGTTTTTGAAGCTTTTAGTTAATCTAATGATGGTTCAACTGTTTTTTAAAAAAATAATTATTTGCCTCATATTCATTATCTTCATTAAACATAACAAATTCGAGTGGGTTTTTTTGAGATTTTTTCCAGAGTTTTTGGTTTGCAGCATGTGGTTCCTTGTGTGGGAAATGATTGCACTGCTGCACAAGGTTAATGGTTTCTTTAAATAAAAATATAAGATTTATAAACCAAGTTGTTAGTGGCCATAAAACTTCAAAATGAGATTTTTTCAATTTAATCTGAAGCAAACTAATATTAAGTGGGCAGAAAAGCCTTCGAGAAGCAGTTTTCAAGTTCTATTTTAAATGCTTTCTTGTGTACCCACTGTTGAGACTCCAAGAGGAAAAGGAACTTCAAGATTGTCTTTTTCGTTAGCCTTTATTGAATGAGTGTAATGCACTGGAATAGTATGGTTTGTTCAGAGAAGACCTGTGTGATTCTCTAGAAAAATAAAACTGATCTCAGAACTGTCTACTTAAGAGGAATGTTAGGAAAATGCAAGATAAACATCAATAAATTGCTAAAAAATAACATAATTCTAAGAGCGTGTATGTCTCTAGGGCACAAAAAGATAGCATGAATTTCCCTTCATGTTTATTGGCTTTAAATTTGATTTTAACTGGAGAAAAAGATTCTGACTGTATATGGATGAGAATCAAAGATGGTTTCTTTGTGTTTATGTATGTGCCTGTTGATTCTGCTGTAATAACTTGACTGCTGATGATTTCAGCTAAATATGACTGCAGGGCAGAAGTTCCAATGATGGTGTTTCACACATACAGCTGTAAGTTTCATAAAAATAGGCTGCTTATAAAAGAGAGAAATCTTACGGGGGTCGCCAGTTACCAGGAAAATCTGCTCTCACCTTCAGCATATACCAGAGAATCTCCAAAAGGCAGTCACTCTCATAAATTTTACAGTGACTAGAAAAAAAACCTTTGGGTGGTACTTAAACCCTTTTAGACACCACAATAAGTCTAGGATAATTCAGGTTGGAAGGGACCTGAGGAGGTTACCTAGTCCATCCTCCTGATATGAGGGCAGATCAACTCTCTTAAGGCTTGAACAAGGCTGGTCTTGGAGACCTTCAAGGATGGAGACTGAACTAGGTCTCTGGTCAGCCTGTTCCAGTACCTGACTGCCCTCATGGGGGAAAAGGTTTTCCAGTTGAAACATCTTTCAGCTTAAAGCTGTTTCCTCTCATCTTCCTGCGCAGCACCGTGAAAAACCTGTCTTGAACATCATTACTGTAATAAGCATCATTTCTTATGATGTGTGAGCAAGGACTTTCTGACAATGGTAATGAAATGGCATACTATAGAAGCAATTTTGAGATAATTGTATTAGGAGAATAAAAAGGTAACAACATCAGTTTTATTCCTCAAAATAATAACTGAAGCAAAAAAAAAAGTGCTTTTTAATTCAGGAGAGGTAGAGTCGCATCATTTTAAAGCAGTTGTTTAAGCAAATAAGTAGTGTTAATCAAATTGTGTAGGTGTTTTAAAAAGAGTGACAAAGGGGAGTTTACGAAAATGGCCAGGTTTGCAAGACAATGTCTAGAACATTCGTGAGATCCTTTTAACTTTCTGAGGCAATATGATAAAAGCAAGTTATTTTAATGTCTTGAAAATAATCATTCACGTCTGGAAAGGTTTTCATTAGATTGATGTGTTTTGGTTTGGTTTGGTTTTCCCCCTGGAAAAGTGTTAAATATTTTCATTTTACATAATAGTTAGTTTAAAATAGAAAAATCATATGAGTGATATAGTGTGATATATCACAATAGAGAGCATCTGTTGTTTGTTTAGTGGCCAGCCCAGCCCAACCCACAAGATAAATAGAAAAGCTTGCAGTGATGGCAGGTGTAGAAAAAAAACAACCAAGAATCTTCCAGGAAACTCATATGATATTAAAGCTTTGATTTATAATCATCATCGTCATCTTGCATTTAGACATTTTACACATATTTAGCAATATGTAAATTTAAAGGATATATATATTTAATATGTTATTGGAATCAGAAATGCCTGAGAACTCAGAGTTTACCTTAAATGTTATATAGCTTTTTTTTGAGTGCTCTTAGAACTCTTTAGAACTAAAGAAATCAAATGCAATAATTATTCGCAGGCAAATGTTAACTTGCTGCCCAAAAAGTCATCTACGCTCCCAGATTTGGGAGCTGGATTAGAACTACAGTGAGATACTGAGTGAAAATACTTTCTAGTGCTACAAATTTAGTCCAAATCCTACAGCTTTGCTACATTTATGCTTCTTTATTGAGCATTTTATATATAAAAATGGGTGCTTACTGTATCATTGCTCATCAACAATGTAAAAATCAGCTTAACCATTTCTCATTTACTGTTTGTCATCTGAATGGTCTTGGTTTAAAACTGGAGTATAGAGTGATTCTTGATATTCCATAAAAACACAGTTTAAACTTGGTTGTTAAACACATCTTACTGTATAAAGCTTCTCATCTCTGAATCAGTCTCTGGGGGAATCTGCCTCTCTTTGTTGGCTATAGAGGACCAAAAAATTATTTAATCCCTTCAATAGGTGCTAGATATTGAGCATATTGAGTTTATCGTTCCATGTTTCATTTAAAAACCTAAAATATGTATTTATACATGTAGATTATACATTTACAAACGATATTTGAAAATTTTAGTAGTCTTGTTGTCATTCCCTTCCTTGTCCATAGAATCAGTTCACGCGGGAAGGCATTTTATCAAATCCAGCTTCATACGTAAAGTAGGATCAACCCCAAATTCAGACTGAGCCCTGGTCAGGGCTGTGTTCAGCTGGATTTTGAAAATCTCCCAAGGACAGTTTCCAGAAGCTATCTGGGCAACTTGCTGCAATGTTTGTTATCTGTTTTCACAGTTATGTTCATTTTCCTCGTATCCAGTCAGAACTTCCCCTCTTTAAACAGATAACCACTGCCTCTTGGTCTCCCACTGTGCATTTCAGCAAAGAGCTTCACACTTCCCACTAACCTTGTCTTGAGGTCTCTTCCAGCAGATTATCTAGTCAAAACACTGGAATTCACTTGGTTGTTTATTAGTTGCAAGTAAAAGGTTTCATTCTCAAGTTCATGAGCAGGGAAAAAAAGTGTGTTATTATAGCTACAGCATCCTTAACTTCTCCCATCAAATAACTTGCTAATTTTTCAGTAACGTGGGTTGAAGCTCAGATGAGAGGCTTTTCTTTCTTGTCTATTCCCAGCTTCTTGTGAATTGTTAAAGTATCATCTGTAGCATATTAAGCAGCAGGTGGTCAATAGGCTACGCGCTGAAACACGTCATCAGGTTGCTGCAGTGCAGATTATTCTTGGTCATCAGAGAGAGCACAGATATCAGAGCTGCTTATCAAAAACCCCACACACGGTTAATGAACCATGTTTCAATTTTCACAGCCTTCACTGCGTTGATACCAGCTAATGGGTTGCAGTAAATTGCAGTCAGGTTATTTGTTTAGTCAGACCTTTTCCTCTTTCAATATAGTTCATTTTGGTTTACCAGTAAGGTCAGAAGGACATTTGCTCTGTCGCTGTCTGAAATGTCCTCATTATATCAGTGTCCATTGTGGTGGGGTTTTATTTGGCTTTGGTTCTTTTTCTGTTTTTTTTTTTTTATTTGTTTTCTGTTTGTTTTTTTAAAAAAATTATTATTAATAACCCTTCATATTCTCATCTGAAGGAGATATGTCAGTATGAGTGAAGTAGTGACCATCTGATGTAATGATTAGGCAAAATCAAAATTTCCTAATCTTTATGTGTAATTCTAGTTGTCCTACGGAGGCCATGAAATTATGTTTTACTATTAAATAGTTCTAGATAAAACATTTTATAATGGTTTCTACAGATTGACAGCTAGCTACCATGGAACAGGCAGCCTTTGGTCTAACACTTCTTCACAGAAAAAAAAAGGAAGAGAAATAACTTATTTTTCAGTTAAATTGTAGCACATCCTCAGTTTCCAAACACTTTACAATGTTTTCTGGATGAATGTTTTCAGCTCATATACTTGGACATAGGACTTTCTAGACCACAAAATATTGGCCAAAGCCTGATGCTGTTAAAGTCACCATGTTTCACTTTTTGTGTGATGTAAATTAGTGTGATTATAGAAATTCACTCACTTTCTGTTTCATCTTTTTATGAGTTGACAGTAAAGAGGCTTGAAATTAGGTGTGGCAGATGCAAAATAAATTCTTATCATTAAATTTGAAAAAGAAAATTATCTGCCAAGACTTTTTTTTTTCTCACAGATAAAAAGAAGTAGAATATTCTTGTGAAAGAAGGAGAGAGAGAGGCCTCACATGAACACTTGTAGAGCAAGGAACATCTTTTGCTTGAAGGCTACTCTGTTAACCCAGTAGGCATTTCTAGAGTTATTTTATGATAAATAGTTATATCTACCAACTACTGCTAAGATTTTTTCAAAGATATGTAGTTGTTTATCTCCTTTCTTTAAGTACTCATCTATCATTTAGGTGTCACCGATAGCCTCAAAGCAACTTAGCTGAATCTAATCTTTCGAGCATTTACCCTCTTATTGGTGGATATATTCAAAGGCATGAAATAGCTGCTACCTTCCTACACCCTTAAGCTCTGGTGTTAGACAAAATCCCCAAACTGTGAACAAGGCTTCTCAGAAGAGCTATTTTCCTTTTTTTTTTAATTTTTTTTTCTTGATTCCTTTAGCTTGCTCAAAGATCTAAGCCATCTGTATGGGTTTCTCTTATGCCAGCACAGATCAGTGACGAAAGAAGTTAGCTGTACAGGCAAACTGGGATTCGAGTCTTTTTTAGTTTTAGCAGAGCCTCAAAATTTGTACTCCCACAACCCCAGGGATTGCCTTAACCACCGAGCATTTTCCAGTGACTGTCTGGTGTAAAATGAATACAGAGCTGCTGGGCTGGGATACAAGATTCTCCATCTTTTACTGGGGGAGTCCTGACTTGTAGTTTCTGTTCCCAGGACAGGACCAGTAATCTGTGCTCAATAATGGTTAGATGAAGTACGCAGAATTTCCAGACAACAAGGCTTCTGCCTGCCCAATTGAGAGTCTAGCTTTCTAGGTTTTGAACGCAGAACTTTCTAGACTTAGAATACAGATTTCTGCTTTCCCATACTCATGTCTTCTCTTTAACCCTCTGAGTTTGTATTTTTACTGCAAAACAAGAGCACCCAGCGTGTGATCCTTTACAGTTTCTTCAGTTTAGCTTGTAACTTTCTGGTTGGCACAATCTTCCGTGGCTGGGATGAAACTCTTAATGACATTACACTTCTCTGAAAGAAGTCAAGTGTTAAATGTCAGTAGATTGGCCTTTACTTTCACACAGTGAAAAACTTCACTATGGAAGTTTTTCCTTTAATATGTTTCCTTTGATCTAATAATACTGCACTTTATGTACATAGGAAAAAAAAAATACTTGTTTCTTTTACGTCACTTATGAAAAGATTTCCAGCTTTGCATCATAAACAGCTGGAAGTTCTGCTCATAGTTTGGCTGTGAAATAGATGCCTGATTTTCTATGTGAACTTGCTAAGGTCTACAGAATAAGCCATGCTTGCATTTGCTGATATCTTCAGGTGTGAAGGAAACCTACAGATTTTTTTCCTAAAAAAATAAATAAATAAGGAAATATTTAAATTTTCTATTTGGGGTAAGAAAAAAAGAACAAAAGTTGCCTCTGAGAAGAGGAAAAAATGAAAGGGATAAGGAAAGCAGTCACCTTTGGTTGACATCATTCCACATGTGGCATAAGCTTGAAGAGTTCATAATACTTCTTGTGCCATTCTTCAGTTTTCCCTTTGTACCTATCATTTTCCTTTTAATTTCCTACAACAATTTATGGGTTTTATCTAAAAATAAATTGTAATGTGTTAGTCATGATATTATTTTTTCTATTAGTAACACAGAAAATGCAATTTCCAAATTCAACATTGGATTTCTTATATTACGAATGTGACAGATTGTCATCATGCTTAGCAATATGACTTTTTTTCAGTTAAACGAATCTCTTTTAGTTTGGTGGGGATTTTTGGTTTGGTTTTTTTTAGAAGAAGTTGTTAATGAAAGTACCAGCTGACCTCAGTATATTTTTGATACTGAACTGTTGCTAATATAAAGAGAACACTTACATGTTTGCTCTTAATTGATCGAGTTCTGCATTAAATGGAGTGTCTGAAGATTATACTTCTGGATTATTTTCTAAATAAGATAGAGCTGTGGAATTGCAGTCTTAACCTTTGAAGTAGTATAAATTGGTTAAACAAACAATCAGCATACATTCTGAAATTATTTAAGTTGAATACACTTTAAAATGAGAAATAAAGGTCTAAAATGCTTAAGTATTAACTTAGTGCTGAACTCTCCAGTATAACTAACTGACTTCAATGCTGAGAGTAAGCCCCTGAAGATAATAGACTACAACTTTAGGTGGCTGAGCATTGAGCCAGGTGCCTAATTTCGGGCGTGGGGAGAGAAGACAATCTATAATTTAACCCTTGGTATTAAAAAAAAAATTATAAATTCGACCATTAGGAAAAGCCAACATAAAAAAGCCCCACCACACTCAAGCTGGTATTCACCTACTGACCATTGCTGTTCTAGCACCCAACAAAATCTTGGTCCCTGTGAGCTCCACTTTATTAATTGCGCTACATTATCTGGCCATCTGCTGTATCTGCCAGAAGAGCAGCATTCCTTTGGTGGTCATTATTAACAGATTTCATGCTTTGCATTTTACTTGCGCTGCCTGCTGTCGTCTACCAATCTTTCATCCTCAGAAGAAAAGCGGAGGGAAGAAAAATGGGTGGAAATCCCAGCAATCAGTTTAAGGAAGATTAGCCCATATGACCAAAAGATGCCATGTGAGTTATCTAAGAAAATTTTTTTTTTCTGTAGCTTTTTTTTTTTCCTGTAGTCTTCAACCTATTTATCTTAGCAGAAAGACTGCTGTAAGTTCATGCCCAGTGACAGAAAAAAAGGAAGAGGTTTAAAGAAAACGATGTATCTTGTTTACTTGCTATTCCTCATGCATCTGTTACCGAGGAATCTACGTGATAAGTAAATTTTGCAGGTCCTTGGAATTTCTAGGTGGGCATCACTTACTTTTTCAGCTCTTCTGGGTGTTTTCTGGACACCAATGAAGTGGTAGGTGCACATGACTTGCAATTTCTCTTTTATAATTGTTTTCTCACGTGGGGAGCTCAGCATACTGGAATACCTGAAGGGTGAAACTAGCTGAGTATATAAACAACAGCCCACATTAATCTTCAGGGCAATTCCTTAGTCTTCTGTGAAAGTAAAGTGTGAAGAAATTTGGCTTTTTCACTTGCAGGCATAATCATCAAAATAGCTTTCTGGCCGTTGCGTTGTTGTGCTATTTCACTGGTATTTTCTTTATTGTGGGGAAAAAAGATAAATGACGTTAGTAAAAGGACATGAGCATGTGAACCATTAACTCGTGTCGTGTTTTTCATTTGTCTAATGGAGCTTCCTTCCTAGCTCGGTGTAGGTCAAACAACTGGGATGTGGTATGTGCAGGAAAGGAATCCTTCATGGCATTCTTACAGCTGGGCCAGAGTTTGAACAGGCAGTAGTTTGTACTTGCCAGCTGGAGAGCGAGCAGACAGATTTTGGGGGCAGACCACCCAGGGTGGTTAAGCAGATAGAGAGAAAACAGAGTAATTTACTAATCCTCTTTTACAATTCAGCTGGTTTGTTCTCATCCTTTAGGGGTGTAAGGTGGCTTAAAAAAAATAATAATTAAAAAAATCTGGAATGTTTTACGGCTTAATTATTTTTAAACTGTACTTAAAGCTGGATAAACTAGCCAAGATCCCTCAGCACCTCCTAATGTCTCTGCAGCACCTTGAGATGTGCATTCATCATTTGTGCTGTGCGTAACAAACAGATGAAAAATCTGTTTGTTCTTTATCCAACTTGGTGACATCATTTCTCCTTTGATTCATTAATGTATTAAAAGTCTCTTCCCCGATAAAATGCATTGAAAGGGCTAGTCCTCAAGATATTACTAGTATAAAGAAAAAAAAAAACAACTAGGTCATTGAATTTGATCTGATTATGTTAGTTATTAAACTTATTTCATTGACTACCATAAATTGTTTTGGAGTAGGGGATGGGCTTGCATTAGCCTTCAGATAAGTGACATCCAAATCCAGCTCGCCAAGTTTGCCAAGTTGTTTCTTCATGCTGAAGTTATTATGAAACAAAAAGGTAATAATATTTATGAGCAGCTCTGTACTCGTATGTGGGAGGGGAACATCTCAGATTATGATCCCTGTTCCCATGGCTATTTTTGTTTGTGTATCGTACAGTTGTTGGATAAAATACTAAGATAACATGAAACAAGATCCTTTTTGGCTTCCCCCGGTGTGTGTTCTGTCATTGTGGAGTTCTCATCAGTTATGTTTACTCTTTTACTTGATAACATTTACGAATGTTCACTATAGTTATTTTGATTCTGGTCTGGTCCCCAGTTTGATGGCCTTACTTTCTGGATTTTTTTTTCCTGTATTTTGATTAAATATTTAATCAATAAAAGTCTCCATGATGTTAGCGGATTAGCTGACCCTGGTTACTGGCTAATTTACTTATACAAATTCAGTATTTTAAGCCATAAAACATACAGCAATATACGAAGGGACATTTTGCTGGTCTTGTTCCAGTGCTTTTAGTGCACATAAATAAATGGAAGTTTTGTGTATACTAATTTATTGGTCATATACAGAATTAAGTGATCCTGGTTCTGTTATAATGTGATGACTTTACGTATTCAGCTGCAAATCCCACTGGTCTTTTGTTTCATGGCATAAATTACTGCAAATCCACACTGAATTTACTGTGCACTTGTTTCCAAATTTCTTCTGGTATTATGTATTTTCCAGTATTTTTTTTCCTATTATAATTTTCCTTTCTGTGTTATTTTCTTTCTTTTACATTTTCATGCTGAATCTTATTTTGCAATTTTATCCATGTGACTAATTTTTTTCCTAATCCCTATGATTTTTTCCCATGCTTCCCTTTAAGGCAGGCAAGGGATTACTACTATCTAGCTGATTTAAAATAAATAATTAAATAGATTTAATCCCATCAACTGACATTTCACTAACAATATTTTAAGTAAGAATAGTTTGTCCAATGAAAAACTCTAAACTGTGTATCTCAGTAAACAAAATGTTTTTGAGATTTTTTTCAAATGTTAAGAACTGCATCCTCTTCTTTAGGTAAAGATAGGTTCTAAAACACAGATTAATGCATTGAATCAAAACCATTTAGAGTTCGTATTTTGAATGCATTGTCAAGTATACTGTGTGCATGTTTGCTGCTTATTCTTTTTTTATTTATTATTTGGATAATAAAAATAATACTTAGAAATATAGCTAAACCACAAGCAAAATATAAGCAAAACACATTTTATGCTGTATTTAGAGCTAAAAACTTATTGTAAATATTGACAATCCATGGACAAACAACAAACACCTGAGTGTCAGTAGATTAGCATCATCATCCCATTTCTTGTTCAATAATGGATTACTTGAGGTGAACACCATATTTGTCCAACTTACTTTACTTTCTTAGTTTTTAATACTGTAAGTATTTGACAGTAGGACTGATCAGTTTAACACAGTCATGTTAAACCAGGGCATATTGAAGTGTTACAAAACACATATATTTTGGTTTTGAGCAACACAATGTGTATAGTCCATTTAAATTAAAAGGTTAGTAGGAGCTTAGTCACTCTCCTCCTTAAAGAGAAGAGGCAACAATGCAGTATTGCGTACTAGCTTCTCATTTAGTCTTTCTTGATCTGTTTTGCTCTTCATCTAGATCAAGACATTTAGTATATTCTCTTATCTGTGATCTGTAGTTCTTAATTAGAAAAGAGAACAGCTGCCAGTCACATACCAGGAGTTGACTCTGCATCTGCCCACCCTTCAAGTGTGCTCTGACAGTGGGTAAAAGAAGTAAAGATATACTTATGAACAATAAATGAATTTAAAATCCATCTATGCAACAAATTTCCCTTGGCTGTACAGAGACATGTGAATATGTTGTAAAATGAGCTAGTAACAGATGCTGGCTTAATGAATTATCAGCGGTAATTTAAATGATGAAACCGTATTTTTTTTCCTTTTTAATCAAATTTACTAAAGAAATATGATGAGTGGAATATATAAAGGAAGAAAGGATAAACGATGAGATGTGATCGCAAAATTAAAAGAAGAGTATATCACTATTTTATTTATCGTATACGATATGCCTGCTTCTGACCAGATCATAACAGCAACAATGTCATAGCGATGTAAATTTGGAAGGGGATAGCTAACATACAGTAAAAGAGGTCTTGGGCTTCTAGTCGCTGGTTTAAGATATGAATAAGTCCTAGAACTTCTCTATGCACACAATATTGTACATTTTATTTGGTTTGCTGGATTAGTGGTACAAATGTTTACTCACAGTAGAAGGTCTGCTCATTTAAATAAGAGTAAACCTAAACATGAGGATATCTTTATAGAATCACAGAATCATAGAATGCTTAGAGTTGGAAGGGACTTTAAAGACCACTGAGTTCCAACCCCCCTGCCCTGGGCAGGGACACCTCCCACCAGACCAGGTTGCTCCAAGTCCCCTCCAGCCTGGCCTTGAACCCCTCCAGGGATGGGGCAGCCACAGCTTCTCTGGGCAACCTGTTCTAGTGTTTCACTACCCTCACAGTACAGAATTTCTTTCTAATATCTAATCTAAGTCTCTCCTCTTTCAGTTTAAAACTGTTCACCCTTTTCCTATGGCTCCACTCCCTGATCAAGAGTCCCTCCCCATCTCTCCTGTAGCCCCCTTTTGGTACTGGAAGGCTGCTTTAAGGTCTCCCTGGAGCCTTCTCTTCTCCAGGCTGAACAACCCCAACTCTCTTCACCTGAATGAGCTGTAGAAGTACAGAAAGGGTTAGATGACCTGTTTCAGTTTAAGCTTCGCTTCAGACAGAAGAGTGAGCACTTGGATGGTAGGCGGCACCGTGAGTCACGGTGAACCAGCAGACTGTGGATATTACCATTCTGTGAACAGTCTAGCAAAGCCAGATGGAAACAAAATAGTCAACTGGTCATTTTTAATCTCTCCGACGTGAGAAAACACACGGGTGGCTGTCTAAAACACAATTACAACTTTCAATACTTGGGATAAGTATTGATGAAGTTGCAAACAATACAGTTTTGCTGATCTGAATTCAGGCTGAAGAACTGATAGTAGCAGAGGGTCGTTTTTGTAAGTCAAGCCATAAGTCTTGTGTCACTCTCTGAAACCTTTATACAATTTGCATAGGCATAGCAGTAAATAAAGATGCAGCATTTTAACTGAGTGATGAGACTGCACCATATGCCTTCGCAGTAAAGTCCCTTGATACGAATTACAAGATAATATGGTGTATGGTGTGTTATTTCCATCACATAAGATTGTCATGAAACTGTCATGAACTCTTCTGGAAATATTGTAAGACAGAAATATTTTTTCCAGTCAGTGTTATCCAAACAATCCTGTTTCAGTTATTTCTGGTCAGAGATTGTATGACACTTACTTTTATAGGAAGAACTGTAGATAGAAGTATAGAAGTACACACACATATATATATACACACATATATAAAGTACTGTAATGCACTTTACTACAAGTTGCTAGTGAATAATATGACAATGAAGAAATTATTCTGATCTGAGTATTTGATCCTTTCCTGTACCATGAAAAATCCAGAATTTTCAGTTATTTCAGAATGTGTCCAGATCCAAGGAATGCAGGAAAAAAATATCTTTTTTTGTTCTGGATAAACATCAAATACAAAAATAAACAAGATACAGTAAATACGTATAGTGTGTACACCTGTACAACAGTTGTTCCTGTTGCTTCGACCTTGAAATATTGGTCCTTGTCACATAGTATTGTGGTGGGACAAAATAACTGTAATCCCAGAACTGTTTTTCTGGTAATGGTATGCATGCATTGTTTCTCTGCAGCCTTTGTATGTGAATTGTTTAATGGTCTGAATCTTCTGCGCCGATATTGAGTGATTATTCTTTAATAGTAAAAATGTAAGTTGATTCTTTTTCAGAAATGAAGCAAACAGCTCTTTGATTAGCTTTGGGCAGGGGCTATATTAAGTAGCGCTTTGATCTTGAAGACCTGAGTTAAATTAATAATACATAGTTTTTAGATAAATAAGACAAGAATCATAACTTTAGCAACCTTTGCGTTTTCAAAATGCTGGACTGATATTCGTGAGTATAGTGTAACATAGCTCTGCAGTTGCTGGGAAGGGATGATGAAAGATAGGTAAAGGTTTGTGTATGTGAAAAGTCAACAGTATTTACACATTTCAGTATTTCACAACAGTGTCTCTCGTGATTAAACCAGGGTTTTCTCCCTTTTCCCAAGCACTAACAATTACCTTTCACAATACCTACTTACAAATCTTTCTGGCAAATGCTAACAATGTCCTTTTATATAATTTCTAGAATAGAGAAATGAATCTTAGTCCGAAAGATCCATCTGTAAAATCTCTATTCAAAGATTTTTTTTTCCCCTTAAATTACTTTTTTTTTCAGTGAACATTTCCATAGAGTTGAGGTAAAACTCATTAAGTGAAAATCAGAACAAGCTGTACGTTGTAGATATTTTAAAATAACAGAAGACTTGTTTACTTTCAGAAACAAATGGTAATGGTGTGAAAAAAGAGCCGAGGTTTTTGGGAAGAAAGAGCTTTATTTTTATACACAATCTTCATATAAAATAATGCTGAAGAAGTTATACAAGTTTTTTATTTCATTTTTAATTTATATTCCATCATTAGTAATACTCAATAGCTTTTTCTTTCTTTTTTTCCAAGATACGCAGCAATGCTTACAGTAGAAGGCAAGAGCGCGTTCTCAAATAACTAATTTTGGAAAAGTCTACCCCTACAGATATCACTAAAAATATACCTAGTTTTACTTCTAGACAAGAATAAAATGATTTAATAGTCTCAGTCTTAGAACTACTGAAATCTTTCGCATGTTTAAAAGGCGTTTTCCTCATTGTTTATACACAAAAACTAGTAGGTTAGTAATTTTTACATTATATATTTATCCATTTATTTTTGTCGAACCTCGACAAAATTCACTACTTGCAGTAGTTTACTGTTATTCTTTTTGGTTCTATTTGGCCACCCATATTTATAAAGTAGCTGTAATTGGTATGCATTCCACGTGGAACTGTAACAAAACTGACAGTTTGAAATACGTAATTTCATATTGAAAATGTTACTGGATATGGTATAGTCAGAATAAGATCCCGAAACCAATTACTGTGAGTTCATTTATCAAATATAGCAGAATTGTTATAAATACTTCTAATAGTCATAATACTAGATTTGCATTTGTCTCAAGATATATAGCATTACAGAGTTACTCTATGCCACTAATGTAATGAAACTGTTCTTTCTTGCCATGATTTGAACTTAATCACAGCTGTTTTCCATGTGGAGGAAGCTTCCAAGAGCTGTAACATCTTCCAAATATTGTTAAGACCGTGAAAGTCAAGGAAACCAGTATGTAATGTAAATATACTCTGGCACACTATTATTTGTGTTTTTTCCCCCCTTACAAACAAAATTATATTTTATATAATAGGGTAGGTTTAAGTGGTCATGCTAAAATTATAAATATATAAAGATTATACATTTAATAATAAAGATCATTCCTAAGACAGAAAAGGAACAACAAAGTTGTTTTTCCTTCCTAAGGAAACAGATCACTTCGTTTTTAAAGTTAGCTCTTCTATGAAGTCTTTGAATCCCATAATAAAAACAAATGCAAGAGTGTGCCAAAGAGGCCATAAAAATCATAGAATATCTCAGGTTGGAAGGGACCTATGAGGATCATCAAGTCCACCTCCCTGCTCCTCACAGGAGTACCTAAAACTAAACCATATGACTAAGAACATAGTTCAGAAGCTTCTCGATCTTTGACAGACTAGGTGCCATGACCACCTCCCTGTGAGTCTGTTCCAGTGACCAACCACCCTCTCAGTGAAGAACCGTTTCCTGATGTCTACTCTGAACTTCCCTTGTTGCAGCTTCATTCCATTCCCTTGTGTCCTGTTGCTGGTCACCAGAGGAGATCAGCACCTCCTCTTCCACTCCTCCCCTTGAGGAAGTTGTAGACTCCGATGAGGTCACCCCTCAGCCTTCTCTTAGACAAACTTGCTCAGAAAATACAAAACGGAGGTTGCCAAATAGTCTTTTCACTCTCTGTAGAGATCCTGCAATGTAATTGTTGCTTCTTTGACTTACAGATATTGCACCAAAATCTAGTCTATTTTAAAAATTCTGTAAACCGTTTGATGCGTCCCTTCAAAATAGAAAGGTCTTCAGAAACGTGAAGGTCAGAGACTTGTGTGTCACCCACGTCCCTCCCTGCTGAGTGGATTTTTGCATTGAAGAAGACCTGTTGATTTCACAGGCATAATTTACGTTATTCCTTAAAGAACTGGGTAGCATACAGGATTTAAATAATTCATTTCCATCATTTACCACTTAAAATATACAACATAGTACATTGCAGCACAAAGATTTAAGAATAGCCTCTAATTTTTATTTCTTCAATTACTGATAAAGTTTTGGGGTTTCTTTTTTGGTATTGTTTTATTTCTTCTTTTTAAACAGTTTAAGACTTTCTTGGCATGTTTTTTAGTCACTCTTAAATACTTACTGAGTTAGTAGGGGTTTTGAGAATTAAGAAAACAGGTGAAATCAAGCCGAGGTCCCAAAGTAGTAAGAATGGGCTGCCCCAAAATTAAAAGCCCTTAACATCAGAAACTGTTTAATAACATTTTTGTTTATATGACTAATACTATAAAGTTGCAATTCCCAAAACGTTTTAAGTAATACCAAATCTCTTTAAAGGTGTTAGACATTTTAAAAGAGCTTCCTATAGGAGAAATTGAGAATGCTGGTAGAAGTCTTTAATAAAAAAAGCCCCGACCCATAAATCAAATTCTGTGCACACTACCAAACAATTAAAATAAAAGAATAAACAGCGAAGAAATTGTTAGAACTATATAACAGATTACTTCTGACACTCAATATATAAAGACTGTCACTTTTCTAACTGTTCAGCCCTAACTTTTTAAAACACTCTAGTCAGAATTAAGTTGAAACAAAGTTTCGATAGAAAAGGAAACCTAACATTTTCCATATGCACTGTCATATTCCATCCCTTTTCTAATATTCATGTTCCATTGACATTCAGTATTGGATGAATCTAGGCTCGAGGATATAAAAGATAAAACCAAACTAAAGTGTTTCTCTCTTGTTTTGATATTTGCTATCTATACAGTATTTGCTCAGCCTAAGCCATCTTGGTTTATGAAAAAAAAAACAAAACAAATTCTGAGGGCAAATAATCAAAATCTTGATTTATTATACTATTGGATATCGAACTGCCACAGAAGCATCCTACATTGGCAAGACTGAGATTTGCAACACTAAACGTTACTCCAGCTTTGATCATGTCAATGCTAGAACTTAGTGTTGGAAAATCCTACCCTCGGCGTTGAGAGTTAAAAAGCTAAGAAATGAGCCTGGGAATGGAAGACCTCAGTTTACCTGCAGGCTGTCTACAGCAATGGTAGTGTTCATGCATGTTTTTCTGTGCTACCCATAAACTAGCTCAGTCAAATCACTGTCTTCCCCAGAAGCAGCTTTGCAGAAAGGAAAATGTGTAAGGTGTCTCGAGAAATCAGTCGTCGTTCTTTATATGTCATTGTACCCAAAAGGAAGTTATTCTAGACAATTCTTATGAGATTTCTATTTTTAACTGAACCTATAAAACTTTGAGTCGTGGTAAGTTCATTAATCGGAAACGTATTTTGTAATTATGGCAGACAGAATTTTTGCAAATGGCTATATTTATTTCATAAAATCTTGCATTAATTGCACAAAGATAACTCCCATGAAAATGAGGCGATTGCAGTTAAAAGAAAACATGGCTAACATTTGGGTACGTTAGAAGTACTGAGCTATAAATTCTTCGTATCTCTTAACTGCAGAAAGCCACGGATATTTGGCAGAGTATTTAGCAGCCGCCTAATGGGGTAGCTTATTTTTCTTTATGGTTAGGAATTTGGGTTTGTAAGAATGTTTAATTAGCAAAGGATCAATTTATTAGTTACATGATAAGCATTAACCATAGCTGCAATACCTACCACCTGTAGCGTGCCTGCAGCAGTGCATGTTCTGTCTGTTTTCTATGCAAATATTGTGTGTCTGTAGTGTGTCTACAACTTTCTGTAATACACCTGTAAGTGTGTGTGCTAACTAACCTTCCACAGGTGCTGCAACCAGGCTTCCCAGCTCTCCAGATTTTATCATGAATCTCGCAATACTTGGTGTGTGTGTGCTTTGTTTATTTGATTTAAGTTGGGTTTTCAGTCCAGTCTCGTAATTATTGAGAGAGAACATGTATACTTGTTCTACTTCCTCGTGAATATGTCTTCCATTACTTTCACGTGGGCTGAAGTCATCAAGATAACTGCTATTTCACCGTGCTTTAGAAGCGAGGTTGCCCTGACCCAACGTGGTTGCCATATTCCATTGTTCTCAGGCCCATCTTTATATAAATCATTAAATATTCAGGGAAACAGGGAATGGAAACTGAATCTTCCCCAAAGGAGGTGAGTGCTCAAGACATCTGAGTGAAAAGGTTAACACCCTTCTGCTCTACAAACCTCTGCTGAGAGGTTCTCCTCTGATCTTTCCTTCCAAAGGGCTTGGTTCATGGAGTGCTTTCAAGCAAAAACAGCTCCCATGAGAGCAGTCATATGTGAAGACTCTCCTTCCAGCTTGAATTGCGTGTTAAACCCCAACCTGTCTTCTTGGCATTTGCTTCCAGCTTGCTTTGGCAAGTTCCCTCTCAAATTTGTGTCCTCTTTAAATAACGTTCATAGTTACCTCCATACACATAGCTCCACACACACCGTTCAGGGTAACGCAGTACCAGTCTTGTTACAGGGGCTAATTAAATTAATTCATATTCTGCAAGTTTTCAATAGCCTTTTAAAGGAAGAAATAGTTTAAGAAAGAGAAGTCCTCCTATGACTGAGTTACGAGGATGACTTGTGGGTTGATACAGCTTCTTTAGTGTCAAATACATCTGATTTAGGCTGCAGCCTTGCTTAATATGAGGAATTCTTTGGTGTCTCTTCTCCAGTTTGCATGTAAATGGTGGGAACGTATAATCTATGAGATCACGACCATGTTGTCAGATTATGTGTAGATTGTCCCCAGATGCATAAAATATTGGAAATTACAGAGCCAGGCACGTTAAACCAAGCTCTTCAGGAAGCGCTTCCCACTATTTTGTGTGTTTCACCAACTGTCAGCCTATACTTTAATTAATTTTAATGGTTTGATATGTAGGCATTTAGCCAGGGACTTAACATCATCAGTAAGTAACACAGAATAGACCTTCAGTAGACATTTAAATGACTTTTTTTCCCCAAACTGGCAAGACAAGCAATAAAACAGAATTTTTAAGTTAAAGACAGTCTGAGTTAGTAATACACTGTATTTTAAAAACATAAATGATCAGAAATGGCACGTGAGTACAAAAACTAGCTTATACCTTGTAAGAAATGTATGTGAATTAGTTAAATATGTTAAAATGTTAGGGTTTGAGCTTTGTTATCACTCTGACATCATGATAAATCAAATGCATTTTGTATTTCTAGTTAAAAGTAACACCAAATTCTTCTGATCCCTCCACCAAATTTTATTGTAGTCTTCTATTAATTTTAAAGCATTTGAAAACATAAAAATAAATAAAAATTGAGATCCTGGGACAGGAGGACAAGGATTGTCACAGGTATACTAATGAGATGTGACAATAGAAGAATTCTTCTGCAGATGCCTGGGGTTTATTGCTACAGTCATTCGTAGGGATCAAAGAAATGATTCTGAAAATTTATCTGGAAGACACTTTTCTCCAGGGAATGATGCAAGTCTCAGAAATATTTTCTCCCTAGCCCCTTCCTGCAGAAACATTACCTTTTCTGCTAGTTTTTTTGAAGAACCTATGAAATCTCCAAGAAGATGAGCATTCTCATTATATGTATCTGCTATTGTATGCAGTCACAACAGGTCTTTGTAGACATAGTTCTGTTAGTCATGTTAAGAGAAGAAACTGAACAGTAACAACTTATTTGACCAAGTTGGCTATATTAAACAAAAGTTTCTTCTGTAGGGGCGGAGATTTTAATAGTCTGGTGTAACAAACAGTTCTCATGACATAACATCTTTTCCCTGGTTATGTTTTTCCTGGTGTACTGAAATATGAGGTCACTGTGGAAACAATGAAAAAAAAAAAAGAACACTAATACAATTTAAATAAAAAACAACAGAACTCCCTCCTATACACAGGAAAGAATCTGTGTTGGCCCTGTATTCCTAGCTCAACTTTTCAAGGAGACGTGGGTTTCAATTTATTTGAAATGTATCAATTCTCATGGCTGGTCTGAAGGAATAAAAAAATCTCCCCTCTCTCCGGCATTTGACAAGGGTAAGAGATCAAATTATGAGACCTTTTCTAATTGCCATTCTTTGAAATGTATTCACCCTGTATTTCTTTTTAATGCATTATCCCTGGTAATAAAGTTTGTTCAGGGTGACTGGTGCTCGATGCAGATGGCGATGACTAAGGACCATATTCCTGTTTATTCTCTCAGAACTACTTAGTCTTGCTATGTTAGCTTATCGTTGAAAAAAAAGCACAATAAAAAGTTAAAGGTTATATAAAAGAACGTAAAAAAAAAAATTTGGATCTGGATTCCAAATACTCCACATATTAATTAAGTCAACCTGATGCTTTGATTTAAGACTCCCTAAAAGTTACAGGCCAGCATAATATTTAGGTTTCTGTCCAGGACCTAGAGATACAATTTTCTCACTGAACTTAAGTGGTTCAAGGAAGATGAGATTTTTGTTCAGATTCATGTTCAGTTACTTTTATATCCCTGTTGGATATTTTCTTAATGCAAGAAGATCTTTTTTTTTTCTGTTTCTTAGTGGTAATTAGCCTTTTTTTTTTTTTATGCCTGTGAGGAACTATGCAAACTATTAAAAAAAAAATTCAAAATATTTGGAATGTGCTGAGTGTGCATTCTTTTTACATCCAGCTGCTTTAAAATGCTTCAGCCTTTGAGGAGTAAAATGTACAAGAGATGATTTTCAGAAATGTGGATTCTATATTGGCAAAGTAGTTGATATAGCAGAAGAGAACATTTTTTGATAGTTTGAGACCATAAGCAATTTCACGTTAAAAAAAGTATCAGGGGGAAAAGAGAATAGAAAATGAAATGAAGGATGTTGAAAGTACAGTTTTCCTCCTGTTCATAAATTATAAATGCTAACCCGGAGGACTTTTGCAGGTGCGAGGTATTACATGTGCCAGTATTACTAAGGACGTTATTATACAAATGATAAAGAGTGATGACAAGTACCAAAGCTAAATATAGTAGAGTTTAAACCTTTAGGCTTAAAACGGATACAAAATAAATATATCACTGTACAAAAGATGCAATGATATGGTAGTAAAAAGCTACTGACATAGCTTTTTTTGACATTGGTGCATGAAGGTGTATCCTAGAAAAATTAAGTGTGTAAAAGTCAGGTGTCCAAGCACTTACTGAAAATGTCCTCTTTATCTTGGAAAAGTGAGCATAAAGGTATTTAATAAATACATACTAAGTTAAAAGATGGGGAAAGAAAGGTGTTAAAACCAAAACAAAAAAGGATGCTTTTTTTTCTGCTGCTTAGGAGCTGTGTAAGATTTCAGGCGTGCAATCAAAGAAAAATAAATGTCAAAGTGACATTAAGTAACTGAATTATTTCTTTTATGGCTACATTTAAGAGTGATGTCATCTAAGTGTTCTCAGATATTGCTTCACAGAGCTTACAGGAGAGCACCCAGAGTGCCTTCATAGAGGTAAATGCATTACGTATACATTGGAACGGCTTCGCTTGCCCTGTGAACACTGAAACAATTCTGGGACTAAATGCAGGTCTTGATGCTTTCTCTTAGTGGATCTGAAACCATCAGTGTTATTCTAGTTCCTTATAATTGGAAAATTAAAATCAAGGACAATGGATAGGAATTCTGTTTTCAATCAGGTGATGTTTGGTTTCAGGAAACTGGATGTCACTTATTAAAAAATCAAATTTATCTCAAGCTCTTAATTATTCACTAAGATGCTTTCAATTTCCCTCTCAAAAGTAAAGTTAATTCTTTGACATGGGTTTGTTTTTGTTAGAGGATGAAGTGATAATTAACTATAATCTTTCACCTTTTCATTTCCCAAATAATGATGTAAAGTAATCTACTCTACACCATGAGGCCACAAAATAATTACTTTCTAATAGATGGATATGCAAAAAAGGTTTGCTGCTTTCTGCTGAAATGCTTATAGAGTAGTTCCTTCCCCCGGCTCCCACCCAGTGATTTAATAAATCTTTCTTGAATCTCGACTTCTAATGAAACTGGTTTCTTTGATCTGTATTTTTCAGACTTCATATCAACTGTCTATGTATAAAAGAGACATTTTTGTTTTCAGACAAGGCAGATTTATTTGCGTCTGTAGTTCCTTAGATGTTAAAGACATGAAGCAAGTAAGACAATGTCAGGCAGGGGGAAATTTTAAGCCGTTTCTAGAACATGATTTATTTATCTCGTCTTGGTCTCTATTCTAGTCCCTGTCTTTATTAATGCTGTAGTTTGAGTTCTTCCATTGGTCTTTCTCTTTTGTAGGATTCATACTATGAACATAAGGGTAAGGGGGTGTAGAGGGGGTGCACCTATATTTGAAAAGTGTCAGAAGATTCTTCTGATTAAGGAAATAATCTAAGATTTCGTGTTTCTTAGTTCTATGTGACATATTTGTAGTTTCTGCTAATTTTATTAAGAAGATTTCATAATACAAATAGTTATCTAAATAAATTTGAGACATCTTCGCAATGTATTTATATGCAAGGTTAATTCAGCATAAAAATGATTTAAACCAGAACTGGGAAAACAGTTCAATTATTTTGTACCCTGGCCATAACTATCTGGGTTCTTAATTGCCACAGAGAACTAAAGTAATAAAATTAGTGATCCCTAAATGCACTGCTATAAATACTGGCACAGTATTTGTTTGTTTCATCGTGAACACTTACTCAATTAAAAGCAGTTTCATTTTTTTTTTCAAAGCATTCTTTACAATTTGCTTGCTGTTCAGCTAACGTTTCAAAGGAGTGCTGTGGAGTTTAGAGTTACATTTGCTTAAGTAAAATATAGCCCTAAAGATGAGATCCAGAAAAGAATGAATTTTAAGAATACAGCCTAAACTATCTGATTTTAGCTAAACCCTTTTTTCTAAACATCGAAACAATTCTCTGTTGAAACACTGAGGTTTAGGCCAAGGGCCATGAGGTGTTATAATTTATTTTAAGGTTAGGGAGACACAGCGTGGGAATTCCACTGACGCAGTCTTAATTCAACATTAGGTTTGGGAATGTGTACTGAATAACAATCAGCTGCCCAGATAACTGTCATTATGCAAAATTTAAAAGCATACTAGCTGAACTAAAATAAATGATGCTTTAATTTATCCCACAGTGCAAGAGACATAAGGAGACATAATGTTTTTGAAGAAAAATGAAAGATGCAAATGTAATAAAAAAAGCTAGTTCCCAGTGACATGGAATCAAGACTGCGGGCGTTTTTTGTCTGTGCAATTTAGCAAAGTGTCTTGGGCAGAATCTATCATTTAAGATCATAGAACTATAGAATGGTTTAGGTTGGAAGGGACCTTAAAGATTATCTAGTTCCAACCCCCCTGCCCTGGGCAGGGACACCTCCCACCAGACCAGGTTGCTCCAAGCCCCATCCAGCCTGG
>JAOQGH010000032.1:60814721-60828042 GCA_025769975.1 Gallinago jamesoni
AGCCTGGCCTTGAACCCCTCCAGGGATGGGGCAGCCACAGCTTCTCTGGGCAACCTGTTCCAGTGTCTCACCACTCTTGCAGGAAAGAATTTCTTCCTAATATCTCATCTAAATCTTCTCTCTTTCAGTTTAAAACCATTACCCCTTTTCCTTTCACTCCACTCCCTGATGTGTCCATCCCAAAGATGCTCACATGCAGCACAGGGCACTTCCATAGATACCCATTGACCTTCTGAATGTAGGTATTAGGTAAATGAATTGAATACTTTGCTAAATTAGGTGTTCAAAAGGATGAATAGACAAAAGGTGATCTTTTTTTTTTAAACTGGAACATAATATATTTGCAAATAACTAAAATTAATTTTGCCAACCGCTCTTAAAACAAACAGAAATAATCTACAGGGACAGTAGATAGATGGCAGGGCAGAATTTCTGTGTAAAGTAATAGTAGTGATGTGCACCTCGCTGGGGAAAAAATAATACTAAGAGTTTCACAAATATCATCATGTTGTGCATGGAACAGAGTGATTTGACATTTGGTTTGTTCAGTTGTTTTTAGGAGGGTTCTTTTTTTATTAAATTTTCTTCTTATACAACGACTTCCTCTATGGAAGCTGCTTTTATGCAAAGCACTTAAAGGAGAATCTGAAATGGATTTCACATCTTAATATATAATAACATACTGAATAAATATTTTACTCCTAATGATAATTAGACAATGGTAATTGACAGTAAATTAGGTCAGTGATTATATTTTCTCAATATTGTTTGGAAGAATAGACTTTAAAATATATTACATTGTCAAGTAAGATGGTAATGATATATTGATGCATTCTGAACCATGCAATTTAAATTCTAATTGTAAAGAGAACTCTGATAATACTGACTGAGATGCAGCAAAAGTTTTGTTTGGAAAGGAATCATGAACAGAATGTAGCCTACCCTGTACTGTCATTAAAGGCATAAATGGCTTAGTAATAAGTTTCATGCTTAATGAATTCCCACAAATTTCAATATGGAATGACCAAAACAATAGGTATTAATTTTTATCTTCCAGTGATAAAGATTTATCAAATATGTTGCATGAATTTTGTCACTGGGAGTTAATTGATGTTGTTGGCGCAGCTTTCACACTCTGTGCAATGGTGGGCAGCCGTAAACCTTGAGATGCCTTTTCACCTGGGGAGTCATAGGCTAAAAAACACCTTTATGATTCATATTTTTTCCTCAGATTGGATTTTTCTTATAATATTTCGTATAATATCCTCCAACCTGTTGCAATAGTTCTCCTTTCATTGTGCCAAATCCTAAGTTGGTTTCTCCGATGCAGCAATTATACCTTCTGCCCTGGTACTGAACAGGTATCATATGGAATGTATTGTTCACTAAATCAAACCAAACTGAGCTGGAATTCTGCGACAGAAATGCCACTGAGAAACCAGTGGCAATACAGAGAAGGAGGTCAGCAAATATTTATGCGTTAAGAGTGTGGGATTTTTTTTCTTTTTTTCCCATACGTCTTTTTAACGCAACAAAACTCTTATTGAAAGATCAAATGTTAGCCCGGTAAAAATATTTTGTGTAGCTGGAGGAATTCTTTTCTTTCCCGTGTATATGGACGGGAATACTTGTGGAACTAAGTACATCCAGGATGGGTTTGGGCTTCATTGTACACTTGGAACATAGCAGGTTTAATAAGGTGGTTACAGCTTTATACATTTTTTTTTAGTGTAAAATTTATCCATAAAACTGATATGCCCAGGCTCAGCATAGAATAGAATAGCATGAGAAAAGTTGAGTTTTGGAGTATTTTAGTTTTGTATTTTTTTTCGATGTGCTTTCTTACAAGAATACAAGCTTTTCTTCATACAAATAAAGCTGCAATTTAGCACCCTGATACGAAAATGCCACAAAACATTTGTCTTAAAGAAAGAAAGAAAAAAAAAAAAAGTTTTCTTTTAAAAACAGGTTCCACTAGATGTCCAAAATTGCCCTGAGAGGGAAAGGTGGTGTTCCTTTTGGGATGCAACGTGACTGATTCTGACTCACTTTTCAGAAAGGACTGTAGGAACGGAGGAATGTACAAGAGGCATCGTGTTTTTGATGAGACAACTTTTAAAGGTCTATGAAGTTTCAGGACTGATACAGCCTATCTTTAAAGCAGGCAGGTAATTGGGGTTGGGGAGTGATGCAAACAGCTACAAAGAGGTAACAAGCCTGGGCAAAGGCCCATTAACACCGCCTTGCGTTGGTTGTGGTGTTCCCAGGGTGTAGCAGATGAACTTAAAAGCTTAGCAGGAAAATAATTAAACTGATGGCTAAATACGCCAGCTTCAAGGAACTGAGTTATGAAGAGGAGATAGGACTTAATAGCCCCGTGAGGAATGTAGGAAAGTTGCTAAATCATCCGGGTTGTTCCAGCAGGCAGGCAGATGCCTTGCCCCAAGGCAGAGGCTGTTGCTGTGTGTGTTGGGGCTGGTGTGAGATAAAAGAGCAGGCAAACGTGCTGTCTGGAGGAAGGGGGGAAAAGTTAAAACCAGGACTTAGTTCAGCTACATTTTTTTATGATTAATATCTGTGTAAGCTTTCCCAGGACGAGCGAAATAATTTATCTCCAGAAGCGAAATGTATAGAAACTTCATATTCTTTATTTCTTACGGTTTACCTTCATTAATATTACATTTTTTCCTTACGTAAAGCATTTATTTCACTTAAGACGGATGTATTTTTATTTATACATTTCTAGTTTAATATCAGCACAATGCAAGATAACATCGTGTCGTCTCTGGCTCAGTGGTGAGATACTCCATCCTGGTTCTGCTGACACATTCTGCCCATAGACACGGGAGTAATTATCAAAGGACTCATCACCATTGCCTTTCAGACCTTGTATTTTCAAGGTACAGAGGTGCTTCAAATTACAGGAGCTCAGAAATTAAGGGTAAAAAAATCAAAATATAGCATGTTTCTCATCACGTCATCTTCTGATATTGCTTGTCTGAAAAAAAAAAAAAGAAAAGCCAGATATAATTCAGCAGAATTTCTTCATGTGCTTTGACAAACAGTGAAGTTTCCACACCGTGCTGAACCACGCTGGGTTATAGCATTCTGTGAACCAAGTCACTCATTTGGTATCAAAATGATTGTAAGCTTAACACAATTAAACACCTGTTTAATTATAAAGTATCTGACATGTATTTGAAATAAAATTTCCCACTATAATAACACTGAAATATTACTATGTTAATAGATTGGATTTAAAGAAGCAGGGAATTTCTGCTTCTGAAAGGTTTTTAGAGATTAGTGCTAATTTAATCGTACATAGTTATATACATAAATTATATCCTAGTTTCCTAGAGGTCTAGAGTAATGTTTGTGTAGCAACCTTGTCCATAACATCGATCCAAAAATATTATTTTAAAATTGTCCCTACAATTTATAAAGTAATTTTCTGTTTATAACTCCATTTCCTACAGCAATTATATTTTCGTATTCAATTTTTTTCCCTTTATACTTAAGCTCCACATGGCCTAAACAGTTCTTGTTGCTCTGATTATCATATTTAAGTCCAAAATTCGGGTTCTTACACTGAAATAATAATTTAAGCTTAGGTGAAAATGTGACCCCTTTCACATTTCTTGCCTGAATTTTAGAATAAATGCCGAGTTATAGGCTGGCTTTTGACTGCGCTGACATGCCAACAGACACACCACAAACAGAACAAAATGTATTGGTCTGAAGTAAAGATAGATGTGGCCAAAAGTATTGATAATGTTCATGATAATGAGTACCTTGACTGTTTTTCTCTCACTTCTTATGTCCTATATAGAAAACTTAAATTTTTCTTTTGATGTATTGTTTTTGAACTACCTCTTTGAGAGGTTTCTCCAACAATGGAATTTAGCCTCTAGTGCCAGAGAGTTGAACAAGTTATAGTTCAACGAAAGTTCTAACTAGAGTGTTTGTTGGGTTTTGTCTTCTTCAGGCAACTTCACCTCTCCTTTCTAAAAGTTTTCTGTAAGTCTTTCAAAACCTTATGCTTTCTGAGACATTCCTTTGTCTTTTAAAGGGAATTTCTGTGCAAGTACAATAGTAGCCAGTTGTCTCAATCGAAGGGTCTTTTTTGTTTGTGGCCTTTTTGGATCTTTTAAAAAAAAAAATGATCAGGAAAGCATGAAAACATACTTTTAACTATAATTAAAGCAACTTTTAATCCAGTAGAATTATACTGCTGAATTTGTGTTTTATGTAGTCTTGGAATAGATCAGGAATGCTACAGGAGTGTTACAGGCAAAAAAAAAAATGTGTTTAACACTCAAGTGTCATTTACCTTCTCTGGGAAAGACTCTTCAAGCCCTAGACAATGGTGTTTTCAGTGGAATTGTTTCAGCTGTACCTACTTCATTTTCCCTTGACCGACTAGTAGTGTTAGAGACACTAGTCAAAAGTAACCCTTTCACTTCTGAGAACTGATGGATGCCAATTGCATTTGTCTTTAACAACGACCCACAAAGTGAGGAAATTATTCTTTTTATTGCCTTGATTTCATTTCTGTAGGCTGAGCACCACTGGTAAGTTTTTTAAACTTGCATTGAATTTTTTTCTAAGGTAATGGAGTGTGGCTCTTACTTCCAGTTGACTTAAAGCTGCTGATATCCATTGGCTTAACTTTTACCTGGCTTACATTTAAAATAAAACAAAACAAAATAAATCAAAAAGCCAACTCCCAACAAGCAAACAAAAAAAAAAAAACCCAGAAACCCATATCTCAAGGCAGTGGAATAGCTCTTTTTTTCAGAAGTTGAATGGCAAATAGTTTGTGAGAAGTGTTTTGGATGAATTTTGTTGGTTTGAGTTTTTGGGGTGTTTTTTTCAAAGCCTGTTGAATGGAAAATAAACTATTTGTGTATTGTATAAACATTGTATTCCTGATACTGATGTATGAGATCTTCAGCAGGGCAAAATTCTTCTATTACCCCAACCTTTGTTTACCCTTGTTTTCAAATTCAGTGTGCAAACTGTGTGTGGCATATGCAATATTATTATTATCTAGTTTCTAACTTCATCTTGTGTTGACTTGAGATTCCAGCCCGACGGGGAAAAATATTGGTTCATTTTGTAAGCTGGGAAGAAAAAAGAAAGACTGGTAGCAGACTCTATTGTGTGAGCTCTCTAACTGGTCAGAGCTGTGGGTTTGCTTATTACAATTCCTTGTGTTTACACCAGTGGTTTGGAATGCAGGCAAATGTGGTGTAAAAAACAGTCAACAATGAATTTTAGGAAAACGTTGGAAGAAGTTGAGAAGGAAAAAAAAAAGTTTTTGCATAACAGTTTAATAGAAAAAATAAGGAGTGTCTCATTTTTTTTAAAAAAGACAAGTTTAAGGAGTCTAAATTCTATCTAAACATCAGTCGTAAAACTTGTTAGGTAGTTTTTCCATTATTGTGTACCTGCAAAAAGCTATTTTTTGCTGGTTCCTGAGCTTTTCATATGGTGCATTGCCATCAGGATTAATTTCAGATATAAAATATAGCAGAGTGTTATTGAGCCTTGCATGTGATCAGCCTGGGGACGAAGTCCAAATGCCAAGTCTTTATACCGGTCTTGGTTCATTGCCATATAATTGATGGAGGTTCTTCTGTTTCTAGATATATTATTCTGTTTCTAATATAAAGAGCTGATTCTTAAAAAAAAAAAAAAAAAAAAGTTGATTTGTCTTGCCTGACTTTCCCCATTCCAGTTTTTTTTACCCCTCTCTCGTGGCCTGGCACCGCTCCTCTATTTTTGACATTATTCACTGTTTGGGTTTTAAACTGTGTGTTAATTCTCAGTAAATAAACAAGCTCAGTTTTTCTAATCTTGCCTGCACAGCCTGGCAGAGCTTTTTGCCTCCTGATCTGTCCAGTTTCCTTCTGTTGTGCCTGTTTATATATACTAAAACAATAATGCATTAATGCTTTTAATCCTTGTCTTCTCACAAGTCTTTCAAAGTCTTCCTCTCTTTCCCCCCCTGCAAGTATATTCAGCTATTCTATCCCAGTTTTATTCAGTCTTGAATCCCCTAGAGCCTGCTGCTGGAATATGTTTCTGAAATACAGATATTGAACTGGTCTAACACATAGTTCTCCTGTCATCAGCCTGTGTAACACTTTGAAGTGCCCTGGCATTCATTTAGGAAACTAATGAGCAAAGTTAATAAAGAAATTATTAAATATGATCACTAAATGTTTTGCACCTAGATAATAACTATTTCTTCTGCCTAAGATAATATTCATGTTTTGATAGGGCCTCTCTGTTTATTCAAGTGATTCCTGGAAGAGCAGCATAACAGCATCATTTTCACCCAGTTGAGGTAGAGCTTCTGTCCTGTGTGTGATGCAGCCCATATTTCAAAAAAATACCTTAAACCTGGAGACTAAAGCATGCAAATGCGTATCGGTGTAATGCACAGAGGGAGAAAGACATGATAAATGCCTCCACCCGCGTTGTAGTCAATAATTCATTTGTGATGAGCTTCACTCCAAACTGCATCTCATACAGGTCACTTAAAAAAGCCTCTCTTGAGAACAACTCCTGAATAGTTCAGTGATGATGGCTAAGCCGTATTTATGCCAAGGGAGAGTTTAAGCTTGAAATTTTAAGCAGAGTTCAGGATCAGGTGCATCCAGGCTGCATCTGCACTTCGTAGGTACACATTTCAAAAGTGCCCGTGAATTCTTGTCGGGTGACATCTCTGCCAGACTCTATCCTGATGGGTTGTCTTCTCCTCGGTGCTCTGTGCACTTGTAGAAGTCTGTTTAGGCCAATAGATGTTGTTTTACTTTGATGATAAGAATATATGGATATTTTAGAAATCATTGTGGTCATAGCAATGAGAAAGCAATACAACCATATGTATCTGTGTTAAGCTCTATAATATATATATGGAAATGTGCAAGTAAAGAAGGAACCCTTGGGAGTAGAGAGGAAACATCTGAGAAATACTTTGCGGTTTAGGAAAATCTTAAAGTAACTTTTCAACCACAAAACAGGCCGTGTTAATGGACCAGTAAGTCAAATGAAATGACAGTTTTCCATTACTGAGCTCAATTACTACACGATTATATACCAGTCTACGTGTAAAGATACATTGACAAATATTCTACATGAGCAATTAATCAGCAGTATGATAGCAGCAATATTTTGTTGAAAGATATTTCCCCGGGGCCCCCCCCCCCCCCCAGTTTTGAAGAGAATGTTTGCATTCTTCAGAGCTGGGTGGAGAGGATACGAAGATATGAGTTATGCCTTTCCTTATGTGTTTTAACTGGAGGCAGGCATGTTTCCCAGTCTCTTAATTGAACTTAGTATGCCAATTAGGACACACCTGCACTGGAAACAGATAAAAAGAATTAAGAAAGTAACGTTGGATTGCATTTCTTCACAGACTTGGTGCAGAGCATCATCTTTAATCCTCCCTCACCACCTCTTGCTAGGTAGAATCTAGCCCTAATTAGTTCTGTATCTAGCCAGGCTATATGAGAGAAGTAAAATGAGACAAACAGTGAGACATCTTGTAGAATAAATCATTCCTAAATCATAAGATAAAGGGAGCGGAGGCTCTCCTTTTTAGGCAAAAAGGCTTGGATAAAAATTATGTGCTCTGGGGAGACTATACTGGAAAATGCTGGAAGCAGTAGGAAAAGGGAGCCTTGTCAAAGCAAGCATGTAACATGTATTCTGCAGTCCATCTATTTATCATGAATCCTCCACTTTATGTAGGCTGAGCTGCTCCTGGTGGAGTGGTGATGGGAGGGTGGGCTAAGGTGAATGGTTTACCTTCTTTTGGCTGTTTTTTACCTTCTTTTCTGTTTCCTCTGTTTACCTCCGAATATTACAAGTTCTTCCAAAGACTGAGCAAAGTGTTTTTCTGCCCCCTTCCCTCTCTAGGGTGAGATGCGTGTGTGTGTGATATTGGTTATAGCTACATAAAACTAGGGTATGTACTTGTACATGAGAACTTTTATGGTTGTTATAGGGAGCTGGAGCGTCCATCGGGTCATATGGAAATTGTCCGGATAGTTTAGGGACTGTAGTATTTATCAGCAGTGCCCGTGTGATTTCTATTTTTTTTTTTTCTGTATTTTTACTTCGCTGCTTCCAAGCAAACAGTAGTTGCAGTAAAATGAGAAGAGAAAAAGTGGACAGAACTGCTACCGTCAGTAAGGCAAGCTTGAACATATGTTTAAGTTGTTTTCTTTTACCACCGCTCTGAAATAAAGGGGAAAATAATGCTTCAAGGATCTTCAGTGCTTGACATCAACATCTACGGTTTGCATTAAGTTTTCTGCAGCAGCCAAATGACAGTTCACCCAGGGAAGAGAATGATTCCCCCACCCCCATACATTAACTGGAAATGGAAGGGAAGCTTTCTATGACTTTTTCATACTTTTGTTTTAGGTTAATTCTATTCATGTTGTAACCTCATTTGCATGAAGAACAGTTTTCCCTGAATCTAGTTGCACGGGAAAATAGATATTATTTATATGAGTGGAGCTTAAAGCTCCTGAGACTGAAAAATGTTTCTGTGCAACAAATAATACTTAACACAAGCACTTGAAGTCAATGGGAATTGGGAGTACTGTGCTCCATTTAGAATGTGAATAGTGTTTCACAGGACAAGGACCTCATTTCGTTCCTACCCATCAGAAGAAAGAAAAATAGCTTGTATATCTTCATCTGTCATAGTCTGACAGACCTCAGCTGAGCTTTGGAAATTTTTTTACTGCTTCATTATGGTGGAGGGTGGAGCTATTAAATACGAAACTCTTGTAATTTAAAAATGTCTGCTCTTCTCCAACTCCACGGTTTGTATTTTACTTATTTGTTTAGATGGGGAAGTGACTTTGTCATGACTTTTCAGCATCCATTTGGAAGTGTTTCAGATTTGGAGAAATATTCAGCTAGGACTTTTTTTTTTTTTTTCTCTTTGACTTATTCACATAAATAGAGCAATGAAAAGAAACTGAAAAAAAATTGAGTTATCTTGTTTTCTTATGAGAGTTTTGCTTCCTGTTACCTGCTTGAGATTTCTTTGGATAAACAAATCAATTTATATCAGGCTTTAGAATGTAAATTATTCTTGTACTAAATAGAGTAAGCTTTGACTATAAAAAAATAGATATGATTGCTTAAAACAGAAATTAAATTAAAACAGAAATAACTGTTGCTGCTGCAACTGGAGTTGCTCCAATTAATTGGAGTGAGAAGTTTGCCTTTTTATGTGTCCTGAAGTATTGTAATTTATTAATATTATTGGAAATATTTTTATTTTTGCAGTAGAGCTTAAAGACAAATTCGGATCAGATCTGCATTTTATTTTAGAAATCAATGGAAATACTAATCAGTAGTATTTCTTGTAACACGATACATGATATATAGTCCTTGCTCATGATGAATTCTTATGTCGCTTGGTAATATATTATTCGGTGAAGCTATTTGGGGCTGGAAGCTGACTTTAAGTGAAGTTGTGATGAGAGGAGAGGCTGTAAACTCCCAAGCTAGTAGTCACCGGATGGATTGCACGGTTGGCTGGCTCACAGGTATGAAGACTGGAGGAGAAAGTTGTTAGCTATGACATGTGCTTTATTTTTCTGTTGGCTTTGGAGTATTTAGAGGAAAAAGTCAAAGTACAAAGAAGCGGCTGGGGACTACGTGAATTTCCAGCACTGTTATAAGGAAGAAGGAAAAGGAAAGGTTGTAGCCAGCTTAGTTTCTGGTTTTATTCTGCTCTGTACCCAGTAAATCCATGTGCATATAAAGTTGCAATAGCTTAATCTAACAATTTCTTAAATCTATATGGAAAACTGAAAAAGCCAACATTAATTATATATGTATACACACGTTTCTGTATGTCAATGTCATATTTTTCATTCATAATGTAGTATTAAAAGTGAGTGTGAGCAACTGAACTCTCTTTTTCGAAGAAAGAGCCTACAGTACTGTGATTGGATATTTTATAGTCATTCTATATGTGACTCCTGAGGTCTGTTTGTGTCAGATTATGCCAGCTGCACATAGAGACTAATACATTTTATTTGGAACTCTTTGCATGCTTCTCAAAGGGAGAAACTTTTCTTCTGTTTGATAGTTGTGCGTCTCACTTTTAGCAAATCAGAATCATAGGATCCTAGAATGGTTTGGGTTGGAAGGGACCTTAAAGATCGTCGAGTTCCAGCCTTCCATGGGGAGGGACACCTCCCACTGGACTAGGTTGCTCAAAGTCCCATCCAACCTGGCCTTGATGCCATCAGAATATACTATCTCCCTAGAACTATTTTGTTTGTTTTTTAAATAAATGTGTATCTATAAAAGTTAGGTTTATTCATTATTTTTTTTTTAATTTAGGTTGTTATGACAAGACAGTGCTCAGGAAAAGCTTTGCTTTGTTTTGTTAATATTGCTCATCCAAAATGGCCAAACCAGATCTTAGAACCCACTTACCGAGCAATAAAGTTTTACATCATTGGTTAAAAGAACCACAAGAAAACCACCCTTTTTAAATGATAAATCTCCATATGTCTTTTGATTTCAAAATGTTGCTATAATAAGTAAACATTTTTGTCAGGGGAATGCATGGCAACATAAAGACTGAAGATTCTTCAAGTCTGCTTATTTTAAATCTTACTGGAAAATCTGTGAGGGCCTCTAGTAAGAACATATTATTCTTTCAAGGCAATAGCTATGATAAAGTATTGTGGATTACACAATTTTTTAAAGAATTACAGTATATATAGAACAAGAAACATCTTGATAAAGCCTCTGCAGGAGTAATCATGAGATGAAGAGGTTAAATATAATTAGATGAAGTGGGATACTTGCTCGTTTACAATAATATAAAATTACACCGCAATGTTCATAAAATGTTATGGAATGTTTTTGTTTCCAAATCTCATTTGAGCACTAACAATAAACAAATGTATTTCACCGAGATTTTTGCAAGATATCCAAACCAGCCTTTGTTTTGAGATTTGGAATGAAACCAAACTGAATGTCGCTGTGAAGGAAACGCATCATGGCTTTCTTTCATGTATCAAAGCATTTTGTTTGTTTTCCCCTTTTGTAACAATTTTATTCAAAAAGGGTAATGTTGTGATATATGAAAAGGGTTATAGAATGAAAAATTTAACAATAAACACTGAAACAAGAAACAGATGGCTTAAGTCTTTCTCCTCAGAAGGAAATATAGCATATTCGAACCTGTGAAATTTCTCATTTATAATTTTCCAAATGAAATCCAAGTGAATTGACCTCACAATTCCAAGAAATACTAAAAAGTATTTATTTTTGCTCCTCTTATGTAAGATTTGCCTAATCCTTAATTTCTCTGTCTTTAAAATTGTTGCTAATATTCGTGGTCTGTAGTATATCATACAGCAATATGACATGCTCTGCTTTCCCAAGCATCCTAGAACAGGACCTGGATTTAGAGAAGGGACAGGGTATGACCCGTGTGAGTTCATTACTATCCTCATTAACAACAACAAAAAAGACTCAAGGACAGCAAACTGGAAGTGATATTTGCTGTGTTCAGTACAGTAAACCCCCACAGATCCTAGTGAAGTCAATGAAGATAATGTCAGAGCAAATTAGCCTAAGGATTTGTCAGTTTTAGCTGGGATTGATAGAACCGGTTACTTCCTGCTATTTCTGTAAAACAACCAAAAATGCTCAGTTACTGGTGTCACATAACAAGAATTACAACTCTGCTGCAGTGTTTGAGTCGTCTTTGAGAAATGGTGTGAAACACTGTTTCAAAAAACATATCATACAAGTAGGAAGAAATCATGCATTTTATTTGTATTGTTGGGGTGAACTGCAGTTTTCTAGGACTAACACCATCTTCATGCTAAATCTGCGTAGCCCTTAGTACATTGATTTATATTTGAATGTTATTGTTTCAGAGAGCAACATTAGTGCTTTTGCTTAGGAAACCGGAATCCCACTCCTTGTTTCGATGAATACTTGATCTAAAATTTATATATAAAAAAAAAAAATCTATCTTTGATCTTTATGTTCCCAGGAAAGAGTCCCAATAAGTCTTAAAGCCAGGGCACAGGTTAATTCCCCTGTTTTCCCTAATGATTTTATGCTCCGTGGAAACCGGAGAGGTGTGAGCAGAGAGATTATGTCTCAGACTTTGTAACTCAGTGAGAGCACTCTTGAGGTTTAGAACTGTGGATCTGGGTCTCCTTGGGCAGGGAAGGATTTTGTTAATCTCCGGCCTGAACTGCATGTCTAGCAATTTAATAGACAGATGAAAAGGACAGTGTTTTTGTGACACTTCATCCTCAATCCCAAATCCTGAAGGCAGAAAACAGGGAGAGTTTATGTACCTCTGTGCACAAAATTATCTGTGTTCAGGCTGTGGCTACATACAGTCATTGAAGATGCTACAAAACAGTATTAATAGCAATTTAGGTAAAAAATAACTTGTAATATCAAATCATATTTTTAAACATTAGATTTACTCCACAGGTGATTAGCAAGGTCCATTTAGTCCTTTCATGTCTTATGGGTTTGCTTTCTCTTGAAAGAGTTTAAAGTATCTTAGGTAGAAAATAATGCATTATACAATCTAAGTGGATATGAAATAATGGGAATCTTAAGGAATGTCATCAAGCTTGATGGGAATGATGACTCAAAAAACTACCTGACTATACAGGCGAATCTGTGTAACCTGAATTTTTAGTTTTAGTGGATTATTACAGTGATAGACAGTGACAGACATTGTTTCTGTACTTGGATTATTTTACAAGTTTCTGTTCGTGAATAATCTTGTTGATGGAAAATTTTTGTTGATGTATTTCCGTTTTGTTTTATGGATGAATAGGAGATAAGCAGTACACGTATGTGGTTACTTTGGGAGAACAGAATGACTTTAATTACTGTCATTAAAAAACAAGTGATGTTTACAAGATTTCTGTCCTCAGACCTCTGTCTGATTGAAGCTTTGTTTTTTATTTTAAGGGGAATGTATTTCCACACATCTCATTCAGTGAGTTTTACTTGACTGGTATTCTGCAGTCAGCTCTGTACAGCTCTGCTGTCTGCTTGATGGCAGGACTTACATGGATTGCATCAGAAGAGTGCTCTAATCAAGTTACCATCTCTATAGTTATGCAGAAGACCTTGACTAACTAAAATCTTCACCTCAAGAGTACAGAGGGAAAATAATCCATAGAATCATAGAATCATCTGGGCCGGAAGGGACCTCCAAAGGCCATCTAGTCCGACCCCCCCTGCAGTCACAGGGACACCCCCAACTAGACCAGGTTGCCCA
>JAOQGH010000032.1:60842199-60910377 GCA_025769975.1 Gallinago jamesoni
TTTTTTTTTTTGTGGTTGGACTCGATGATCTCTGAGGTCCCTTCCAACCACCACAATTCTGTGATTCTGTGAAATACAAGCGTACAGCTTTTAGAAGAAAGGTTCTCATTTAAAATATGTGCTATTGATGTATCTTCAGGGTCTATGTGTTGACTGCAGTTGTGTTGGAACGGGATAATAAAATGGGACTGAGTATTTTATTCCTATTATAATCTATAGACTCCATGAATTACCTCCAGATGCAGAGAACCAGTTACTAACCTTGACATTAAAGCCCTTTAAAGCATAAGAATATTGTCATCTCATGTACAATAGTAATACCAATCAAAAATTCTCTGTAAAGCTAATTCCCACTATGCTTTATGGAAGGTAATTATTGGGTACAAGATGCATTATGGATGAGGGTATTAATAAGCCAATACCTGTAATAGTGCAGTTTGCTGTTCTACAGACTACATTAGATGTTCCCACTCTCCAAGGACTAGCAACCACCACTAGCAACCACCCCTTGATTCTAAAACTATCCACATTAGCTACCTTTTTTTGCACACACTCCTCTGTTTTATTCTTGTGTCTCTAATGAACAAAAAAACTATCTGTGTTTTATATTTTCCTTCCTATTTGACTATTGTATTTCAGGTATCTCCTTATACTGTTGATGAAGCTTATTTTTCTTACTACTTTCACTGCTGTTCTCCTAGATCTTGTATTTCTGCGGGAAGTCTTTGACACTCTATTGACATGCTGGCCTTTAATTTTCAATCAAAGTCATTTCAGCGGTGAAATCCAGCTGATGAAAAATTTTGAGTGTTTAGTGATTTCAGCATTTGCTCTTCCCAGTTCGGCTCTGTCTGAGATGGATGGATGGGTGGGTGGGTGGATGACCCTGTCTTGATTTGGCTGTATCAAGCTATAATTTTCAGAGATATTTGGGTGTCAATACAAGTGAGCACCTGGGAATAGATCTACAAAAGTGTATCGTACAACCCAAAAGCTTGTTTGAGAGCCTGATGTTTGTGGAATTTACCTTTGATTGCCTGCCTGAGCTCTTTATACCTCTCTCCATGCAGTTATCTGCTGGAGAGAGAGATTCACAGAAGGCAACTTTCTGAATAAAACTGCCCTGAAGTAGTCACTAGAAAATAACTGAGGCGTCACAGCAATATCCATCTACTTAAGGATTCAGGACCTTGAGTTAAACCCCTTAGCCCCATCTTTCATACATGGATAGAGAAGAAGATGGATTCTTCTACTTGTTTTCAGTAGTAAAATTGGTAGAGCACATGAATTCCTTTAGGGGAGTTCCAGGTTCCTCTCTCTGTCAAGCTCCGTTGTCCATATGATAAGTTGGTCGTGTGAGTACTTATTTGGAGAATGAAGATGAGTAATTGTAGATTAACTAAGCAGAATTAGGTCTTGGGCAACTGCAAAACCTATTTTGAGTGTAGATCTACGTAGATAAGTGATTAAGTATTTTTCAGATTTTGGAGCTGCATGATAAGGCGTGGCAGAATCTCTTATCTGATCGTCTTTTGAAGTTCCTGATTTTCTACATTTTTGTGTTGGTGATATATGAAACTAATTTTGAAAAGCATATATGTATATGTAGCTTGGCAAAGTATCTTTTTTTTTTTTTTTAATTTTAGAATTTATCTTGGTCACAGAGATGTGAATTCCTTCTTCAAATCTGTTGCTATTCTTCTGGAAATTAGAGCAGATATAGACAGGAAAGACCCACGGTGGGTTTTTCATGTCTAAGATCACACAAAAGCATACAGACAAATACAGAGACTCAAACTAGGAATGCTAGCACAATTACGACGCGTGCTGGAGCACGCTCACAGTTACAAGAGTAAATTGGCGTCCCTATCTCATAATTATTTGATTGTTGCTTCTTCAGCAGTTAAGTCAAATTATCAACATCATTCCCTGGTGTGAGACTGACAGCTTCAATATCCACGTGTAAAACTCTGGAATGTTTGCTTCTGGTCTTTTTGGTGGTGTGTTTTTTTTTTTTTCCCACATAAGGCTTTTAGGCTTCTCTAAGAGTAAGTTCTCATGTCTGGGGAGCAACATTTTGAGTTGCATATAATTGTGAGGAGTTATATCTTTGGAAATGAAATGTTTCCAAATTCACAATTGGTAGGTGTGAATTTGTTCTTTTCCACACAGAGCTCCAGAGTAAGATGTGGGCAGGCTTTCCAGTTGTGGGTATGTACCCAAAATTTGAGATGTACTCAGCACATATGATGAGTACATGTACACATAAATTTTGGCAAGCTTTGTTTCTAAACCAGAAAAAAAATTAAATGAAGAAGAGAAAAAAAAAAAAAAGAATAAGTGAACTTCTCTTTAGTTAAGGTTTCCCAATTAATACTACTATTTTACAATGAGGGATTTATGCCTACTCCTCAGGCTTTATGCCAGTAAGAATCTTTGCATGTCAGTGGACTCAAGACTAATTTGCTGTGATTATCAGGGAATTACTTTGTCAGACTTCCTCTTCACTTCTGCAAGGATAGACCCATTAATTCCAACTCATTTCCTTTATGTGGGATGAAAGGTAAATTCAACAAAAGTGGTCATGAGCCTCAAGCTTTTGCTAGTAACAGTTGACGTTGGTTCTACAGACTGTACTCACAGGATAAAACAGCACAACTGTGCTTTAAAAATGTCAGAATGCTTAATTCATCAAACAAGGGTATTACGGCACTACAGCAAAGAAAATGCTTATAGCCAAGTGCACACTGAGTTTTTCAGCCAAGAGATGCAGCAGAAGCATTAAATCGGAAGGTTGTCTTAGCAAAGCATCTTCTACAGACATCAACACAATAGGACAGAGGGCTCCCGTAGAATTTTGAAGGTGTTGGTACATGGGAAGGACAACCAAGCGCATGATGTACATTTCAGTTTAAAACCAAAGGTTGTGAAAGAGGGAAGACACTGAAGAGCACAGATTTAAGTTTCTGTCGCATTTCGAATTGCATGTGACATGAGAAATTCAAGTTGAAATGGAGATGAATTATTGTTTAAGTCAAGTCAGCTCTTTTTAAGTTGACTATAATTATTCATCTAAGTAACTCTTTTCTTTTTCTGTGCAGTATTGGTATCCAGTACCATCTGATTAGCACTTTTAGATATTTTATAATGAATATTTAAAAAAACCAAAAAACTTTTGTTTTTTAAAACTGAATTCATAGCTTAGTTTAAGGTTATACAGATTTTAATTAAATGTATTTCATATATTATGTTGTGTATATTATTTGTGTGATCTGGAATACTTATTTTGAACTTTATTTAGAACTTCAGTGGTCAGTTGTTGCTTCAAATACTGAGAGAGAGTTGGAGAAAGAAGGACAAGTGATTTCAATTTAGTGCTGAGCTTCTGAAAGTGTTTACTATCAGTGACATATTTCCCCCATACTAAAATGGATAAACAGAGATCTATGTTTTATAATTGCAGTAGTAATCGCTTGAGTTGACAAATTAATCACATATTTGAGCTTTAACACATAAATCAATGAAGCTCTTAATTTGAAGGTTTAATTTTAATACAGATTAATAACTGTAAATAAAAATTGGAATTTAAAATTAAACAGAAATATTGGTTACGTGCCATACTTTTATTTTTCTGGTTACTTCAGTCCTCAAAAATGTGTGTATAATCATGAACACAATCAAATATTTTTTATTGAAATCTAATATGCAGCAGAAATAATTCATCTGTGTTCTGTTTAGCTGAGGTTAAACCCATCTGCAGTTGGTGTTATGAAGTAGTACCTGTTTCAGTAAGCAAATTGTTTCCTCCTTGTGTATGTTTTTTATTTTTATTTTTGTTTGTTTTGGCAAAATAAAAATTGCTCTGATTTTTTTTTTTCCTTCTCATTGTCATCATATGATCGTAGAATAGTTTGGGCTGGAAGGGACTGTTGAAGGTCACCTAGTCCAACTTCCCCTGAAATGAGCAGGGACATCTTTAACTAGATCAGCTTGCTCTGAACCTCGTTGAATATTTCCAGGGACAGGGCATCTACCACCTCTCTGGGCAACCTGTTCCAGTGTTTCCCTACCCTCATTGTAAGACTTCTCTTAGAATCATAGAATTTTCCAGGTTGGAGGGGATGTAAAGATGTGATGCACATGGGGAAAAAAGCAAATTGTAACCTTAATTCTGAAACAAATGGTGCTGGCAACACCAACAGGAAAAATGGGGCAAAGATTTTGTGTGTATTTCAGTTGTGGTATTAGGGATAAGTTGAGAGAATATAGGGAGAATTTCAGAAAGGTGATGGTGATAGATTTTTTTCCATGTGAAATTCTTGATGGACGGTTTAAAATGGCCTATTAAAATGTCAGGCAACCCATTCCATGTGGTAACTAAAAGCACTCCTGAAAGCATGGCCAACTCAGAGACATTTGGTAACGGTGTTATCCCGTTAAGTTTCAGGCATATCCAATGATGGAGATTTCACAGCCTGTCCGGTATAATTTTCCAATATTAGACCAACCTCATTATGACTTGTTTTTTTTCTAATATCTAATTGAAGTTTCCCTTTGTTTTTTGTCTTTTTTTTTTTCTGTTCAACTTCACTTAGAGTCTTTCTCTTTGATCTTCTCGTTTTAAGATTAGACAAACCAAAGTCATTGAGTCTCTTCTTCTTGTATCACATGCTTCCATTACCCTAATCATTTTGGTGTCTCAGAAGAGACAAAACAGTAAATGACTATCTGTTTTGGAATAAGGAGACCCCAACTAGACCCATCCACCCTCCTATAACATGCTGAGTAGAAGAGAATGTCACTTCTCTCAACCTCCTGTTGATGTTTTCAGTGGTAGAACCACGAATCTGGTTGGCCTTCTTTGCCACAAGGATATAGTGCTGGTTTTGCCCAGAAAGACCCAACCCTCTAGGTCTAATTTTCTACAAAATTAAGTGAATGTGTTTTAAAAAATAAAATAAGTTAATATTCTATTTGAACTCGAAATGGACTTTTATAGCTCAAAGCAACAGCTTGCATAACTGTGTGTGGATGGGAAATACCATGGAATACAGGAGTGGTATGACCTTATCTGTAATGGTGTGTGCTTGGCTAATCATCCTTAATTGGGAAACATACTTGGAGTAGTAAAAAGTGGAGGAAAAGATAGAAGTGTGAATGAAGGAGTACAAAGCATGTCGTACAACAGGAGAAATGAGAGACCTGGAAAAGATAGAGAAAAGGACATTGCTGGTTCCAAGTGTTTGAATTGCACGGACTGTCAGGCGTCTTTATTTAGTTGTGTGCTATTTTAATTATCTTTTACCATTAGGTGGTAGTATAATAGCAGATATACTAAAAATTAATTAAAAGAAATGCATTTACTTTATAAATATTATATAAAATATAAATAATGTTGTTAGTGTCTTTCCTTTTGGATGTTGATTTTTATTAATAATGCTAATAGTAATATCACCTCTATCAGTGCTCCACTATAATCATAAAAAACCTTTATAATAAAAGCATATTTTAGCAATTATTAGCCTAGAGAGAAGATTATAGAGTTTTGATAATTCCAAAGTGGGAATAGGGATGTTCTAACACCAGGGGCAGGAGTGTGTGTGTACTGTGAGCCGTGTCAGGGTATGCAAATCATGACGATCAGAAGAAAGTACTGGAGCAAAAAAAAAAAAAAACCTCAACAAGAGGTAGATGAGTGCATTTTCAATAAACAATTCTTTGTATTAGAGGAAAGTCTCTAGAAAAGTAGTTATAAGTCACTAGCTTGTATCTTACCTCTGATACCTGTTTATATCAATCTCTGTGGAAGACATAGCCTACTAATGGTTTCTATATGGTGTGATTTAAATTAGAGAAGGCCTGAATAAACTGCTTTCAGTTTTGCTTTGGTGTCAGGAGCAGGTAAAGAACACTCCTTTTCTTTATTACGGCAGGAAAATACTATCATGACATTGACTTTGTTTTCATCTAATATGATATTTAGCATTCACCTACAACAGACTCACACATTAGCTTGGAGTAATGCTATTTTTCCTTTTGGATTTTTTTTTTGCTACTTTTGACTTTAGACTACATAAAATCCTTCCGCTGTAGTATTTTTCCAAAGTTCTCCACACTGTCTCATGTCCATAAAGACCTGTAGATTTTGAGTGAGGGGAAGAGTTGTTTGGTTTTGCTTTTCTCTCTTTTATTAAATGCCATTCATTGTACCCTTTTACTCTTTTCCCTTTAGATTTTTCAATTACGTAAGAACAAGGTGCATTTAAAATGTTGTTTCTGTTGCTCAGTTTTATTATAATCCCAGTTATTTATCATCTCAGCTCTGTGCGCATCATCTATTTTTAACTCCAGGAGCACTTTTCCTGATTTGTTGTAATGTAGCTTTCAATTCTGTTCCACATGCTTTTATATGATTCCAGTCTTCTAGTGGGGTTTTATATCTCAGTGCAATTAGTGGATGTTCTGGAACACAGCAGCTTGGTTTGGACTTGCTTGATTATTAGTGCTTAGGTGGTGAATCACATTTTCTGTAGCAATGTACCCATCTTGTCTGGTTTTATGAATCAGAATATACAGTCTTGTTTGGTTTGCTCTGTTTTTTCTACTTTTTTTTTCTCCCCCTCTTAAGCAGTTTATGCTTTTTGCTCATTTATTTGCTTTATCAATTCAATTCCTTGTGAAGCACAGGAGCATGTTATACACATCCTCATTCTTGTGAAGGTTTTGGGAGTCCTTATTTAATTCAGAATATTGCTTTCTGATCCATAGTTTGAATCCGAGGTGGGAAGCTGAAATGTTTATTCCTATGCTATAACAAAGACAAATCTGTGCCTTAAGATGCTTCTATCACTGGAAACTCAGCTGCATCATGGTCGTCGTGTATCTTGAAACATACTGAAAAGAGCTAAGCAGGGCTTCTACCTCCATAAGAGAAGGCTCAGGGAACCAGCAAGCTTCTCAGGCTATATACTGCCTTCATGTATTAAGTGTATAACGTACAGTTCCAAAGAAAATGTTCAATAAAAATGGAACTACCAGACTGGGTTCGGAATTCTAGCAGAAAATTATAACCTTTCATAGTTACATCAACATAATTTTTACACCTATGTGTTATTCAACTTCCCTGATAATTTTTTTCTTCTTCTAATACACCTATCAATCCTGCTGCTAATCTAAGTATTTTGAGGATACCTTAAGTTTGGAACTGGAATGGTGTAGTCGTTGTTAGAAGGTAACACCAGTCGGTTTTGAAATTGAGGAGTTACGTTACTCCAGGATATGTTCAGGAATAACTTATGCACACACTTCCATCTCTGTTCTATAGGAACTGTTCTATTCCCAGAATTCGACAGGGTTGATTGAGCATTTCTCGTCAGCTTCTGTCTCATCTCATCTGGTCCCTTTCCTGCCTTGAAAATCTCAAACTAGCTGTAATTCCTCAAATACTTCTAACATCAGTATCTGTTACCTTTTAATTAACATTCAGTAAAAGTTTTCTTACTTTCTGATTTAGGCTCTTATTCTTCATGCTGTCTCCAAAGTATAGCCGTGCTTTGTAAAATCCAGAAAAATAGTTTTAAAATTTTTGGTTACTGGAGTTTGTTGGATTCCTGTGTTTGTTTTCAGAATGTTGAAAAACATTCTCCCACCCCACCTCTAACCTAAATCTATATATGCAAAAGCTGGAAGTACCTGCATGCAAACATTTTGAAACCCATTAAACATTTCTCTTCGTCAAACTCTACTGCATGAAGACTGTCTCATAGCATATGTTCCACCAATATGCTTTCTAAAGATCATTTTCTGCAGGCCACATGGCAGATTTAAATTCTGCTTAGATCTGACTTGCTTAACCACACAAAAAAACTTTCATACATCATCTAATTTAACTGATCTCCTCTACTGTTCTGCCCTGGTGAGGCCCCATCTGGAGCACTGTGTCCAGTTCTGGGCTCCCCAGTTCAAGCAGGACAGGGAACTGCTGGAGAGGGGACAGCAGGGGGCTACGAAGATGATGAGGGACCTGGAGCATCTCCCTTATGAGGAGAGGCTGAGGGACTTGGGTCTTTTTATTCTGGAGAACATAATGAACAACTTGGCTGTAACAGCCAGGTCAGTCCCCAGTGGCAGTTGTTTTTCTTTATACTATGTCGCTTCAAAAGCAAAGAGATCTCTCACCCAGAGGAATGGACTTTCAAATGCATCTGCCTCAACTTTCTTTTCACCCTTCTAAATACAAGCCTTTGGCATATTTGGGATCTTGAACTTCACTTCTGGGCACCTATTTCTTTAAATCTTTCAGTTCATCTTAGCTGCGGTCGGAGTTTTGTTTATTTGTTTCTTTTTCTTTTTCCTCCCAAGTGTTGTGCACGGGAGTGCAATGTGTCACCTCTGCCTTTTAGGAAGAAGAACACTAATAGTTAGACAAAGTGATGCTGAGCATTATTATAGGGATGTGACATTTTGGGATATGATTCCCAAAGGGAATCTAATTTACTTAGAGGGGAGCAGCATGTTCTAAAAGTCATTATTTTTCCTTTTTTTTTTTTTTTTTCCTAGGGGGATGTACGTCCTTACCTTTGTCCCAGATAAAAAAAAAAAAACAAAAAAAAAAACAAAAAAAACCACTTGTTTAATATAGAGTTTAAACTAGACATTTTCAGAATTTTTAATTCTTATTTATGAAGCACAGGTTGCAATACTTGACCTTATTCTTTCTTGATTGACCGTGGTGGTCTTTGATATTCAACGGATATCCACACCAAGAACTCGTAGCCAACATAGTTTTACGTAGAGTTTCTTGTGTTAATGTTGACTTATCATTAGGGAAAACTGTGTCAAAACTAAAAATTGCTTTGGTTTCAGGTAAAACTTTACCTGAAGCCTTTTTCTTTTCCAGTCGCTTCTGGTAGGAAGCATATAGCTCTCTCGTTAAAGATAAGACCCTATATATTTCAGTTCAGTTTTTTAGGGATGTTAGTGTACTGTTGCTAAATTGAAGTATAAAGTATCTTATTCTGTGGCTTGTGTTTAAAACGTATAAATATTGTCTCCCCCCACCCCCTCCAGTTTATAATCCTATTGTTTTGTACCTTGTTGGTAAGGAAGAAAGTAAAACTGCACCCATTTAATAATAAAGTAGAAAGGGAATAGAAAAATTAATGGAGTCAGGAGAGAAGGAACAGACCTGGAAAAGCACAAAATAAATTATATATAGTGCATTATTATTGTGCATTATGAATTGTTCCAATTCCACACACCTTCTTATGGATAAGGCAATCCATTACACAAAACCCATGAATTCACGTCTCAATTCACAAGCCACTTCACACCAATTTTACCTCAGCAGGTTTCCACTGGCCTTGGTGGAATTATTCTCAATGTACATAAATGCAAATGAGGGTACAGTCTTGTGACTGAGTCTTGGTCTTGCGGAGTGAAGCTATCTGCAAACTGAAGAACACAGGGAGAATAATAATTATCTATTATGATTGCAGCTTTGTAATGTCTCAGGTTTAAATAGGAAAGGATCAAACAGTCATTGCACTATATTCTGGTAAACCTGAAAGCACAGCAGTTGTTGCAATCTAGCAGTGTGATCCCAGCTCAAACTCTTCTAACAAGCCACAGAATAAAAATGTTACGTAAAATCAAGAGTGAAAGATTCTGGTGTCCTGTCCTGTGGAGACTTTTACAAATATGCAATTAGTTATAAGGATAACTAATACATAGTTTCCTTGCTCAAAAAGCAGGTGAAAGCTTTTTACCTGTGTAACACAACACAGTACCTTAAAGCTCAATAATGTAGTAGTTCTGTATATTATATAGGGACAGCACTGATTCTATATCCTATTAGCGTGATATGTGAGTTTTTTTCTCATTTCCTTTAATATGTGATTATTTTTTTGTCCATTCCTTCTCCATTTTCTTTTGCTGTAAGGATTGACACCAGGAAAATGCTAGTAACTAAAAGATGAGAAACGGACTTTGCCTGGGCTGTGTAGAGCTTCTTGATGAATCAGGATCTGCCTTTTATAAATATAATTTGTGTGTTATGAGCTCCACTGCCAGTGAAAATCAATAGAAACTATTTCCACCTCCATTCATGATCCAGTCTTCACTGGTTTCTCCTTCTTATTTTCTGGATCTACTTTTATAAAATGCCACAGGACCCAGACAAAGTGAAACAATTTATTTACTCACTTTTCCCTTCTGACTGAATTCATGGCACCCAATTTCTACTTTTAATTTGAAATGAGTATGCAACATAAAGAAAGAAAAAATTATATTCCTTCATGGGCTGAGAGATGAGGAATATCAACAGCTGGTGCTCATCTTTTTGGTATACATTTCAAGCTTTTGAACTCTGGGTCACAGGAGTCAACGAAATGAGGTTAAGTCAGGGCCTGCATACTTATGAGGTTTAGAGAGTACATTTGTGTGACTCTGAAGGGAGATAAATGTGCTATTATGACAAATAGATGCAAGAATCTGCATTAGCTGCAGATGTTTATGCGCTAAGAGAACAGAAAAAGCTTGAAATTACATTGACAACACTTGCTCGTAGGAAAATTCCTTAAAATCCTATTAAGTATTTTGCATGGTTTAAAATGTTTCTGAAGTTACTATTATTTATAATAAAATTCTGGATGCCTGAACTAGAACACACACACACACACACCTTTTTTTTTTTCTTGCTACTTTCTTCTTTGCATCAACTTCCAATTGGTGGTTGTATATTTTTCCTTGGAGGTTGTAGGCTTGAGGCAACAAGATTTGCGTGTGTGTTTATATATATACAGAAGCTGTGTGTATATGATGCAGATATTTGGCAGTAAAAAAAGACTGTTCTCTGCTCAATCTACTGACTGGAGCTCCCTACAAAACAATCGGAATGGGAGGAAGGCTAGAAATCGATTACCGTTTATTCTTTTCAGTTGTTTAAACACTAAAATGTCTGTGTTCCCCCTCATCTACATTTTTGTGTTCAGACAAGTTCCAACTGGCTGGGTTTTGGTGAGTCATTGCAGGATCTAGAAGAGATGTGCTCTGGAGCAGAAATCACCACATCACAGATATGACTGTGGTGAAAATCCAGAAGAATATAGAATCTTTGAGTTTAATGGGACAGAATTTAGCCCCTTTTCAGCCACCTAATTCCTGCACTCCGTTTTAGGAGATGTGTTTTCTGTAACACACAGGATTGTTAAACAGGGAAGAAGAAATCAAAAGAATGAACTAGTGTCAAATGTTGAGGTCACAGAACACATACTTGGGCAGTAAGCTCAGGTGGCACTATTTGCTGTAAAGTAAATTTAAATGATAAGAGGATACCTTGACTTTGAGTAAATAAATTGGGTTTTGTTAAATGGTTGACTGTCCGTTATAAAATTAAAGCAATATGATTAAAATTATAGTAGCAAAACCCCTAAAACAATATTTTAATGTTATGGTAATAAAAAAGCCCTAGCAGTCAAAATTTATTTCATTTTTTATAACAGGCAACAAATAACAAACATCAAGAAGAAATAACTCCATAGTTAAGACTTCTGCTTTGGTTAAATTTTCTGTATTTATTTTACAGCACCTTTCAAAATGGTAAGTTCTCTCTGTAATCAACCAGTTAACTGTAGAGACAAAATAATTGCCTCAGATTATGAGAGCCACGGTTTTTAGTAACTAAAATAATACTAAATAGTACTAAATAACAGAGTTCACATCCTCTGGCAGTGGGCTGTGGGGACAGTAACTCACAAGCAGGTTTTGTTGACACCTCGGTGAGAAACATCGCACGGGCTCTGAGGTTTCCCAGATTTCTGGGGGGATTCTTTACAGTAAGTGTCGACTTTTTATTGACGGTCACATCAAATATATAATGGAAGTGTAAACCTACAGAGGGAAAAGTGAGACTGCTCTTGAAACTCCGTGTTACCTAGTCTGGAGAAGAAATGAGTATTGGGATTCAGCTCTAAGAAAGAAAAGGAAGTTTCTTTCCCTTAAATGGTCTTTTTACATATTTCCCACAAACTAATGTCTATGCTGCTGCCCGTTACTGTCAGGTGGGAGTTTTCCTGACAACTTAACTTTGAATTTTTTTCCTGATTGCATTTGGGGAAGAAAAAAAAAAAAAAAGCCCCAACAAACCAATGACAGGAAAAAGTTCATATGTTAATAATTTGGGAATGGTGGTTTATGTGTTCAGAGTAGAAGGCTGTGCCCCTCAGATGGAAGGGATGTGCTGCACAGGAGGGATAACATCTGTTAGCAAGTTGAGTTAACACTTACTATCCGCTATGTAATGACGTGTTAGGCAAAAAAATCCCTCCTATTTCCTTTGCCTCCTTCCTTCTCTTGCCCCCTTTTCTCTCTGGAGACCCCGGGTGAACAAACATGGCACAACATGCTGCTGTTCCTGCTGTGTACATGGCTCACCTCCTGCCCTGGAGTCTGTTAACTCCTCATAATGACAAGAACAAGTGGAAGGTGGTGATTGATGATCCTCAGCACCTGCCCCATCTGCCAGGCAGATGGTTGCACAGATGAATTTATTACTGCCTTGATGAAGGACTTGCTCCACGGGTATGGAGCTGTAGAAGACAAGGTGGAGAAAAGATGAAGGGACAACACCTGTATCAAGACATACAAGTATGTGGTTTTTCCTTTTTTTCCTGCCCCTCATAATCCCACTGGAGCTCCATTTTTGTGGTTACTGTGTCTGGCTTTTAGCAGTATAGGGTTTTTGCCTTTCCTTTTTTTTTTTTAATTTAAGTTTTGTCTTGGTGCCTCATAATGCACTTGAGCTCATTAATGGGCAGCTTAAAGTTGAAAAAGCAGTCTCTCCTGTTTGTTTTTACTTTATATCTTACCTTTTCATTTGAGGAAAGGAGAAAAGTCTAAATGTTGAAAGTTGCCTAAGCCTTTATATGTTTTGTGTTACTTTTGAGATATGCAGATATTGTTTACAGAGAAAAGAAGGAAGAAAATTTGGCAGAGGGACTCAGGTCATGCCACAGGGAGTAAATGAAGCATTGTTTTTACTCCATGGGGCAATCCTTGAGCTGCTGGATCTGCATCTTAGTGGAACATTGCAAAACAGACACAGTAGGGGGTAAGAAACTAAGCTTTATACAACTCTAAATGATTTACAGGCATGCAAAGCTGTAGATGCTACGCCCATTAATGAGATGTTTTGCTATTTAAAATTCCTTCCTTTCATGAAGTTACGCCTTTGTGCATAGACATCCAAGTTTTGCCCTCTTATTTATAATTTGTCTGCTGAAATGTATTAAGAAACATAGATTTATAGTTCCCATGAAAGAATTAGATTCTTTGTCGGGGGTGGCAAAATATTAAGGATACAGTTTTCAGCTAGGTTGGTTTTACGGTTAAGATTTTCCATAAAATTTACTTACCATTTACTCATTTCTAAAAGTGCCCTGAACAATGGAGTCTGTGGGGATTTTTTTTGTGCTGCCTGATTGAATAAGTTCCTCATTTACCATAGTTTTGGCTTGATAAAAAATCTTCTGATATAGTCTGACAATATTCTGATAGGAGAATATTGTCAAAACACAAAAATCAGATAATACGAGAAGCAAACTCAGCGTTACAAACTATATCACAGTGGTAACATCGCTGTATATAAATGTTGGCTTCTGGTCTGAATAAAAAACAACTTTTATGTACAAAGGAGACGGATGTGTCCAAGAAAGGTGACATCTCCTGTCTGAAGAGCGGTGTGTTGTAAATATAAATTGATTTATAAAGTACCATTGGAAAAGTGCAGGGGTTTAGGGTGTGTCATGTTTAACGACTCATCCGTAAAATCTGAAATTCTATAGAATTACAAAATAGTTTATGAAACTAACAAATATACTATGGTCTTAGGAAAGACAAAGGCTGCTTTAATTATATTTGGTTTACAGTTTCCTGGTAAATTAGCCATGATACAGTCAAAGCTTTTCTTTTAAGGACTGAACAAATGAACTACAGCTCTATTGAAGGTCCAGTATACTCTGGTTCCAGATATGCTTCTGCATGGATTTCATAGAATGGTTAGAGTTGGAAGGGACATTCAAGATCATGTAGTTCCAACCCCCCTGCCCTGGGCAGGGACACCTCCCACCAGACCAGGTTGCTCAAAGCCCCATCCAGCCTGGTCTTGGACATCTTGAGGGACATTTGTCTGGCAGGACCAGTTATTGATCTCTCACACTAACAAAATCAGTCAGCAACGTAATATTTGACCTGTTTCATCAAAGTGAAATAGCCTTAAGTATTTAGGCAGGCATCTGATGATTAAGGATTTTCAAACAAGTTGGGGAATGGTCATCATGTTCATTGATTTTATAAGATGCTTTCTGTTATAAGTGGCTTTCTGTTTAAATTAAGAAAGATTAATGTCAATCTATTTGGAGCAAGTTATCCAACCAGCTCTAAGAAGACTGTCAGTTCTTGCTAAAAAATGTTTAGTGGCATTAAGCAGGTGGTAGTAGTTGGTTTTGTTTCTTTAGGGTCAGGACATACTGCAGAACACTCAGTGTTTTGGAGTGATGTTTTCAAGGACATCATACACCTAGCGATGCTTATAGAAAGGCACATAATGTAACTGTGATACCTATTGCATAGAGGTAGATTTTCCAAACTAAACTAGGATATAAATGGACATATTAGTTACAGATGTTAATACAGAAGCTATTTTTTGTTTGGTTTTAGCCATAGTGATATTAATGTTTTAATATAGATTCAGTAATGCCTGTGAAAATGAAAACTACGGAGAAGTTGTTCTAAGCAGCTCTAAGAAGACTGTCAGTTCTTGCTAAAAAATGTTTAGTGGCATTAAGCAGGTGGTAGTTGGTTTTGTTTCTTTAGGATCAGGATACACTAATCATCTGAAAGATGAAATCTGCATAGAGGTGAAGGAAAACCATTATTGTTTGGTGTGGGAAGGGAGACTTTCTAAAATCTCAACAACTTGAAGTCTAACTCAAGGTTTAAGTGCTTTTATTTAGAAAAGCAGAAATGTTTTCTTTGGCATTATTCATCAAATGAAAAATCTTTAAGGCTCTAAATTATTATTCTGATAATCTAGCCCAATTTTCTGAGTGCTTTGGGGATTTGGTTTGGTTTTGTTTGGTTCTTTTTGTGTTGTTTTTTATTTTAAACAAGTAATTACTTGAAAAACCAAAGCACTAGTTTATAGGGGAAAAAAAAAAATTGTCAAGGAAGATTTAAAGAAGATTCTGATTTCTTTTCCAGGGCTAAGGACACTATAGAACAGATCTTTGTCTCCCACACTTTCTTATTCCATGTCCTATACCTGTACTCCGATATCTGTGTGTGTGTGTGTGTATATATATATATATATGTGTGTGTGTGTGTGTGTCTTATAAATTTTTATCTCCTTGCTCTATTTCTGCTCTCAAACATTTTCTCCTTGATGCTGCCGCGTTTGCAATAATTCTCAGTAGGGTATAGAAGAAGTGACTACATAAGCAATGAAAACGAGCAGAAATTGTTTGCTTGTGTGGGCTCAGGACAAGCAGTGTTTCTGTCCCCAGTGAAAGACCCAAGTATAAGCTGCCTGCCAAGAATAAGTGTCATTTTTTGCTGGTTTTATTTTTACTAAAGAAATACCACACTGAGTTCATCCTCGGTTTGATTGTCACGGTCTCTGAGAGGAGGGAGGCTTTGAGAATGGCCCCTCTTTGATCACAGGTGTCTGCAGAAGGTATTTCAGACACTGCCATCCTTTTACAATTCCTGACTGAGAAGTTAGAATCCCAGACCCTCACACGTAACAATATCAAACATGATGAGAGATCCTGATAGGAATGATGGAGTCTGAACTGTATTCCACGGTCTGTGCGTCTGCTTCTGAGAATAAGTTTAACAGGATCTGTCTTCTAAGTAGTTCTGCTATAGTCATTAACTGCAATACAATTTTTTAAATTTCTTTTATAGCAGAAGAATTTGTATTATTGTTTATGCAACCTGCAGTTTCTTGTTTGTGCCTATCAGTTAAATAATAATCTGAGTAAATAAGTGATGAAGTAAACTTTTTTCCCCAACATATTTAAAAATGGAAATAAACTTCAATAAATCAATATTCCATTGCTGACATAAATTGTATAAACTGCTGTTTAATTTGGGAAACATTTAAATGTATTTCCATTTGCAAAATATAAAAATATATATAATATATTTATTAGTTATTCTGTGATCAGAGTATTTACTGATGTGATAAAAATAGAAATAATAATCTTAACTTCCATTTAAAAATATTTTTTATATTAAAAAAAAAACTAAAAATTCAGTCTATTGCTGAAAACTTCAATCAGAGATGAAAATATCACTGAAATCTACTCAAGACTATTTTGTAATTTTAGCTAATTTTACCTTGTACATACTATTTCCTTATACTAATGAAGCAGCTATAAATGAAACGAACAAACACATCCGGTAAATAAGCAGCTGTCCAGATACTGTAGAAAAGGATCTTTATTTTGTCGTGGATTTTAGTGTGAAATCTTTGGAGTTACCAAGCTGATGACCCTCCCAAATAACTGCGTAGCAACCAGTCGACCAGTTTCATTGTAGGTTCTATTATAACTAGTGGACCGGTATTTATTGGGTGGAGTTTGTATGTATAAATGTGGAATATTAGGAAATCTTTTGGCAAATCACAGATACATCAATCTTTGGTCCAAAGTACACAGACAGACAATGGTAAAATGTAGAGCTTTAAACTGTGTTTAGTAGGATGTGGCAACTTAAGTCACACAGTTTAAAAGAGTTGAATTAAAGTTTATTTTGATAGCAGTGTTGCTGTTGACAAAATTGACCCTGTCAATAAAGCTTGTGTCTACACCTACTGCCTTAGGCTTTTTCTTAGGCAGAAAAATACAGAAAATACCATACAATTCATGTTATGGTAAATGAGAAGTTCTCCAAAATACGTCTACAGACTGTGTGACTACAAACTCAGGTCAAAATCATGTTGTCGCACACTTGTCTATAAAGAGCTGAGGGGGGGGGGAACAGGTGAGTCAATTTGATGGAAAACCATGACTTTCTGTTCATAACACTAATCTAATTTTTTAGAAATGCAGTAATTTGCCAAGCTTGATGACCATCATGAGTGTTAACCGTGTCTGTCTGCCACATTCAATGAGAATGAATGATGCCTGTGAATAATTTTGGCTAACATGCTGCTTGGATGCAAATTCACCTAAATGCTGGTCTTTAGACAATGTTTCTCTATCTCCATGCTTCTGTTTGTATTTCAGGGAGATTTTCCTCCCACTATCCATTGAAAAGAACATATGTCTTTTCTTAAGGAATTAGTTGGTTTTCTGCATTTGCTTGTAAAGCCTCAATTCTTCAGTTTATGTGCACATATTGTAGGTTCACATGTGTAACTTGAGGATTATCTGGTCTAAAAACTGAGTATAAATTGCCATGTGATCCTGTGTGTTATAGATGTTGATCCTTTTTCTTAAATGTAAACTTGAAGGTGTGAGTGACCAAAATACCTTTAAAAATGCTGTTATTTAAGTGAGGTGAGGTTATATGTATGAAAATATAACCTAAAATAAGTGTCATGCACATCTATTTTTTGCAACTGCAATTCACTGATTTTTTTTTTTTAATAAATGAGCTATATTCTTGTTAATTAAAAAAAAAACACAAGGAAAAAATCACATTAATGATAAAGCATAACAAGATCTAGTACCTAGCAACCTGTTGACAGAGGTATTCTCTCTAACAGAGTAAATAACCATTAATATATAGAGAGAGTAAAAAGAACCTTTATGTTAATGACCAGCAGTAATTTGAAAACAAAACTCTATCTTTCTTTTAAATTATGCTTATTGAAACACTGCAGTGTTATTCAGTATTAAAGGGGGAAATTCTGTTATCATAGCTAATGCATTGATACTGCTTTTATTCAACAGAACTGTAGGTCAAAAATACATTTAGTTATATATTACCCTATCTAGATCTATTTGTTTAGCAAAATAATGAAAGATTGTTTTGCACACAGTTCTTTTCAGACTGAAAATCAATGCTGTAGAACAGTCCCAATTCAGATGAAATTGAGGAGAGAATCACTCCAGCTTCTGAACTGTGTTTTTTGAAGGGACAGAAAAAAATTCCTCCTTCACACCACTTCAGATTGTTCCAAACAATTGTCCTGCATTTAATTGGGAATGACTTTGCCCTACTCTCCAACTCCTCAGTGAGTAGAAGGGTCTAAAAGGGGTCTCTGTTCCAATTATGGAAGGCACCATTCATTTTCATTCCTAAGTTATTAATGATCTATAGTCAGTCTGAATTAATTTTCTGCTTTTCCTTCCATTCTTATTTTTCAACTACTGCAAGTCATACGAGCTTAACTTTTACTCATGTTACTCTGAATTTTCTTATTTTCTACAATCCCAAATGAATAGAAAGAAATACTTTTCATATTTGTGAGCACTAAATATATAAGAAGGTTTTACATTTGCATGAAACGTCCTGGTGCCTCATAAAAAACATAGGGATGGATACAAAGAGAAATTTAGGCAACAGAATAGCTCCTTATCTTCTGTGTTGCTTGTTGCAGAGGAAGCTCACTGTGCATTAAGTTGGGAGTGTGATGTTTCCCAAAAGGGGATCATTATAATTCAATGTTAGTAGCAGAAATTGTGCTTGGATTACTGAAGTCAGGGAGGCACTGGACTGAGATGCATTTCTCCAGTAAGTGTTCGTAGTTTTGAGTGCCTTCTTTAAGTTCAACTGTGCATTTTTTATCATTTTTAAAATATGGACGAAGAAGAAGCTGCTCCTTTCTCCTATTACCACATCCAGAATGTTCTTGGTGAGAGTTGGCTTTCTTTTTCCATCTTTGTGGCTTTGAAATCGTCCTTTCATCCTCGGAGGCATCACTAGCAGCTGGTTACGGGGTATGCTTATATGGAATAGTGTCGTTTCTTCTGCTGGAATCTTTCTACAGGGCTGAGAATAATTCATGTGGTTGAGAACTGGAGCTGTATCAAATGTTTGTGTAGCCCAGGAGGCCAAAAAAAAAATCGGCTCACACCCCAAAACCAATTTCAATATGTATTTTATTATTATTCATAAGCCCAAGTAAGATATAGAGCCATACATTCACTTCCGCGGGGGTCAGGGGGAGGAAAACATGGAATGTTACTTTCCCTAATGAAGAACCTTCATCATAGAATGGTCTAGGTTGGAAGCCTTAAAAATATGGTTATATTTGGAGCAGAGAATGTGGTTTTCCAGTATTATTAATAAGCATTAAAGACACTTTAAGTCACTTGTAAAGTGAAACGTGCACAGCTCCACCATCACTCTCTTTAGCTCCCGGATGTGCTCTGAAAACGCCTTGACGACGTGTTGTCACTTCTGTAGTAATATATGAAATGTGTGGATCAAAGCTCAGCTAGACTTCAGGCTGTTTATCCCGAGGCTTGTCTGTTTATGAACAGAAGTAGAGATTTAGACAATTACAGAAATTACATTCTTGACTGCTTGAGTACCTACTGACTTCTTAGGCTAGTTAAGAGCCAAGCAAGAGAGTTTTTAAGAGTTCGTGTTTTCAAGACAAGTTTTTAGAAACGTGAGTGCCTATGAAAGATAACCAGAGTTTCTCTGTACACTTTTTTTTTTATTTATTTACTTAAATATGCTGAAAACTGTCCTGTCCTGTATTTATTACCCTGGTCTTCTGTCCAGAATGTGCATTCATTTACGTGATTCAGTCCGTTTCTAGTGAGCTTTCAGACTATTCTTTCTGCTTTCAATGTTTTTGTGAACATAAAATGCCCTAGTACTTTTGTGATTATTTAGTGTGTTTATGTATATATGCTAATAAACCAGATGGGAGAGCTTAAAGTGGAAACCTAAACTTTCAGCATAGATACTTAAGTTGTCCAGTACCTATTTCAACTTTGAGCCTGACATTAATTTTTTTTGCTTTTTAGCTGCATAAAATAGCATTTTAAGTCTTGTGATATTTATTTGATGAACTCAACTTGTCAAACAATTTAGTCAGAAGAACTGAAGTGATCAGAGATTAATATATTTATGGTGCTATTAATGGTACCTGGTTGGAAAACAGTCATGAAAAGTATCAGTTTTCTGACAACCTAAGAGGTCTTTTTAATATCACTCAATTGGAAGTTCTCTCAATGTGTTAAATTACAATAATTAACCTGGTGTCTAGAATACTGGATATTAACCTCTTGTGGGAAAATTATTCCCCTAGAAGGACTATTTTTATACTTCGTTTAACTAGGTTTTTTGCTTGTCGGTGTAAGGAAAGGAAATAGATGAATGGAGAATGTGTTGTGCTTTTGTGGGTAAAAGAAAATTATAAATATGCAATCACTGATAATATCCCTATTCTTCATCTTGGAAATATTATGTGAGATAAATTCATAATTTAAACTAGTCTAAATATTCTGCATTCCCAATATTTATGTTAGTGATTAAACAATCTTTGTTCTGTTAAAACAGAATGAAGTTTTAAAAATTGTTCTTAGGACAAATTTCTTATAAACTACTTCTTACTGCAATAGCTGGTCTACATCTTGAATTGAAAAGGTTTGTTTCACAGACTAAGGAATACAGTTACTGGGCTATAAAGGCCTGCCAAAATCAAAGCTCACTCCATTTTAGAACCAAAAAACAAATGGGGATTTCTGGACTTAATGTTCGCTGCCATAACAGAAAGATGGAAACAGGATTTTTAATTTTTTCTAACATTTTATTAACAGAAACTATGGTTTCTGCTATTATTCACTATGCCCTGAGTCTTAATACTGTAGAATGTTGTAGTACAAGTAATCATTTGGGCTAATATTTTCTAGGCAACCAAATATAATAAATCAGTGCATTATCTCAGCAAGTTTCATTGACATTTGTTTCTAGAATGAGTCTAATCTTCCCTTTGTTAAGGCAACCCAATTTAGCTCAGTAATTTTAATGATAGGGAGAGAAATGAGCAAAAAGTAATGGAAAGGGAAATTAGCTGCTTTTGCATTATACAGGGGCTTTATATATACACTAATGACATTTTTTTTCTGTATGCACTAATATTCCCAAATGCAATGATACCGCAAGCTACCTAATCAAATGATACAAAAGATCACTATTCCGACAATTATTTCTATCTCCTTGATCAAGTGAGATGGTTGTTCAGCAGCTGAAGGTCATACATGAGTTTCGGTGTTCTTCATCCTTTATCATAAGATCATACAATGCTTATAAATACTTAAAGGGTGGGCATCAAGGGAACAGGGACGGTCTTTTTTCAGTGCCCAGGGATAGGACAAGAGGAAATGGGCACAAACTTGAATATAAGAAGTTCCACCTAAACCTGAGGAGGAACTTCTTTCTTGTGAGGGTGGCAGAGCCCTGGAATAGGCTGCCCAGAGAGGTGGTGGAGTCTCCTTCTCTGGAGACATTCCAAACCTTCCTGGACGTGTTCCTGTGCAACCTGCTCTGAGTCAACCTGTTTTGGCAGGGGGGTTGGACTAGATGATCTCTGGAGGTTCCTTTCAACCCCATGTGATTCTGTGAGGTCTCTAGTCCAACCTCCTGCAAGTGATTTAGGGCAATCTGGTATTGAAAACTCTCAAGGATGGAAACTGAAAAACCTCTCTGTACAGGCTGCCCCGCTGCTTGACTGTCCTTAGGGTGGAAAAGCTTCTCCTTACATCCAGGTGGTTTCTGTCTTGTTTTAAATCCTGGCCTTTACCTCTTACCCTCCATCCATGCCTGTAAGCAGCCTGCCTCTGCTGTTTCCATGACTCAATCAGGTTGGTCAGATGATTTACCTGGAGTAAATCCACGCTGACTGTTCCCAACATCATCTTCTCCTACGTTTGCTGAGAAGTTTATTTGAAGAGGGCTCTCTGCCTTATTTTCACAGGTAACAAAGTGAGGACTGTTTCTCAGGGTGACCATTCGGCCTTTTTAGAGGATGGGTGTAACCCTTTCTCTTCTCCAGTTCTGGACTTACATGGGTTGAGTTCTCTCATATTAACCCCGAACTGATCCTCATGGGTTGAGATAAAGACAATTTAATAGGTAAAGCAGAAGCTGCAGGTGCAATTAAAGCAAGAGAAGGAATTCAATCACTGCTTGCAGAGATCCGTGCCATATGGTATGGGATATCCCTTTGGTCAGTTAGGGTCAACTCCTCCAGTTTTCTTCCCTTAAACTAGAATATTTCACATTGGACTAGATATTCGCCGTCTATGTGAGATTTGTTTGTGATGTATAAAAAATATGGCTGTGAAATAGTATAGAGCCCTGCAAGTCCATTTTTTTTGGTTTTGTTAGCTTACTACTTCCAATATTTGCTTCTTTGGCTGATATAGGAAATGGATCACCTCCCTAAAATATCTCATCAACCTCAAAACTTTGTGAAATTCATGGTGTGACTTCGTTGTAGTTACTGCTCTCTCTCTCCTCCTCCTCCCCCTGCCTCCTGTTACTTAAAAGTAAGGATATCTGCTCATTTTGCCCCTGCCCCAGAAGAATATAACTTATTCATATGGTAGACAAATATCTGAGAATTATGTTGTTAATTCTGACATTCGGAGACGCCACTATGAGATGTTGTAAGTGTTCCAAAAAGATTAAGGAAAACCTGCAGAATCTCTGGATTACTCCAGCCTGTCTCCAATATGCTCATTTTTCAGTGGAAAAGAAACCACAGAAGTTATTTGAAGTCAAACTTCTAGACTTTGTCAGAGAAAAGTGCTCGCAGAAATCCTATTCTGGTTATTTTCATTAGTCCATTATTACAGTTTGTCCAATGGGGATATGCCAAAATATCTTGCTAATAATGAAACCCACAGTAGATAACAATAGCACTGAGTTAAAAACCCACCAATTAAGCAAGAATTAAAATGAAAAGACTCCAGAATTCTAGCTGAAAAGTCAAAAAATAATGAATCCACAAATTGTGTTCTGCAATATGCACTAAACAGGAAAACTGAAAATTAAATCCCATGGATTCTAATTGAACCTGGCAAGCTGCAGTTTGAAAAATTGTGTATCTTATCAGAACTGAATAATGATGTAAAATGCCTTAGGGAGGAGGATGATGATGATGATACTTCTAGCCTGAATTATATGATATGCAAGACAATAAGAAAATAGAGGTGTAAACTTTAAAGCAGCCTTGTGAATTTTCTCCCACAGAGAATACAAAATTCAAATTAAAACTTGTGAGTAAGCAGTTTTATCCTCAAATAATCAACATTTCAAACTCTCAGTGGGAAAATTAAAAGGAAATAAGTGCTTAATATAGAAATTTGTCTTCTCTTATCTAGATTTTAATAAATTGAAACAGTGGGTTTTGTGGTGCTTAGAATGTTAATGCTTCATATTTCAGGTTTTTAAGGTCTGTATTATGCATTGATATAGGCTATAAAAAGAAGAACCAAATTTTCCCTCTTTAGATCTTTGATGAGACTATATAAACTATTTGAAGCAGACTTGTTTTGCAGAGTTCTCAGAAAATTCTGTACTAGGACTCAGAATAGTAATAGTAGTTGCTCATGGAATAATGCCCATCAGTGGTGACAGCTATGTTCATGATATCGAAATATAGTGTTAAGTACTATAGGACTTAATCTTAGCAGAAGGACATACTGCCCCAAACTGCAAAAAATAAAAAGGAATTCCTACCCTGTAGAGAAAGGGTACGGTGTTTGCATAACCCCTTTCCATAATCCAGTATTATTTGACCAGAATTTGGTGTTTCATTGGATTCCTGTTTTTGCAGAGTAGAAGTGAATTCACCTGCTTTAGGGAAGAAGGCAAAGATCCAGGGAGATATCACGTTGCTGTTGGTGTTATTATTATTGTATTACAACTATTTTATCAATAATATGACTAATAATTCTAAAACTGCAGTTATTAAGATACATAAGTCATCAAAGCCAGTAGTAACTTGTATTCCATATTTCACAATAAAATACAAAAGTTGAGTACTCCCTCAGAAACTTTGCAGACAAAACCAAACTGAGTGGGGTGGTTGTCACATCTGAGGGACCGGATGGCCCAGGGAGGGACCTGGACAGGCTCGAGAAGTGGGTGCATGTGAACATCATGAGGTTCAATAAGAGCAAGTACAGGGTGCTGCACCTGGGTTGGGGAAATCCCCAGTGATAATATAGGCTGGGGGTTGAAGGGACTGAAAGAAACCCTTCCAAGAAGGACCTGGGGACACTGATGGATGAAAAACTGGATGTGAGCTGGCAATCTGTGCTGGCAGCCCAGAAGGCAAACCCTTCTGATGGCTGCATCAGAAGTATGGCCAGCAGGGTGAGGGAGGTGATACTACCTCTCTACTGGTGAGACCCCACCTGGAGTACTGCATCCAGCTCTGGAGGCCTCAGCACAGAAAGGACATGGACCTGTTTGAGTGGGTCCAGAGGAGGCCACAAAGATGATCAGAGGGTTGGAGCCCCTCTGCTATGAGGGCAGGCTGAAAGAGTTGGGGGTGTTCAGCCTGGGGAAGAGGAGGTTCCAGGGAGAAGTTATTGCAGATTTTTAGTACTTAGAAGGGGCTTACAAGGAAGACGGGGACAAACTTTTTAGAAGAGCCTGTTGCAATAGGACAAGGGTTAGTGGTCTTAAACTGAAAGAGGGAAGATTTAAACTAGATAAAAGGAAGAAAATTACAATTAGGGTGGCAAAATACTGGAAGAGATTTCCTAGAGAGCTGGTAGGTGCCCCATCCCCAGGAATGTTCAAAGTCAGGTTGGACGGAGCTCTGAGCACCCTGATCTAGTTGAATATGTCCCTGCTCATTGCAGGGAGGTTGGACTAGATGGTCCCCAACCTTTAATGGTCTCTTCCAACCAGAACTATTCTATGAGTTTAAGACTCTATGAATCCAACAAAATAATTTATGATGTCAGGAAACGACACTTGGATTAAGTATCTTCTCAAATTGTATCTCTTGCTTCCTGAACTGACTTACTATAAGTATATGCATTTCTTTCCACAAACAGATGTTCCTTGTGGATATATTGGGGTGTCCATGTCTTACCGATGAGCTACAACCATGGGCACGCATTGCCATTAATCATATATATGGGTTTGGAAATGTTAATTAAACAGGCTTGTTTCATACATACAGGCTTGATGTATGTTTTTATCTTTGCTATCTTTCAGCCTGCTAGGTTGATTCTACCACTTGAATGAATGAAAAAACAAAACAACCACAAAATAAATATAGCAAACAAACAAACAGGTAACCAACAATCCAACAAAAAAAAAAAACCACCAAAAAATTACAAAAGAACCCAGAAAACAACAAAAAGGGCCACCTTAATGTGGTCGTCAACCTGGACAGATAATGCTTTGCTTCATCACTTCCTGTGTATCCTAAAAAGAAGGAAACTATGACTGTTGGTGTCATTCCCACTTTATTTCAAAATGATTTCACTCAAGGATCTAAAAGAAAAGGCAAGCATCGATGCGAACAACAAATGACAAACTTTGTCATATAGGAACAGAGTCTGTAGCTCAAGAGATCTCTTTGGATGATCCAGTTCATAGCAGTACTCTTTGTGATGCTTAAAAACATTTAATTCTATTTTTTCTTTATCCATATAGTAGTCTGTTGAATGAGAAGTAAAAAAATAAAAAAAAATAAAAAACACAAAAATTGGAAATACTGGTTCAGAAAGCTCCTCAGGTTTGGAAAATGAAGGAAAAAAACCTCTGTACAAATATGATTTGGTCTTTGGGTTTAAAAGGTCATCTCGTTGACGGGTCAGCGTCTCAGCCTGTAGAAGTACAGCCTGTTGAAAACTTTCTGATGAAGAACTACATATTAATTCCGTGGAAACTTAGACCTTTATTCTTCCCTACCCATATGCAGGATTAAAGAGCAGAGTCACGGGCTTCCTCCTTCACCTGGCAGATCAAAAGTAGGTATCTGGGAATAATGTCTGAAGGTGTCAGTGTTCACTAAAGGTGAGGGAGAACGCGGGGAGGTGTGTGTGTCATTGCTAGTTAGGAGGTGATTGGCAGAGAAAGAGGGATTAAGCACTCGGGCTCAGAGAAACCAGGACGAATGTACAGCCAAGATTACCATCTGTTGAATATGAAATGCTTGGATCAAGACATTATAGATACATTTCCCCAAACAGCAGGGACAGCAGTCTTTTTTGGAAACAGTATCACAACAGGGTAGGGAAGCATTAAGATAGAAGCAAAAAGCTGTTCGCTGAATTTTAGCGAGCAAATTACTTTATTGGTGCAATTGAACTGTATTTAAATTGTGCTGGATCTGTGAAGGACTTTACAACCAACCTCTAAATTAACATGTTGGATTTTTGACAGTCATTATTATACAAGCATATTATTATATTATTATCGTTGCTAGGTTTCAGGGGATCCAATCCCAAGTGCCCTCTAAGCTGTGGAATGTGACCTTTTAGCCTGAATAAAGCCAGAGATTTTTATCACTTTCAAACCTCCTTTTCCTGAACTCGCTGCCCTTTGGCAAACACTGTAGCAGTGAAAATTATTCTAGTTCCATACTCAAAGAACTCTTGGAGAAGGTAGAGGGCGGCTTTAACTCAGGAGAGTAATGACAGTTGTTTGTCTTTGCAAGTGCTCGTTGCTGCTTCCTTTCTTTAGCTGTAAATATGAACATGGAAACCAGAAATACGTGTTCATCATCCAAGATTGATCATGTCTGGTTTGTCCCTTTCACTTCTTCCTGCCTTCCAGTTTGCTTTTTAGTTAGATAACTAAGTTCTTCAGAGTCCCATTGCCTTTAGCATTGCTGAAAGATCTGCCCGATGAGTAGAGAAATGTAAGAGTATGTGGATGAGCTTGATAGTTGTGATGGATTTTTACTTCTTCAAGGTTTTTGACTATTGTGTGATAGTCTCCTAAGAAATCTAGGGAATTGCAACCAATGAGGCCAGGATGAAGCAGGTCACACCTGGTAAGAAAACTATTCTCGGAAGTCCAAGTCTGGACTTGCTAAGGATTTCATTAAAAAATGGGAGACTGGAGGGTGTACTCCTATTAAATATCAGATAGCATCATTGTGGGAGAGACTTGGAATATTTTAGAAGAGAGGAATAGAAAACAAAATGATCTGAAAAACAAAAAAAAAAGAAAAAAAAATCATAAGGATACATGCAAGAAGATTAGCTGTAAGATATATGATGTAGTCTTTCTACTTTACTTATACCAGTAAGGATTGAGTAATGTGTCATCATTTGTGTATCGCTCGTTAGGAAAGATGTCAGATAAGTGGAGAAAATTTGAGGAAGAACAGCAAACTCAGATTACTAAGAAATACGATACAAGAGCAGAAAGTTAAAATAGAAAACAGAAAATATTCCAATTCTAGGTAAAGTTACGCTAGAACTAGATTACTTAGGAAAGACAAGTAAGCTCCACATTAAAGGTTCCAGAAATTAAGTCAGAAAATTTCTAATAAGTATCCAGCTAGATTGTTTCTCTCTCAGGACAAGGGGAATAATAGATGTTCTTTGAACAATTTTGAGGTTACAGAATATGTATTGATTAATTAAAAAAAAATGCATTTCTTCAAAATCCAAGATAACCAAAGGTTTCTTTTGTACAAAGCTGTAAAGTACTTTTTATCTAAATGTTGCCAAATACAGGCAACGTAAAACTGTTCAGAGACAAAGTGAAAATTACTGTATTGGGGAGGGAGGATAAGAACTTTCCAGGTAGTTTCAGGAACATTAATAATTCAGGACACTGAGCTCAAGAAAATCACACCTTTTTTTTTTTTTTCCCCTACTCTACCTTCTTGCTTACTTGTTTTGAGTACACCCTGACTCCCCTTTCATATTTCCATCTTATACTTTTTTATATTTGGGGAAAAAATACTATAAAAAATATCTTACTCATCCTATATGGCTTCTTTTTTTTCTAAAGTTTACCCATGTTTTGTCAAATCATTCTGTTTCATATTAACTGATTTGCAGTAGCAGAGGATGCTTCCAATAGTGAATATTTTGCCAAGCAGCACAACAGAAAAGAGCTGCAGAGCACAAACTGTAGAAAAAAATCATTTTTAGGCAAAACCTCTATAGCAGAGTAGTCAGGAAAAGAGTATTTGTCTTTATGTCTTTACAGTTAGAGTTAGCTGTGGGAAATGTTTTTCATTATATAAAGATCTGTTCCTTGATACTGCAGTTAAACAGACCCCAAAATTGTCACCAAAAGGCAACGCTTTTCATGTTTTAGAACTGAAGTTCTGCAAAAGAAAGTTTATTTTTATGCTGCTTTTTCCAAAACTCAGAATCAGATTGTCACCTCAAGGCTGTTTAATTTCTTTTAAAAATATTGTAATATTTCAGACTGCTATTAATTGTGATTTTTTTTTTTTTCTCTTTGTGGGATAGATGCTAAAAGGAGACAGACTAGTATTTCAAGGCTGATGATATTGTGAAGTTGTGGCTTATGTCTGCGTGTACATAAGTTATAATATTATGACATGAAGGTTTTGTTTCTAAATTGTTGCCATTCTTATCCCTGTTCAGTGTATATGCTATTAGTATTATGAGCTTGTAGGATAATTTAAGTCCTTTGTTCTATGAACTTAGAAACATCCGTGAGTGTCGTCTTCTTCATCTTTAACAAAATTTTTATAATCCATCACCCTTTATTGTTTGAAACTGTTTCACTTTAGTATTGAAGGAGCAGACAGTTGACTGGACGTAGAACATTTCCTTTAGCCAAAAAAAGATGTGAGTTGGCTTGGTAGCTTTCCATATGATGAGGATTTACAATTACCATTACCATTTAGCATTAAACTCTCATCGGGTCACCAACTTCACAGCACTCAGCATTTTGCTCACTGTTGGTACAGCCTATGAGCACTACAGTTTGGATTTCTAGTTACAGTTAGTTCTTGGTCCAAATCCTTATCTGGTATAAAGGAAAAAGTACAAGTGAAGCAAAAACGCCTTCAGTGGAAATATGTCAGTTTACACTAATGGAGCAGAATCTCCATTATGTCAAAAATGGTTCCAAATAACTCTTTGTTGCAGTTATACTTACGTATACCCTGATTTTATTTCTGTCTCTGTAAAGTTAGAAATAGGGCCATTTAAGTCACTAGAGTTGGAATTCATGCCAATAGAAACGGAAGGGAATGATGTCATGAACGTTAACCGTCCCACTGAAAAGTATTTCTTACAGGTTTGTTTTTTTTTTTTCCCCTAAGCATTTTTGTTAACCACATACAGTGTATTGATTCCAAATTTCACATTACAGTGTGTTTACCTTCTGCATGCAGTGTTGGACAAAGTGAACATATGGTATTTCGAAAGCAGGAAAGAGATCACTCTCTTGAGAGAATCTTATCAAATGTGATTTGATCAACCAGTTATCAGAGATCCTCTGAGTAGCCCCCCCCCCCCCAAAAAAATAGTTGACTCATTTATTTAATTTGTTTTACACACATTAGTCATACAGTTTCTAATGCTTTTGTCCTTGTTAAAATCAACAGGAAAAAACCCCAAACTTTACATGGGATACGTATATCTATGTTATTCATCTCAAAGTTTAAAACAACTCCAGTTCTCAAGTCTGTGGCAGTTTGGAACGAACTAGGTCTTGGAAATATACAGCTGTTTAACTCAAGTATAGTAATTATTTTTAGATAAAATCCCCAAAGAAAATGAATAATCCTCTTTATTAGATGCAATATGTTGTACAAGTGTCTTGTACAGTAATGGTGTATTTTATTAACCTGCTTTAGAAGTATCATAACCTGATCTTCATTTCTCTTTTTGATTTCAATATGCCATGTTCAATTACGGAAAAAGCAACAGTAATTGAGACACTTAAAATGAAGGGAGCAAAGTTAACCATCTGTGAGGAATCTGGAGTATGATGAAAGACATCCTCCAGAAGGAGTTTAACGTGAGATGTCATTCCAGCCCTGTCTTGTGCTAGAAAGGAGGCAGAAATACATAAGTTACCTAATAGGGTGTTGTGAGGTCTACAATATTTCTTTTTGTTCTATTTGCAGAGCCACAGATAGTGGAGGATAAGAATAGTTAAAGGTTAGAACTGCGTGATGGTAATCTACGGGCTGGTATCCCATTCCTAACAAGACTCTGCATCTCTGAAAGCAGGAACTGCAGACCTGGGCAGAGCCTACAAACTTGAGTTGGACCAGGAAAGCTCTTTGAATCAGGATGATGAAAAAGTAACCGCTTTTGAAGAGATTCTCCATGTTTCTTGGAGATGAGAGTTCTTAGAAAGTCATTTCTGAATTTGGGGACAAAGAGCAGAGGAATTGTGTTTCATGCAAGTGGTTCCTTTTCCTTCTTAGTCTGCTTTCAAAGATGGAGCAGTATCACTGACTTCAGGAGTCAACCACATGCTGGCAAGAATCAGTTTAATCAAGCATTTATGAATCACATTCTTAAATATTGGAAATCAAAAATCTTCATTGGTTTAAAAAAAAATAATTGAAAACCAGACGCAGATCTGAACCCCTTAATTTAAGCATATACAGGTAACTAAGAAATTAATTCCTTCTGATGGGCTAGAGATGTGACTTGACCAGTCACCATTTGCATATATGTTTATTCTAAGTCCTCTTCATTATTTCAGGGTGCTTTTCTCCCTAGAACTGGTCTGTACGTGTCCTCATTACATCACACTGTTGAGGTCTTCAGGCGTTCATCCAGCCTGCAGATGGGTTGTGATCTACTATCTGCCACCCCTCTGGATGGTTATATATATCTGGTAAAAGTACGAAAGAAATCAGTTGAGCGTGTATAATATTCTTTTTGTATATTTTCAATATATATATTCTTTCAATAAAGCAAGTATTTTAACTCATTATTTCAATTAGATTAAAACACACCCCAAAATAATAATAAAAAAAAGATAATATATTCCAAATTTATTTGTACAAATGTTGGCTCGGAACCCTAATCTTACTAACAGATGTTACTACACCATTAGCTAGGAAGACTAGAAAAAGGACAGTAAAAGTCATGTGAATAAAAGCTAAAATAGGATTTAAAATAGAACACAAGTGAGTATGACCGAGGAATAATCTGGTATTTAGTCTTATGACGTATACAGCCAGCATTTTGATGAATCCATTTTTCTGTGAATGGACAGAAGACAAATCAATATTTAAGCTGTGGTGCATTTATAGTGTGGGAATGTCTGTTCAATCTAATGTTTTTCCATAATGTGCATCTTTAGTTTTGCCTCTCCATCCTGCTCCACTTTACTGAAATTTTATTATTTCCAAATGCTCTCCTTGGCAGACACAGTAAGAATAAGTTTCAGAAGTCGCTGTTCAGTACAGATTCTAGTCTTGTTTGAAAGGCATGATACGTAACATCCTATTACATGCACTTCCGAGTTCTTGCAGACAACTGGTGTTCACAAAATTTGGTGCATTATTCTCAACATTTGTCATCTTAAGACAGAGATATCACATTCACAGTGAAACATTTTCTATGCTAGAAACATCAAAGAAAATCATAGAATCATCTAGGTTAACCCTAGTTCCCTACTTCTTCTTTAGGGATATAAAATATATATTAAAAAAATAATCAAGAAGGCTAATAATAATCAAGAAGGCTAATATAACAGGGGCAGATGCAGAAGAAGGGCAACAATTCACAATTCTGAGTGCTGTTAGTTCCTGGTTTCTAGCAAGAAGAGTTGAACTTGCTTACTGTATTAGCAGGGACATTCTGAATCTCTTTTCACTCTCCAGTTCAGAGAATGCTCCTTGAAATGCTGTTGCAAACCAGAATTTTCCTCTCCATCTCATATTTGATATTTTATTTTATTTATTTATTTTTAAATAGATAGTAAAGAATGCAGGAAAGAGGTCATAATCTTAAGTGAAGTCCCTGGAGAAGACAGTATTCTTTACTAACCTAGGCTTTGGTTAGTGAGAAACAAGCTATTACCAGGGCAGAATTGGCAACTGCTTGAGCTTATGGTAAAAAGAGAACTTGCTGTATCGTAGAATCATGGAATACTTTGGGGTTGAACAGACTGTTAAAGGTCATGTAGTCCAACCTCCTTGCAATGAGCAGGGCCATCTTCAACTAGATCAGGTTGCCCAGAGCCTCGTCCAACCTGGTGTTCCCAAGATGGGGCATCTACCACCTCTTTTTGGGCAACCAGTTCCAGTTCTTCACCACCCCAATTGCAAAAAATCTTTTCTGTATATATAGTTTTAATCTACTATTATAGTAATAAATACGCAAGCTGTCCAAACCATTGGCTTATTTAGTTTTATTTTTGTGTTTCTAAGCGTAGTTGTTATGAGTAGATAAAGTGGAGAATGGGATTGGTGCCAGCGTGAGACAGACTTTATTTGCATATGCTATTCATATAAGCGAAATTGGGTTGGTTAAAAACAGTAATTAGTCATTAAAAAGGACTTTAACTGTCTCAGAGAAAGGTGAGTTTATCCAATAAAGAAGAACAGGTCGGGTAAATGGTGGAAGGCTGAGTAGGTTTGGAGGCAATGAGTGAAATGCTGAGGTTGCTCCTCCAGTTGCATCTCGTTACAGGTTGCAGTAGGATGCAGCGATGGTGAGAGGGGGTGACACCGTTAAAGTTTGTCTGATCACCTTGGCTAAATGTTCTGCCACTGGAACGTCATGCTTCACGAGAAAAAGGAGTCTTAAGAAGAAGGTGGCTGAGTGCTAAAATATTTATTATCAAAGGAAAAAAAGGAAAACTACAAGACAGACTAGTCTGTAAATAATTTAGGAGACAATGTAAAGTAAAAATCAGCAGATCTTAAAAGCGTGCATGTCCAGCTGATGGAACAGGAGTGATTGACTTGGCTATAAAGAGAGCATGGGAGCAATCCAGTTCATTTTACAGTGTAAATATAGCGTAAAATGAACTTGAGAAAAACAGGGTGGAACAGGCAGATTCCTTTATTTCAGAAAATAGTAGATAACACCTTGAAAATAATGAAATATTAAAGTAAGGAACGAATTATTGCTGTATCTATGATAACGTTTTCCTGTGGAATGATAGGATTGTTTTCATTTTTTGTTGGATTTGTCGATTAAATGGTTGTGGGTTTTTGATAAATATCAGGACAATTAAGTAGTGTTATTTCTTCTGATAATTCCCATTAAATTCAATAGGAAGAGAATGATTTTCAGTATTATTTGCAATCCAGAATGGCATGGATGTGGTCTTAAAGGCATAAAGAACATGAGAATGGTTCTTGCATGTTCCCACAGTGTATATATAGAGGGATCAATTGAGGGAGAATTATGTTATTTCTGAAAGCTTTATAAAATTATCACCGTGTCCTGTATTTTTATGTTTATTGCCCCTGTTACTGTTTATTTTGTGGCCACTCAGCAGAGTTTCCCTGAGAAGGACAATGCTTGCTTTATACTTATAGAGGAGAACCTGATTCCCCACGAACAACTCCACTGTAGGTGGCAGAATTACTGTGCTCTTAAAAAAGGCAACAAACCCCCCCAACCAAACCAAACCAAACCAATCAAAAAAAAAAAAAAAGCAAAACCAGAAAAAGAAACCAAAAAACAACTCCAGAAAATTTTATCAAAAGGCTACCAAAAATACCTTTCTGTTACAACTAAAACACTAGAAGCCAGAAAGAAATGATTGCATAGAAAGAAGAAATGCTGCAATTACCTAGGAAAAATGACAAAACAAAGAAATGTCATGCATGTGTGACATTTTGTACAGGATCTTGACATAACATTCATCCTTTCTCTACTTTCTGTGGATTCCATTGAAAATGTTTGGTGTTTGGTGCCTGGTAGTTGTTTGGGTTTTTTTGCCCCTTATATTTGCACAAATATCTGTACTATAAAAACCAATTCTTTGCATATGCACAAATATGGAGTAATTTAATCATAAGTAGTCTAAGTGCTAGAAAATTCTCAATTAAAAAAAATAATTTTGAATTCAGGATTATATTAGAAGTTACTATGAGCAGCGGAAAGAGGTATTGAAATGTGAACTCAGCCTTAATTTCAATGGATTTAACTATGGATTCAAGTCAGCAAAATAGAGAATGTGAAGTTACACTTGGAGGCAATACCGTTCTTCTTCCTTATTTGTTCAACTGTCAGAAGAATGCATTTCCTGTTAATTAAATGACATGTAGAAAATTAATGTACAACAGACCTAAAAATATGGTTCATAGCACAGTAATTTATTTGCGTATGATCCTAGTGGTGCGGTGTCAGAATTGATCAGATTAATTTTACTAGCCATTATTGTCCTGCCGTTAACAGATCATTCTTTTAGGTCATCAATTACTTACACATCTGGCTACGGCTGAAAGATTAAGGACAAAACCCCACAGTATTTCCCAGATGTTTCAGTGTTGGCTCTCAGGTATTACTAGCTCCTTTTGGCGGGCCTAGCTCTAATTTGTGTGAAAATCCAGATAGAAATGAAAGTAATGTATTAGCTCTACTGGAGAAAATGTTAAGTCAATTATACTCCTGCAAGATTTATAAGAACTAAAGTGAGTTTAAATTTGAATTGTCAAAGGAAATTTTACATGCATTAGCCACTCAGTAACATCCATCCCATGTATTTAATTATGTACTGGGTTTTGAACCACCGTCTCCAAAGCAGCATAAAAAATTTTTCCTAAACTACTGTTCGTAGACGTTGCTGGGAATTACACATGTAAAAGGCTTGGAGTTTTGCAGCCTGAGGTCTCACCAAAAAAAGAACCTAATATTAATATACTTTTATTCCTCTCCTGGCAATATGTATTACAGCACGATAGACTTCACCTCGTTCCCTTGAATGTTCAACTAGTCAAGTGTTTCAAGTAATTTAAGGTTAAAAGATTGCATATGCACATCCCAGCATATTTGATATTATTTCACTTACTAGGCTAAGCAGAGAAATATAATTTGGTAAAAAGTTAAGAAAGCTGTCTCTGGCACGATGAAAATAATTTTAATCTACGATTTATAACCCCAAAATAATTTTAATCTACGATTTATAACCCCAATATTAAGGCAGTATTTTTCCAATGTAACTCCTATCTGTTATGAATCATTCATGTTACAAAAATCTCATCCGTTACTAATGCAAAACAGCTGAAAGTGGAACTAGAACCGTAAACAAACAAAAAGACTTTTAAAACTTGTTGTACTTCAGTGATCAAAATTTTAGCTGCTTGATTCAAACTTCTCACGTGCCGTTTCAGGGGCATATGGTCCGAGATCATTTAAATTCTCGGTGACATAATTTGCAGCCTTAGCCAAATTTCTCAAACTCAACCTTTAGGATCTTCTCTTCTCCTGGTGAGTGGGAACTGTATGCACTAAGAGCATGTTTGTAGCATCTGCTCTGAATCGAATGGCATTGATGCAAAAATGGTTATTGGATTCTGGGAGGTGGTGCAGGGTCACTCGTTTGCAGGGTGTATATTTATGTATATTTGAAATGAATACTCTCTGCAATACTGCACCAGAAAGGCAGAATGGAGACACAACTGCAATGTAAATACAAAATAAAGAGTTTATATTTTCCTAGAGCTTATACTATTGATAGACACACTTGTAGATGAGTAGACTGAAGTTGAAATAGAAAAATCTTAAAAGATTGGTTCAGCTCACTCAAGCTGTGAACAAGCACAAGGCAAATTCAACTCGCCTTAATCAGAACATTTCATAGGAACTCACAAGTTTAGATGAAAACATTGTCAATAGGTTTCATCATTTAATTCCCAGACAGAATTACAGGTTATTATAAGAGAAAGATGACAAACCTGGAATAAATCCCATGTCTGAGACAAAGTGCAGATTAGAAGCTCTACACTCTTACATCCTATATATAATATATATATCTATTTGGGGGACAGAAGATTACCTTGCTTTTAACACAGCCCAAGTTGGTTTGTGTGCAATTCTTGGGACAGAAATTTAAAAAATAACCGTAGAGAAGCATTGCGTCCTTTCTATATGTGTTTCTTGGAGATTCAGCTAAAGAAATTATATTGATGATTTTAAGTGTTCTGTGGGCTTATGATTTCCTATATGTGATGAAGTTAGGACAAGGCGGCTTGTTTTTTCTACTGTAGGCAAGTGTTGTAGCAGTATAACAACTGTGTCCAGTACATCTCATTGATTGCATGTCTATTCCATTTTTCTCTTTTTCTCTAGACAAGCACTTTGTGTATAAAAAAAAAATAATAATATATTACTGCGGATTCTGTTTTCCAAAGCATTTTAAGTAGCTACTTATTATGATTTAATTTGAGAGACTCCTGTGCCTAATAAGCTTTCCGGTTAAAATCCAAGCTCTGAGCTTTAGAAAAACCTACGTGGTCTACATGCAAACGCTGTGTAAATAGCATCTGAATAAAAGGCAGGGACACACACATTAGGAGCTGCCAGAATTGTGTTTGTTGTGGCTGCCCTGCTCGATGCCGCCTGAGCAGCTGAAGTAGAAATGTACTGATGGAGTAGTGCCAGCTCAAGCCAAAAATATGCCAGTGGAGAGAAAAGTTAGAAGCAAAGAGAGAAATGTGCCCTAGGAAGTGTGTGTATCCGTTGGGAGAGGGGTAAGAGAGAGCCATTTAATATGGGGTTGTGAAACAAATGTCTGCTCGTGATTTAGTTGGGTAGAAAAATAAAAAAAATTGGGGTCTTGGATTTAGGATCTGAGGGGTGACAGATCAGGGGAGGTTTAGGATGGATATTAGGAAAAATTTTGACACCAAAAGGGTTATCGAGCATTGGAACAGGCTGCCCAGGGAAGTGGTGGAATCTCCATCCCTAGTGGTATTTAAAAGATGGGCAGATGTGGTGCTCAGAGATACGATTTAGTGATGGGTTTTGTTAGTGTTGGGTTGATGGTTGGACTCGATGATCTGAAAGGTCCCTTCCAACCCAACCAATTCTACAATACTTTGATTCTACTCCACATTTTTTTGCAAAATCTGATAAACCACTCTGACTGGAAAAATTATTTGAGAGGGTTTTTTATGTTTCTATAACCAAATATGTTGCTAAAACAGTATTACTGAAATGCAGATTGTTTCGTATGGTATAATACAGCAGGAATGTGTGTGTGGCAGAGGGGTTGGTTTGTCTAGAACCTGTCCGTGATAAAGATGAATGTGGGACCCCAATGTCTCACAGACTTTCTAGGGAACATCTATTTAAATGAGAAAAAAGAGTTCTTAATTGCTAGTTATGGATTGAAAGCTTCTAATGGCTTTGGCCTCACTGTCCAGTTTTGTTATTTGCTGGGAAAGTGCATGTTTGTATTTATCTGCTCTAAGCAGCAGATTATGTTTTACTCAGAGAAATTGAAAGTAATCAAACATATGCTAATAGCCACTAGCAAAGATTAGTGTGTTATTTAGAACAGTAAAGTCTTAAGGAAATTGGAAATACCAATAGAAGTTAGATTATTGGGTTTTTAAGGAATTATCTATGAATCAGCTTATAGGTATACTAAAGTGTGCAGATAACATGGCTTTTACAAATCAACATCTATAGTAAGTGCATTAGAATATAACTCCAGTAACAGTGTGATAAGTATTCTGGAGTAAACAGTGATTAAACTACCTTTCCCTTTTTAATTTTTTTAAAATATGTTTATTTTTTCCTTTTTTTTCTCTTTTCTTTTTTTCAGCTTAGTAGTAGAAAACATTATTAGGGAAATACAGGCAATTAAATTCTGTTGTCTGTCACATAAACTGTTGCAGTAGCACGGTTTAGCTCAGAGACAACAAAGGCATCAGAAAAACAGGAAGAACAATTTGTGCAATTAAAATTAAAAAAAAAAAAATAAAAAGTCAAGAAGGTACCTTTGGATGTTTATGATAAAATGGATTGCTGAGATGCTTATTTTTCCTTAAATAGGAGGAAAACATTGGTTTTGATTGGAAAAAAAGTTGTTCAGAAGATCTTGAGTTCTTTTGGAAATAAAACTGCAGCTGGCAATTTCTCTCTGTTTACAAATACATTTTAAAGTCTGGAAAAATGTCCAAAGGTCCTAAAAGAATTTATCAGGTTAGATATTTCCATTAATCTAGGGAAATGCGTTACAGTTGATCCTCTTTCAGCTATAATTATTATTTAGACAACAGAGACTTCTTCATTAAGTAAAAAAAAATGTATAGGAAAGGGTATTGTGAAATGTATACTTACATGGTAAGGTAGGTTTTTCAGTTTTGTAACTTTCTGTTACACAAATAAAAGATGAAACAAGCTCCTCCAAAGAAGAAGAGTAAGGGTAATTAAAATAACAGTATACTAGGTGTATATAATAAACTCAACATTGCTTGGAGTCTAAAAAACACTATTTTCTAGAAATACTGTTTTCTAGAAGACGCATTTTTATCTTGCTTCTGGGAGGTGAAGGTCTTCAATTTATGCATTCAGGGAACTGTCTGGAAGACCACAATGGTACCTTCTGGCCAGAGAAATTGAGTCTGACTATTTCTGCTGAACACGTTTCTTTTCATATCGAATAAATACTGACATCACAGTGCCTGCAAGTAATTGAATTAGTGACAGTTACGGAGGCTCCAATGTACGTCCCGACTGATAGCATCAAATTCTTTCTGACAAAATTTGAAGGGTTAAAGTCATGAAACTCTTGATGCACTTTGTCTAGCAGACTGATGGGAAATATTAAATGAATATTGGCTCGGTCAGTCTGCTTCTATTGCTCTTCCAACTCGCCTTCAGTCACGCTGGTGATTAGTGAGACGTTGATTAGTGTTGGGAGACTAGCGATGAGCTGAAGGAAGTGGAGTATCACTGGAACAGAGGGGCAACTGGTTTTTGTGAACTAAGCTGATGCAGATCCCCCAGACGCCTTGAAAACATCTAGCAAGCACCACGGTGTTGGCTCACAAAAGCAAAATTTAGCCAATCTAGTGGCTCGCGTTCGTTGGGTTCCTTTTAGATGACGTTAATAAGTGAATGACAGCCCTTATTTGCTCCTAGCAATCACATCTTGGGAAAACGTGCAAGGGTTTCATTTGTGCAATTATGGAAAGTAACAGACTTGAAATTCGGCTAGAAACAGTGTCAAGTCTTCCTGCTCAAGCTGACAGATCTCTAATCAGTTGTCATCTTGTATTTACTTTAAAAGACTTTATTGCAGGATATTGAAAATTTTGCAAGGAGAGCTGATAGCTACGGACTTCATGCCGTTAATTTGTTGAGAACAAGGTGGTAATAAGCTAAGTTCTAGTCTTTTGAGGGGCAAAGACTTTATTAATAAACTCGGCTGAATTTTAGCCATCTCTTTTTTGAAATGTTATTGAAGGTGTCATACCAGTTAATTAATTGAAATAAATACTTGATATTGAGCCCTAGAGAAAACGTTGGTAGTGATTGCAGCTCAGAATTTGGTATTCGCTTTAGAGTTTAATTAACAACATTATGATTTGTGTCATAGAGCAGCTCTAGACCTTGTCATTTTCACACTAAAAATCTCTGCAGTGCTTTGACAGTTTTGGTGCAGGGCAAGGCTTTTAATACTGGTTTGTTCAGGTTAATGGGAGAGACTAAGAGCACCTATTTTGGCTCTGGAGGTAGGGTTTCGGCATACGTGCCTAAGAAGCTCTTTCTAGTTTCCTGTGACTGCCTTTTGGATCACGACGTTACCTGTGAATCTGAGTTAATAGTCACAGCTCCAGAAACATTTCATCTGGAAATCCATGCTCTGCTAACTTCCAGGAATAAGGCAAAAAAGAGTAATTAAGTTCTGGATGCTCCTAAAGGACGCGAACTCAGCACATAACTTAAAAGTCAGAGTAGAAACAACAGGCATTTTCATTCAAGCATGGCTGTTGGCTTAAAATCAGAGTGGAAGCCACGGGTATCTTCATTCAGGTATGGCTCTTGGAAGTTGTAGGTACTGTATTTTGCCTAAGGGAATCCAGATCCAGAGCTTCCAGCTTTTCTTGGTGAGAGAAACACATCATCCTGTAGCTGTGTGATGGGCAACCACTACCAGGAGTTCCTGAAGAAGAGAGAATCTGAGTCACCTTGACCCTGTAGACTGTTGGGCACTCAACTAGGGATAGAGCCCTGATTTCTAAAACCTGACCTATATCTAGCTAAATGTTTAGCCTTCCCCTGGAGAGGTAGCACATGTTCCTATCTCTCCCATAATCGATAAGAAAAGAGAACATTTGCATGACATCATTTGGAAGGGAATTGAATGAAACCCTCAGGTTCGAAAACAGACACGATGACTTGAGGTAGTGGTGGCATGAAATAAGAAATGAAGTAAAAAATTGCTATTAAGTTCTGTAATCTGGGATGCAAGGTCTGTATTTAGATTAAGCAAAGCCACCACACGTTTTTCATCTTGGTAACTCTTACTGGCTACTTGTAAACAGCAGTATTTTCATGACATCATTTCAATTTGTTTTGGATCTTGCAGAGGATCAGTACTGAGAAGGTCATGGCAGACAGTTATAATAACGAAATGTAATAATGCAAACTGTCATAAACTTTCTTCTTCCCTGAAATCTGCTGATACAGCTTTATGGAAAGAAAATGTTCTTTTAAAATTGGTGTGCGTAGCGGAGCTCAGAAGACATACTTTCAGAACAAGTTAAATATTTCTGTGTCATATTCATGATGACTTTTCACAGACAAACAGCTCTGAAAATGTCTGCTTTTGGCTGAAACTCTCTTCTCCATATCTTAGTATCTCCACACAAGTTCTTTTCTGCAACAAAAGGCACAGGTCTTTTTACTTCTGTTGCAACATTATTTGTTTCTCAGCATTCATAATCTGGTTGAGTTAGGTATTAGAAACTCATAAGTTTTCACAATCGAAATGTATCTGTTTTTTTTTTTTGTCTATTTTCCTTTTTAAGGATTTTGCAGTTCCTGATAGTAATTCACTTGGGAAGTTATTGTGAAAAGCCATGTTCTCAAATAAGTCTCTTTACCTAGAGGAGGGTTGTGTGTGTGTCTGTTACAAGCTGTGAGGTGCTAAGATATTCTGCATTTCAGACCGGATGAGGCAGGAATCCTCTGATGTTTATAGCCTTTAAAAGAAATTGTTTCAGTTCTCTTAGAGCCGCTTCCTGCAGAGAAGAACCTCATAATTAAAACCAGAGTGTAGGGTAGAACTGCAGTGCAGGGAGCTTTGATGTGTTGGATACCTGACAGATTTTCTTGAGATACGATGACCTGTAGTTATTGATAATACTTTTCTTTCTAAGCCAGATTTGCAGAAGGAGGTGGCGTTAGCTTGTTTTGCTTTTCATTTGATGAACAACAGAATGTGAAGCATAAAGGGGAGGTAATTATACTGTTTGGAATAAATCAGGTTTCCTGGCTGGGATAGCTATTGAAAACACTACATAAATTTCATTATAATTGCTTATCTCCTGTTTAGGTAAAAGTTGATTTCCTTTAAAGTTCAATGATTTTTTTTTTTTAAATAAGTAGGCAAACTTTATAAGCATGAATGCCTCTTTTATGTCCTTTTTAGCCTTCTTTTGCTGTCCTTAAAAAAAAAAAAAAATAATAAAAATCAAAACACACCTGACAGCATCCTCATAGGACAGAAGAAAGTTCAAAGTAGAATAGGATGTGCGGTACTCAGTTGTAAATGTTTGTATTTCAGTTTCATAGCAGACAGAGAAAATGGATGAAATCTAGTCTTATTTACTTAAAATAAGTTTTCCCATCCTGTAAACTTTAGTTTTGCTCTTTTTCCCCTCTGCAATCTCATATGATACAATGGCCTTCTATAGTCTGTCAGTCGTGTTCCACTACAAGCAGGCATAAATAACTTGCACTTTGTATGTTTAATAGGGTAAAACATACTATTTGTAAAACAGGATTGATATATCACAGCAGATATTTGCTTTCTTACAAATTATCTTTCCCTACAACTTATATACTGAGTTATTTGCAATATTACTCCCTGATTAAGGATTAGGTCGGGTTTCTATTATAGTCATCCTTTTGCACCTTGTATTCACGTCAACAAATAGATCACTGCAATTTCAAAACAGAAATTTTTTGAATAAGGCTAGAATTGTTATTATTTTGTTTCATCAGCCTAAGTTTCTGGGTTAGTGAACTTTCAGGGGCGTAAAGCAAAGCTGGTATGACTCCATAGGTAGCTTCAGCTTCATTTTATGTGCTGTTTCTTTATAAATTAGTACTTGATTTCTTAATGTTCTTTTGTTTATATTTTTATTTGATGGATTGCTTGGTTCAGCCTTTCAGTGTAAGTAACTCACCAAGACACGCCAAAAGCATCCTAGTCTCCAAAGCCTTGGTTTTTTAGACTACCATTAAACTAAAGATTATTTTTTTTTTTAAATAGTGAAAACAAAGCGAGACAGAATATAATGGTCTGAAAATGCATCTCATCAGTCCTCTTTAACATCCTTTCCTTTGAGATTGTTTATTCAAACGACCTTCAGTGGCTTCCTATATGGAATAAACTCTACAGCCTCCTTGAAGTCTTTTTCCATCACCTGTAAATTTAGAGTTTTTGAGGCAGGAGCACAGTTCCCCCTCCGAGCTACAGAATTTTCTCTCAGCTAAACCAGTTTAATTGCTCTTAAGAAAGGAGCAGTCTTGTTTTTCCTCTGGAGTTCCACTTGACCTGAAGCTCCTCAGTCAGAAAAACACGTGTGCTGCGGCTGAGCAGCTTTGCTTACACTTTTGAGCCAAAAAATGCATTATACAGTATCTATATGACAGACTAGAAATAAACAAATCTTTAAATTGTACTGTCTATCATAGTGTTTGATTATCTCCATCCCTGTAACACTAATAGTAGAGATGCAGTCAATGCAGTAAAAATTTTGGTCCCATCTTTAATCCACCTGTTCGAGGAAGATCTGTTAGCTTTTTTTGGACTCAGAAATTATCCATGATTAGGGTGTTCTATTGGTGTCAGTGCCTTAGAAAAGAGTTCAAAGTTGTATAAATCTCCATCTGCGTTATAATAGTTAATACGTATAACATAAATCTCAAGAGAACTGATCTTTTCTTTCTGTTCAAGTGAAATTGTTAGTTTCTATCCTCGGAACAAGTCTGCATCACACTTTCCATTTATTTCAGATTTGTGGCATGCCACTAGCTCTAGTTGATTACTTTGAATTTGCCCTTCTCGCTGATGACAGAAAGATTAGATTTGAAGGATGTCAAAGCATACGAGGGCAGTCTCTGAATATGCAAAATAGTTGGGCTTTTTAGAAATCTAAATTAAGTTGGATTGACTGGACTTCTGAATGCTTTGTGCTAATGATGTAGTGCATCTTGTGAAAGCTACGCCCTAGGTGTATATTACCTTTCCTTGAAATATTATGTAAAACTGATCCAGTGAGAAATTCTCCCAGATATTTATAATTAGAGCCATTGCTCACTCCTCTGGCAAGTTGGTGTAGCTGACGTCTTAAAAATAATTTAAAAATTCCTAAGGGAGTTTCCAAAATACAGATTACTGTAGAAAACTGTGTATCAGCTTTATTTTGCAGAATAAGAGATGCCTGCAGCCAGACAAATTTTCATAGACTGAAGTATAATAAATGAGAGAATCTAACAGCAGAGAAGTTAAATGATAGTTGATTTTTACGACATTAGCAAGGAAATTTTATTCCTGATCACGTCTTTCTTCCTTTCCCATCAGTTCTACCTCTTGAAATAGGAAATCTAAGGTATTTCTGTAAATCTTAGTTCAGATTAAAACCTCCCTATGCGAAAAATGTTATGTTACCAGGAAGAATTGTTCCCTTATAGCATGATGAGTTACAATAAGTATTATAATTGTGTCTGTTACACTAAGTATTGTAACAGATTGCTATTTTGTTATTCCAGAAGAAAATATAATTATTTTAAAATAGTTTCAACTGGAGGCAAGTTATTTCTCTACTGAGTTTTGAACAGATGGTGCTGTAAAATACATTAAGTCCATAAAATCACTTAGTGACAGACAAAAATCTTATAATCTCTTGGAATTTAATTGATACAACATCTCTCCAATGACTTCTGAACTTGTGGGTGTAGTTCATGCTCTCAGTCATAAAAGCAAAGGAATGCAATTCTTTAATCTTTCTTTTGGTGCAGTGTCCAGCATTTTATAGGGAAGATAATCAGATATACACAGCTATTCCGGTAAATTACTTGGATTCAGAGTTATACATTTAGTTAAGGATTTAGTTTTGAAAGAGATAGAAGAGTTGGGCAAATCTTTGTTATCCTCTGACAATTATTTGGATGGTGCTTGCACCCTGATAATGTTATCTGTGGAGAGACAGAGATACGTGGGCTTGAGAACATAAATCCAGGGAGGGGGGGAAAGATTCATATTAAGTATTGAACCATGTCAAAGATGAGAGAACAGATTTTATCTGGGAATGCCTGACACGAGAAAGAAAGGTGTAGAAAATACAAGTAAAACTCAACCTATTAAGTCTGATCCCTTAAAGGAAAATAAGGGAGACCTGTCTCTCGCAAACATTTCTTGAAGCATGAAAATTGTTTAAAGGGCATCCTAATTTATCCAGTTCACAAAGCTATCTGTGATGGCAGGAAAAGATTTTTTTCTTGAAATGGATGCCTTATTGTCTTTCTCCCAGTAGCTGTTCAGAGCCTTTTGCCTATTTATATTCATTATTGTTGCAGTAAGAACAGTGCTGGTTTTCATTATTTCATTGGCACGAGAAGTCCTGATTCAGTCGTGCTGTCAATTTTGACCTCTTTCTGTACCTCCTTTACTTTCAGTGACTGAAAGCATCAGTAAATAGAAACAGAGAAAACCCTATAAAATACTTCTGCAGCAGCACAAAATAAGTTTAACAACATCCAAGACATATGCAGTTGCAGTTCGTGTCTATGGCAGGGTAGAGCGTGCACTGATTGCGTAGCTGTTTATTGCACTGCTACATATTTTGAGAGTTTTCACATACCTGGTGGGAAAAGGATTTGAGAGTACACATAAATAGCCTAATAAAAAAAACTATTATCCAAATACCTTCACACAAAACCCAAATTAAAATCAATGTTAATTTTAATGCTGATGACTGTTTTTTGTCAAAATATTCTGAGAACACATTAATTCTTCCATTTATATTCTGTCTGTATCACTCAGAAGTAAACACGTAATTTTCAACTTCATCTAGCCAGCCACTCATCTCTGATTTAAAGCAGAATATGTCTATATGTGGCCATGCTTTACCAGCCCAAGTAAACAAATTAACTTGAAGCGTAGATTTCATAAACTAATCATTAGTGTCCACCACTATGGACCGTGAGTTTATCCACTAAAGCTTAGTTTAGGCCCAATTTAATGGATCACTATCACTTTGCTTCAAAAATGTGTCCATCAGCTCTCTCTGCTGCTCACTCGTGTACAAGAACCATGAAATTACCCAGGTGAGATGCCCACTTTCTGGTAGGACTTCATTCACCTCTGGTCGGAGCGTGCCATTCTCGTTGAATAAATCTCCTGGAATAATTCCATTCTCTGACAATTATGGGGACTCAGGTGATTGATATTTGGGCACGCAATTATTTGGCTCAAGTTGCAGCTTGCAAGTTAACCCGAGTAGAAACCAATTGTACCATCTGATAGATGAATCTACTATATGAATAAATTAGTCATACCCCAGTGCACAATGTTTTGCATTCACAAGAACCACAATCCCAACTGGCAGCTCGATGATGATCTCAGAGAGTCTATTTTCTACTCAATATTTTTCATTCAGGAAACAATATTCTGAATGGCCTGGAAGGGAGAATGGTTGAATATGGCTGATATTGGGTAGATTAGCAGAAATTACTCCGTGGATTTACACTGGGAATAATCAAGAGAATGCTTTTATTTTTGTACTGTAGCCAATACATTTAATACACTAAGATCTTAATTTTCTTCAGTGTATGTAACCCTTTAAAACAAACAAAAAAAAAAGAGGTGTTGAGGTGTTTAACCTCCCTGTTAATATATTTTGCTTGACTGGGTTTTATTATGCTATCCCAGCAGATATAATTAGGGTTTCTTCCTACCTATTGTCAAGAATTTAGTCATGCGTTGCAAGTGGAGCAAGCTTGACATTGTCCAGTTTTTAAATCTTTTGTCAGTTTTACTGGAGTCTGAATGAAAGCATAAACTAACACTGCAAGAGACTTCTTGATATTCAAACGAGTGAAACAAGATGGAGATTTTCTGACTCATTCTTGGAAAAGCAGATGGCAGGTCTGAAGCAGTAGTCCGAAATACATGTAATGGACTTCTTAAGCAATCTGGAAATTCCACAAACTGAGGAATAATGGAATATTTTCTGAGATTTAAAATGTTATGGGTACAGGTGTGCGCTTTGGCAACCAAGCCAAGCACAAGCATGCTGGCTCATTTTAATCTTGTGCTGCAAAACACAGGAGAAGACAAAGTGTGTTATTAAACATTCTTAAACCAAGAAAATGGGTTTGTTAAAGAATACTTCCCCTGGAGCCACTTCTGAAAAAAATTATTCCGTTTTTACTTCGGGGCTAGGAAATATTTCACGTATATTGGATGACTCTTTCAAGAAATATGTAGAGGGATATGCTTAACTGTCCACTCAAATAATTGGCTTAGGCAATCTGGAGAAAATCTTTCCTAGTAGCTGGTGAAGCAACCAAAAACCCAGTATTTCATCTCAGGGGATGAGAGACAGATCCTGACTGATGTGCTTAGACATCCCTGTTCATGTCCAGTCTTGCCTTTAACTTTCTTCAAGACACAACTCTATTTGTAAGGTAAGAATTCTGCTTCTCCACCCCCTATAACTGTTGAGTGAAGGTAACAGCGTAGGGTACGTAGGGTTAAGGGCAGGGGTCAATAAATTATAATACACATTAGAGGCTCCATTGCATTCCCCCTCCCACCAAAAGGACTGAAACTGCTCTTTCTGACAGGCTTAGACTTTGCAAGTAAACTCCATCTTTTTGTCTTCTCTGTTTGGTTTCATTCAAATGTTTTCTACGCTTTCCCTTACTCTGTCCCTATATAAAATCATTATCTTTTCCATTCTATAGTGAGATAAACAATGATACTCTGATCTCTTCCAGTATAACATCCCTATGATCCATGTGTGTGCTCACAGTCTATCCACTGTACATGCACGGGGGGGGGGGGGGAATTAGTGCTGTGCTTAATACTTAATTACTAATGGACTGTAACCCAGATGAATCTGTCATAAGTATGTAACCATCCTGAGCCGATGTTTGTAATTAATTCGCTAGCTGTAATCTGCACACGGAGCTGAAAAATCAATAAAAAAATTTAATGGAAAAAAATCCCTTTGAGCAGGACATAAATCACACTGAGAGATTCATTATCTTTTTGTAATTTTCTCGCTGGTTTTTGAAGTGTGAAGACTTTCCCACATACTTGCTATAAAACCAAGAATAACAACAACAATAAATCCCAGTACTCCCCCTCCCCTGCATCGTCTCAACGAGAAAGCGTCAGTACTTACATCAAAAGTTCAAACTTACTTAGGTGGATTAATTCTGAAGGAGATTTTTACCTCTTCTTAGGAAAATCTGAGGGTTCCAAAATAATTGATCTAAAGGCCAGAGTGGCTTATGCCCCTGACATGGAATAAAAGAGAAGAGGCTGTAACCAGGTAATCAGTAAAGAATTTCCTTTCCCTGTGACAGGGGATAGTATTGCCATTTACTGCAGGGCTGGATGATTTTATACTTCTGTAGTACTTCTTTATCCTTGCATTAATCGTCTTCATGAATAATGAAGAAAAGCACAATATTTTCCAAAATTTTAATTTTGCTTCTGGTGTATACTTACATAAATAGGAAAAAATGCGCTTTAACAGAATAATCTTAATTTCTTTTTTATTTCTATTTTTAATGTTCATTTAGGTCTTGCATCACATAGATCTTCTGTTAAAGGAATGAAAATGCATTCTTTGTACTTTTCAATTCACTGAATTGTACTAAATTTGGTTCTGTTTCCCAGATCTTGCTAGTATGGGTAAGGAAGTAAAATTATTAATCTCTATGAGTATTTGTGAGAAAAACAGGTATGACATGAACAGATAAGTGAGTATTTTTTTCCATTGTGTGGGATAAGGAAGGTTGCCTTTATGTGACACAAAAGGTTAAATGAATCCTTCACGTGACTGCTTTATTTCTTCTTGCAACACGAGTTCCTCTTGACAGCTACTAAAAAGACAAGTAGTCACAAGTTATTTGTTTCTGCTTCATGCTGATCTCTACATCATTTAGATGATATTTTGCATGCAGAGCATGGAGAACTTTCTTCTTCCCTCCATTTGAAAATAATGTCATATAAATTAATAGAACTTCAGCATATTTTACAGTTACTTCTCAAGTTTAACTTTTGAGGGTCTATGACTTCCAACAAAATAAACATTTCATGACTCACACAGAAACCCTCCTGGGAACACGGGTAATTCTCTTTTTATGAAAGCAATGCTACTATTTAATATATGTTATTATATAATATTTTATTCTGTATATGAGGGAATGAAATAAGATCCAGAATCCAGCAATGTGTTGCTGAATGAAGCAGAACTTTATGAAGCATTTCATTTTCAGGAACGCAGTGGTTCTATCAGGATAATCAGTTCAAGTTACTGTCTCACGTGGCTGAAAATTCTGTAAGAAAAAAACTTACTGAAAGATATGAAAGAAAGTATTCTCCCTTAAAGTCAATTGTTAAGCACAGAATCATTCAACTAGAACTTTATTTTAGTTTGAGCTCTTGTCCATAGTCACAAGTACTTCTGGTTTGCTGTTTGTTGGGGTTTTTTTTTCCCCCCCGTTACTCACGATAAACAATTAAGCAGCCCTGTGTGTAGGGGTGTTGTGTCTTTTTCATCAGTCGCTCTTTGAAGCCAAATGTTAGTCATACCTTAGTCATCTTTATAGCTCTTCAACAAATAGCAAGCTTACAAAACAGCTTACGACTCGATAGAGTCACCGAGTATCAATTCTGGATGATGCTCTGGGATACTTGTGAGATAACCGTAAGATCTAATGCCACCAGACATCGTTTGGGATTGCGTTTTTAGTTTGTAAATGGAAGCAATGGGTTCATTAATATTCCCTAGAAAATTTTAGTTGGAGGATCTCCAAAAAAGAAATTGCCTTCTGAATGACACGGGCATAAATTGGAGGGAGAAGAGAGGAAATCGCATAACCTGGTTTTTCTCTTGTGGCAAGAGCTCTAGTTTTCCAACCTGGTGTGTCCATTCCTGATGAAGAAAAATACTTTATTATATCCTTACCACCAATAAAAGGGAGAGATATGTACAGCTGAGATAAGCTCCTCGTGGCTGCTACCCGTTCTGTTCCCTTAGAGCTCCTGTATTTCCATCGCTTCGGCAGCAGTATCGAGAAAATTATTTTGACTTTTGAGCCCTGATTCAGACTTTTCTTAAGTCTTCTTTAGGAGAGCTGACATTCTAATTGCTCCGCCAATTGTTTCAGCTCAGAGTTTGTTAAGCACCGACACGTTTTACTGGAAAAAAAAATAATAAAGGTATGCAATTTGACACAGTGACAGATTAATACTTCAGTGTCAGATTGGCAGAACAATTAGACAACTTAAATGTTTCCTACATCTTAATGTTTATGCTGCTTCAGGAAGCCATAGTAAGTCCTACTTTTCTGAAGGATACGTTGCCATTTCAGTGACAGAAGTAAATCAAGCCATCAAAGGATTTAACAGGATTACAAGGAGACTCGTAGCAATTACATTTAAATCTGGAAAATTAAAATCCTGGGAATTTAAGTTCAATGTTGTGTATTTAGTAAAGTATTCACCACTGGTATCACATAAGCTGATACTTCCTAGTCCTCATTATATATATATATTAAAATATATATATATATAAAAAATATATATAAATATATATGCAATTGGTCTTGTGAACCAAAATGATAAATACAGGATACAGGATAAATACAACGTAAACAAGAGAAAACTGTATGTTTCTAATATGCTTCCTTTTATATTATAATATAATTTTATGTTATAATATAAACAGGGGTTTAAATTAGTATATGTCTAGACTTAAGTCTGTTGAATTTTTTTTTCACTTACACACACAATATGTATGCAAACTCTATTATGCTTCTACTGGCTGCCAATGGATTAATATGATTTGGGCCTGGTAGAGTACGACTAGGTTTTTTAGTGTGAAAAAAACCCACCATAGGTCTGTTCCTATAGACAGCCTTCAAGTCAATTGTGAAATATTAATGATCCTTGAAGATCAGAAATGCAATACTACAGAGAGGGTACGTTAATTTAGGTAGGAAACTTTTTTATGGAGTTATTCTATAATTAGAAGAACAACTAAAGAATATTGTACCTTAATTTGCTGGAGGCAAACAGAAATAGAAATAACTGTGAAATCTAAGCCAGGGATTTTATTGCTTGGGTAACATTTCTTTGGTTACATGTTGGAGTCATGTTAAATAGCTACATAATCTGGTATAGCCTGTTAAATTGAAGGAAGGAAATATAGCAATATATTATACATTCTTTATCATATTTGAGTCTGTTCCTCCCTAAACCAAAGGCGGGTATTGTGCACGGGGAAACAAAACCATCATTTCATGTAAGAAGTGAACGCTGTTGAAATTTGCTGCTTTAGAGTCTCTCTTACACCAGTTTCAGGTTTAATGGACTTGAGAAGCATGAGATTTGTTTTGCACCACTACAGGCAGCAGAAGTATTCAATCCTTAACTTTTCAATGAAACTGTAAAATGGAATGGATGCGTTGGGACTCAGGCAAGACTTTATAAAGCATGCTCTAGTGGCCAAGATTATTGGTTTGTGGTGGGGTGTTGTGCGTGGGGTTGTGGGTGTGGGGTTTAGTTAGTGGGTGGCTTTTTGTTTGTTTGTTTGTTTTTGTGTGGGGGGTTTTTGTTGTTTGTTTGGTTTTGTGGTTTGTTTTTGGTTTTTTGTTTCTTTGTTGTTTTTTTTTTCATGTGGTTGGACTCGATCTCAAAGGTCCCTTCCAACCACTAAGATTCTGTGATTATAAATGTTAGGTTATCTTGTTAGACCTTGAGAATGGGTGGGTTTTTTTAGCATTGTTGGCTTTGTTTCTGTAATCCTTTGACTAACACCTGTCTTAAATGGTCCAACCATTGTGGTTTTTTGTTTGTAATTCTATTAACATAAAATTTTAAGGAGGATTCTATAATGGACTTTTAGCTGAAAACTAAGCCCAACGTCTAAGGTTGATATATTACCGAATAAGTCAAGAATCTCAACCAAAAAACCAGTTAAGGATTGGATTGAAGCCAAAGTACTTAATCATATTAAGAGAATTGTAGAGTTGTAGGGAACATTTAGAGGTCATTCAGTGGATCCTTCCTTTTAGAAGGGAGGATTAGCCACATATATGTTACCCTTGGGAGAAGTTTTCTAAACGTTCATAAAACCCTCCCAGCCGTTGAGACTCTATAAACTTCCGTCACTACGTTTATCCTCTAAGTTTTTCTCTAATTTCTAACCTGATTTGTTTTAAAGCATCGTTTACCTGTTTCTATTTACTTATCATGTCGCTTTATTTGTTTATTTTTACTAGTTTTAGTGGTAGAGGACTGTATAGCCTCTCACGTTTGCTTTGAAAATTCCACTCTGCTCTTACGACATCTTCTAAACACTTGGACTTTTGACATGCTACTGCAGTGAGTCTAGCTGTTCTTACAAATTGGTTAAGGGATACTTTTATTTTACCATTTTTCAAGTAAAGTATTGAAAATTCCCGCTTTCGTCCTGTGTTGCTTTTTCTTTGCATAACGGAAGAACAAAAAGGTTCAGAATTCATTATTTTATATCCTTCCTCTCACAGCATTAATCATTCAGTCACCGCACACGTAAGCCTTTCTGTACTCTGAAGTATTGTCTTAAGCACGGAAAAGAATTTCAGAATTGGGCATGATATAGGTGAAATTAACGCAAAAAGCAATTAATATATTCATTACTTTAGTGGCATGTCTCGAACAGCGGATTTGTGTTTGACTTTATCCAGTAGGACTGTTTTAGGGATGGCAGGCGCTGTCTCTGCAGTACACGGGTGATGCCACATTTGGAATGACAGCAGTCCAAGCCTCGGGGCACTAAATGCTCCTCGAGATATGTTCAATTGCTGTTTAACTCTATTTAGCCTAAGGTGCAGAGAAAGAAGTTGCTGACGCCTTCAAACATGTTTTAAGTATTTTAATGGGGTCTTGGCATGTCGGAATACGCCACGGCACTAACTGTGCTGCAGTTCCTGAATTACTGCAATTAGGAGGCAGTAATTTCAAAGAGACTACTGCTGGAGCTGTGTTTCACTCTAGCTTAGCTTTTTTTTTTTTTTTGCCCCCTTAAACAGTGATTTTTCTACAATATGTACCCTCTCAGCTGTTTTCTGCATTGTTGTTCTCTGATCGTGTCGTCGATACTCGTTATGCTTTAAGAGCTCTGTTGTGTCTCCAATCACACAGCTCATAAAACAGACAACCATTTAATATAAAAGCTATGTAAATAGACTCCTCTTTAACTGCACAGTCGTACTGGTGTTTCACTTGAATTTTGGATCATCCTCTGAATACAATAGATTTGAGTACAGAGTGCAGGAAAAGATGGGATGAAAAGTGGCTCTTCCAAACCACAGTCTCCATCGTTACCATATGACAGCTGCTATTCCTTTTTTTTTTTTTCTTTTTTTTTTTTTTCTCATGGTAGTCTGGAAGAGCACGGCAGAGGCATTCTTTACAGGTCCTCGATAGTTGGAACCACGCGGGGATGTTATGGGTCCATCAATGGAGAAAGGCAGCAAAATCTGCATGTAGTCATTGATTTGTCATAGATACTATTTAGACCTCATCTGCCACCTACTCCTGAGATCCTGTGGACTGAGCTGTGATTTACAGAAGTGCTGTTGTTGCACTGCCAGAGTACTGGATGGCTACTGTGGCCACGGGTTCCTCAAGAAAAGGTCCACAGCTAGGAGTGCGGTAGAGTTCTTTCTGGGAATGTTCAAGTTATGGTATCTAGACAGGGTTTTCCATGTCCAGGGACAAAAAAGTGGAACAGAGCACTTTTCGACTTCAGTATATCTAAAAACTGTCATTATCGTAGGTTGTGTGTGGTTTCCAAAAGATGAGAAAACGAAAAGCAGAGAAATGCGAGTAGAGAATATGTGCTTGGCCCATGCCATGAGTAACTGATGGGTTTGTATAAAATACATTGTACAAGAATGGTGGTTAAAAAGTGTGTGGAGAGGAGCCAGAGTGAGTGGGCATCCTTGATTGCTCTTCTGCAATGCGTATGTACAAAAAAAAAAAGCACTTAGCTTATAACATAGACTTGTTGACTACTGTGTTCATAATATTTTCTGAATATTATATATATATTTTATATATATGTATTTTTTTTATATATATATATATAGATGAAATATAGTGACCTTCTTTGGTAAGGAATGGGAAGAGAGACACTAATGGAAAATTGCTTGGGTGGAATATGTCTGGGTTTTTTTTGGGTGTGGTTTTTTTTTTTTTTTTTTTGCTTTAAGCTAGATATAAAACATCATATTTCCCCTCTCCACATTGCCCTGGTGGGTGCCTTCCTTTTTTGATAACATGCAATCCTTCTAGCCCTGAAGCAACAGTCACCTATAATCAACAGAAACATGAGCATGCATATAAATAACTCCACTCATTTGCAGGCTCTCATACAAAATTTTATAGGAAACATAAGGTACTGCTGTCTCAGAAATTAGTGATTAGATGTTTAAGGATTTTTTTACATTAATGATAACTCTAATTTTAAAAAAAATATTAACTTTTATCAGCTGACTCTGGAAATTGGTGGTGGAAGCTTATATTGGATGCAATAAGAAAGTAGATTGTGAGACCCTGTAAATTAGTGTTCTCCAATTTATTTTAAGCTGAAGTCTGAACCCTTGCAAGTGAAATCTTCTTTATAAGCATTTACTTTTGAAGTCTCCATTTACATATATATCTGAAAACTTGTCTAAATAGCTGCATTTTAGGGACTGGATTTACGATGTCTTTGGAAATGGTCCAGCAATACCTAGTTCTGATGTAGAGACACCCTAAGAGGATATGTTTGAAAATCACTTAGATGACATCTTCATTGTAACTCCGAAGATAATTTTATGCAAATTAAAGCTTATATTTGAGTCATCTATGTATAAAAAGTTAAAACCTAATCCCAAATCTACACGTTTCTGTATGACAAGAAATATAACTTCTCCGGGTTTACTTTCTCACTAATTAGCTCTGTGGTAAGATTTGTTTGTTAATAACTGGCATTTTAAACATTTCTTTGAGTCAGTTACCAGGTATGTAACCGTAGTAGAAATCTGTCGTGCTCTTCTTTGGTGTTTTGCCAACTGTGGTAACAAATTCTTTGCTCGTATTCCGTCAGCCTTGTCAGCTACCAGCTTGGTCACTAATCAAGCGTTGAAGTTTTAAAATAAGGAGTCCTTTAAAACGCACGTCACAGGGATAATTATATTTAGATGCAAATTACGCTGGAGGGCAAAAGAACCTTCATTTATTTATTTATTTATTCTAAATTAGAGATTTTTCACCTCTCCCTGGGCTAGATAATGCAAGAAGAGGAGCATAAAGTCACTACTCTGCAGAAGAGGGTCACTCTGTTCAGGGAATTAGCAAAACTACATTTAATTATTTTGTAGCTAAGGGGTGTGGCAGTTTATTCCAAATGAAGGTTAAATCTCTGTTATCTACTGCTGTGTATAGAAAGTAACAGGGTTGTCCTTAACTGACTAGTTCAGGTACTGGTAATAGTTTAGTCCTGGCAGCACTGGTTGTTTTACCCGTCTTCTGATATAACTCTACCCTGATTTAACCCCAGCTGGCAACTAGGACCAGAAGTGAGTCAGGTACTCACTTCTCCACCCCCTGGAATGTGGAAAAGAATCGGAAAAATAGGGAGAACTCGTGGGCTGAGATAAAGACAGTTTAATAAGTAAAGCAAAAGTCATGCATGCAAGTAAAGCAGAATTGCAAGTAAAGCAATTAATTCCAAAAATAGGAATTAATTCACTATTTCCCATTGGCAGGCAGGTGCCAGGGAGACCTTATAGCAGCCTTCCAGTACCTAGAGGGGGCTACAGGAGAGATGGGGAGGGACTCTTGATCAGGGAGTGGAGCTATAGGATTAGGGGTAAAGGTTTTAAACTGAAAGAAGGGAAAATTTAGATTAGATCTTAGAAAGATATTTTTTCCTCTGAGGGTGGTGAGACACTGGAAAAGGTTGCCAAAGCAACCTTCGTGGCTGCCCCATCCCTGGAGGGGTTCAAGGCCAGGCTGGATGGGGCTTGGAGCAACCTGGTCTGGTGGGAGGTGTCCCTGCCCAGGGCAGGGGGGTTGGAACTCGATGATCATGAAGGTCCCTTCCAACCCAAACCATTCTATGATCTCCAGGAACACAGGACTCCATCATGCATAATGGTTACTTGGGAAAACAAAATGCCATAATGTCCCCCCGCTTCCTTATTTTTCCTCCAACTTTATATGCTGTTCATAAATATCCCTTTGGTCAGCTGGGGTCAGCTATCCCAGCTGTGTCTCCTCCCAGCTTCTGTGTACTCCCAGCCTACTCACTGGTGGGGTGGTGTGAGGAGCAGAAAAGGCCTTGACTTTCTCAGCAACAACTAAAAGCATTAACTGTGTTGTCAATATTGTTCTCATCCCAAATCTAAAATGTAACACTGCACCAGTTGCTAGCAAGAAATTTGACTTTATCAGCCAAACCCAGGAGAAACACACACCAAAAAACATTCCACACCAAATGCTGGTGATGTCCACCTTTCAACTAAAAGAGCGGTTAAATACAGCAGATTTCAAAACATGTTAGATTGAATGTTATCCTGATTCAGGCTCTTAGAACAGACACAAGAAAGCAACGGAGTAGAAGGCTACATTGACTCTACGTGCCAAATACTAATTGAAGGGTGTTCTAGAGGAAAATATCTCACAGTGGATGCGACAGCAAGGCTGCTGATGCTGCTCCACGTCTCCAGGTCCAACCAGCAGCAAAGACAGGGGTGTACTCCTAGTAGGCACACACACAGGGCACACACACACCAAGGTTGGCTATACAGATGCTCAGAGCAGCCCCACAAACACAGACACCACCAGTGGCCTCATTCTGCTCCCCTCTCTGTCTGGACAGGATGGAAGTTGGAATAGGCTGCCCAGGGAAGTGGTTGAGGCACCATGCCTGGAGGTGTTCAAAAGATGGGTTTGATATAGTCCTTAGGAATATGATTAAGTGATTTCTGTCAGGGTTAGGTTGATGGTTGGACTAGATGATCTTTAAGGTCCCTTCCAGCCCAGACAATTCTATTCTGTAAGTCCACTAGTGAAGCTGGACATCCCCAAGTATATACATGTACAAATAATAGCATATATCCAGGAAGAGACAGAAAGGGATTTAATAAGGTTATTAGTCAGCAAACTGTTTACATGCTACATTATCCCCATTTTATCCCCTTTTCTCTCTATTTTCTCCATCTCATTCCTCCCCAAATCATCTAAACCCCTCCTTCATCCACCCTTTGGTTCCTTCCCTAAGCATCACCTAAGTCCTGTACTATCTCAAACTGCTTTTCCCACCATATCCCACCATGTGTCCTACGTACCTAGGCAGCAATGCCATTGTCAGAAAGAAAGGTGATCTGGGGAGCAGCTGCCACTGACTCATGGTCATGAGTTTCAGAACCAATGGGGCTGATGGCTCCGCTAGGATAGTCCTGGGAGGTACCTAGACAATCAGGTTGTTCCTCCCAAATCCTTGATTTGCATTTCTATGTGTGCTGGGCAGCCCAGAAGGCCAACCCATAGCATGGGCTGCATCAAAAGAAGAGTGGCCAGCAGGGTGAGGGAGGTGATTCTGCCCCTCTACTCCGCTCTGGTGAGAGCCCACCTGGAGTTCTGTGTCCAGCTCTGGAGGCTTCAGCACACGGTCCTGTTGGAGTGGTTCCAGTGGAGGGCCACGAAGATGATCAGAGGGCTGGAACTCCTCTGCTGTGAGGATGGGCTGAGAGAGTTGGTGTTGTTCAGCCTGGAGAAGAAAAGGGTCTAGGGAGACCTTACAGCAGCCTTCCAGTACTTAAAGGTGCCCTATAGAAGAGAGGGGGAGGGAACATTCATTGTGAGTGTAGCGACAGGACAAAGGCTAATGGTTTTAAACTGAAAGAAGTCACTGTTTGGAAATGAGGGGCTGTTTGAAGAGGTTTTTGAGATTTATATGGGAAGGGGATGTGCCCAGTTGTCAAAAGTTTTTCTGTTTAAAAATCAGAGCCCATTAGGTGCAGCTCAGCAGGTAATTATCCTTCTTACCTTTAGGGAGTGCCAGAATAGTACTCGATTTCGCTGGCAAATCGAGAATTTTCCTGTTACAGTCCTCATCCTCTGTCTACTTCACTGGAACACAGTCATATGAAAAATGATCAGTTGGTAACTGTCCATAGTCTTTGCATTCTTCATTGAAAAAAAATTTGGGAATCATGGTTGAGTCTAAATGCAAAAAACTTAAAAAGTACATCTGGAAAAAAAAAAACAAAACAAAACAAAATCAGACCCAAAAAAACCAATCCCCCAAATCTCAGTTCCCTCCTCCCAGCCTTATACAACTCAACTGCAGAGTTACTTATTATCTAAAGGGCTGTTTTCCTCATTAAAATCAGTGTCACAGTATTCAGAATACATACAGTAGAGTATATAAATTTGTTGACAAATGTTAACAATAATATTATGCATGTTCTGTAAAATACTGCAGTAAATTATTAATTAAATTAATGTTTAAATGCATGAAAAAATCAGGGCAGGATAAACATAAATCTGACTTTCAAGAGCTTTTGGAATTCTATCAGGATTAAATCTTCAGATGCAGATTCTTTAGAGGCACCTGTTGTAAATATTTTAAATTGGAAGAATTTATTCAGGAAGAGGCAAAGGATCTTTGGTTGCTTTTTTTTTAAAAACAAACATACAAACAAACAAAAAAAAAACCTCAGCAGTAACGAATTTATAAATAATTCACAGTTGGAATTGTTACTGTTTGAGAAGGTCATCTGGCAGCCAAAACCAAAACAAAAATAGGCTAAAAGAAGTACCAAAATGCAGGCTGAATAGACCCTCGAAAGCTATTTTATAAGGCTTAGGTTATTACTGGCAAACTTACTGTTCACATGGAATTTGGGGAAGGCAGAAAGTTGCCACAGCCCCTATGAAATACCTGATTCTGTTTCTATGATGAAGCTCCTTACTCCTTTTCAAGAGAATCGATTTTTTTTATAAAAGTTTCATCAAATAAGTCACACGATACAGAAGTCATATCAAATAAACTGGAAAAAATAATTTACCTATTGATTTTTATTCTTTGTCGACTTTAATTGGTTGAATATCATGTTGTTACTTTTTAGGCAGCTCCACTGCCTACATAAAGTACAGTTTAACTGAATAAAAGCGAGGTTTGAGAAACTTGTGCAGCATTTAAAATAGTTGAGGTAGCTTTTTAATTCAGTTGTAATGCAAGTATCAGAAGAGGAATATTAAAAAATTACCTGTGTTTTTATGAATCTCCTGAACTTTGCTAGTTTTCAGGGGAAGCTCTCACAAGGACAGTAGCTGAAAAGCTTACACACAGCGATGTGGAACAGGACACTTTCTAACACAAAAAGTGACATATAAAATGTTAGTTTATCTGTTCAGGCACCACTCCGATTCTTCCTGTCCCTTCAGATGCATTCAAAACACACAGAAAAGCTTTAACTGCACAGATCAGATTAGATTTATAACCAAAAGCAGTTTTTTTTTTTATATGCTCCTACTAATCGTGGGTTGTAACCATGTTACATGTAATCCATGTAACACATCGTGTACTAACAATCAATGCCCAGTCCTGAGAAATACAAGCAGAGGTTTATATGATATGCAAATTGATACCCATCGTTAATAGCAGAGCTGCTTACTAGCAGAGAGTTAAGCATCTTCATAAATATTTGCAGTGTCCACGCCTCTGGTCCCTTTCACATAAATTCGAAGTATTCTTTACAAAAAATTCAAAGAAAGGTATTTTTAATCATTTCAAGAAAATCTGCAGTATGGAATTAAGTGCTCGGTCGACCCTTTTCGACATCAAAATTCATTCGGCACCCAATGCCAAATGCTTTGGAGATGAATTATAGTCCTGTTTTTCAATTCTTGAGGTTGAGGATAACTGTACAGATAACTTGTTGCCTGTGGACACACGCAATGTTAAAAAAAAAATAAAAAAAATAAAAAAACTTATTACCGAGAAACTTATTGCAACATTCTTCCCAAGACCTCTAAAAATACCTTTCGAGAATTTAAGGATTTGCAGTTTCGCTCGAAGTCGTGGCGATAGGGTTGATTTGTAAAGACAACTCTGTTCTCTTTTCAGATTCAAGGCCTCTACCAGATGTAGCCCTGACGGGGAAGTGCACCCGAGAGTGTGATGAGTACGGCCACTCGGACTCCTGCTGGATGCCAGTTCGCACTTCTCCGGAGAGAAAGCAGAAGAGCCAGCCCAAACTCTCCACTTTCATGCCCGTCGATGAACGGGGCAGTCAGGAAAAACTGGCCAATGGAGAAGCCTCCCTCATGGGTGATCGCAACAGAAACCTCCTTAACAAAAAGTTGACCTCATCCTATGAGACCTTCAGCGCGGCCAGCTTCAGCAAAAACGAAGAAGGCAATCCAGAGGATATCCCCCTCACGCAGACAGGGGAGTACAAGCCATCTCCTGTCAATACTCTAACTAGAAGAGAAGTTTACCTGTAGGCTGAAAAAAGCAGCAGCAAAGTTCTTTGTGTGTTACAAGAAAGAAAAAAGGGGCAAAAGTCTTAAAAATCGAAACAATTTTAACAAAAATGAGAAACGGGAAAAAAAAAAGAAAAAAAGAAAAAAAAAAAAGAGGGGGCCACCAAAGAGACAAAAGATCTGCCTGCCACTTCTGCCTCCATAGCAGGCACTTAAACTCTACTGTCTGCCTGACTGTACTGTACAATGTAGAAAACACTGTTGGTACTTGCATGTCTAATTCCCCCCTCGCCCATTTTTATTTTCCTAAATCTACGGTTGCAAATTCCTCCCCTAGTGATGAGCTCGATTAGAAAGAACCCAACACACCGTTGTTTCCCCTCCGCAGGAGCGTGAGTGAAGCCACTCGTTTTCGTTCGATCGTCATCCGGCTTGTTGAGGGTAACAGGTCAGGGAAAACAAAACAAAACAAAACAAAACAAACCATATCATCTGAATATTGCTGATCCCCACCAGGGACAATCCTTCAGAAACCATACAGGCATCGAGATAAACGTAAAGGGATAACCATTAATAGGCACTTTGTGAAGACCACAGCTTTAATGTTCTCCCCTCTCACCTGAGGCTGGAAGCAACGGGAACAGGTTCAGCCTGAGACTGCAGTCAAACCCCCGGCGTTTTTTTCCTACGATTCATGAACTCTGGGTCTGTTTCATCCATAGAACGAGCGTCTTCTTGCCGTGTCTCTCTCTCTCTCTCTCTCCTTCCCTTTCATTCTCTGTAACGATTACTTCGATGTAAACGCAGCTAGTAACACGTATACCATAGGATAGTAAGGATAAACTCTTAAAGTCATTATTTCGGGCGAGAACTAACCTCTCTAGCTGGGAAGATGGTAATAACAAAAAAAGGCCAAAGATCACACAACGGATCAGGGGAACTGCTAAGTATTGGGGCTCGGCTTAGAAAAGGAATATATTCGGAGACACCCACGTACTCATAACACCCCTCCAGTCACGTTTTGCACAGCAGCACAGATCACGAGCCCAGATGACACAAATTTTTTTTTTTTATTTTCCGGTGCGGTTCAGTTGAATGCCCAAAGGAACTGATGGGGGGGTGGGTTGTTTGGTTGTTGGGGTTTTTTTTTGTTTGTTTTAGTTTTTTTATAACATGTTACGTTGCAGCAGGTGCTGCGTATGATATGCTGCATATGCCAGTTCCAGGGAATTTTGAAGATCAAAATGAAAAGCCAATAGTGGAAATAGAAGGCTGTGTTAATGACAGTGCTTGGGGGGGGGGGGGGGGGAGGGGGTGTGGAACGGGTGGGCACGGGGATGATGTGGTGACAAGAGGATATTACAAGTCAAACGCAAAACCTTCATTTCAGAGTGCGAGGAAGGACGATAGAATCATTTGGGTTGGATTGCTAAGGGGTTTTTTTTGTCATCGGTTACCGGTTGCTTCAACCATGTCAAAGAGAAAAATGCAGGTTTGTTTTTTTTTCTCAAAACCCAAGTGCATTAAAACCAAGAGAAGTGCAATACTAAATGATCTCGTGTCTCGGAACGTTTAGGCTATGTAGGAAACGGTCTGATAAACAGTGGGGTGGTGATACTCACCCAGCAGGTCAGAATGGGTGGAAAGGAGTCCAAGCTGCCAGGAGCTCTGGGCTATAGCGGTTCTCACGGTGAGCGCTTCTGGAAAGGAAGAGGGAAGAAAACAGGTTTTCGTGCAATAAAAGCAACAAAACGCGCAAAAATCCAACCAGTTGGTTTGTAGCCGACGCTGTAGTAATAAAAGACCCAGCTCAGACATTCAGATGGAAATGACAATCGAAGGACACAGCGGGGACAGCTCGAGGAGGACGGGGGAGCATTAGGGCATGGCTAGATGGCTCTCTAGGATACCGTAGTCACGACGTAGTTTTGGGTAGTTTACTGCTTTGAAGAATTGCATAGAAATAACCTTAAAAGGCCTAAAGTAGAGGTTGGTAAATCAATACGACTCGTCACGTTTACCTTTTGAGTTCTTTTTTTTTTTCTCCCCTGTGGTTGGTGGGGTGTGCCAGCATTGGCCATCATCTCGTTCTCCTCTCTTGGGTTTCCTTTCTTCCAGTAACATTAGTTTGTGTAGAGCAGCTACGACGAATGGGCACATTGTTAGAAAGAAAAAAATCTTAAAAATCAAGGGTTAATAATGATTGAACATTTTAATGTTTGATTATTTAAGTATATGGAGAGATGCAAACTAGTAGTTTGTTACCAGACTGCGTACAGCAGTTACAGCTCTGTATAATCTGTAAGTACCTGTTTAAAAACGCTTCTAAAAATGCTTATGTAATGTATACACATTTTTCTTGCACGTTTCAACAGAATACACAATTGCATAACACAAACGTTCCAACAGAAATGTTCCTTTAATAAGATCTTATTTAATATTACACAGACAGAAAAAAATAAATTAGGTAGCTTGGTTCCATATATTCTTAGACCCTTTTTCTACAAGGTTAATAATACAGGTCGTGGAAGACCTTCGGATTAAATGGATCAGCAGTCACTCACCAATTTTTGCACCACATAAGACAGTCATTAAATACTTTACTCTGTGCATCTCCTTAGATCTAAAATGGGTGTGAAAGAGGATTTCTTTTTTTTTTTTTAAATAATTCTATCTACTGTAAGTATTCACAGTAATTCTAGTGGAACAAGCCACTATTAATATGCTGATTACTCTTCTGACCTGGCATGACACACAAATATACTTTGTGTTTGTATTTTTCCTCTTTATTTGAAATAGGTTAAAACTGGTGCCACTCCATAAATAGAGTGCTTTTGTATAAAAATAAAGAAATAAAACTATAAAAAATAATTAGGGTGAATGCGAAATATGCAACTGTGCCTTTTATACCTATTATTATGGTAAAGTGGTAGTTGGGTTTGGACACTGAGGGATAAGGGGCTATTCCCAACTTTTTTGAACCTGTATATTTACTTGTGTTTATTTTCTGAGAAATTATAAATAATATATTTAAAAACAAGCCTTTTGCCAAACTCAGTTAATGGACCAGTCTTAAGCATTATTAACACAAGGCTGTGGTTTAAGTAGGTCTTGAGGATTATTTTTTTTTTATTACTATTTGTGTGGGGTTTGGGGTTGTTTTCACTTGTTTTTATTTCTGCTGCCTGGAAAACTACGATCAGTCTATATTATAGTTACTTAGCAAGGTGTCACCAGTTCACGTTGCCAGGAAAACTGTCAATTAATTTTCTTTTTTAATTGCTTTTAGCCGTCATCACATTTCAGTTGTACAGCATAGAAACCATCCTTTTATTTCCTTCCACGGGAAACTCAAATGAGCTTTGCATGTATTTTACATTAGGGCACCTTTATAGATCGATGCGTTAATATATAACTTTATATGTATTAGAAAATTCAATAGCTTTGGTCTAAAAATCTAATGCTCATTCTGGATCTCAGATCCACTATGTTTATTCAATATGGTTTCTGACTGGCCTGCTGCCTGAGTTTCAGGAGAAAAGAAAAAAAAAAAAAAAAAGAAAAAAAAAAAGTTAAACCTTATTTTTATGTGGGGGAAGAACTTAAACGGGATTGAAACGATTGGCTGAAAGGCTACCCGAGGAAGTTGTCAAGCAGGAAAACAAAGAATACGGATAAAGACCTTGCCCTAAATCCAGCCATCACCAAACATTTGCAAGGAACTCGAACAACGAAATATTTTTCCTTTCACTGGTGATACACACACACACAGTGTTTCCTTAAGGAACGAAGCAGATGAAATAGCAATAGAGATGGAAACCCACCAGGTCAGTTGTGTTTCCGACCGGAGAAGAGCATAAAACACAAGGAGAACGACAACACTCACCAGCTCCCTGGGTATGCTTTCAGACAACCTTTTTTTTCCTAAATTTTAAAGCACTTGCATTCAGTGTGGTACGATCTGTTTGTAATATTAATCATTGACTATTGTTCTGCAACTTGGATGTTGATAGTGAAGCAGAGAACAATTTATCATTGTTTATTATGAGTCACTATGCACGCAACTATGCTAAACATGGCAAAATGTATTAAACGCTAGTCCACCTCTATTTATGAAATATTTACATAATTTAATTTGCTTTTGTACAGTTTTATGTAAATAAATTGCTTGTCATTTTTGTCTCTGCAAATTAAAATATAACATGTTCAACTGGTTGCCCATTTGCCAGCGTACTTTCTCTGACAGGCTGTTCTACTTTTACTGGATTAAATCATATGCTAAGTTTGCATTTTTAACATATATTTTGCATGGCAAAGATGAAACTGCCTTTGTAACTGGCCCCATCTTCAGCTGCTGATGTAGCTGAGGTTCTATCTGTCTACAGAGTGATACCCAGTAGAGGTTATTGTCACTCAGGACAGCATACAGCTATTTTGGTGATAAAATAAAGTACTCGTAATGATAGCAGTTGTTGCCAATTACTGTTCAAAAGGGCTTCTTATTAAGGTATGTTTAAAACCATCATATTCAGAGGAATAACAAGTCTTAAGTAGAAGCTCAGGTATTTCCATCATGGAATGAAAATTTTCTAATTATCAGCAAGGTTGTTATTTTTTCTAAGAAGTTTAGAAATATTAAGAAATCCTAAAATGCCAGTGAAGCATCTACGCTGCAATGAACAACACAATTAATGCAGCATTTCAGAGCAAAATGGGAAATAAATCTCCAGTTCTTTCTAGCTATTAATCAAATTATCCATCTCAGCATAACTACAGATCAAGAACAAACCCTCCTCGAGAAAGAACATCCAAGAAGCAAAAAGAGTTTATTCCTTAGCTGTCTAGATCACATACAGCTTTTGTTTGTTTGTTTGTTTTTATAAAAAGCGGGTTCTGAAACAGCCATTGAGACGGGATTTGCATCAATTGTAAAATGTGAAAAATGTGGTTGTGGGGAGAGGCATCGAAGGATAAAATTCACCCCCCTCCCTCTTGTCTTCTACAAAACACCGTACTGCTACAGAGACCTCGAGATCATGGTGTACAATTCCCCACCGACTGCCACCAAAAGTGCTGATTCTGTCTTACCTTAGATACAGCTGAGGCTTTGATTTTTGTGAAGAAAAACCGGCCAGGAATTATTGGTTTTTTGGTTTTTTTTTTTTTCCTCTCCAGTAGAAATTTGTAATGTAAAGTTTTTCTCCAACTGTGCTTTCGGTTAACGTTGCCTGCTCCATCTTTAATGGAAGAGTCTTCCTCCCGTAAGCCAAGGGCTGAATCCTCGTGTGCCTGTGGAGAGAATTCAACCCCCCCAGTGACCCCCCCCAATCTCCCTCAGCACTCTCCAACCACCTACCCCTCAACCTCCTTCAGCAGCGGCGGCGTTTTTAATGAGTGACTTCAATCAAGCCTTTCATCTTTATTTTACACGAGATGTAGGATGCAAGGCGTGACCTTCTGTTTGTTTATTTCGTCTTTTATCTGCATTTCTCCTTGTTTACCAACCGCATCCAGGAAGGTGATTACAGGAAGATAAAATAAATTTCCTGAGCCACGGAGAGTCAGGAGAGAGGATAATATAAACCGGCAAAAGCTAACAATTTGTGCTCCCCTTTTAACCCTGGCTTCGTTTCTCCCTCCTGCACTGCAGGGAAATGTAAATCTTATGCAGAGACTGAAATTAATAAACGTGACCCGGGCCGAAATAATTTCATGTCTTTATTGAGCCTCCTGAGGGGGGTGTATAGAAGAAGCTTAATAGTTCCTAAATGTGAAAATCATCTAACGTATGCAAAAGAAGAAAGCAACACCAGAGTTAGAGAAGAATATTTAGTATATTGCTTAGGAAAACGATAGGATTCCAGTCAATCAGTTCATACAGCTATTTATTCTAAAGCAAATACCCCTGGTTTAAAGACTTGGATATATTTACCAAGAAACAAGGCAAAAAATGCAAAATACCTATTCTGTAGTGGCACAGAATGGCCTCTGGGAGAAGAGGGAACAAAGAACAGCAAATAAGTATATTGTAATTGGCACAGAAGTGTTAGAAATAAATCCCTTTAGGACTTTCAAACTGATTTAAGGATCCTAAAATAGGGAGATATTAATGCATAATTTGTAGCTATCTACAGTATGGTGCTGTAATTTCCAAGAAAAAAATTCTTGTTAATTATAAGGCATGTGATTCTATTTAAGGTGGTGTTTTTAAAGATTTAATTAATGGTTAAAAATATTTATATCTTAGTATTCCTTCGTTGTAAGCTTACTAAAGCAAAATTCAGCAGGCTTCTCAGCATTCAATGTAGGAGAATGCAGGGTTGGAAAAACGAAGATAGCCAAGATAAAGTTTCATGTTTCTATTCTATTTTCAGCAGTGGAACCAACATCTTCATGTTTACACTATAATTATGAATGAAAAAAATAAAATAAATTCAAATCTAAACCTATCAGCTGTCACTTCTTTCCAGAATATTTCAGAGGGAACAAAGTAGCATAAAAAAGCAGATTTAGTACACCATGTTAAAGGCCCCTTTGGTAAATTTTACACTCAGGAAATTCAGCATCATGGAGAAAGTAACATAAAAAAGAATGAATCACTAAGTTTTACCCAATTCTGTGGGGAATCAGAGGGGGAAGGAAAGAGTAGAGCAAGAAGAAAAAAAATTGCTGTTTCTTTTTATAACCTGCCTCTCCTGGATTTCCAGCACCTACAGAAAATCCCATGAATGGAATCCCTAATACTGGAATCTATCTTTTCCCCACACAGCTGTGGATCTCCCCTTTTTTTCCAAAAGAACTTGCAGGTTTTATAACATGGATTAAGTCTAGTTGGGGTAAACCATCTTCTTCTTCTGTATTAGATGATTCCAGAAAATGAAGCTGGATCGACATGAGAGGATATCATGGTGGCAGTAGTCTGCTCTAAGTTAGTTGAATAGATATTTCATAAGACAAGTGGAAGTGGAAAAAAAAAAAAAAAATCAGAATAAGATGAAAGAGATCCTGTTGGTCTGAAAATATCCACAAACTGCTGCACACACTGTAATGATTTATTATTTAGGTCTGATCAAAACAGAAGAGGCCACAATTTTCCTGAGCAAAAAAGAGAAAGGAGGACTTAAAAAAAATAAATTAATAAATTACAGATGAATACCTAAGACCAGTTAAGTGCATGTAGATGTATGTTTGATGTATGTACATACACACATACCTCTCGCCTCTGGCTTTTGAAACGGATTTTAAGATGCTCTTGAAGATTCCAGAAAATTGTCTACTTCTGTCTCTTGTCAATGTCAGGGAGACAGAATGCTGGACTACAGGGACCTTCAGCAGGAGGCCCTATATCTGCTCTAAGGTTTAGTAAGATAAAACAAAATACATAAAATAGTGGCTGTCATTTAACGTGGCAGGGTACGGTGATCACAGAGGCAGAAAGCTGGGTAACTACCAAACGTGCTTCAGTTGTCTCTGTCCTCCTGTGTCATGTAAGTTGCTAGAAAAAAAAAAAAGTAAGAGCATTTTTAATCTTAGATGGTCTCCTTTCACTGACAGGTCCTGGAATCAGCTTGGCACCTACTTAACTTTTGACCACCTCGTTCTGAACTAGGAAAAGAACCCTGGAACAGTAGGTGATTTCATATTCTTTTTCGGTCTGACCTCTGAGCATCTGGGAGGCATCGTGTTGCCACCCTTATCTTTAGGAGCATGAAATCACAGTAGACTCCCTCACACGTAACTCTAAATACGAGTTTGAATATTAAAAGGGTCCTTACAGGTGGTAGAACAAGAAGTATGCCTTGAATTTAGAATAATCTGGTGCGATGCTGATAAAAAAAAAAAATAATATCCTGAATTCCAGAGAGGATTGAGAAGCTGCTGTGTGTGATAAAGAACAAACTGCACGCTGGGTGCAACCCTATAATAACAAGCACTGCATTTTCTTCTTGCTCTAATATGTGCCTTACATAGAGATCAAAGGAAAATGTACAAATGCCCCAGGTCCCTCTGAAGTGAAGTGAACAGCGTTTCGTATACACAAGAAAGAAGGAATAATCTTTTGCCCAGCCCTGGTAAGTTGGGATGCCTCTGTTGGATATTCTGATTATGTTTATGTGTTATCAATACAATGATAAGAGCTAATTAATGATACGGTGCCCAGGGACAGGACAAGAGGTAACGGACACAAACTTGAACATGGCAAGTTCCATCTCAACACGAAGAGGAACTTCTTTGCTGTGAGGGTGGCAGAGCCCTGGAAGAAGCTGCCCAGGGAGGTGGTGGAGTCTCCTTCTCTGGAGACAT
>JAOQGH010000032.1:60910477-60943459 GCA_025769975.1 Gallinago jamesoni
CTGTGAGGGTGGCAGAGCCCTGGAAGAAGCTGCCCAGGGAGGTGGTGGAGTCTCCTTCTCTGGAGACATTCAAACCCTCCAGGACACGTTCTTGTGCGACCTGCTCTGGGTGGACCTGCCCTGGCAGGGGGGGTTTGGACTAGGGGATCTCCAAAGGTCCCTTCCATACCCTACCATTCTGTAATTCAGTGATACAACTGGCATGATGTGCTCATTTAGGAAAGCATGGAATTGATGGAGGGAAATGGTCTAAAAGTGCCACCTGGAGAACAAGGGTCTTCAAACTATACCTCCCATGAGGTGCTACAATGTATCAGCTAGATACATTATTAAGTGTTAATATAAAAGTTAAGCGTCACTTTTCAGTTCCAGAGAAAACTCAGCTAGTCAAAATACTCATTCAGAAAGAAATAAAGGTAGGTGAGGGTTTGGTTAGTCATAGACTGAGAAGGTCACGTCTGAGAGCCATAGAATAATTTCTCTGTATTGAACAACTGCAGCTGAAATAAATTCAGCAACACTCAGAAATAATACATCTTGTCTTTTCTTACACAGTGATGGGCTCTGAAGCTTTAAGAAGTTTATTGTTCACTGGCACTCAAAAAAAAAACACCCAAAAAACCAGAATGAAGGCTTAGAATTAAGGAAGGATCATCAAACAGAATAGATTCTGCTGCTTAAATCAAGATTCAGGTGCATCATGAATATTTTGCGTGTTTCTGACCTCCAACCCTCTATATTAAAAAGGATATAAATACTAGAAAAGGTGCAGAGTAGGGCCGAGTTATAGAATAAATATGAAAGGAGTCTTCAGACTAGACAAGAGAACTGAGGGGTCTGACAATGGTCCATCTAAAGTCATTAGTGGGATGAAGAGAAGTGGGGAAAACTATCAGTTTTGTTTAATAAATGAGCTATTAAGCATCAAGTGAAATTATTGAACAACAGGTTCAAGGTATAGAGAAGATGGTGCGTTTTCCCTCAGTGCATCAGAGGAGATCAATTTTTGGCTTGCACGTCATGAATCTGCCTCACAGAAAGGATAAAATAAAACCCCAGAAGGTATCTAGACTGATACCTTTTACGAATAACTTAAGAATAACATAAGTAAAAGACATATCTGTTTGTTTCTCCTGCTCTCGTGCCTAAACAGACGCACTAACTGTGTTCTGGAAGCAGAATACTGATTTAAAAGTTCTCCCTCATTCTAAAAACCCCAAAACCAAGCCAAACACACACAAAAACCACCCAGAAAATCCCACCAAAAAAAAATCCAGCCCTCATCACCACTATTTTGTTAATCAACATGGTGACAAGCTTGTCTTCAAGAAGTTCTTATTGATACGCAATGCTTTTCATTCTGCTTCCTTGTGAGAGTGATGAAAAATATTCTACGCGTAACCACAACTACTCCTTGGAAAGGAAAGCAAGTCTTTTGCTAGAAAACTTTAAGTGGGGATAAAAAAAAAAAAAGATTTTCTTTTCTGCAAATTATGTAGGTTCTAAGCACTAGAACAGGCTGTTGCTGGGCTCATTTGGACACGTGAACAGCCCGTTACATGGCTTTTCAAATATAGTTCTGAAATTAACTCCTGCTGAAATCAGCGACAGGCATTTATCTTGCTGCACACTCCTGGCTGCAGTCATATAGACAAAAACGTGTAGCAAAACAAACCACAAGCATTTGCAAACAAGTTTCCAAGAGTTTGTGTTGTTTCAAACTTTATACCTCATGAATACAAACCAAAAGACTGTAGAAAATACTGTAAGAATACAGTAATACCCGAGTTCTCACCTGAGGATGTTTGTGGTCTTTGGAGTATCTGGAGACATCTGGTTTTCCCCATCTTCTAGCTACAGCTTTTAGCACCAGTGATGTAATCAGAACTTCTGCTATATCCTCTGATAATGAAAAAATTTAAAAACAGTCTTGTTTATTCACTTCCACATTCCATGGGAGAAAGCAATTAAGTGTTAATAGGACTTCAGTTTGGAGTCATTAGGTTCATTGCCGGCTATTCTGCAATATACTAATAATTTCATTTTGTACTATTTTGCCTTAAAATTAAATTTTAAAACTAGATTGATACTCGTGAAGCTAATATGCATGACAAATACTGGTTAGCAGTATTTTAGTTTAAAGAAATATTTTAAAGAAATAGGTTATGCAGCAGTTTTGAAAAAAATCATGCAGTAGCATGACAGGAAGACACAAGATTAAAATGCGAAGATACAGTAGCTTCTTTTACACAAAATTTCTTTTATGGATTATTCAGAATACTGGAAGAGTTCCCCATCTATGTAAAAATAATCCCTTGGCAGCAGCAGCACTGCAACCTCTTCAGACTCCAGAACAAACTGCTCCCTACACCCTGTGGAGCAGAGTAAGTTAAAGAGCTGGAGAGCGCACGCCGTTTAACCTTAAAATAAATAAATAACTAAAAGCTTAGCATTTACACAAACTCACGTAAGCCTTAAGCAAAGCGCATTCTGGTCAGAGTTGAGAAAAGGGACAATTTGATTAGGTTGAAATGACTATATAACTGCAAGGCTGTAAGGAAAGAAATGCAGTTATTTAAGTGGCCAAAGTGAATTAATACTTGGCTCTCAAAAGGAGAGAAATATGTCTTTACTCCTGTTCTTTACTATTTTTCCAAAACGTAGTTGCCACACAAAAATTCCGACTAAAGTTTATTTACCTTAAGGATGAAAAAAAAAAAAAAAAGACTTCCCCCCCCAACCATGTTAAAACCTGAGCAACTTGAAGTGTACTGTTTGATGTGGACTAGACACACTCCAATTCCAAGTAGGTACCACCACCTTTGTGAGAGTACCAATTTGGGAACAAATATCATCCCTCAGACATCTGTCTCTGAGCAACAGAAACAGAGCAGTCTTTGCAGGCTCCTACAGCTCCCATCCTTCGCTTGCACGAAACTGTGGGAAGGAAAAGGCACCAGTTACGCCTAAAAAAAGCCTTTATTTATAATCCCTGAATCTATTTTCTACTCATTTGTGAAGAGATCAAATTCCTGCTGAAATCTTTTAGAAGGAAAAGGCTGTTAATACAAGAAAAGAGAAGTTGTAAGAGTTTTCATGCCCCCTTCCAGAGAAATCTGTGCCGTCTTTCCGTCACAGAAATACCACCTTTCCTCTGGATCACCACAGCAGAAAACACACACACTGAAGAACAACTACTCAAATTCTGCTTTCAATTTACCTGTGCAACCAGAACTAACCTGCACAGGGACAAACCTGGACAGATTGTGTCCCAGTATACTCAAATGACAAGGAAAGGGGGAAAAAACAGCCAGTCTTCTTTGTATTTCTATTTTTTTTCTCTAATAAATTATCTTCCTTGCTAGGCATAACTAGATTCTCCTACGCTAATGTAGCCTTGGTTGGAACACTAAAAATGTAAAATCTCTCAAGCCTTTCTTCTTCCAAAAGAAATCTCTTAAGAACACATTGTGATGATTTCAGAACCCCAAAAGAATTGAGGTTGAAAGCATGTTTTTATTGCATTTGTAAACTATAGGTGTGGTTTATTTTATAGTTTATTGAAATACATCCTCAGTACCCATTATATGGGTGAAATACGCCTTTGTCCAATAGACAAAGGAAAACAGTGCTCCTTTGACAGATTTTTGGTAGTTTCTTCCCCCCTCAAACTTTTCTAAAAACTTCTGCTGACCTTAAAGTCATTACAGACCATTTACCCTCTTGCTCTCAATAGCACTTAAAAGACTTTTAAAACTGCTTCCTGGGGAGAAAAAGCATCAGTCAGTGTTGGATTAACACAGCATGGGTTGGACATACATGACAGCAGTATCTTAAGTCTCCTCTTGCCCCACCTCCTCACACCACAAGAAAGAAATATAGTGACCCAACAGCGGCAGCAATTTAGTTCAAAGCGAAAGCGCAGGGAGATTTAAAACCTGTCCAGAGAAATTATAATACCTTCCAATACATATTGCATCAAAAAATGCATATAAGCATGCTATTTGGAGTTTTTTAAAGCATATATTTTTTTGACCTAACAGGAGTGTCACGGAGATTTGTTGGACAAATCCTTAGCTGCAATAAATCAGACCATAACTTACTGAGGTAGGTGAGAAATCCATTATCCCTAGTGTTCTCTCCTGTTTGGATGGCAATACTGCCACAGCTTTCATTCGGTTCATCAGACAAATTTGCAAACCATAGTATATCCCAGAATCACAGAACAGGAGGGGTTGGAAGGGACCTCTGGAGACCATCTAGCCCAGAGCAGGTTGCACAGGAATGTGTCCAGGCAGGTTTGGAAAGTCCGCAGAGACAAACTCCACCACCTCTCTGGGCAGCCTCTTCCAGGGCTCTGCCATCCTCACAGCAAAGAAGTCCCTCCTCATGTTTAGGTGGAGCTTCCTATGTTCAACTTTGTGCCCATTTCCTCTTGTCCTGTCCCTGGGCACCACTGAAAAAAGACTGGCCCCATCCTCCTGACACCCACCCTTGAAGTATTTATGATCATTGATCAGATCCCCCCTCAGCCTTCTCTTCTGGAGACTAAGAAGACCCAAGTCCCTCAGCCTTTCCTCATCAGAGAGAGGTTCTAGACACCTCACCATCTTTGTAGCCCTTTGCTGTCCCCTCTCCAGCAGTTCCCTGTCCTTCTTGAACCAGGGAGCCCAGAACTGGTCACAGTGCTCCAGATGGGGCCTCACCAGGATGGAGCACAGGGAGAAGATGACGTCCCTCAACCTGCTGGTCACACTGTTCTTGATGCATCCCAAGTTATTATGGTCCCAGTTATTATAGGAAATCGGTTAGGGGCTTATGCAGCTGATTTCTTCAACAGTGATTTTGCTTTTAGATCACAAGACCCTCTTTTTGAGGGCTGATGACCCTTGGGACAAGCTGGCCAACGTGATGAGCAAAGTGCTAACCTAGGAATGGCTGCGGAGGGAAACTGTGATCCGCAGTCAAGGAAGGAAGTGGCAGGAGGGGTGGGCAGCAAAGGGTGCAAAGGTGGCAGGTGGAGAGGAGACCTTCAGAATAACACCTTGGTCGCCTTCTTGCATTTTGCAGCAAACCAACCTTCTGCCTCCCTCCTTCCCATTTGGTTTCTTGCCAACTTGAAATAAGATCATATCGTTTTGGTCTTAAGGTCCCCTTTAGCTGAGACGAAGGGGAATTATTTGCATCCAAGCTGTAGGATGTTTTTCTGAGCCGAGATTACAAATAAGCAAAGTAGGGCTGCTGTGCAGACAGGACTAAAGGCCACCCTGTGACTGGATGGAAGAGCTCCGACGCTGTCGGGACTCTCGCTGGAACCTCTGCACATCACCACCTTGCCTTGTGTAAGCAATCCAACTTGCTCGGGGCCAGCTCTCGGGTGCCTGTATTGTTTGAGATAAAAAAAACCACTGCTTTTCCATCAAATGCTGCGCCAGGGAGCAGGAAAGCATAACACATCCCCGGGGCAAGCTTAATTTTATTCGGAATAATCTATATCAAAAAAAAAAAAAAAAAAAAAAAAGCATAGTATAACTGCTCTCTATGTGCTGATCTATGGCTTGGCCAGGATTCTCTTAATATCAAAGCTGAAATCCATGCTGACCACTAGCCTGGAGTCCACAGAGGCTCTGTCTGGGTGGATCAGGAGCTCTGAGAAAAGCTGAGGTTACATTCCCTAACCTCAGGAATGTGGCAGGAGACGCACACGCACATCGCTATACATGCAAAATGCACGGCCACAGAAGGGTAGATCAAAACCCGATGCCTAACGACTCTAATGGTGAGCCACTCCAGAAACGTCGACTTTCTGGACCAATTATGTTGCACAGCCCCTTGAAGTGTTGTAAAAGTGGCAGCCACGCATCCTTAATCATATTCTTTGCTTACACACTGTATTCCAGCTTTCAAATCTCCTTGTGCCAGAACCGCTTTTCAAGGAGTCTTTACTGTTTGTTTGGTGGGTTGTGGTTTGTTTGTTGTTTTTTTTTGTTATCATTACTGATGGTTGTTTTTTGGTTTTTTTTTGCTCGTTATCAGCATATTATGCAGTGTATTTTGTATTCTGCAGCAGCTCCTATGTTAGAACCTTTGTCCCTCAGACCTTCAGCGGTGCATTTACAGGCACTCCAGCTCATCCACAGAACAAATGTAATCACAAATTCATCAGTACACTATCATAATTTAAAATTACATTCAAGCAAGGTTTTCCTAACCTGCACTAGATTTATTTTTCAAGGTCAAATTTACATTTCTCAAGAATTAACAGTTTTTATACGCCGCCGCCCCTACCATTTTTCCAGCCAAACATTTTAAGTTTACGAAATTTAAATCAAGTGAGACTGTCTTCCTCTGTGACATATCAAAATATAATTATATATTCTGGTAGTCAGCTGAACTTTGTCCCTAATTTGCATCCTATCTTGAACAATTTATTTTCCCACTTGTCATGAAACCTATGACTGGAGCTGATCTTTTATAGACCACTTGGCAGGAGTGAATAATTAGAAATACGGTTCCATCTGCATTAGAATGGTTTTTGTCCAAATTCTGGATGCAGGCCCTGCTACGTGCCTCCCTAAAACTCCCTAATAGGAGCGCAAGAGATAAAAACAGTAAGATAAATACAGTGAACTACCATCTTCGAAATTAGTAAGCCTGATAGTAATGTACTGAATTAAAAAGTATGTTATTCCTATTTAAGACTGATTTTACCTTAATTAGCATCACTGGATCTTTATGATCTTTTTCTAGTTCTAAGGAAAAATAAATTACTCCCATCATGATACATACGACATTATATTCTTTAAGGAGAGGGTCTAGGATTTTGGGTTTATGTTGCTCCAGTTAAACTGTGCTTAACTACACAAAAAAATGAAATATGAAAGGCTCCAGAGTTATACAATATAACTGGAAGGGTACGTATTCTCGCTCAGATCAGTCTGCACAATAAGTGACAATTTATCACCTTTCCTAAAGCAAGTGTCTTAAAACTTTGTACTACTATTTTCTCCAGGTCAAAATAGGACACAATCAACACCGCAGGGAAAGGCTGCAAAGGGAGAAATTTCCCAAAATATATAATATAGCTTATCTGGAAAGACAACAATGGAGCGTCCTAATTACAAATTGCATTTTTTTTGAAGATTAATGAATACAGAACAGACAAGGTTCTGCATTCTCTTCCTATTCATAGAGGTTTACTTCCCTCCTCCCACCCTCATAAATCATATTTACAGTTCTTTCATGAGAATGGGAAGATGGGGTCACAATCGTACTTCAATCATGAAGAGAAACTGGGTTTCTCTCATTCCAGTGTTGTAATAGTAATGGTGGCACCAAGCAGGGGAGAACTTAAGACTCAAAGAGATCCAAGATGGGGCCTCTACGAGTGTTTGAGCTCTGTGGGAACTTGTTGACAGAAGGCTCGTAGCAGCACCTTCTCACACCTAAGTTATGGAGCTTACTCCTATAGAAATTAAAAAATGCTACTAAAAAAAACCTGGACAAATAGAGCTACAAATAGTAACGCTGCAGTGAATTTACCTGCAAGGGGATCATAAATGTTGAAATTAACTTAAAAGAGGCACAAAGTAAAACATTTAAGAAATTCCTGAAGCTTGATGGGATTTTGAGAATTTAAATTTGTCTTAAGCAGATGAAGTAGGCAATGCCCTCTTCAAAAGTAAATTTAGCACAGAATCATAAACCAGACCTATCACAAATTAGTAAATACAATTTGTACAGACATCAGTATAAACCCATTCTCATACATTGGTTTCCAATGCAATTTATGGGAACGTAACTACAAAGCATTTTCTCAAAACTTCTCCAAGTGGAGCTTCACAGCTGCTTTACATAGAACTATGAGTCTGTGTAGCTCAGGTTGGACTTCTGGAAGTCATCTGGTCCAACTCAGTGCCTAATGTTGGGCCAATTAGAACAGATTACTTAGGGACCTGTCCAGTCAAATTTTGCGTATCTCCAAAGGATGGAGATTCCACAAGTTCTCTGTGGAATCTTTAAAGAATCTTGTTATGAAAAGACTTTTCTTTATAACTCAGAGTTTTCCACATCCCAAATAGCATTCATTGTCTCTTGCCCTGTGACTGTTCAGCTTCAAGAATAATCTTCCTCAGTCTTCTACATACTCTCTCATTAGGTAGTTAAAGATCTCTTTCTGCCTTCTCTTAAGGCTGAACAAACCCATTTTTTCTCAGCTGCTTCTTGTACGTTATACATTCCAGATCCCTAAGTGGCTGGGAACTCCTGCACTGGACATATGGGTATATCTTTCTTATACTAAGGAACCCAAAACCTGACACAGTGCTTAAGATATGCTCTCACAAGAAGTGAGGAGAAACAAAGACTTCCTTTTCCTTAGTCCCTGAGCTACACTTTTCTTTATCCAGTCCAGTTAGTATTGGCTGCTTTTTTTTGCTTTTTTTTTTTTTCAGCTGACTTACTCATTTTGTTGTTCATTGGGATCATCAACTCCAGTCTGCACTGAACTGCACAGCAGAGGGTTAGCACATCCTGGATGCTGGACTTGGCATCTGCATTTATCCTTACTGATCTTGATGAGGGTCCTGTTCATCCATTTCTCAAAACTATCGAGGTCCCTCTTAGTAGCAGCCCTATCTTCTAATGGATAAGCTGCTCCCTCCAGTTTGGTATTTGTCGTGGTTTTAGGTTACCTCAAACCAGGGCAGTATTGTACATGAAATTGCTGAGAGAGCATCATCCAGGTCATTAGGAATGGTAATGAACCTCACATTTATTCCCAATGGCCCACACTTTGACTTTGAATTACTGCTAACAACCCTCTGAGCCCAATGATCCAGCCATGCATCTTATAATCCATTTATCTAGCGCACAACTAATCAACTTGGATATCAGAATACCATGAGGAACCAAGCTTTACTAAGATAAGGTATCTCCTGTGATCTCCTGTTCCAGTTAGCCAGTCATTTCATCACAGAAGGTTTTCAGGTCATCAGATATAATTTGTCCTTGGTAAACACATACTGACTTTCACAATAATGATCCTTTCCTTTAGGTGGCTGCAAATGGCTTCCAGGTAAATTACTGCATAATCCACCCAGGCACTGAGGTCAGGCTGACCAGCATGTAGCTTCTTGAGTCCTCCTTCCCCATCTTGAAGATACGCATGCCATCTGCCTTTTTACAGTCATCAAACTTCCCCCTGATTATCAACATGACCTTTATAAAAGTTTATGGAAAGTGTCATCTTTTTATTATAAAAGATGTTCTCTAAAACTCTCTAAAATTGTTCTCTAAGAACATTACCCAGCTTCCCCAGCATCTTTGGAAGAACGTCATCCAGCCCCAAGTACTTGTGTATATACAATAGGATTAGGTTGTCCTTATCTTCCTCTACAGTAGAGGAATAGCTTCTGCTTCTACTAGAAGAATGAGGGGCCCGAGAGACCTGGGGTCACACCTGTCTAGCGAGGGCTGGAGGATGGGGAAGGTGGTTACAGCAGCTCTTAATCGCGTTGTTCCCTAGGTGCAAGTCCAGCTAAGCTTCGGCTTCCCTAAATCTATTTCTGCATGCTCAGAGTCTTTATGTTCTTCCCAAGTAGCCCATTGCCACTTCCACTTTCTGTGCACTTCGCTTTCATGACTAAACTCAGCAACCACGACTGATCATACCTTGATCTCTCATGTAACAAAATGAGAATGCCAAGGCTTCTTAAACTTTTAAATGCACTACGATAAACCGAGTAATATATTACGGAGATCGCACCAAAAGAAAGATTGTACCCCCCTTCGTTTTGCAGTTTAATTATTGATCAAATGTCTGCCCTTGAAATTTCATATTCTCACATACATAAAAATGATCCTGGTTCTTTGTTCACTAAAATCAAATTACAAAAATGAAATATTTAGTAGAAAAAGAAACTATTTTAACATGAACTTGAAATAATAAAATACGAGGACAGAGGAAGAGCAGGCAAAATGTTTTCAAGAGCTGTATAATGAAGCAAACTGCTTCATAGACAGATTAATTTCTAAAGTAAAAAAAGTCAAAGCTGCTGTGTCTGGTTTGTATTATTATGGTTGCAATTATTTATTACAGTAAAGCCCAGAGGTACATTATAGCAAGTATTGTGCAAAAGCACAGTTCTGTAAGATGAATCCAATAGCTAGAAAATACATTAGTACAAAGGGATATTGAGAGGCACATTTCATGACAGATTATTTTTCCCTTACTTATACCCTGGTTTTCTATTGCTCAGTAACAGAAAACTTTTATAGCTCAGATACTGTTGTACTACAGCAGAAGATGGGGCACTCAGTTCAGGATCAAGACTTCATTGCTGGGGGCTCCGTATGGACACATAAATCTGGCTTTTTCTCAGAGAACACAGGGTAAAGTTGATACCTCTTACACCTTTAAGCCTATTCATCAGAGGAGCAGTCCCATGCTCCCTCCTCCCCATTCCACTAGCATTCATTTGACATTTTCAGTTGAACCACAGAAGTTAAATTGCAAAAAAGCTCAAAAAAAACCCAAACAACCCATCCAAAGCAAACCCAAAACACATAAACAAACAACTCTCCCCCCACCCCCAAAACATAATCCCACCACACAGAAAAAAAAACACAAAGACACCTACAAAAAAAAAAAACCCAAACCAACAGAACAAGCCAAATAGAAACAACCCCCAAACCACAAAAAAACCCCCAAAACAACCAAAAAAAAGGAAGAGTTCTCCAACAGACTGACAAAACTGAATTGACTTACTGCAAGGAAAGACAAACAGAGCCAGTTGAAAGAAGAGGAGTACAAACTATCTCCTTTCAACATATTTGGGGCATGAGTTCAGCTCAAGCCGCATCATGTAATTTCCCCCTTTGGCTAGATTTTTTAGAAAGTGTTTAGGCAGCTGAAATAAGAGATATCTGTTGAAAGCCTTAGGCTTGTGTTGGAGGTCAGGGTGCATGACAGCCACTGGTCTGTTAGCCAGATAAATTAGAACTCAGAAAGTCACAGTAGAACACTTCTATCAGAGATCTTACATCCACACACGCTTTCACAAAGCGCTGGCGATAGCACACAAGATAATATTGTCTCAAAACAGCAAAGACTCACATACCACGAGGTGTACTCTGGGTTTGCACGGTATCTGTCCAGAAGATGTAAGAACAGGGCAAGAGATATGCTGCAATCACGTATTTTCCACAGACCAGCCTTTGAGAATAACTGAAACCTCTTCATTTACTTCACATTACTCTGGGCAATCGAATTCAGATATCTTGAACAGAAATAAAACATATCTGAAACTGATGCTACATAGACCCACAATTATAGCAGTCATAAAGCACAGAGAAGAAATAGAAAATACGTACTACCGCTAGTGAAGAAAAGAAAAACCTAAAAAAAAAAATCATTTATGCCTGAAGTGAACTGTAGAAAGCAAATCTCCAAGTACCAATCAACAGCTCAGCTGAAGACATTGTGACTTCTAAGCGTTATTTTCGCTGCTTCTAACACATCTGGAAGATGACCTTAAAAATTAGTTGTGCATTTTTGATATCAGCCTGCGGAAAAATCTCTGCACTAAACCTCATCTCATGCTGTGGCAATGCAAACCACAAGACAATCTTATTATTTAGAGGGCCTGAAAGAATTTGAACATGGTTAACTACACAAAAAGAACCCATGCATACAGGTACAGCTTGAGTACAGGATATATGGTGTCATTCTGTTGTTTTAAGGTGTCTGCAGAGATCTGGAGGGACCTTTATTATGAAACCTGTTATCAAACACAGATGGGATCTGCAGGCAACCCGAGTTCAGGCTGCTCTTGTAACATTGTGGTGGTGGCATATAAAATAGAAGCACTACACCTTTATGGAGGAAACCTAATGGCTTCCCCTTGGTAAAACTTTAAGAATATTTGATAAAATAGGAATGTGAATGTAAGCAGTGTATATGAGCGGAATACTCAAAGTTATCTGAGAGGATACCTGCCAGGAAAACACCCAAAACAACCAACTGAACAAAAAATCACACTGGCAACACCAAAGATCATGAACATCTGTTAGATTAAACACTAATCAGGGAATGACCATGAAAATTTTGGGTATGGAAACTAACCAAGCAAAAATGATGAGTCACCTTGAAAACAGATATGAAAGAACCATGAAAATTTGTACAACTGAGAAGAGAGAAATGAACTTCAAATGGTTTGGTGCTACCACATACTTGTGGTTATTTGTTAACACTTTTACATTTTTTCAGTCTCCAGCTATTGGAATGTACAGCTTCCTGATTGCTAGTTAATATTGTATTGATAAAAACCAAAATAAAACCAATAAACTGCTCTTACCCTTATGTGGTGCCATATGTTATTATTTCTTGAAGTATTTTGTCTGAACAAGCTAGCTTGGAAGCAATGCAACACATATAAATACTTTTACTTCGTTGTAATTTATTTTTTTTTAAGTTTTCTAAAGGTACTAAGGATGTGACCACATCATTAAATTGAGACACTGATAAGCAAGCATTATACCTGCTTATATCTCTTCATTTAGACTATTGGCAGTAAGGTTATATCAGCAAGCAGAGAAAAACAAACTCAACCGACTCTTTTATTTAGACTACAGATTTAAAACAATTTGCCTGGAAAAGAAATAAAAGCTGTCTAAAGCTAGAAGCTGACATCATACTTACTACCAGCAAGCTAGCTGCAATTTCTTCAGCGTTCTCAAAGCTAATACATCTTAAGTATTAATTAGTAAGAATAAGAAGCAATTGGCTAATCTAGACTCCAGTGAATTGAGACATTTGTATAAAGCTGTAAGATGCCACAGTTAAGTCATCCCTAGAGGTACCTAACTGCCTACACTTGAAGAGCAACTTCCTAGGTTGTGATGAGAGGTGATTATCTTTCAGGAGATTAATCTCCATTTATTAGCTGAGTAACTCTCAGTTATATTCTCTTCTCCTACATGTACCGTTGTAAAACAGTCCATGCTCTTGCTGTTGTCACTCACGCCATTAACAACTCCTGTTTTTCAAACCTGCCAGAATTTGACCTTACAGAGTTTACTCACAACATAATTGACCAACTCAGTGATGGCATTTTGGGCATCTGGGTTCACTAAACTAAAACCTCTCATACCCAAGTCAAGGTCACATGCTGGATACCTTTAGAAAACAAATATAAATAGATATACTTACATGCGTATATAGACACATACATATGTACACACTCATAGACATATGCATGCATATTTTATATATATATATATATATATGTATGTATATAAAACTCCATCATACACTAGTACGCTGCTTCTTTAAAGCTAACTTATTCACTCTAGGTAGCTAGTTTCATATGAAATCAGGAAAAGCCCTTGCTGTATTTAAACTCATAAGTGTTGTTGGCTTTTTGCACTAGAAGCCTTCTGTAGGTGTTCACAAGTTGATACTGCTTATTTTAAATACCTTTATGAGTACTACACTTTTTTTTTTTTTAAGATAGCATTCAAGAAGGCCAGAGATCCTGTTACTCAAGAGCTCTGTTTCAGCAGGTGGTAGAACGTTAATTTGCAGAACAGATTTTCCAAATCAGATCTTTGTGCATTGGTAATTGAATCAGGTTTTCCCTAAGAACATGGGCTTTGACCTATTGAAAGAGTAGCTGGTTAGGAAGTGTTTCTGAGCTTCTGCATGACTTTAGATGCCAATGGTTTGAATTTACTGTAGCTGGCTTTCTGTCAGCAGATATATATCCAAACCAGTAGAGTACAATACGGAAAACATGCAAGCAAGTGGGGCTTCTGATGGTAGAAGTGGTACCTGTGCGTTGGTGGCAACGTTGGTGGCTACTGCCATTGAACACAGAGGGCTTTATCCAGTACCCTGTTTTAGAGCTTCCCATAAAACAGCAAGTTACCTCAAAGTTCTAGTTGTCACTCAATACACGAGTCATTCTCAAGTAGAGGCAACACGTGACCAAACCTGTTTTGAAAGGCAAGTCTATCACGTGTCTTTCTAGATGTTTTCCACACTCAGGCCTGAAAATTATATCAATTCCCAGGAATTTATTACCTGTTAAGTATTTAGCAAGAATATGTTTCTATATGGTGTTACTTCAGTAAGAGTGGTAAAAAAGCACGTATTTTTAGACTATGGGTGCAACTTGAGTATTCTTCAACATGACTCACGTGTGTATCAACATTAGAGGTAAATGGCACTGTTAATTAGTTTGATCTTGGGTAGGTCAACTTTAAATATTTCTACCTGTGGTCTGCCAATATTCCTGAAGTCAAATTCAAACCTCTCTGCAGAGTTGATCAGTTACTTAAACATTCACAATAGGGAAACAGATCATCTGAGAAGAAGGAATGGACCTTGTTATTCTTCCTTAACTCTCTGCTTTGGTTACTGAAACACCCTTGTTCTGACTCACCACTGCTTAATTCTATTGATAGGATGAAAGTTAGATTTATCTTTGCTGCTCACTTGTTTCATGTAAGAGTGCTCTAGAGTTTCTAGTATACCCATAAGCCAACTTTAACAGTCCTTACAGGCAGTAATTTAATAATCAGTCTCTTTTTGTAATATTAAAGGATCCAGATGCCTCACCTGTACGTGAGTACCAGGAGAAGCAGGGAGGGGGAAATCAGCCAAGCGCTGTGAAACAAACCCACAATCACACAGAGAAAGACATTGCATCTCTATTGAGAGATCTTTTATGGCATGAACAAGCTGTTTTCAGAAGCTTAGCACCTTCTGAAATAGTAAAGACATACTTTTACTAGTAATACAACTTTCAGAAAGATAATTTTAAGGGAGGGCTTCTTAGTCGTATCTTAAATGCTTAAGTACCTCAGTTAATTTGGGAAACTATTCTTATTAGAGCTCTTGTTTTCATAATGAAAAAAAAACAACAAAAAACCCAACAAAAAACTATCAGCAGCATTTGGAAAAAAAACAAAAATCCAAGGGAAAGAAGACTCTAACAATCCTGGGAGGCTTTGTATTCCAACTTTACGATTTTGAGCAACTGTTAGGAACATGCTCCCAAGAAACACATATAAAAGGTTTAAAGAGAATGCTGACACAGCTGAAAAAGTGTTATAGTAAAAATCTATTTTCATTTATGCAATTAAAATATGACAGACAGAGTCAATAGAAGCATTTAGCCCACCAGAAAAAAACAAGTGGGATTTTAATAGGGAACAGAAATTCTTTGGAGCCTTTCCAACTTTCCATATATCAAATAGGATCATTACAGTAGCTTTCATTTCCTTCAAGGAAAGTTTTAAGGCACACTCCCATCTATTAGACATCCAATAAACAGCACCTGTCCTGTATCTTGAACACCATTTCTCTCCACACCTACTTGGTCACCAAACAATTCTGCCATAAAGGGCTCCAACTTACTCCATTGAAACTTGCAGAACTGAATATTCATCAGGAGAGATAACAGTCATTCTTTCTTTACTTAACTGTCCTACCCATTGGAATAGTATTAATCTCCTATCTTATCTTATATAAAGGAGAGAAAATGGATCTCATTTGCAAAAAAAATAATAAAATAGAAAATCCTTCCTGAAGTCTCTAGCAGTTTGATGAGCGGACTCTTTTACAAACTGGAGAACAGGAGGCTGAGGGGAGACTTTCTTGCTCTCTACAACTCCCTGAAAGGAGGGGGTAGCCAGGGGGGATGTTGGTCTCCTCTCCCAGGTAACAGGCAATAGGACAAGAAGAAATGGCCTCAAGTTGTGCCAGGGGAGATTTAGATTGGATATTAGGAAAAATTTTTACACTGAAAGGGTTATTAAGCCTTGGGATGGGCTGCCCAGGGAAATGGTGGAGTCACCATCCCTGCAGGTATTTAAAAGCCAGGTAGATGGAATGCTTAGAGATATGGTTTAGTGATGGGTTTTGTCAGTGTTGAGTCAATGGTTGGTCCCTTCCAACCTCGGCAATTCTATGATCCTAACTGTTACACATGATGGATCCCTGCTTTCCTGGAGATGGCTGAACACCTGCCTGCAGGTGGGAAGCAGTGAATGGATTTCTTGTTTTGCTTTGCTTGCATGTGTGGCTTTTGCTCTGCCTGATAAAGACAGTTTATCTCAACCCATGAGTTTTTCCTCACTTTTACTCTTCTGACTCCCTCCCCCATCACAATTAGCGGAAGGGAGTGAGCAGCTGTGTGGTCTTAGCTACCATGGCACCACTGTATTCTGTTTGTTACTACAAATAACTAATTAAATAAATCAAGCAAGTCAATAGAAATAGGGCCATTTTCTCTAGAGTTACTTAATGTGGAGCTTGTGTGCACAACATCAACGCCAGTAGTAGTTAAACAAATATATTCTTTTTCCTGTTTGTATGTGGCTTAGCTTTGGGGATTTACTACTACAATACAGAATTCCAACTGAGCATCACAACCCTAGCAGTTTTATTTTCCTTTCTACAAAACAACCACTTCAGAAGGCAGCAAGAAAATTCCATTATTTGCTCAGTATCCTAAGCAAGGTGTGAAATGGGTTTTGATTCCCTCCTTTTTTTTTTTGATGACAGCACAAAACTCTGATTTTTTTTCCTCAGCACGTGTTCAATAGATAAAAGCTAGGCTTACACACAACCAAATAGAAGAAAATAACACATGATAAGTTAAAATAATTCATTAATTCATACCAGCCATGATTTTTGCCGAAGCCTCCCCAAGAACCTGAAATTGAGTGGAACAGAACCAATCTATTCAAATCAGAACATACAAGAGGAAAACAGAAAACTATTTAAGAGCTTTCAAATTAACTCAGAAAATTGGACAATATTTTTTGGGGGGAGGGGGAAATCTAATTTTTGAGCAGTAAGATACCAGCTCTCTCCTTGCTTTAGTAAAAAGGAAATATGCAATAGTAAAAGCAAAGATAAGACTCTCAAAAACACATAACTACCTTTTGAATTGTTATGTCAATGCAGGCAGCATAATAACACAAAAGAAATCCTTTGTGGATACATAATGACAACAGTAAAATTCTAGATTTGAAATCCAGATAAAGAGCAAAATACACCAATAATTTCATTTATCTGTCTCCAACAGGAAAACAGTCTTCGACTCAAAAACCACCCATATTTCTTAGGAAATAATTAACTTAAAACCAACCATCTTTACTTGAAGGAAAACACCTCTTATAATGTATTGAAACCTGTGTGGCAGTAGAAAGGCCACATAACTGAGTCCTCCTGATTATTATTTTTTCTCTCTAAAAATGAAACCAGCTCATCTGAGGGTTTAAAGGGCCTTATACTAAGTACACTTCTGTATATAAGTTTTAAAGTAAATATTGATTTACCAAGCATTTAAGGCGTTGATTACCAAAAAACCCCAAACCAAAACAGAACAAACAAACAAAAAGCAAACCCAAAAAAGCAGTATCTGAAATGGGATTACCATGAACACAACTCTCTTTCCAAACTGACCTGCAGTCTCTGAAATTATGAAGCTAGACAGCTATAGCAATTAAGGTTTTGTGCTGTGACAGAAAGATAGTTCCTCCAGTTTCTCTCAGAAAATTCTTAGGTTGGAGATAAAAACAATTTTAGCTAGAAACCTATTAGAATATCTTGAATGTTAAAAATTGTCTGAAATGAGGATTCAGAATATTTCGAGAGACAATGAAATTGCACAGAAAGCATTTAAATCATTTAAGGAAAAAATAGAGAAAAAGCTCTAATTTTCTATAAATTACAAGAGAATCTCCAGTCCATATTCAGTGAGAGTCAGACCGTTATTTATGTATTTTTAATTTAAAAATCATGTACAGGTGCCTAAATGGCACACGAATATATTTGAAAATGTGACACCAAATCATGTATAGGATCAGGATTTTACATTTTTGTGTTTTCGCTCCACCAAAAATTGTGCATTGATGTATAGTAACTGAAATATCTCTTAACAGAAGTAACAGGGAAAACTTGCCTGATTTAATATGAGCATAGAGAGTAGAGAAAATATTAAAATTAAAAAGTGATTTAATTGTACAGACTTTTCAGACTGAAAAAAAAGTTTCTTTTCTGACTAGCAGTAGAAAAAAAAGAAAAAAAAACACCCACAGTTAATTACTGCATTGAAAAAAGAATAACAAAAAACCCCAAAAAACCCAAAAAGACTTTAATTGACTTAAATTGTTAAAGATTTACATTATATTTTTTGGCAATTATCTTCAAATTTTAATGCTCTTTACTAGAGCATTTGAACAGAATAATCATTTACTGAGATGGTTTTTTAGCTCTGTAATAGCAAAAGGGTAGATTGCAAGAAACAGAACAAATGACAAGAGCGCGTCATGTAATTTTTGGTGGCATGAGTCTTACTATATCTGAAGATGTTCATTATGCAGGGAAAAGATTTGACATCACTCCCAATGACAGGAAAGAACTTAAATGATTGGGCTTTTGTGGCATAACACTGAAAAGAGACACTACAAGAATTTGCATAGTTAGCTCATAATATGATAATTAAAATCTTGCAGAGATCTCATAATCTCCCAGGAAAGACATCGATCTGCATTCATGGAGAATGAGAGCATGTTGAACCGTGGTCTCCCATTTGCTGAAAGGATGTTTTATCCTTCAACCCCTGGGGGCAGCTAAACACCACACAGCTGCACCCTCACTTCTTCCCCTCCTCCAGTGGAATGGGGAAAGAGGGCAGCAAGAATAAAAGCAAGACAACTTGTGCATCAAGATAAAATGGTGGGAAAGTAGTCCAGGAAGGCTGGATGTTCTTCAAGAAGGAAGTCTTAAAGGCACAGGAGAAGGCAGTCCACATGTGATGAAAAATGAGGCATCAGTGAAAAAGACTGGCCTGGCTGAACAGAAAGCTATGGTCGCAACTCAGAAAAAAGGAGAGTTTATGGCCTTTGGAAGACTAAGGAGAATCTCCATCCTTTATTAGATGGGAAGAAAACATAGTGACCAAGGATGAGGAAAAGGCTGAGGTGCTTAATGCCTTCTTTGCCTCAGTCTTTAGTAGTAATGCCAGTTCTTCACTGAGTACCCAGACCCCTGCTCTAGAAGACAGAGATGGAAAGAACGAACTCCCCATAATCCAAGGAGAAAAGGTGAGTGACCAGCTACACCACTTAGACGCACACAAGTCTATGGTGCCTGATGGGATCCACCTGAGGGTACTGAGGGAGCTGGTGGAAGTGCTTACCAGGCCACTTTACCAGCAGTCCTGGCTAACCTTAGTGAAAGGGTTATCAAGCACTGGAACAGGTTGCCCAGGGAAGTGGTTGAATCATCATCCCTGGAGGTATTTAAAAGATGGGTGGACATGGTGCTGAGGAACACGGTTTAGTGGTGGTTTAGGCAGTGTTAAGTTAATGGTTGGACTCGATGATCTTAAAGGCCTGTTCCAAACTAGATGATTTCATGATTCTATGAAATTAAAATAATAATAGTTTAATAAATGAAGGATAAATGGAAGAGAGAACAAAACCAGCAATGCAAAGGTAATCTTTTACCCCCTTTGGTAGACCAATACCCAGCCAGTTACGTAGCAAAAGCTGGCTAACCCTCTTAACACTGTCTCTTTTCCCTTTTATTGCTGAGCATAATGTATTATGGTATGCAGTATTTCTTCGGTTAGCTCAGGTCACTCACCAGGTTTCTTCCCTCCCAACCTATTACACCCTCTCAAGTCTATTCAGTGAAGGGACAGATCAATAAAGACCATATGATCTTCTATAAAGAAAATGAACTCTATGCCAACCAAAACCAGTACACCTCCAAAATATTTCATAAAAGGTAGCAGGCTTTCTTTTCTCCCGGCCCAACTTTAAAAGTAAGGACACTATTGAATCCTTTGAGTAACAGGATGTAAGCACAAAACATCTACCGTCTTGATAAAATCCCATTTACAAGTGGGCAGAATCTCCCTCCTGTTGCCCTTAGTCAGTTGCCTAAGGATATTCCTAAGCTATGTTGTTAATGTTCTCTCCTTGATTTTAATTTCAGCTATGGCTGAGATTTGCTTGCAAGTCCAACTGGAATCCATGGCTGATGCATTTGCATGCAACAGGCCCGTCTCTGATGGAAGGGTTGGCACTTACAGCCTAAAAAGCAGTGAAAAAGGAGCAGCCTCTTTGACTAATGGAGCTGTACCTGACAGCGGTGTTCTTCTAGAGCCTTTCCAGGCAAAGTTCACTGCATTAGTTTACAATGCCTTTGGTGATTGCAGCTAATACGGCAGGGTTTGCACTTAAATAGAACAGAAACTCAACCACTGTCAATTACCTCTTCTCAAATGGGAACTGTGACTGCAGCTGACAGGAGTAAGGAACGTGCTTTCTCACCTGCCTTTGCTCTGTAATAGCAGGAACAGATCCTTCATGTGCTTTCACGGAATGGTAGGGGTTGGAAGGGACCTCTGGAGATCATCTAGACTAGCCCCCCCCACCCCACCAGAGCAGGTCTCACAGGAACGTCTCCAGAGAAGGAGACTCCTCCACCTCTCTGGGCAGCCTCTTCCAGGGCTCTGCCACCCTCACAGCAAAGAAGTCCCTCCTCATGTTTAGATGGAACTTCCTATGTTCATGTTTGTGCCCGTTATCTCTTGTCCTGTCCCTGGGCACCACTGAAAAAAGACTGGCCCCATCCTCCTGACACCCACCCTTAAGCATTTATAGGTGTTGATCAGATCCCCCCTCAGTCTCCCTTTCTCCAGACTAAGAAGACCCAAGTCGCTCAGCCTTTCCTCAGCAGAGAGAGGTTCTAGCCACCTCACCATCTTTGTAGCCCTTTGCTGTACCTTCTCCAGCAGTTCCCTCCCCTTCATGAACTGTGGAGCCCAGGACTGAATACAGTACTCTGGATACTTTATTTGAAATCTTCTCAACTTTGGTAGTGTTTTAAGCTATCCTAAATTATTTCATTTATGGGGTAGCTAATCAGCTTGTAGCACAGACATTGCTGCACTGTTTGACTAAGATATGTAATGAAAGATGAGGAGAGGTGTGATTTCAGAGTCTTCTGCAGTATTCTCTATGATCCACTTATAAGTAAACTAATGGGCAAGTAAAGAATTACTACTTGGGTACTAATTTGGATTATCATTTTGAGATTCTTTGCTTTTGCCTCACTGAGGAGCCTAACGATCTGACACAGGATTTAAGGCCAGGAAATCCCTAAAAGGTAAGTACCATGATATCTGATCAGTAAATGTCTATATATTCTACTGAATCTAGCCCTTTCTATTATTTTTATTGTAGTGACAATATAGCATTGATATTTGGAAATGTGAAAAATATATACTGATTTATTGATGCTGATGAAGTCTTTCTTTACCGTGACCTCACACAAACATCATGCTTATGATGGCCTTAGCATGAAAAGCAGATTCTGTTTCTGTAACATGATCAAATAAGTTCTGTATTACTGTTTCTCTCCCCTTTTCAGTGGTAAAAATCTTAATTGCCAGATTCAGGATGGCAAGGAAGTAATTTGTTTCAGTGTTGAGAGAACAATTTCCTGGCATTCTTTTTAATTACACAGTAGTCATTACTGTTTTGCTTAAAAGCTTTCATAACTGAGATTATTGTGGTGAAAAGGAACATTATTACTAAGACTTCTTACTCAGTGACTGTTTAAAGAGAGCTCATGTAACATCAGGGGATATCTTAAAATCTTTTTTATGCAGTTCATACGCATGTCATTGTATTTTTTTCCTTTTCAAATTAAATTATTTCTATATTTAAATCATGTTCTTCTCAATATATGGGCACAGATGAATTTTTTTTTTTTTATTGGGTTGTTTTTGGGGTTTTTTTATTTTTTTTATTATTTCTTGAAAGCTGGAAGCTTTAAATAAGGTACATAAAAGTAGTTACACTATTTTGAACCCAAGCCTGCAGCTGCTATAGTTTTGTTGATACTCGTCATCTATACAACTAAAGCAAGGGTGAGACCATTTTTTTATTTTGTCTTGGGAATCCGAATAGACCTTAATTCTGTTAGATAAACCCATTACTATCTCTGCAGCTGCTGACTAAGAGAAGTTGTACGTCTGCGGCAGTGAGAGGAGTAATTTGCAAGGACAGGAAGGACTGAAGTAGAAATTAGTAGCTGCCAAGTCTGATAGCCCCATGGAATTGAGGCTGCTGCAGCTCCATGTTCCCAGGTCCAGCCAGTAATGAGTCTGAGTCCCCAGTAGGTGCACACGTACAGATACATGCTATACATACATGTGCACACAACAGGCTACATGTATCAACGCAGACAGAAAACAGAGCACTCCCACCAACACCTCCAATGCCTTCACCCATCTCCTGTAGTCTCTATGGCTTTTCGTTTAACTTCTTGTCAATTTTTGATTTCTAGATGCTCTCAAGTATCTATGTCTATGTAAATGAGTTAAGATAACTCTCATTATTTTAGGAGGTGGAAAACTTTCCCTTGATGAATGTATTTGCTCTATATTTTCTTCATATGATTTAAAGACTTGATAGCTAAACATCTGGTTATGCTGTTCCTGAACGTTCACAACTGAAGACAGACATTGCAATCATAATATCAAATGGAGCTTAAAGAAACATCTGTTTTTCCTAAAATAGGAGGGTAGGAAAAGGATTGTCAATGGTAAGTGATGTTTTGAGGGCCACAAACATGCTCATAGGACTGGAATACCTCTGCTGTGAGGACAAGCTGAGAGAGTTGGGGTTGTTCAGCCTGGAGAAGAGGAGGCTCCAGGGACACCTTCTAGCCCCTTCCAGTACCTAATGGGGCTACAGGAGAGATGGGGAGGGACTCTCCATTTGTGAGTGGAGTGAGGGGGTAATGGTTTCAAACTGAAAGAGAAGAGATTTAGATTAGATAATAGAAAGAAATTCTTTGCTATGAAGATGATGAGGCACTGCCCCAGCTTGCCCAGAGAAGCTGTGGCTGCCCCATCCCTGGAGGTGTTCAAGGCCAGGCTGGATGGGGCTTTGAGCAACCTGGTCTGGTGGGAAGTGTCCCTGCCCATGGAACTCAGTGATCTTTAAGGTCTCCTGCAACATGAACTATTCCATGGTTCTATGAAAGATTGTAAATACATAGACTGATGGCAGAATCACCGGGAAGGCATTAATAATTTCTACAAGAATACATTTCTGCTTACTTATACTGGAAATGCTGAAGCCAAAGCTCTAGCGTCCCACCCTCTACATCTTAAACCAGTTCAAGAAGTAGTGATCCATTCTGTTCAAAGATGCTCCTAGCTGGGCAAAGTTTGGAATTCCCAGTATGGCTTGTTTCTGTCATTTACAAATGAAAAGCCTTTTCAAACCTTCCTTGCTTCTGTCATGCTGAATAGTCTGGCTGTCACTCTTGGCCTGGATTACATTGTTGAAAGCAAATCTGTGTCACTGACCTTACCAGTAAGGTTGAGTATGCCACAGAATGTCATCCCAGGGGACATCATTTAGAAGTTCTCTGTGAGACTTGTTCTCACCGACACACTAACTATGAGGTAGAGATGATAAATTGTCAGAATTAATGAATGTTGAAATATGTACCAAGAGACGTTTTGAACCGAGGGCTGCAAGAGGGTTAACAGATAAGCAAGCCAATTAATGTTACTGCATGTATGTAATACAGAAAAAAAATAGTTTCAGAAAGGAGATGGAATGTTTTTGGCTTCACATTTGGAAAGATCATTTCCAGCATCTGGCAACTCCAGTGAAAGATTCTGAAAAGTCAGCTGTAACAAAAAGCTGGCCATTAGTGTACCTAGGTAAATAAATTTTTAGGAACATAACTTGAAGTATCTATTTTGGGTTTGTAAGTTTCTCTTTCATATTAAATCAGAGAAGCACTTTGCTAAATAGAAGCTTCCTTGAGGGTATTCCATGAGTAAGACAATTCGGGGTAGGTACAGTCTTATCAATTTTTATTAATTATGAATATTAATAATTATCCATGAATGTTTTTACTGTAAAAAATATGGCAATGTATATTCTCAGTAGGAGTGGGAGAAACTTAAGAAATCATAACTTCTGCCTTTACCACACTGCTTTTTATTCGTCCCTATTTGTTTAGTGTTGTAATTACTAGTAACTTCAGAGAAGAACTTTATTTCTTTAAACTTTGAATGACAAAATTTTGGAACAGTGAGTATGCTGCATGCAAATGAATCAGCATTAAAGTCTGAAGTAGAATTTGGAGAGAACAGAACATTAAGACCTTCAGCTGTGGCAATGCAGAGAAGAGATTAAGAGGTATCATAAAACAAAATTAGGTCTAAATTGTATAAGGTCTTAAAGAAGATGAAGTTCTTATATCTAATGCACTGTGGAAGAGGGCACCACTACCTGTACTCTTCATTGACATGTAACAGAAGAAATGGGAGATGAGGAAGACAATTTTAGCCACTATGACTTGAATAGATTAAAGAGCTAAGATTAGCATCAGAGAGACGAAAGGAGAAGTAATCAAGAGAAAAGTTTATCTGCCACTCATGTAACTAGCAATAGTTTATGGAACTAAACATGGCAGACGTTTCTTAGGATTTAAGACTGAAGCTTTTACTGCAGCTTATCTTTAAGGACATTTATTCACTGCTGTTACCCCACTTAACGATTCTTGGGGCTATTGGAGAAAGGCATTCATGCTAGTCAACATATAAATTAATTCACTTTATGTTTATATTGTAAAGAGGACATAAGCACCAGCAAAAGTAGGACTTGCCAGAGTTAATGTCTCTGCAGAACAAACTTATAAAATTAGAATATTTCCATATGACAGAATGACTGTGATTACAGTGCATGTCAATCTACAAGTGTCAGCTTGATTTCTCTCATGGAAGTACTGTAACTATCAATGAAGTGATCAGCTTAAGTTTCTGTTAAGGACCCTGGCACAAAGGTGCTTAATCAATATAAAGACCTCTCTACTGTATTTATGTTGTCTCTTTACCACAGAATCACAGAATTGTGGGTATTGGAAGGGACCTCTGGAGATCATCTAATCCAACCCCCTGACAAAACAGAGTTGCCCAGAGCAGGCTGGACAAGAACATGTCCAGTTGGATTTTGAATGTCTCCAGAGAAGAAGACTCCACCACCTCTCTGGGCAGCCTGTTCCAGGACTCTGCCAACCTCAAGGGAAAGCTCACATAACTTTGATACTTTTTCTTTTTTTTAATTATACTGAAGTTCAGTGCATTTTACTGCATGATGTGCATTTCAGCCAAAGGACTGGAGTCACAGCCTCTTTGTATCGCTGATGCAGAAAGTGCACTGTGATAAGACACTGACCTGCAGGGGCTGAAAGACACTGGCAAAAGGAATTACTCTTCTAATATGTGTGTCCTGAGCTTTGTGCCCATGTCCAGCCCCTCCTTAGAGTGCAGCTGAAAGGGGCCTGAGTGAAAGGTCTGTTTTGCTAAATCCCTTCGGACCAAGGTAACACTGCTGCCTAGCAGCAGTTTTAACCCCGTTACAAAATGAACACAATATTTAAAGCTAATGCATTTAAAATCACTCAAAGTCTTTGTGTTCAGTGTGTCACAAATACAAAAATACGTTTTTTCCTTTCCAAGATGTTTTCTTGTACTTAATAGAGGTTAGATTTATCCATAAAATCATATCCCACTGTTTAAAAGCACAGCAAGCTGAATTGTTCTTTATTACATTCTGAAAAGGATTTGTGTTTTCAATAGGCAGCTTGAGCAATAATTGCAGTTGGCTTCCCAACATCTTCACATTTAACTGCATTAACTTACATAAGGCTGAAGTTTGATACCAGCTGATAGAATGTAAGTAAAAGTGTCTTATATATTGTATTTACTGCAGCTTTCTTCAAGGTAGGGAATTTTTTTGGATAGTACATTTGGAACCTGAGGTCTGATGCAATTTCAGTATTTTACCAGCACCATGACACCAACATAGATAAATAAACCATGCTTTGAACACACCAAAGAAGTCTTTCTACAATGTGTCTCAAGCAACAAATGCAGCTTTATAATGCTGTCTGTAAAGCCTCTTTGCTTGTGAACATAACCACGTCAATCAGAGATCACATCACTTACCCCTATTAACTACCTAAAGCTATAAATAGACACCTCTGCAGGTGCTGTTGTAGCAGGAGTTACCTGTCCCTTTTCACCCCATCTCAGCTGGTGAAGCGTTTCTGTCTAATCCATATTCAAAGGAAACCAGTCAGATTTCTAAATAATAGAGAAAAACACACCTGCCTGCGTATAACAGTGACTCCCAGAGAATCTGCTGCCATCAGGTTAACAACTCTCAGCTTAAAACAACACGGGTGTAGGTCTCAGCCAGCTTGTCTCAGAAGTTGTCCTGAAACATCTGCAACTCAGTTGGATGTTCTGAGCAGCGTAGACTCCAGCACAGAGAGGACTAGGGCCATCAGCACAGCTAGATCTGAGAGAAGATATCTGTTCTTGCCCTCGAGCCAGCTATTTAAATTTCTTGTGCTCACCTGAGGGATCAGTCGTGGGAAACGACTCTGCTGGAGGTTACAGCCCTCCCAGTTCTGCTGGCAAAAGGGTAATAATGAGCAGCTGGAGGGCATAACCGTGACAGGGGTCTTCCACCTGTACGCCATTAGTAGCCTGATGTCTGTCTACAATCTGTTTGACTGACAGAACTGTGGTAGCTTTAGCTTGTAATATAGACCCAGGTTAATTAAAGTTGCTTTCTAAGTTACTCTGTATATAAATCCTTAAATTTCTATGATTGAATCTGTATTTTTATTTTCCTGTATTTTCTGGGTGAATATTCCTTTATATTAGTTCAGATTATTAATGAATAACATAGTATGATTTCTCTTATTGCAACATGAAAAGTTTAGATAAAAGCATATAATATCATTCTTCTATTAAGCTTGATGTTCCTCGACTACTGTAGGACTTTGATCTTGCCAACAGCATTAAGACAAGGCAGAAACAAAAAGAAAGTGAAGAGGAAGATGAAGTTGTCAGTGCAAGATCTGTGCAGTTTTGCTCAAAGTATTACTCCAAGAAAGATTACAATATCTGTTCTTATATAAACTGTAATCAGTTGCTTGTTTAAGATATCTTTGTCAAGATGGCATTTAGTTTTTGATTTCACAGTACAGCTGAGTGATCTGTCCAGTTATGTGATAAAAAGTTCATCTCGGCACACACAGGCGGATGGAGGAACATCGACATGTGTGAAAACCCAAATAATACCCTCAGGCAGCTGTTCCCAGGCACATCCCTGGGGGGAAGAAACCTGTAAAAGGTCCACCTTCACAAACATGAAGGAGCAAGGAAGAAGAATGTGTGGAAGAAACCCAGTAAGCCAGCGAGAGACGTGGACACCCTGCATTTGCCGTCCCTCGGCCATCGCAGGGGACACTGAGTGGCCACATGTGACACTCATCAGATAATTTGTTAGGAGAAGGTCCCTGGTTCACCTTTTGGTCTGAGGAGGGTTACTGTCTACAAGGGGTGTTGGGACCTGTGATTGGATGCAGGAGAAGCACATTTAGGGAGGAGATATAAAGTCTTTGAGTTAGATATGCTAGAAGTCATTTATCTACACAAGTTGTATGCATGCTATTTTGAATGTAGGCATTGATTTTTGGGAAGGATATGTAATTTCTTTTTTGCATAAAATGTTTTTTCTTACATATATATTTTTAATATAATGTTTCTTACACAGAGTGTTCTTAAGTACATGATGAAGCTACAGAAGTTGCTAAAGCATCATGTGTCACTATTCTGAAGGTGTAGGCCCAGACATGAGGTATTTTAGTGGCAGAAATAAGGTGCTCCCAGCAAATGTCATAAAGATTGATAGTGGAGAAGGGACTGACATACAAGATAAGGATGGTATCACCTGAAGTACTACCAGCTTTACTGCCACTAGAAGACTCCCACCCGATATGAAATTGCAACAGCTTTACTGCCCCTGGAAGAACTTCTGTGTTCAGAAGTATCATCACCACAAATGGCAGTGCTACAGGAAATTAAGGTCCATCTGAAACTATGAAATCAAATTTAAGTAGTTTTCCTGGATTCTTGCCCAACTCCCCTTGGCCTGGAACCAGACAAGATGAAATCTAATTAGGCATTGTGCGTATGTGTCTGAGAGAGCATAGTAATATCTCTATTAAGATGAAATATTAAATTATAATTATAAATTTTAAAAACTGTAATTTCCCCCTGAACAGGGGAAAATATATATTTTCTTCAATAAGCATTACAATTCTTCTATCACTCTTAAAGTAATCAAACATCTGGTTGAAACTTCTTAATTGTGGGCAATAATTGTATTATTTTAAAGTCAATCATAATGTTAAAAGATTTTAACTTTGCTTAGAGATGGGTATGTAACTATGATTTTGCTATGTTGTTTTAGTTTGTCTGTTTAAGGACCAGCTTTGTACAGGAAACCAAACCTTGAAATATTTAAATGTGATTAAATTGATTTAATATATGATAGTCCCACCTGTATGTCATTTCTGATGTACATCTGCCACACACAAAATTAAAAGATAAGTAACATGATTACAATCAGATTAGTGAGTCTACGCAAGTAAATGAGATTGCAAATCTATGCGAGTGAAAACTGCACTTCCTAGTGAGACCATTTTGCATCACATTAGCTTGAAATTTATTTTCAACATCCATATAAGACACTGACTGGAAAATCCAGCCTATGTAACAATAATGCACAAGTCCAGAAAACCTTCCCTCTGTTGGGACACAGACTACTAGCTGTTTCCTGATGGAACTTTTAACCTGGTATTTAGTTAAAAATTGAATTGGTCATGTAGATTAATCATTCACCAAGTTAGAAGGCTATCAAAACAGAGAATTTTTGGTTTTGCTGTGTTTGGGCACCAGGGATAAACAGAAGGATGAACATTTTACTGAAGAAGTACCATGTATATACTCAAATAAAATTACATGTGCTTGAAAAACGTATGCATGGGGATAAGTAAAATAAAGGACAGTAAAGTCTATACTAAAAAAGATTCGTTCCCATGAAAAAAACTCCATAAGCCAAAGATGTGGGCAGTCCTGGGGAAGAGATTGCTTTGAACCCCAGAGAACTCGTTTTTCCAGCATGGACTTCTGATTGGTTTCAATTTTGACTCCAAAACTTTAATCCATCTGTATATGTCACAATTTTAGACATCATAGTTCAGTTTAAATTATATGTTGTATAAATGAGTGTACTTGTGCTGCATTGCAACAGAATTTTGACACTAGAAATAAAAAAGCACAGCTGGACAGAGCCAGAAATTCTGACAAAAAAAAATAATCCTAGGGATTTCAAACTAGAGTTCAACTGAAGTGAATTCTAAGTTTTGCTAAAGAGCACCAAAAAATTAGACATATTTAAATTTGGCATTTATCACCCACTGTTTTGATCCCATAAAGATCCCCTGAATTTTAACTTGATAAAGCTTATTCCAGGCTAAGTTGTTTTCGTTAGAGTTTATTATTAATGTAATGAAAATGCTTTAAAATGAAGGCATTTAAATATGGATTCTTCATCAGTCCAAATTTTTATATCAATATTCCTGTCTTTGGAAAGATATGTTCCAGCTCATCCAATATTGCAAGTTTGACAGAGAAATTATTATGAAATATATTTTTCCTGAGTGTCTTCAGGAAGCCACCCTGCTTTAAGTTGTGAATTTTAGAGTACACACTGAATTTCATTGGAGTGATCCAATCATCAAATATCCAGAATGTGTTCTCCTACCTAAAAGAAACATATTACTTTTTTTTTCCTTAAGTGCTTCTCTGTTTTGAAAAAATTATATTCACTACATTTTCAGATGGTTTTACAAATCCACATAAAGTGAGTATTTTAAAGCCATTAAATCCATAAAAGGACCATAAGTGACCATCATTATAGGCTTAAATGGCTTTATTTATTATGTTTTTGTTTTTCTTAGTTCAAGAGAATAATTAATTTTAGGTTTGAATGAGTATTACTGTGTACTGTCACTTTATTAGCAGGGATTTTATTATCACTTTCAGATTATATTATTATTTCCCTCTAAAGCATTCAAATTTATCCGAAAACAAGGACGAGCAATATCATATAGCTGTTCAAAAGCAAATTGTTTCACACGAAAGAAATTTTTTCTTAGTTTATTAATATGTAGGGAAGCTATAGAAAGTAGCTCTGCCTTTCATATATTCCCATAAAACTAGAGAAACAAGAAAAATATGAAGGAAAACGTGTTCTGCTACTTTTAGAAATCTCATTGTAAGAATCTCCGTGTCATTAAGGTTACCGATCAGAACAGAGTTTGAATGTTTTATGGCAGATATCAGTTTTATGAAAGTGGCATAAAAGAGAAGGCCTACAAAGAACATAGTCCTTGCAAACATCAAGAAAGAGTGAATGCAAAAATCTCATAGCCATTAAACTTAAAGGGAGGCTATAGATCTTCAAACATTATTTTTATGTAGATATTATAAAGCTAGAACAAGTTAGATGGCTATATTCTTTTATTTATATAGATTTTATGAGTAAATCCTGGAGCTATTCAAGTGTTACATTAAGTTTTTGGCAGAGAACGTATGGAAACATATCAGTGTCTCTAAAATCAATATCATCCTAAAATAGCTTCAGATGGGATTAGGGATATGGCTTTCTAAAGGGCTCTTCTAATGGCAAAAAATATTAGTATTTATCATATCTAGTTTAACAAGACTGTCTCTCAAGTGCTTTAATGGCAGGTTTACACATTTCAAAATGTACATCATGACACACAGAGTGTTTCATTTTACTGTGTTCCAAGGAACAGTCTTCATATCGCTTTCTTCCACTTCACAATGGTAAGAGAATAGCAATTTGAATAAATAAATGAAACACAGTGTGAAAACAGTCCACTGCTATATTAGCTAAAAGTTCAGGATGGTAGTTTCACTTCAGGGTCTTATAAGCATAATTTATTTACAGAAAACTTTTTTATATTTAAGGTTCATTATTACTAAGGGCACAAAAGCAAATCAATCTAGTCCAAGAATCACTTGTTGCTTTTGATATGGAAAGTGGCAAGATTCTGCTTGTGACCCACAGGGGAGTGTAATATAAAGGATCTGTTTTGTGAATTGGTGGCACTTTTTAATAAGATATCGGGAAATCTTTGTCGTAAAATCAGAAGGTGGGATAATCACAAAAAATAGTCTGGGGCAACATTTCAGGTAGAAGATCTCCATCTTCAGATGTGGAAATGGTGGGGAAAACCTAAAAAGCATTACAAACCTGGGTGATAAATGAAAAAAAAAAGTAGGAAGAAAAGGTATGCTAGGAAAAATTACAATTTCAAAAACTTGAGTGTATTATTTTAGTTTAAATTACAGGAGATCTCTGCTACCTTTCTACATTGTTTATGTCAGTGACAAACTCCTCTTGTGTTTCTAGTCCCATAGTACTTTATTCTGAATTCCTTAGATGCCAGAGCATAGGAATTAAGGGCAAGCGCTGTAGACACCCTGTCAAATGCAATAATTCTACATCATAATTTACAGAGTTTAAGGGTTTACAAACAATCCAAGACTGCATTATTAGAAAATTAACATCAATATTTTATAAGAACCACTTACCTAAACTGTATGCAATAGGATATGGGTCAAGGTTAAATGGGAAAATGTCTCTTCTACAGGTGTGAAAGCTTAGAGCAGCTCCTATGGGAAAGCCCTTGGGCAAGTAGAATTTTAAATTGGACACAGACACCTACCTGAAAAAAAAAACAGAACAACAAAACATTGAAGTTACTGGGCTGTAACATGATGTGCAAGTACTGGAATACAGTGTCAAATAGACTTTATAGCTTGATGACAAATTGCCAGTAGCCTCTCCAAAAGTAAGTAAAGGCAGCAAAGTTTAGAGGAAGTTTTGCAGAATTTCTAGGAGAGAGCAGTAGAACACGGTGAACATTTAAGATTGGAGGGTATTAAAAGAAAGGAAATAAGGCACTAAGAATAATACCTCCTTCAGAAGTTACAGAAACATTTGGAAAATGATAGTAGTAGGGAAATTGCAGCAAGTAAGAATAGCTTCAAAGACTTAGAATCATAGAACCGTGGAAGTTGGAAGGGACTTGAAAAATCATCTAGTACAACAATCAACCTAACCCTGACAAAAATCACTACACCATATTCCTAAGGACCATGTCAACCCATCTTTTGAACACCTCCAGGGATGATGCCTCAACCACTTCCACGGGCAGCCCATTCCAATGCTTGGTAATCCTTCTGGTGAAGAAATCTTTCCTAAGATCCAATCTAAACCTCCCCTAACACAACTTGAAGCCATTGTCCCTTGTTGTATCTCCTGTGAGTGTTCAAGGAGCATCTGGAGAAGGCTCTCAGTCACAAGGTTGAAGTTTAGGTGGTCCTGTGAGGAGCAGAGTGTTGGCCTTGGTGCCTCCCTTCCCAATTGAGAAAATATACTGAGGGCTGTACAAGGCTGGGAAATTTCACGGTAACCCCAGCCCCAGGGACGCAGGCGGCTTCCCAGAAAGGCGGCTCTGGTCAGCAGAGCAGGGGAGTAGGGCAGGAATTCACAGAATCACAGAATTCTGTGAATTCCTTTGCTTTGCTTTGGTGCACAGCTCTTGCTTTACCTACTGGACTGCCTTAGCTGAGCCCATGATTTTCCTCACTTTTACCCCTAAGATTCTCTCCACCATCCCCAGAAGGGCAAGGGACTGAGCAGCTGTGTGATGATGCCCAGCTGCTACTGGGATTGACCCACCAGCCCTGGGAAGCCAAAGCCCAGGGACTAGTGAAAGCAGAGTTGGCTGCAGCCCCTCTTCTGCACAACGCTCCGGGACTCTGTGGCAGCTGAGCAGCCAGCACCCTGTGCCCGCCTTTGCCCACCAAGTGATGCCCAGACTCTCACAGAGAGCATTTGGTCAAACAAGTCATCTATTGAAACCTATTTCCAGAGGGTAAAGGGCCAAGGGAAGGGAGTCGGGAAGAG
>JAOQGH010000032.1:60943559-60986604 GCA_025769975.1 Gallinago jamesoni
TGTTGTCACGGACTTGTCACCCCAGGGCTCCGCTTCAGTCACCCTGGTTTCATTCCCATCCCCCTTCAAAGGAAGTTCAAAGCCTTTGTAAGGAGCCCTGCTAACTCTTGTGCCAGGGTCCTTCTTCCCCTTCGGGTTAGGCTTTCCCCACCTGTTCCCAGTAGGCCTGAAGCTAAGGAGGCCATCAGACAAAGGGAGTTCATCCAGAGCAGGCTGACCCAGGTGGTGAAAGGCCAGGAGAGCAAGACTGAGGAGGAGCACCTGAGGGCACTTGGCTCGTTAAGCTTGAAGAAGAGAAGGCTGAGGGGTGGGTGCCCTCATGGCAGTCTACACCTTGCTCAAGGCTGGCAGTGCAGCAGGAGCTGCTGGTCTGCTCAGTCTGGTGAGCAGCGATAGGACATGACGGACAACCTTCTACAGAAATCATAGAATCATCCAGGTTGGAAGGGACCTTAAAGATCATTTAGTCCAACCATCAACCTAACGCGGACAAAAAAAATAAATAAATAAAAATCATTAAACCATATTTCTGAGGACCACAACAACTCGGCTTTTGAACACTTCCAGGGATGGTGCCTCAACCACTTCCCTGGGCAGCCCATTCCAATGCCTGATAACCCTTTTGGTGAAGAACTCTTTCCTAAGTTATAATCTCAACCTCCCCTGGTACAACTTGAGGCCATTGTCCCTTGTCCTGTCTCCTGTGACTTGGGAGATGAGACCGACCCCCGCCTCTCTACACCCTCCCTTTAGGAGGTTATAGAGCATGATAAGGTTTTGATGAAGTTCCTAAGTTTAGTAGTGAATATCTTAGTTCTTTTCCTATACACACTGGATCACAGATTCAGACTTTTTGAGTTTCAAGTGGCAGGTATCCCTAGGTTTTTTCATTATTTTATTAAATATTGTATATGTGGAATCAGATTAGGTCGTTGTGTTTTGATGAATTTATTCCAAACAGCTCCCTTTTAATCTTGCAAGAGCTTGTCTCTATGCAAAAGCAGAACTAGAATGAAAAGATTTCTACATCTTTTCTGACTCACTGCTAAAGAGAGTCTCCTGTGCTACTAAATCTAGTTCCATATTAACTGTAATATACTTATTGCTATTCTTTTTTGCCTTTTTTTTTTTGCTTTTTTTCCCCCAAATTTGATAAAGATCTGTCTCAAAACTGACTTAATTTTGGGCTTCTCTCAATCCTTAGATAAGGCTGATATAGAGTTGGCATTTTTTCATTTGCTTGGTTCTAGTTGCCAGTCTATTGCCTTTATTTCTAGAGGTCATTTTCTTCACAGACCCTTGGGATTCTGCAGTTTACCTCTTAAGAGCCCAGCTGCGTTACACTCAGTGATTTTGGTAAAGCTTCTTAAAAATTTCTGCTGCTCACAAATTACTTCTACCCTTGTGCTGTCTGGAGTAAGATTAATCAGAAAAAAAAATATTTAAAGAATAAATTTCTTATGTGAATAGTATACCTGACTAGTTTGTATACAGCTAGTTGAAGTAATTTTTAACTCTACTTTCATCAGGTATTGTAGTCTTTTATGCCTCGTACTGTTGTTCTCTCAATATCCTCATCACTTATGTGCTTAAATAATTAAATCTTATATTATACTGCTTTTAAGAAATTAGGTTCCTGTTTCTGAACAAAAATACATTACCTCTGTTTTTACACCTACAGTGCTTTTCTCACCAAAGAAAACACAGAACCAGAATCAATTTCTTCCCATTCACAGTAGCCATGTTAAAATTTGTTATTCTGCAGGAAAGAATGAAAAATACTTTGTGTTAGAGGAAGAACCACTGGTCCACCAGGAGGCGAAAACAAACAAATGCAACTTTTTTGGTTTAAAATAAGAAGTACACAAATTCTATATTGCTCAAATAAGAACCGTTAAGCTGTGAACTATAATGTGAAAGAACAAAGCAACATCTAATCATGTAGCCTGACTGACTGTAGACTGGAGATGATACCTGGTTGATACCTAACGAAGTATATTGAAAAAAGGCAAGCTTATATGATGCTTCCTAGCTAGTCTCCTCACCTTTTGTACTCTGGGAATTCTGCTAAAGTCACCACTAAAAGAATAGCATGTAATGTGATTCATTTTGAGACCAAAACAAAATTTACAGACAAATTTACATGAAACAACCATTGCAGAAAATATATAACAGTTAATAGAACAAGGAGAAGAATGGAGATCTTTATTCTTCTTGATAAGTGTGCTAATGAAACGGAAAGAACTGTTTCCTCTGTATTTTATTTCTGGCACAAATAACTTAATTGGATCATGTTTCATAATAGAATCCAGAAGCCACACAGCTTTAACTGGAAGAATGTTCCTCAGAGTACTCTATAGCCAGGGGGCTAGAATGTTGCAAGATACTGAGCTGAATGTCACCAGACTGAAACTTTCCTGGATGAGGGCTTCAATCATATATAGTGAGACACGTGAAGCCATTTGCAAAAAGCATTGGTCCTTTAAGAAGCAGGTTGTAGAATCACAGAATCATAGAATCCTAGAAGGTTAGAGTTGGAAGGGACCATAAAGATCATTGGTTTCCAACCACCCTTCCATGGGCAGGGACACCTCCCATCAGACCAGGTTGCTCAAAGCCCCATCTAGCCTGGCCTTTAACACCTCCAGGGATGGGGCAGCCACAGCTTCCCTGTGCAACCTGTTCCAATGTCTCACCACCCTCACAGAAAAAAAATTCCATCAAATAGCTAAGCAAAATCTCTCCTCTTTCAAATTGAAACCATTACACCTCATCCTATCACTCCGCTCTCTGATAGAGATTCCCTCCCCATCTCTCCTGTAGCCCCTTTAGGGCCCAGAAGGCTGCTATAAGGTCTCCCCGGAGCCTTCTCTTCTCCAGACTGAACAACCTCAACTCTCTCAGCCTTGTCCTCACAGTAGAGGTGTTCCAGCCCTCTGAGATTCTTCATGGCCCTCTGCTGGACCCATTCCAAGAGGTCCATGTCCTTCCTGTGCTGAGGACTCCAGAGCTGGACAGAGGTGGGATCTCACTGGTGAGGAGTAGAGGGGTTCATAGTTAAAGAGAAGGCTAAAGCGTACGTTCAAGGGAAATGTCTCTATGGTCAGATTCAAAGTTTGTCTCTGCTGTGAGTTGTTTCATACCATTTAGATATGCTCTGAGATCCCCCAGAATGACCTCAGCCTTCACTGAGAATTAGTGAAGAATGACTTCACCAGAACTACTTCACCAGTCAGCAGAGAAAGAGCAGCCCTTCCAGAAAGTGGTTCACCCTATTCTAAGATTGATCTCTAAAACATGTGAGATAAAAACTTTTTTGGTGGTGCTTATTTCTCTACTATGTCTCTTGGTAAAAAGCTTCATGTTTGATATACAATCTAATGTTAGATGAAAAGAATCCACCTTGGGAGTGCAAGGTTTAAGTGTCTTCTTGCTTATTGAGATAATGAATTTGGATCCAGTTCTAAGGCTCTTAACAGTTTCTCTGAAATATTTAAACCTAACTACTAGTCACAGAGTACTGACTTCCATTCTGTGGAACAAACTCCTAGAATTTAGGGCCTAAATCCTTTGAGATTTTTGTTTTAGCCTAGAATTATATTGTATTTGATAAGAGACAGTAAACTTTCCGAACTCTGAATGTTACCCTCAGTCACTGCCAATCTACTCACAATCAATATTAAATTCACCTTCATTCAAAAGATGTCTTTGTGCTGCTCTTTCTCTTTCATCTACTGCTTTCAGTTTGATTAGTTTTTCTTTTAGTAAATTTTCCCATTATTTCAAAGTATTTTTAAAGAAACCATGGGCTATTATCATTATTTCACCTGACTTCCTGTATGCCATGGGCAAAAATCCGTAACCTAATTGTTTATGGGTTTTACTCTTATCTTGTGTTTGAACCAAAACCCACCTGCATTTTTTTTTGTTCAAGGATTTGGTTAAAATTCCTCCGATGATAGAAACTGATGGCTTGGCATAACCATTTATTTGTTATTGTTGTCTTTATGTTATATTATACAAAGTACTTTTGACTGTCTCCTAGGAGATATATCTGATATTTCAGAAAATTAAAAATTCAGGTACTATTCCACACTTGCAATAATTCTAATTTCAGGTAGTTAAAGTTTAAATAAGGACTCTTCCTACTCATACTCCCAGATCTAGATTCAATCCTTTCACAGGCTTATTTGTAAAATTTAGGACAGTACATTGATTACATAGAAAAGAATTGGGGTGGTGGATTTCCTATTCCTAATCGATGGAATATTTTCTTAATTTAGGATTAATTTGGGCATCCTTGCTTGCAAAACAACACTAATTGTACATGTATCATCTCTGAGTTAGTCCTCTGAAGTCAGGGATTATTCTGTGTGCATAAGTGTAAGAATTTGGTTGTCAGATTATAACTGATGATATTAGATTTACTACAGAAAGTTGTTTTTATTCAAATCAAGCTTTAAAAATGGCCCAAACAGCATTGGACAGAATATGACTTAGCCTTTTTCTAACTGAGCTTTGACATAAAAAATAAACCTCACCAAGTCCACATTATGTGTGTAATTTTCTTCCTGACTGCTGGGGAAAGTGATAGCATTAAGGACACTGTAACTCTCTGGCCAGAATTATGAGAATCCTCTTCCAAGTGTAATGAGCTAAAAGGACCTTATGAATTCCTGAATTCATGCTTGATTTGTTTTCCTTTATGTTCATGAAGTTAGGAAATGTAGAAAGTGTAGTGAAGTGGTAGACATGAGCAAAACAGCTTAAATATTCTCATGAGAGAAAGTCCTCTTTCTATTACAGCTAGCAAGGAAAAGAACAGCTGAGATCTACAATGTAGAGGAGATGATGTGATTGCCACAAATCCTCAGACCACAACTGTTCCACATTTCTCTGTGAACCCTCATGGCAATGAGCTAAATTTTTTTCAACTCCCAACTGCCACAGCCCAAATAATTTGAGGGAAAGCTGTGTATGTGTGAGTGTGAATAAAACTGGTGGTTTAGAGCTTCAGCTGCCAAGGAAGCATCTTCGTACGCATTTTTGGTTTATATTTTGTCAAGTGTACATTTACAAAGAAGGACAGAATCTCTTTGTGCTTGCGTGATTTATATATAGCTTTGTTCTTTCAGCTAGGCTGGTCTAAACTAGTCAGTGAACATTCAAAGGAAGCCTTGTAATATATAAAATATCCCTAGAGGGAGGGAATAAATGCTGTTTAAGATATTGAATCGTTGGAACAGAGCCAGTAATGCAATTTTTGTTCAGTTACATTTTTAGATGACTCATCAGATCTTCTGCTGAACTCTGCTTTGAGGCTCAGGGAGTATGGACTTTAAAATCCCCTGAATAACAAAACAAAATATTGTTTTAAAAACAGAAGGATCTTTTACACAATAATATTGAGGAATTCACCATTTGGATCTGTTTCCGCATGTGATGCTGTAGCTTGTACCAAAGATAAATCTAGAAAGATGAGTAAACATTGTAATCCTATTTCCTATTTTTCCCAGGGAAAATTAAAAGAAAGAACAACAATTTGTGCTTGGCTTTAACAACGATGAAGAAACTGACCCCTGGAATTAATTGAAAACAATTAGTTTGGGGAAAAGAAAATTTTAATATAAAACCAATTTATTAAAAAAGAAAAAAGAGGAAAAAATACCTTTCTTTTTTGAAAATCTTATGCTTTTGCTTGTTTTTTTTTTTCCATTCCTTCCAACTACTGTTCTACAGTAGTGATTTCTCCTTTTTTTTTTGTGTGGATCCATTGCCTCTTAGCTCAGCAGCAATTCAAATAGCATCTTCCCATTGCTTAGCTTCCCAAACATTAAACTAAAGAGATCTGGCTTTGCCAAAGTTGTTGTCAGCAACATTGTCACTTTGTGCCATCGAATTTATCCATTAATGATATAAGTGATAAAATTGGTCTTTTCTTACCCCTTTTCCTTAATTTTTCTATTTTTAAGGCAACCAACTGTATGAAGAAACTATTACATAGTGTTAGACTTAACATGGGAAGAAATAAGACTAATCCATTAGTGTTATACACTTTACAAGGAAATGAAAAGGAACTGAAATTGGCTTCATTAGTATAAAAAGAAAAAAACCACAATAGCGAAGAATACTAATGGCCTCCAAGGAAATGGTGTGGATATTATTTTTTAGATTACTTATATTTTCACCTTAACAACAAAAACCTACAACGTGAAAAGTAATGTGAATCTGAGAATGCATGATGGCAAAAGCCAAGATGGAAAATATCCCCAGGGAAAGTTTCCATTATTTTTGACAAACTAAATGCTTTCTGCTTTTATTCACAAGTAGTGGAGAAAAAGGAAAGCTTTGCCTGCTGCATTTAGCTACATGTTCTTCTCTGTAAAATGAAAATTTTTAGTTCATTCTATATTAAGCAGCATGAGAAGGAAACCCTAGTTCAGAGGCAGGTGTTATGGCAAACTTCCTTCCAGTATGCTATGTTTATATATATATATATGTATATGAATATATATAGTATAGTATGCAGATGCTGGATGGTAAACTGAGCTTTAATTCACCTGTCCAGTTCAACAGGGAAGTGGCTAGGACATTGGATTTTCTGTTATTAACTCATACATCCACTGACTCCCACCATAAAGCTAGAATTTCAACGATAATCTGATGAATTCATAAAATCATGGAATCAGGGAATGATTTGGCTTGGAAGAGAACTTTAAAGGTTCCAACTCTCCTGTCATAGGCAAGGACATCTTCTACTAGATTATGTTGCTCAAAGCCCCATCCAGCCTTGCCTTGAACATTTCCACTGACAGAACATCCACAACTTGACTGGGCAACCTGCTCCGGTGTCTCACCATGGTCATTGTAAAAAAAAAAAAATAAATTCTTCCTTATATCCAATCTAGATGTACCTTATTTTAGATTAAAATTATTACCACTTGTCCTGTCACTACAGGTCTTGGTAAAAAGTCTCCCTCCATCTTTCTTATAAGCCCCCTTAATATATTGAAAGGTTGCAATGACATCTCCCTGAAGCCTTTTCTTCTCCAAGCTAAACAACCCCAACTGTTTGATCCTTCCTTCATAGGAGAGGTGCTCCAGCCCTCAGACCATTCTCGTGGCCCTCCTCTGGACTCGGTCTAACAGGTCCATGACTTTCCTGTGCTGGAGGCCTCAGAGTTGAATGTAGTGGTCAGGTGGGGTCCCACAAAAGCAGAGCAGAGAGAATTACCTCTCGCCAACTGCTGTCCATGCTTCTTTTGATGCACCCCAGGATACAACTGGCTGTCTGGTGCACATTGTGAGCTTATATCTAATTTTTCATCTATAAATCTCTCCAAGCCCTTCTCTGTTGGGCTGTTCTCAGTCCACCCATCCCCGAGCCTGTATTGATATTGGAGATTGCCCTGACCCAGGGGGAGGGCTTTGTACTTGGCCTTGTTTGTACTTCACAAGCTTCACATTGGCATCCCATCCCTCAGGCACGACAACCTTGGTGTAGTTCCCCAACTCAGCTTGGTGCAATCCACAAACTTTGCTGAGTTTCCACTAGCAAATCAGCTGGATTTTATAAGTGCTGAAAAAGTACAAGCTGAGCTTTTTAGTAAGGCAGTATGAAAAACATCCTAGGTAGAATTAATACGTTCCACTAGTTAATAATTGACAATAGCAAATAATATTTCAGTTACAAATACACCCAGCCCGATAATTATATAGACAGTTACAAGCTTAATTGCTTGCATTCTCTATTTCCTCCATTTTTCCCCGCTTCAAATTTCTTGTGCAAATGCATTGTTTATTATTGTATATTATTGTATATTATTCACATAAAGCATGCACACTCTTTGTATGTGCATAAAGAGAGGTTTCCACCGGAGTATTGCATGAAGTATGACACAAGCTGTAATTCTTTCTTGAAGAAATTCTCTTGGTCCCCATTTCAGTAGTTTAATCGTCGCTGTGGGCAGCTTTTGTTTATAATGTACCCTGTGGTGCACTAAGCACTAGTGGCCATAGTCCCTGAAGAGAAATAATAAAAAAAAATATAAAAAAATAATGAACACCTGCTGAAGTGTTGTTCAGATGACAGAGATACTTTTCTATAAGGCTAGAAAGAATAGACCATAAGAAAAATGCTTTTGCTCCTCTTAGAACAGGGCTGTAGTGGAAATGGTATCGCTTTGTCTAGAAGTAGAGCAGGAAAAGCAGAACTTCTAGCACTCATAATGATCTGCTCTCACTATAAAAACAAGTAAAAAAAAAAAACAAGAAAAAAATATTTTGTTTTCCTGTGCGTGCTGTTTCCTCAGAGGATTCCTTACAATGAAAACACATGTTCAGTGCTATCAGTGTTTATACTGTCTACCAGCTTTGAGTTGCAACAAGATCTGATTTTCCAAATATAAGAAATGAGAAAACAAACACATACACAAAGCTTTTCAAGTTATTTTAAATGATTGTGAGTTTGATCTATCTTAGTAAATTTGTCTTTCTGAGTAAATGGGATGGAATTCAGTTTGTTATATGACAGTCCGCATTTAAAAGGTTTTATTATACCCTTCAGTAAGAATGATTCTGTATCTTTGTTTTGAATCCTACTGGGAGTACGAAGCTTTGTTTCCCTCTTTTTCGTGACAGTATTATTTTTTCCTCTGGCACATTTTCACTTAAGAGTCAGGCCTAGCACATAATACCAGAAACTTCCCTCCTCTTCATACACAGAAATCTTAGATCTTGAGTTCCTGAGTAAGAGTTTTCTGTTTAAAAAGCTGTAGTGGAGTTAGATTTGTCCCAGCTGGGGTGGAATTAGCCTTGCCCACCAGCCAGACACCCACCCAACGACTCTCTCCCTCACCCTCCTCATCAGAACAGGGAGAAAGATAGGATGAGAAAGCTCATAGCTTGACATAGCTTGAGATGAAGAAAGTGAGATGACTTACAAGTTACTGTCATGGGCAAAATTAATTGTATTTATTGACAAAGCAGGTTCAAGTACTGAGAAACAAAGAAAAATAAAATTCAATTCAATAATGATCTGAATACTCAAGATAATTTTAAAAAGTTATGGTGATTTTTGGGGAAAAGGGACATTAAAATTATCTCCTTGATCAACCTTCTGGATATGGAACTTATATCAACACAAGCAATGTCCTTGAGGGTATGCCTGAGTGAACCTGAATAACCAGTTAGACTGCGCTCCCAGCAGGAGACAGCTGAACCAGTTCAGCAGGTAGATACCTCTGTAACTGCAGAACAAAAGCTACTGCTTCTCAAAATCATGCAAAAGTCTTTTCAGGTATCGATGCCTGTGGAAAGTAACACTACGTCTTCATCAAGAGTGTGTTCTAACTGGTGGAGGGTTTTTCTGCATAACTTAACCTTGAACAGAACTAGAACAAGTGTGTAGCTGTTAGAAAATGTCTGTCAATTAAATGGTTCTTGACTTTCTGCTGTTGTTAGAAGAGCCAAATATTGCATAATTCCCTATTCATTACTTTCAATTTAATAATCTATTAGGTTATTTACACATTTTCAGATTAGATCAATTAATTTCTGGTAGTAGCATGGAACAAGTAAAGACATTCCTGTGTGCCACACGTGGATTCCAGCAGAGAAATCAGAGAAAAAAAATAGCATTTTACATAAACTTAGATGCAAATTCCCCAAGATGCTTTCAGAAATGGTGCTTAGAAAATATACTATTGAAGTTTAATTCAAAATGTCATTTCACTTCTTTTGGCTTGTTAAAAACATATCATTTTACCCTTGATAAAATTTCTCTAGGTCTTCAATTACTTCAGAAAACTTTATCAGTAGAAAAAAAAAGTAAACACAATACAAAGTAAAAGGATGAGGACAACCTTCATATTTCCTCTTAGAATGAAATCGCTATATACCCATGGTGATCTCTGCTTCTTGCTGAGGGCCAGTTCTCTTATGTGGATTAAGATACAGGCTTTATCTGCAAAGCCTTAACTGGAAGTACTTTATATACTGCATTATGAAAAAAAAAAAAAAGAAGAAGTATTTTAATTTTTTGCTGCATACAATGTTTCATATTTTAATGATCTGCAGCTGAATTTCCATCCTGGTCTACTTAAGTCCAAATCTCAATATTATCACTAACAAGGCTTGAGAAACAGAAAGTATTAATGAAATATTTGGTCAAAGATATCCTGTTTGTTATTACCTTTCCTTCCTGTCAATTTTAGAATGAGAAAGAAGACATCTTTTTCTATCCTTCTGATAAATGCAGACCTTTAGGTTGATAAAGGAGAATCATAGAATATTTTGGGTTGGAAAGGGCCTTTAAAAGTCATCTAGTCCAACCCCCTGCAACGAGCAGGGACATCTTCAGCTAGATCAGGGTACTCAAAGCCCTGTCAAACCTGACCATGAAAGTTTCCAGTGATGGTGCAGGAGAAAAATTACATCCCTTTCTGAAGGGAAGTAAGGTGAAAAACATAAAATAGTTAGGAAGACTTTTCCGAACAATTATTTATCCATTATGTTCTTAAATATCTCAGGACTTTACTACGCGGCCACAAGTACGTGTGATGAGCACAGTTTGCTTCCTGCAAACTTTGCTTTTTCTTTCCTTCTCCTGGACAAGAGAAAGTGAGGTAAGATAATTCAGTGTATGAAGTTAGTTATTCAGACTACCAATATTATCCATTGACAAAAGCTGAAATTCTAAAGGCAGTGATTTAATTTTGAATTATCTCTAGTTTCTTGGCCAGATTCTAAATCTGTTAATTTTTGTCAACTTACTTGTCATGAAGTGAAGAGGGAAGCTTTAAATGGAGAAGGCATCTTCATGCCAGGGACAACCTGATATCTAGTATTACTGGAAATTGCTAAAATAGCTACTGAGTTACCCTGGGAGATGAATTTACTTAATACAGTTAAAGTAGACTCATCAAAATATTCTGATAAAATCCAATAAACTTAGTAGTTATGAAGCTTGATTTACCATTCTGCTACACAATGTTTGTATTGTAGTCAACAGAGATGCACCAGCATGAAATAAAAGTAAATAAAGAGAGAATTGTGCCTCATGTCTTGTTAATATGGAACCTATTGTAAAGTAGTACTGAAAAGAAAATAAAGATAGCCAAAATAATTCTTGTTTGATACAGTTTTGGTATCCACATCCTTTGTTCCTTTATAATATAACATGATGATTTGAAATATTTTGTTGCAGTAAAAGTAGCACACGAATATGAAAAAGCTTTCCCTGGCTTGTTATCCTTGTTGGCAGCTGAGCCGTTCTATCCATTATAGGCTAAAAACTGATCCTTCAGTCAAGCATGAACACACACAGACACGTAGAAGCTCAGTCTTGGTAAGGATGTATTAAGAAAATTATTTGAGAAACCTCCTCACATCCTTGTAACTAGACTGCTAAGACTGGTAAAATACAATGAGGGAATAACTGGTGAAGAGAACAGAAGTGTCCTGGATTTTAAAATTAATTTCCTGACATATCACTGCCCAAGATAAAGACAACTTTATTTTCAGGTGGCCTTTTCTTAGCCAGATGTGTACACACGCCTGTATTAATTCCTGGCATTCAACAAAAAATGACCTTTAATGTACAGCTCTGGCTACTGAAAACTTTAAATCCAAATAGGAACAAGGGCAGAAAGAATATCTCAGTAGGAGGCTATTGTATAACTGCAGCCAAAAAAACCCTTAGTGACAGCAAATTTAATAAAAGGCCTATGAAAACACCAGCTCAGTGACAGCTCTCAAGGTAAGGTGCTACAATAATTTTATTACTTTAACTATGCATGCATTAAAAAAACATTACTTGATTACAATAAATAAAAGACTAAATTGTACACACAATGCAATGAATTTTTAAGAGTGATGGTAAAATTTAAGCCATTACCAAGAAAGTAATAAAATAATAAATCAATACAATCACAGACAAGGTATTTCTTGACTACCAAGCAACAAGAAGTAGTCCCATACACAAACTAAAGTGTAAGTACTTCCAGAGTATTGACATGGGTGAAGATGTTGATTTTTTTTGAATTCCTGTTGCTATGATTACTTCATGTTTCAGAAACTACTTCCTGAGAAATTATCTGCCTCTCAGATATACCAGCAGAGCACAACAGTGACTCAGATCAGTGGGCAGAATTACACTAGCTCTGTTTTTTTTCCAAAGAAGCTATAAAGCATCGTTTCCTGCTACTTACAGAAACTTTGACATTCTGTCTTTGATGTTGCTATTTTTTTAGTGGAAGACTTTGCTGACTAATTTACATGAACAAACTGAAGCACTGAACACATTGTTTATATAGCTTTGAAACCTGAATTTGAAAGTATATAGTCACAAAAAATTCTGCAAAGCTCTTACTTCACTATAACCATTATATTTGCTGAGAGAAGGAACGTTGTGGGTTATTTCCAAAGATAAACGTTAGAGCTGATGGGAGTTTCTGAGTTATGCCATGCTCATAGGCCAAAGTGATCTTTAGAAAATGAAAAGCCACCTGCAAGATATTATTCAAGAACAAAAAAAAATATAAAAATCTCTCCTTGGGTTTACCTTCTAACCTCATTGAGGTTCTGGGATTAGAGCAAGCTTGTATCTAATAGGACTGAAATGAACATTATAGTAATTAAGCTTGATTCATTGTTTGTCATCTGATACAAAATGTTTATCGAGATTTGTGGGCAAACATCTTTTCTCTCCCCAAATCTAGGAAATTTCTATCATCATAGTTTCTGTTGATTAAAATAGCTACTTTTCTATCATTCAGAAAAATGGTACAAAAAACCCCCAAAAAAGTAAACAAAACCCCCACAAAACAAATCTTGAAAAATAAATTTAGAGATAGGTTGGTTCCTGCTTTTCTATTTTTAGAATGCATTTACAAATATATATATTAACCAACTGTACACTTTGAGAAACTATATTCCTAAGTCTGTATTTTACGTGATGGACGACTGTTCAACTCAACTTTATCAAAAATATCAAACATATCAGCATTGATATCAACATATCAAAAATATGATGAACATAGATGTTTGGACAGATATAGCTGTCTCAAAAATATTCATTGTTCAATCCCATACATTACTATGAGTTATGAGTAATGAACTATGAGTTCATTACTTATGAATTACTATAAGATTATCTAGAACGTGAACCTCTCTATGTAATATTCAATAGAATGTATTTACCTTCATGTAATTGCATATGCAACACTAGAAAACTTAGTGGGAAGAGAAAAAAAAAAAGAAAAACAAAGAGAAAATAGTAAAACCAACACCAAATGTGATTAAAAATTGCTAGGACAGTAGAAAATACTATGACTAGAGGGAAAAAAAATACCCACCACAAAAACCCCAACCAAAGAAACTCTGTAGATCTGAAAGTATGAAACAAGCCTTTATGCTACAGAACAGCACAAAGTATCACCTGTGGTACTGCTTTTAAAAAGTCATAACATATATCTATATTTCCCCCCCTGTCCAATATTTTGAGAGAGAAAAAAAAAAAAAAAGACCAGGCTGTCATTTGATTCTGGACCCCATGCAACTCCCAGTAATGTTAGTAGAAACCACTGGAAATATACATGTGCAAATAAGGACATAAGCTAATAGTAAATAGTTACCAAAACCACTTGGAAATAAAGAAGATAATATGTTTATGTCACAATAACAAAATGACAATACTGATACTGATTTCAGAAAAAAAACTCATTGTAGAGGTAGAAATAAAGCTATTGTATGTCTATGAAAACTCTCTGTCTCCATGAGAGAGTTCCATGGAAAACTTACCAGGTTTACTTAGGAAACCTGGTCACTGATTTATTTCAGTGACATTTTCTGCTCAGCCATTGTACTGTCAGTCTATTGTCAATATTGATAAACATGCTGATTTCCAAATGCTGAATCATTCATTAATACCAGCTTCTTTTCCAGGAGAAATCACTTTATAATTTTCACTATTTTTATTATGATTATTGCCAGATATAGTGTAACCTTAAAACAAAAATATTCATCCTTAACAGATGGCAGTTTAAATCAAGCGTTAGCAATTGTGAAATGCTTATTTCCACACTACTTGGTGTTAAACTTTCAATGTTCACTTCTAAAGCAATTCCCATAGGATGGATTGAATTGCAAAATCCATGAACCGGTAAGTCGCTCACAGTTTATTTCAGTAGCTTTCTTGGTAGCACTTTCATTTTTAACTCCAGTGCTATCCTTCCATCCATTGTCTTCAAATCACAGGAACAGCGTAGTGTATGCACAGATAGTTCACTGACTTTCACAAAATTTTTATAATCTTAGTCGTCATGGCAAGGCATTTTTCCCTTTTCTATCTTTTATTTTATTATTTGTTGATTTTTTTTTTTTTACCGAGACTGTACGCTTTACCCATTGCTTAGATTATCCACCTACAAAATAAAAACATCCTTCCCAAAAGCTAGGATTATCACATTAGGATGTGATATTTACCTTTTTGTCAACTGTAAAAACCTGAAGCAGATTTATAGAAGTTGATAGCATGTAATTAATACAAAGACCAGAATTGCTTCCACAGTTTGAGGCATGACGCTACACCATCATTTAAATTTTCAATGTATGCTCCACAGTCTTATCCCGAGTTTTATGTCATGAATCCTTTGTGTTTCACTGATAGATTCGTACATTTTAGATTTGTCCAAGTGTAACTGTAATTTAGTTGTTTATCATTCCAACAGATGTAAGTCTTCAAATATATCAAATACATAATTCAACTTGTGTGCCCAACAAACAAATTTAATATATTAGGAGTCATAGCTCACTATATATTGGGATTCCTACCTATAAAACCAGATGGGATGTTTTCCAAACTAACCAACACTGTGGCATTCCTTTCCTTCTCCCAACACACTCACTTTTTGGCTCGACTACTTTTGTAATCCCTATAACAGTATTTCAAGGTCAAATTCAGACAGGAGTAAACCAAACTATTTTAAATAGCTGTTTTACCAATTAATATTTTTTTTTCTTTTAATCTTAACATTTATGACTTCTTTTGAGCTTTTATTTGTGGCTCACAGTTTGAGAAAACAAGCCCTAAAACCTTGGGAGGTGTAAATATGCCTTGATCAGTAGATAAGAAATGCCTTTTAAGCTTTTTTATGGAATTGCATAGTTTTGTCATGTCTTGATAAATACATTTGGGAGGCCCGAAGTGTAAGAACTGAGGAGTTCAGAGACTCCTGTCTCCATTCCTCTGTCCTCTTTGGTCCCAGTTGAACCAGTCACGTTGTTCTTGTGATACAATCCCAGTAACACTCTGGCGTGAAGGTAAGGAAAAGAAGAGCCCATTAATCTTTCCCACCTCATTCCAATACAGGTGCTTCAGGAGAAAGTATCACTGACTTTTCAAAAAGGGGGGCTTTCTCTATTGGTGAAGCTCCTGATAAATGTCATGCAGAAGTAGAGTATATACCTTTACAAAAACTTTGGCCCACCTCCAAAGCTATAGTCTATATAAACAATCTAGAGGCAGCTGCTGGCAAGAGGGTGTGGATAAAAATCAAAACAGTGGGAGAACTGAGAGCAAAATAATTTTTGGTGTCAAAACTAGAATTTCAAAAATAATCTGCCATTGCACTTATGAAACATGAATTTTACCAGAACTATGTTTCCACAGATTTAAAACTTTCAGTTGGCTTTTGTTTTCATATTATATGAAATCTGGTCTTTTTGTTCTTTAAGTTAACAATAAAAGAAAACAGCATACCTCAAGTGACTGATCTTGGAAGCCTTTATCACATTAATCAGCCCCACCATGTCCACAGCTTCAATGGTTCCTGTGGAACTAATTACATGAATGACATTTACAGGATCTATTCCCCCATGACGGTTCTCATATTGTTTCCTGTTGGAGAAAAACTGGCATTGTCATGAGATGGTATGATTCCCTGAATTTTTTAAACATAAGGAAATAATTTAAACTTGGATCATTTTCTAAATTAACCTTTTAAAATTTTATCTAGCATTAATGGTGAGCATGAAACAGTAGAATAGAACATATGGTTTTTCTACAGTTCAGTAAGTGAATGATGTGTGTCACCATTTCTGGTACACAGAATTTTATGTAGCTTGATATTCCTATCCATAGCTGGTGGCAAAAATGACCTAAAACAGATGTCAAAGAGAAGAAAATAGTTTATGAATAAAAGCCCAGTCTTCTGAGGTATTTAAACTCACCAGATAATGCCTTAAGAGGTGAGAACTATATTGACAGTAAGACTGGAAGTTGTTTCTTATTTGATTGAGAATGGTATTGGTGTTGACACTTTACCACATGCTCAGTGGTATCAAGATTCATTCCTTTATGCCACTGGGGAACTCTTTCACTACAGCCAAAGCAGGAGCAATTTGGAATGTTAAAGCATACATTAAAAGACCCCAGTTTTTTTGGTGGTGGGTTTGGGTGGGGTTTTTTTTTTAATCTCTTTACTCTTATTCCCTGCTTCAATGTAACTAGAAATAGTCAAAAATAATAAATTGATTTGCAAAATATTCCAAACTGTTCTATCTTTCCTAAAATGAGGCTAAACTGTGACATTTTGGGTCACTTTCTATTGAAGCTCTGGGGAAATTCAAAAAGCCACTCTTGCTCAAAACGTCAAGCTGTGAAAATCCATCTGCTACTGAACTTCTGAGCGGTGGAGAGAATCCTGTCCCTAGTTACAGGCTTCTGTGTTTGGCATAGACTGTGGATTTCCACTCTTGGTTTACACCTGACTATTCTGACCAGAATAGAATAGAATAGAATAGAATAGAATAGAATAGAATAATTTCAGTTGGAAGGGACCTACAGTGACAATTTAGTCCAACTGCCTGACCACTTGAGAGACACACATGAAACTCTTCCTCCCTACTGATTTGGAATCTTGCTTTTCTGTTCATGTACAGGAATTATGTCATTAAACCACCAAAGAAATCTAGACAAACCTGGATGTAGGGTCAAATATGTAAAAAAACCCCTTTGTCTGTAGTGCCACATAACAAAAGAACTTCCCTTTGTCAGGGAATTTGCCACCTCTCTATACAAAAGTGTCTTGGTAAGTTATTATAGAGGAGGCTTAGTCCAAATCCCTATAATAATGGCAAATAATATCCTTGGCTGTGTAACTGATGAGAATAAATAAGGCGAAATGGCATAGAATATAGTTTAATGAATAAGTGGAGACATTAAATAATACTGTACAAGAAAAAATATTTCAGATAGTACAAAACACTTGAGCTATTGAGCAGCCAGAATAGACTCCAATATGACAACCGAGGTGGGTTTTTTATTCTTTTTTTTTTTTTTTCTTTTTGCAAGACGGTTGACAGATTATTTTCCAGTATGTTACTTTGTATTGACATCAGTCTCGTTAGTCTGAAGGAAAACCCAAACCTGATTTGACAACGACGTCGAGTTAATAAACCACATCTTCCAGAAAGCTGAGGGTGAGGCCGGCTTGCTTTCATATTTCTAGCTCCTTTGAATTTTTCCTGATGTTTCTTACATTCTCCCTAGTCGTGTTACAATTTCAATATTGGGAAAGGCATTAAAAGCAGTTCAGTGACAGTCCCCACTCCTTCAGGGGACCGGCGCGAGTCATTCACACGACTCCCCTCAGACTCACTTTGCTGCTGCTGAGCAATCAGGTTGCTCTCTCTGATCCATTCTCTCTCCCAACAAAGGAAATCCCACCGGAATTCGGGTGAACGTGCCCATTAAGTGCAAGGCCTCCGGTGTCAGCTGCTGAGCTGTTATCCCATTAATGAGTTAAAACTCGGCTACCGTTCTCAGTGATCGCCAAAGGGCAGGCAGCGCCAGCTGAAAGGTGGAGAAGTAAGTGAGTGCACACAAGAGACATAAAGATCAACTTTGTCATTGCCTAATTCTAGGACACTGGGACATCTTCCAAAGGCTAAAACGGCTTTTTGAATTAATCCACATAATGGTCTCTCAGTTGCCTTTGCCTCTCCTTTGGCTCTGACTCCTGAGCTGTCCGTTTCATGAAAATATCCGAGGAGCCTTTGACCTGTTCTTGTGCCCTGGGAAAACTTTCATGTACCAGGACAAATACAGGGAAAAGAGATGCAAGAGCTGTATTATTCCGTAAAGAGTCATTTTTGTGCATCGTTCTCAGAGAAACACGTCCATTTCAGTGAGCCACACGACTTTAAAAACATTACTGGTTTAGCATTTTGGTCACTGTTGCTATTCTTTTTCTTAAAATAGAAATTTATTCAGAACTACTAAGGTTTATATGCCTTTAATTTAAATTACATAATTATATACAATCCCACATATTAGAAACTTACAAAAATATTTTTTTTCCTTAGGTAACTAAGATAGCATTTTTTTTTTTTTTTGCTGAGAAAATGACACAGAATGGCTCCTGTTAAACACATGGGTTAAACTCAGAAAAGAAACAGAAGGAATGCTGGACATCCTCATCTGCATGAAATTCAACGTAGCTTGAAATTAAGGTGCACTAAGTTGACATTTTAAGTAAAATACAAAACTGCACACAGACTTGAGGAGCACATTCATTCTTACAAAATATTTAGTAAGTGAAAACACTATTTTCCTGAACAAGAGTTGTGATGAGAAAATGGAGTACTTGATGTGTGTGATGTAAGGAAGACATCAAATATAAAAGAAAATACATGTTAAAAATACTAGTTTTGGTCATTGAATTGCAGTACATTTCTTTATGAGAAGGAAAAAGAGATACACATCTACATAGAAATTGTCAGTCAAAACCTCCTGAAGAATACAGAAACATATTGAAAATTAACAAATTTTGCCTGTATTGAGGTGATCCTAGAAGATAACAGGGAGTTAAATAGGTGTATTTCCAGAAGGTGTATTTGTTGATTGCAATAATTATGAAAAAAAAAGGGGTATTTGAGCCTTGTGTACTAAAGAGATACTGGAACTATCCACCTAGGTAACACTTAACTGTTGAAATAATGCCAAATTTTATCAGAGAAATGATGGCTAACAGTTGGCTACGTCTACTGTTTGTCTCGCCAGTTCACAGTTTTGTGAGTGCTTTAGAAAATGCATGTCTGTGACTATTTATTTTCTCCTTTGTTCCTTCAACTGCTTTGGGGATCTGTGCATTTTTTTTTTGATGTTCCCGACAAGGCTCCACATTTAAACAAGAAGTTAGAAGTCGGAATAGGCCAGACCTGTACAGTATAAAAAGGAAGAATTAAATATTTGAGTCAAATAGTAAAGACTGAAAGCAAGCTCATTTAAGGATTCAATATGTAACAGATAGAAAAAAAAAGCTAGAAAAAATAAATTTTCTTGAATATGACAGTTGTATTAATTGTCGCGTTAATGCGACGCATAAATGTCGTATTAATTCTGCCTACCATTATGGTCATAATGGTCCTTTCTGGGGAAAAGGAAAAAAAAGGGGGGGGGGTCAAAACTAAACGCTTCCAGTATGAGCTTGGAATGGAATGTGTGGAATGTGAAACTTGCCCAACCTCTGGAAATCCCTAACCACCCGCTGAGCACAATGCAGTGCCTGAATAATACTTACTCATGCAAGTAGAAGGACCAGGACTCCGCAGCATCTGAAGGAATAATGGTGTTCTGTCAGTTGTTAATGACAACAGAGACTAATTGTTCCGTGCGGTTTCACACTTCCAGACTTCATCATCTGAACTACACTCACAGAAGTAGGGGACTGTTTAACATAACTTACCACAAACTGTGTATAACAAGTGAATGCTTATCAACTGGAAACTAATAAATAGCTCCAGTCAAATGCTCTGTTCATATAATGGCAATTAAGCTCACCATAGGAATAATAACCAAGTAGAAAACAAGCAGACTTTTTAATGAAACACTTGAATAATGCTTAGCCTAAAGGTGAAGTTCTCAAAGCACTGGCCAAATTCTCTTCCTGTTAGATGCAATGAAAATTTACCACTGTTTTTACTGCAAGTAGATTTAGGTCATTATTACTTTTGAGAGATTCACCTCTAAATGATTATTAATATTTCTTTTCAAAAAGATCATTAATAGACTAGATATCATTGCAGTTCACAGAAGAAAAATATTTGATACGTGGTTTTAATTCTAAATACATTGAAGTACAACATTCTGCATTGTATCACTCCCAATAGAGATTTTTTTTTTTAATGTGAACCGTTCAGTATTTACAGCACATGAATTTGTGAATGATCAGTCCAAATACCAAGATAGCTGAAGGATAACACCGGAGAGAGGATAGAGGTGTTAAATATAGAGCTGTTAAATATGTGATATTTACCTCGGGTTCTACTGCTAGAATTTCTGTTTTGTGATAAATCTGAAAATTGAGGTATGTGTTGCTGTTGTAGTTTGCTGTTGTTGCTCTTGTTTTTTGTTTCTGTTATCACCATCTCAGGAACAGCTTATTTATCATGCATTTTTTTAACTACATTCAAGATTTCTTTTGGGGAGACTGGTACATCTCTGGAACTATGCTAATTCCCTGGTCAGTGTGCAAATGATGCCACTACAAAGATTCCCATTTCTTCATACAATAAGCATCATTCACCAACATAAGAAAGGGAGAAATAAGGAAGATATATAAATTATTTATTTTGTAATAACACCCCCAAAGGAAAAGGGAAAAAACAAAACCAACCACTTTTCAAGGACCAGTCTGTGGGCTTGCTATTAACATATACTCAGAATGGTTCTTACCCTACAGCTGCCACTCTGACATGTCAAAAGCAACTAGAATTTTCTATAAGTGGTGCTATTATTTCCAGCTGTCCACTGAAATTTCTTACAAAAGATATCTTTCAGAGACCCTTAATTTTTTTTCTTAATATGGGAAGAACTGTCTGCCCACTTGCCTACAACTGCAAAACAGCAATTAGCAGTTAGAGAAGGTAGACATGAGGGATGGATTGTGTTTGAAGTAACAAAAATTAAGGCATTATTCAGATATGCTCTATGCTCAGAGTGTATGTTCAGTCAAGATGAAAGTTGTATATAAATGTAAGCTATTTATTATCAGTTATTGGAATTATTTTGTCCAATGATTTGTGTATCTTAAACCTAGAATAGAAATTATCTAAAAAATTACATGCTAAGACCAGGAAACACATCTTCAAGAAACACACTAAAACACGGTTGTTTGCATAGCTGTAGTATAAATTAATTGATAAACATCCATCCTACCCATGGCTATTTTCTGAAACCTAGATGATATAATATGCTTGACTTTAGAGAGATAATGATGATGACAGATTAAAAGATAAAAGTAATCGCCTTTAATAACTTTTTGCAATCCAGTAAAACCTTTATATTCTCAAGAGGACTACTATAATTAATTATGGATTTCAATCCCTAAAATAAAAAAGGTGTTACAGTAGTAAAAATCTTAGTTAAAAAAGAATCTACCTTTCTAAAGCCTACCAACACATAAAGATTAAAAAATCATGGGTGTTTCTGTGAGGTTTCACAGCCCTCTACTCCACTCTGGTGTTACCCCACCTGGATTACTGTGTCCAGCTCTGGAGACCTCACACAAGAAGGACATGGACCTGTTGGAACAGTTGAGGCCACGAAGATGATCAAAGGGCTAAAGACCCACTCTTGTGAAGACAGGCTGGGAGTTAGGGTTGTTCACACTGGAGAAGAGAAACCTCATGGAAAATATTATTGTGGTATTTCAGTACTTAATGGGGAGTATAAGAAAGATGGGGACAACTTTTTGACTGGGCCTGTAGCAAAAGGACAAGGAGTAATGACTTTAAACTAAAAGAGGGTACATTTGGAATAGATAAACAGAAGAAATTTTTTACAATGAGGATGGTTAAACACTGGAACTGGTTGCCCAGAGAGGTGGTAGATGCCCCATCCCTGAAAACATTCAAGATCAACTTGAACGGGGCTCTGAGGAACAGGATCTAGTTGAAGATGTCCCTGCTGATTGCACAGGTTGACCTTTAAAGGTCCCTTCCAACCCAAACTATTCTATGAATCTATTATTCTATCATGTTTCCAAAGCCAGCTGTTAGCTTTCCAACTCCCCAAATTAAAATAAATAATTCAGAAGTCCTGATTTTTTTAGGAGTTCCTAAGCACCCAATCTGCCTGCACCGTGATGCTTTTAGCCATCTGCAAAGAAATGTGCATCTATAGAATTCAGGCTTTATGAAATAACAGAGTGCAAAAGAATTTTGGCTGTTATACCTAGCTTTTTGATATTGCTTGTTGATTTTTCTATCACTCTAAGCCTCTACCCTTGGAAAAAAAAGGTATTGCTAAAGAATTTAAATAGAGAACTTATTCTGATATGAAACAAAATTTGGCTTCTAGTGCTATGAATCACCAAGAATCTTGACTCTTCCTTAGAAAAGGACATCAAGGTGATTGGGTTTTAGCCCTGTTTCATGTTATGACTATGTAATTGGAAACTGAAGCTAATTATTTTTGGTAGAGTTAGAAAACAATAGATATCTAGAATAGATTACACTGAACTACACAAAACACTTCTTCAAAGATTAGAAAGGAAATTTATAGATAGACTTCTAGATTTTGTTGCAATATATAAAAATTAATGCCCATTCTCATCCTGACTGATTATGAATCAGTGGGTGATTTAATTTTTTTAAAAAATTACTCTATTGCTTTTTAAAGCAATTATTAGAAAGGACACTGAAATTCCCTAAGACAGAGAGATAGCTGATCCATTGTTTTTTTACAATGGTGGGATGTATACACATACACAGAATGGTTTTATTAGCATTTACAATCTTTGCAGCAAATGAGGAATAATCAACACCGAGAAACAGAGGAAAAGACATGAACTGATTCAACAAAAAGATTAGGGAAGAGTTATGGGAGGTTATGGTCCGTGAGAATATGAATATGGAAGAGTTCAGGATTCCCAAGTCTTCATATTCCTCCCACGTTGGCATATATCTGTGAAAACAAACAATTTCATTCTTTTCTTGTGCTTGAACCACATACTAATACTATTCTGTTCATGTGACCAAGGAGGGAAAATAAGCCCTGGCCCCTGGTCAATTTAAACCAAATGCTGGCTCAGTATTTTACCAACAGACTTGTTTTACATGCAATACACGGTGTGCTTGTCTCTGAATATTGTCTGATCCACACACAGTACATAATCTCACGAGCATGTTTGATAAAGGGAAAATGTTCATGCCCAAAATGCTACTTATCATTTGTTTCACACTCACGCTCCCTCATCCAGCTGCTCAACAACACAGAATGCATGGAATCCACCTCATCCAATATGATGAAGTAGGACAAGCCTGAATCAGGTTGAATCATGGCAGTTTTTAGGAAGTCTTTGCTGGGCTCTTTCTGACACTGGTTACCACTGCTGGACTTGGCTCTGACCTGTGGATTGACTTCGTGGCTTGATCCAGACCTTCATTATCACCACAACCTTGTGTGGTGACCTGGACTCTGGGGTCGACCACTTCTGCCACCCTTGGGTCTGCCCAACTTAACTTGTCCCAGGTACAATGGGACAGGGGTCTTGCTGGCAAGGCTCCTGCCCCATTGGCCTTGCTCCCATGTCCAGTTCCCGATCTCCTCCCCAACACGGGACCACAGCCATTACTCAGGGGAGGAGTGATGATTGCCTTCAGCTCACCTCTCAGAAGACCATAAGTAGAGGACATCTGCTGGACCACCGAATAAACAGCAGCAAAAGACCAAAGAGACAAAGCAATTTCTTTGCTTCCTCATCCTTAAATTGCTATTCTGTAATCTGACAGATAGTAGGTGTTTCTGCTTAAAACAATGACCGATTACCAAAATATAAGCTTGCCTTCCATAACATCTCACAGTGTGGGATGCACGCATCTCAGTCATTGCTTGTGGGTATGAGATGATACAGTACATGCTAGAATAATGTTGAGGAATTGTCCCAAGCAGAGAGAATGAGACCTGATCCATCCTTAAAATGTGGCAGGTGTACAGGGAGAAGATTCTGAAACCAAGTATCATAGAATCATAAATTACAGAATCATAGAATTGCCTAGACTGGAAGGCATCTTTCAGATCATGTAGTCAAACCATCACTAAAACATATCTCTAAGCACTATGTCTTTCCATCTTTCAAATGTCACCAGGGATGGTGATTTCACCACTTCCCTGGGCAGCCTGTTCCAACACTTAATAACGCTCTCAGTGTAAAAATTTTTCCTAATATCCAATCTAAACCTCCCCTGGCACAGATTAAGGCCATTTCCTCTTGTCCTATTGCCTGTTCCTTGGGAGAACAGACGGACCCACACTTCTCTACAACCTTCTTTCGATTCATTTCCTTGAAAGAAATTATTTTGTTTGCTTCAGATGGGACCTGGGATTCAAGGGGAGGGAGAGTGGATAGACCTGGAGGGAAATACGGAATGAGCCAAAGTGTTAATGTGGAAAAAATGCTGAAACATTGTTGCAAATGGTAATATTTATGTAGAACCAAAAGAAATTATAAATCAGCAATACAAAGGGCGAAGTACCATTTATTTTGTTGAGCTAGGTGGCAGAGGTATACACAGCAGGTCTACATCATTAGTGTAATGTGACGACTCAGATGGATAAATTATAATGATACATGATAACATTTTGCTTTAAAAATAGTGTTTTATATGTTCTGAGGTTAAGAAAAAAAAAAGAAAAAAGTATTTTGCAGTTTGTTGGCTTCAGTTTTTCTACTCTGGTTTCTTATCCTCTGTGTTAGCTACAGGAGCAGGAATTTATTTATTTTTTTTTTTCCATTTTGCTAGATATGCATGCCCACTTCCTATCCTCATACTACATGTCAAAATCACTCCAAATTTCGGTAGCGATATACCGCTATTTCCTGTAGAATCATGCACGTCCATTTTAACAGGGACAGTCCTTTCCCTCGTACATGGCTAAGAGAAAAAGATTCAAGAGCTGACATATGACAAGGTTTGTTGCAAGCATTAAGCAACATCTTGACAATAACTATAATTAAAGTTGCCACAGCTTTGACCTGATTAAACACTGAACAATACAACTGCCACTCTTTGACTACCTTAGGCCGGTGAGCATCTGATGAAATATAATATCTTTTGGCAGCCAAGTTAATTATAACATAGTTGAATGCATTGCTTTAGAGGGGAAATACTTAAAAAAATTAATGGTAGAGGAACTGTAATGAAAGCTGTCAGAGTAATTCTAAATATTGCTAACAAGCATACCTTATATTTCTGAAGTATAGTAACTTTTTTTCATATTATTATGTATTTTTAACACTTTTTTCCATATAATGTAAGAATTTTACATCTCAACTTTGCAGTGTCAAAGCTCATCCTATTTCCCAAAAGATTCACAGGAGCTGAAAGCTGAGATAGCCAGGCACTCGGGGGACCTGAATGTTAATTAATGGGAACTGAACACTCAAATCTCTTAGGTAGCACTGAGAATCAGAACCAATGTGTTTGTTTCAGCCCTCTTTATAAAGATGCTGACATTGGCGTTCCAGACCTATTTCTAACACTGATATATTAACAGCTGGATGGATGAGGTATGTACAAAGCAATTACATGCAAGTAGCACTAATGAGTATCATTGTGACGTGGGATTTTTCAGCAGACTCTGTGACACTTTTGCTGAATCGCTGAAAACTTAACAAACATGCATCATACCTAACTATGACCTGCAAAGATGCCTAATACATGCTGATGAGTGCTAGATTAAGAAGGATCTCCTCCCTGTCACTGAATCTATCACAGACAAATAGATGCAGTGCGTTATGAAATGTAAAATATCACCCATACAACTCTCATAAACAAGAGCTCTGCCTACAGCTTCAAGCGTAGAAAAATAGAAAGTCCCCTGTAGCATGCTGACAATCACATTGTCTCTCTAATTATTATTATTATAGGGAATTTTAGTGAGGTATGCATAATTTTTCTTAGCATACTTTAATTTGTATTTCTGTGCTTGATTAAATATTTAGACTTTGTATCAGACTGGGAATGACAAACATTACAAAAATCTCTTTCTTGAAAACCATCTTTCTTGAAAAACGAGATTTCAGAAGTGATTTATAGCTTCTTCCAAAAATCTCACCTAATTCACTCAAATTTTTCTGAAATCAGATTTTTAAGGATAATAAGACCAAAAAGTGCTGCTTTGTACTTGGAACAGGTGAGTCTTTTGGCATAACTGCACTCTACACTTTCATTGAACAGGTATAAGTGAAGGTCCAGAGAGGCAGACAATGGAGGTTGAAGATTTTCTTAATGTCCATTCTCTTTGTAAAGACTTGATGCACAATTTCTATAACCTTTACATTTTGTCCTTCTAGGACACATGAATTGTAGGAAACTGATATTGTTTTTCTTCTATTAAAAATTATATTCATTGAAAAGACTCACAAACTGTGAGGGACACAGAGAGGCTTAAGGGACAGGAGCACCGACCATATGAAAAGAGGCTGAGAGAGCCTAGAGAAGAGAAGTCTCAGGGGCATCTTAACAAAGTGTATACATCTTGTATGTAGACTGGTTGAACTGGAGCAGGTTCCCCAGAGAAGCCGGGAAGTCTTCATCCTTAGACATATTCAAAACCTGACTGGACACGGTCTGGGGCAACCTGCTCTAGGTGAACCTACCTGAGTGGGGGGGTATGTGTGTACTGGACGATCTCCAGAGAACCCTTCCAACCTCATTTATTTTATGATTCTGTGATTTTTTTTTTCTCATTAAGGAACTAACTTATTATAGCTTTGATGCCGGGGTTTCCATATTTATTCATTTGGGATACTTGTCCTTCAGAATAGGAGGATTTATGTGTTTCTAAGATTATACCTTTCCATCTGAACACACCACCCTAGTCAACTGATCATTTTAATATTTTTAAAATAAAATAGGGAAAAAATATTTTCAGTTTCCCTCCTGAAGAGTTAATTAAGAGTTAACATATGAGGTGAAGGTTACAATCATTTGACATCATTAACTTTGAATGTCATACAGAAAATGTACTATATATCAATGCCTTAAAACTGGGTATCAGCTTTTCTGTCTGGGTGTCTCCCCCTGTTGAATTTGCTTTGGTGTCACTTTGAAACCGAGGCATGCAGGTCTATTCATGTTCTTGTATCTCCTTTTTCCTCAGACCCTTTTCTTCATAGAAGGAGAAAACAGGATGGTTGAGTCTCCAGTGTCTTCTAGGCGTACAGAACTTGTTTTGTGTTACATTCAGTGAGCATCTACCCTGAAGTTATATGTAGCCTTAGAGTATAATATCAAGAAAAGGTGTTTCGATAACCAATTTGTTATTATGATCCATCCCTTTTGTAATTAAGGCCATCTAGATGCATTAATTTAAGGTCAAATTCTTCAGACGTGGAAGCGTGTAGGTCCTCCAAGACATTCAATATACTGAAGGTATTGAAGCTTATTGTAGGGTAATATTGTATGTCTGCCTCTAATAAAGATGAGATTCTGAGAACTCATTGGAAGAAGAAACAAGACATAATCATGTCCAATATAAGGGATAGAATTTCTGGTGCGATATTGTGTGAAGCAAAGTTATGCTTTTGGTACTTAAGTTATTGAGAATTTACAGCAGCTGGCAAAAGTAGTCAAACACATTTATTTCTGATGTATAAGGTTTACAGTGGAAGCCACAACAACGATAACTAATAATCTATATGTAATATATATGATCTGCCATTTTGGAGTTAAAACTCCTTCAACCCTAAAGCTGGACACTGATATTCCTGAGGAATCTGATGGATTTTAGTTACTTCTTGTGAGAGGGAGCCAACTGCTAGTGTGCTGTAAAAGAAGACAGAGAATCACATAGAAATTTTAATTGTTTGCTTTGAAATACATTGATCATGGTATTTGTGACACTTTCTGCAATGTTTTCATAGTGTGTTTCTTTGAAATATAAACCAAATTATTTTTCACATTCAAATTGATATATACTGTTTACCAAAAATAAAGCATCCTTCTATTACCATGTTTTAGGAAATCAAAATAGTATTCTGATGTAATAAATAAATTACTTACACAGCTTTTACAATGCCATTTAAAATGCAAAGGAATATTAAGTGAAAAAAAAATTGTGTACAAAATAAAATAGGATTTTTTTTGCTTTGTGATCTATGTTTCCTAATTTTAGCAAAAGAGAAGAAAGTTAGTTCCCTTGCTTGTCTTTGTCAAAAGCTATTTGCTTTTGCTTGAACCAGAAAACTGTTGAAGTTCCTCCAAAGACTGTCTTTATGTACTGAGCTTCCAAAACCACTTCCTAAGGCAGTGAACCAAGCCTGTGAGTTACACTGAGGTCTGTAACAACACTCAATTATTAACCTTATTGTGTTTTCACAGAGGAAATGGGTACTGGAAGATAACCAGATCTCTCATGTGAATTTGCATTAGTTTATCTTATAAAATTATTATTTTTTGTTATCTTCTGTGGCTAGTCTTGCTTTATGTGGTTCTGCACCCATTTCTGGATTATTATACTGCAAAGTATGACATTGAAAAGAGGACTAATCATAAAAATAATCCACAGATAGAAAGTGAGAGGGATTTTGCCTTTGACAGGTGCAGAAAGAGGATCAGCATTTCTGGCTGTGTACAGCACTTTTCTAGATTAAAATTTTGACTGTAAAAGCTTGTGTAACATCTAAGTCTGACCGTTACAGTCACTAATTTACTCCATTCCTAGTCTAATGGATCTGCTATCAAGATTTTTTTTCCTTTTTAAAAATATGATGGAAATCAAAATGAATAACTCAAATGTAGATAATAAAATGAATTTTCTACTTTGTACAGAAACGCTAGGTACTTTGGATGTTTACTTGCTACTAAAGATATATGGGTCATAGTTTTAGGAAAATCTATACTTAATGAAGAAATATCTTTCTTTACAGGAACAAAATCAGTAAAGATTTTTTTCTGAAAGCAGTAAAGCTGTATCTGAAATAACTAGGAGAAAATTTGCCCTTTATGTGTCATATATGTCACATATATTTGGAAAGAATTTATTTGCAAATAAGATTTTTTCCATCAAAAGTTTCCGCTAAACTCCTGAGAAATTAAATCATTGTCTGAAATAGATTATTTTAGTATGAATTTAATAAGCATAATCAGTTTAACAATATCCCATAATAGTTTTCTATAGTTGTTGGGAAAAGGTACATTAGAAAATAAGAAAGCTACCTAAATGCAACAAGTCCAGAACTACCTGCGCATTAAAAATTAATAGCAAAAAATCAAAACTGCCAGGTGTTTGTCTTTTTTGGGCATTTTACAAGATGTTTTCAGTCTACTGAGTAAAGTGTCCCTTGCTGCCATTCATGGCATTTTGTTTTACATTCAAACTGATTATGAAATTCGTTTCAACTGTTTATCATTCCAGAACATTAATATTCCTGAAGTTTGGTAGAAAATGGTAATTTCAAACAAACCATTCTTCAGCAGAGGAGATACAAAGATGTGTATATGAAAGAAACTAATGAGAGCTTTATTTACTGAATTTCCTAAACTATGCTATTTATTGACCTTCACGACCTTTACCAAGCTTTGGAACATTGATGCATTAGGCGTTTGCCTTTCCTATCGGAAGTTACAATTATTGTTGATTCTCAGGGGAATAACTACCTTTTCTCTTCTGATTCCATCTCATGCCCCTCTTCCTCCAGCCGTAGGAGCTGGTCCTTCATCAAAACAACTCTGAGGTAAATGAAACTGGAAGGAACTAGTGGGAGTAACCCATCATCTTGACATGTCATAATGTATTTGTCCTATAACAATTCCCTTTTTTTGGAAGACTTGTGATCTTTACTCATAGATACTGCATTTGATACAGTATTATTCAATACTTCTTTTTTTTATTTATTTATTTATTTTCATTTTTTTCTTTTTGTAGCCACTCTGTTTCAACATAGATTAAGCCTTGAGTAATTCCGCGATATTTTAATTTCTTTACTGCCCTGGCTAGCAACAACACCAGAAGAGGTCAACTTCGTTAGCAAGAGAATAATTCAGTTTATCATGACATTAATACATTCAAGAAAACATTGCTCCTGTGCAGCCATATTGCCATGGGCTCCGATTGTCAGGTCCTATAAAATAAGTGAGGTTGGGTTGCCAGTAGCTGGATTCAAAAATTCATAGAAAATAAAATGAAAAAAAAAGGAAGTGACAGAACATGAATATTTTTTTGTGTTTTGGACCTCATTCAAAATATATTCCTAAAGTTTTGGTTTTGTAGGCTCTTCTTTTCTGTTCATTTCATTTTACTGTCTTTCTAATTAAAAACCCCTATATTAATTGTTTTGATTTAATAAAAATAATGAAAAATTGTATTAGTGCTTCTAATTCTTACCTTTTATGGAATGACGAACATTTGAAAATAATGTTTGAATTAATAAAAACTTCCTGTAGGTTAGAAGAATTATTATCATAGAGTTTTTACTATTCTTGAAGAAAAGAGATAATTGAAACAAGAAGCTACGAGATTTATGTTAAATATTAAGTTAAATGTTACGTTAATGTCTTTGGAAATAGGGTACACTAGATTCTGTCTGGATTGTTTTTTATCTACAGTTAATATTTAGCACCTTTTCAACAAATGATAAGAGATAACTTTAAAGAGGATGAAAACAACTGACTGTATACAAAGGATCTGTTAACGTCTATTTCCTTTATTTATATACATATAACGTGTCTTCAAGGCAGCAGCTGAAAAGTCCACATCTTCTGCTGGTGGTGGAATAAACAGGTGGTTGATATGTGCTGTTTGGAAGGAGGGAGCTGAAGGCATTAGTTCGTAAACCCATTAGCATTTATTTTGAGAAACTTCATGATATGTGATAAATAAACACAAGACACGGAAGCAGAAAGGATCAGATCATGCTTCTGTGTTATGGTAGATTTTCCTGATATTTTGATATTTAGAATAGTAGTAGGCAAAATTTCAAATTTATCTTCAAGCTAATAGAAGAAGCAATTTTTCTTGGGAAAAAAAAAAAAAAGCATTTGATCTTTTGTTTTCTTAATATACGGAATGCTTATAGCATAGTGCATATGTAATAAAGATCTTCTAAAACTTTTAGCTATTTCTGCAGGGAATTAAGAGGTTATTTACTTATTTAAGAGATATATGCACTACATTACTTTTATACTATGGTATTGTTGGGCTCATAAAGTGCTATTTGTTGCATATGATTTGCATGGAGAAAATAGATTTTTTTTTTTTCATTTTCATTGTGTATTTGTTAATCCATTTCAAAAAGTATTATGCTAATTATAGCAGTGTGCTTCTCACTTAGCATTTGAATTGCTCATTTTCAAGGTTCTTTTTTTTAAAAAAAAATTGTAATCTGTTAATTACTTGTTTAATGGAGTGTGTAATTACCTACTTTAAGTTAGAAAACTGTTTCCATTTCAAAGCAAGGAGCCCATTCTAGAATTGAAAGTATGTAAATGCATCCTTTCAGATACAGTATATAACACTTTTGCTTCAATAATTGTTTCATTTGTGTCTGCAAATAAATTGTTGGCTACCCTCTGTCTGTAGTTATCATTGACACCGTGTTCTAGAAGACTGAGTCCTTACATAACAAAGAAGTATTTCTTTAGCAAATACATGGAGAAGGAGCAACATTGAAGAATGTATTTTTTGATTAGAAATAAGAAAGAAATTTCTAATCCTAAAAGATTTGTTTTGTGAGATAAAAAAAAGGAAAAGGCCAATTCGACATTTTTTGTAGATTAAATTTTTTTTCAGAAATCAAACGGAATCTGAAATTTAATTTCTATACTCATATTTAATTAAATATTTGAAGTTAAGAGTAGTTTTGAAATAAAACTCAGATATTGCAACCACTGGCTACACTTGACACTTGATTAAGTGTCACCTACCTTTCGATAAGCCAGCCAACACCTAAATTTTCTTTAATTTTTTTAAATTTTATTTTATTACTAAAGCTACTGCAGTCAAGTTCATGCTGAGCATGAAGTCACTAAACTGAAGGCCCCAAATTTGGGGTTCCTTCTGTCAGCCTCCCTAGTGGGATTGCATACCCACCATCAGTCTCAGTATACATGCAATTGTTGATGAAAAGATATCCCACAAATTATAGACAGTAATAATTTTCCATCTCACATCTCCATTTTTTTTTAAAGAAGATCTGAGAAATACATTTTGGAGTTTATTTTGAAAGGCTGTTTTCTGAATTTACATAAGATCATAGGGAAGGTTGCAGAGTTTGAAAGCTGGAATAGGGCTAAGAGTGCTTGCTTTGGTTTGTTGGCAGCAATGGTAAGAAGTTGAGGGGTTTTGTTTACAAAATTATAATACAAAAATACAATAGAAAGAAACTACCAGAGCAGGACCAGGCTGGACGGGGCTCTGAGCAACCTGGTCTATTGGGAGGTGTCACTGCCCATGGCAGGGGAGGTGGAACTCAATGATCGTGTCCCTTCCAACCCAAACCTTTCTACGATTCTGTAATGAACTAGACTTTCACACCAGAGGCCTATGTTCAAATCCTGTTAAATGCACAAATGGGTGAGTTTGGTGGTCTCTGTCTCATTCTCTGTGAACATCTGTCTGTGTCACTAAGCCATTGGCGTGGTTTAGCATGATTGGCAGCTCTGTCCAGAAGGGACTCGGAGTATGACAGCTTTGAGCTCTGCAGATCAGCCTGAAGGTACATTGAAGGTGTTTGGAACTTCCATGCCATTTATCATTACTTTGCTGTGCTGCATTAAATCAAAAACATGGAAACCTCCAAGAAGGGAGTTTTTGCTATAGGTGACCACACACATTTTATTTTTTATTTTTTTTTTGCAAGGACAAACTCTTTGGAAATAATAGCTGGAGGGAAGGTTAGTGTTAAAAATGTTAACTAATCCCTATTTAATTTCTGCATATTTTATAAAGTCCTAAATCTGTTTGAAGGAATTTGCCTGCATGGATATCTCTGTTGCTCTTTTCAACACACAACTCAGCCTCCTGCTCTAATCCCTCTGTTGCAGTAGCAATCTATGTTAATTCCTAAAAAAAAAATTCTAACATGTTCCAAAGTTTAAAAAAGCGCAAAGGAGGAAAAATCAAGCAAAATCAAACTTTGCTTAAAAAGTTATTATCAAGAGATTTAGCTTTTGTCAAAACTAAAGGAACATGCACAAAATTGGCAATGAAGACCCTATATTTTCTCTTCTTCATTTTCTTTTCCAAAGGAAGAAAGCAAAGGGGTCTTTGGGGATTTCACTCTTTTCGTGCCCTTCACAAAGATGGATGTTACATTATATAACTAGGCGAGCAACCTGGCAAAAGCAGGATAACAATAAAACTATATTTAAACAACTGTGGTTTCAGGTACAGATACCATAACCTCTTTTCTTCTCATACTTCATCCTCCCTGCAAAACACAACTTTTTGACCTAAATAGCTACATTTTAAAATAGCTTTTACTTCATAGCATTCGCCTGGTTGTTTATGCTCTGCCATCCTTACAAGTACTTATTACCTGGTGCTCATAAAGGTTGAGTGCTCTGTTAGAGACCTATTGGTAAATGTGTCATTCTTTATTGTGCAAAGCAACCTAATTTCTTATTTTAAATACATTTGCGCCCCATTTTTGTGTCCGCTAAATAGCAGGATATAAAAGACTTTTTTTTTTTTTTTTCCTAACATCCTCATGGACGTAGGGATGCATATAGGCTCTGGTTTTACAAAAGCACTTAATGAATTAAAAGTTTAACTCCTGCTGACTTTCCAAATACCACACATATTTATGATACATTAGTTTCTAATCTGCTATAGTGCATACAACTCACATGCTTATTTTTAAGCAAGGAACATTCTTAACAAGTGTTTTTCTGAACCGGGGTTACATCTTCATCCAACTGTGGACAGAGAGAACAATGAATGTTTTGCAATTCTATCTTCAAAAATATTTGAATGATTAAAAATTATTTTATTTCTAGAAAAATTCAAAACCCACATAAACCAAGAATACTTCAAACTGAAAAGAAAATATTTTAAGTAGAGGAGTTTCCATTTTATCCACTTAAATTTTATTCAATTTATTTTTTCATTAAAATTAATATTGCATTTTAACTTACCTGTATTCGAAATATTTTCTAATCTGTTTTTTAAATAAGTGTTAATGATCAGATGATCAGCTATTGCCATGTATCTGCCACTTTTTAAGAAAACTATCAGGGATGGGGCATTCACAACTTCCCTGGGCAACCTGTTCCTGTGTCTCACCACCCTCACTGTAAAGAATTTCTTTCTAATATCTAATCTAAATCTTCCCTCTTCCAATTTAAAACTGTTGGCCCTTGTCCTGTCACTACACTTCCTCGTAAAGAGTCTTGTCTATATGTTATTAATTAATGAGTTTGCGTTGTGGGTTTTTTTCCTTTCTCTTTCACAGGAAGACTGTAGGGTTATTACAGGAGAAGCTCCTAAAATTTACATTATAAAATATTCAAAACTGACAGGCAAAGGTAAATAGCTGGGAAAAAGGTCATAAAGAGTAGAGCATCAGGAAGACAAACATGAGGAACAAACAGCAGAGTGTTGAATAAAATGGTAAATGCAAGGTCTAGGGGTACACACTTTAAGAACTATGGTAAAATTTGAACTATCTTCCTTGTGGATGTGAACTTGAAAATTATTTGAACCATTACAGATAGCAATTATACAAAGATTCACAAATCCTTTAAGTATATTTCAAATAATTCTTTGGCCAATGACTATGACAGTGCTATCAGGCTGTTTTGGTCTATTGAGTATTGGGCTAAATTAAGTTTTTATTTTCCTTAAATGCTTTGTACATCCCTACCTGTTGAATTTTTTTTAACTCCACACACATGAATGACAGTGAAAGATCTCACAAGCCAGGTCTGTACAAGAAAAGTGTTTAAAGAAACTACAGAAATTAAAATCAAATTCTGAGCAGGGCAATGAGAATTCTAGTACTGAGAAAAATAAGCTACATGCAGTCCTACTTTTTTCAGAGTTGTGCAAAGAAATCAGGGACAAAATAATTACAAGCATTTATGTGGAATTTGAATAAAATTGCATAAAATCAATCTCTCAGTAACTAGATTATCTCTTGCCTTTTATTGAATTTAATAGCTAATTTTTAATGAATTCATTACTACTGTTTTTCACTCTCCCTTTGTGTTTTAAACAAATATTGTTTGCATATTCTTATGCAATTGGATACATTCCATCATGTAATTTTTTTAAAAAATTCATTTTGTGTTGTGCCAGGTATTTTCTTTTCTTCTTCTTGTCATCTGTGTAATTATTAATGTTTTTCTCATTATATTACTGCATCATTCTTTTGTATTGTACAAAGAACATATAATTGAGATTTAGGGAGGAAGAATGCAAAATGAGCTATTTATGAACTAAGCTGCCCTTCATTATACATTTGGATACAAAAAAGAAGCATTAGTATAACAAAACAGAAGAAAGAATTTACACAGTTTCTTTAGTCTCAGACCTGTAACGCAGAGATGTAGAAGCAGCAAATAAAGTTTTTCAAAACAGTTTGGAATTCAGCTTCCTTTAATTCATCCACTTAAATGACATTTATAATTTTAAATCATTGCAAGGTACTTTTTATTATTCTGTTTTGTGCTTAATATGAATGTCATTGAACTTCTTGAAAAGTCCTACCCTACACTGTTTCCTGAAGAATCAAATCCTTATAAAACTCTGAGGAATTAGTTCCTTATTAATCAGTTTTAATTATTCTTTATCTTGCGTTTGTTTGTTTGTTTGGATGTTCAGGTATTTTTTGTGGTTTCTAACATTCCCTTGTATTGAACTGTATTACTGCAAAATACTTGAAAAATTGCGTGTCACCAAAAGTAGTAGTTAACAGGTTTAAAGGGTAAGAAAATTCTTAGCTTTTTTTCTTCTGTTCTGTTATGTTGTGTTTATTTACTTACACTGGAGGATATACATTCAGAGATGACCTCTGGGAAGTAAAATCAGCTCAGTGTCTGATTGGAAACCCTTGTTATAGAACCAGCTGGAACACGTTTGTTGGATTAATTTTTTATCCGACCCACCTTATCATGAAAGAGAAAGTCTTCCTAACATCATATCAACCGCTTTTGATTGAAAAAATACATTTTTCGCACAGGGAGATAAATAATCTTAAGTGACAACATTTAGAAACAAGACACTTATGTATTTAAGTCTTAAATAACTTTGCCTGTACCTCGTCTCTTATCATCCTATGGCTGTGTTCCTCTATGTTCCTTCGTCTCCATTTCTCAAGGCCCCTGCTATTACTATATATCTACCCCATTGTGTTAAAGTTGTAAATATGTCATTCTGTACAGAATAACTGCTTGTTACTCTCCCTAACACTACGCTTGTACCACATAAAGATAAACACGAGTGAAATAAATTAGCCATAAATACCTGCTGAAATGGAGAAATTTTTGTCGCGGTGAAACAAATCTGTAAGGCAGTTCAAGTAAAGTTCACGCAGAGCAAGGCTGACAAGGCTCAGCCCTGATGCCTTGCAAATTCAGTACCAAGCTTCTGTTCTCTTGAGAGCCATGGCAACGTTTCTTACTGGGCTACATGGTCATGGCTTGTTGGGATTGCTATCAGCTATCCATAGACTGCACATCCTCACGTTCTTTCAGACCTCACCGTAGCAAAGGCTGCTCTGCTGCTTGTATTTGGAAGTACCATAAAGTACTACGTTTTATTTCAGGCCTATTATTTTCATGATTTGCTGGATACGCCAAATTTTTCTTACATCTATATTATTTATTTTTTTAAAACAGAATGGGTCTTCATATTATTATTAGGGAGGGGATTCCACCGCTCTACTCCGCGCTGGTGAGATCCCACCTGGAGTACTGCATCCAGCTCTGGGTTCCTCAGCACAGGAAGGACGTGGACCTGCTGGAATCTGTCCACCAGAGGGTCATGAAGATGATCAGAGGGCTGGAACACCTCTACTGTGAGGACAGGCTGAGAGAGTTAGGGTTGCTCAGCCTGAAAAAGAGAAGGCTCCAGGGAGACCTTATAGCAGCCTTCCAGTACCTAAAGGGGCTACAGGAGAGATGGGGAGGGACTCTGGTTCAGGGAGTGGGGTGGTACGACAAGGGATAATGGTTTTAAACAGAAAGAGGGTAGATTTTGCTTAGCTATTCAATAGAAATTTTTTTCTGTGAGTGTGGTGAGGCACTGGCCCAGGTTTCTCAGAGAAGCTGTGGCTGCCCCATCCCTGGAGGTGTTCAACACCAGCCTCGATGGGGCTTTGATCAACCTGGTCTAGCAAGAGATGTCCCTGCCAATGCAGTGGGATGGGAACTAGATGATCTTTGAAGTCCTTTCCAACCCAAAGCATTCTATGATTCTACTGTAATTATTATAATAGAATATATGGTTTATGCAAGGAGTTCTAACTGAGAAGGATCTATGGAATATAAGCAATGACAGCAAAATCTTTAGAAGAGAGTGTTATAGTTCTTATACCATGGAGAACTGGATATGAGGTATTAAACTGTAACTTGTTATGTGGCAAAAAAAGAAATAATTCAGGACAAAAAGCTATCTTCAGTCCTTCACTGAACTCTTAAAGTGCAAAAAGCCACTAGAATTGTAATGTTTCAAAAGAATCTAACCACGCTCTGCAGCAGAGGGATGTTGCAGCAGAGGTTTATTTGCTGAGTATCTGGTGATCAGAGCTAAAAACCTGAACTTTTTTTTTTTTTTTTTTTTTTTCCAGAGTAAAAAGATTTGTTCACTGGAATTCATATCTCTTGAGAACAGCTCAAAGCAGCTCAATATTCTTTGGCTGCCAGTTGTTGCTGATGGCCATTTTCTCTGTCAGCGTGGCTGTCAGAAGGTGCCTTTAAGAAAGATTTATTTGGTAAAGTGGGTAGGGTTTTTTTAACAAGCAGGGATGTGGGATCTACTTTCTATTTCTTTGTCTTTTCCTTAGCGGAGCCTTTTTTCCCTCTGAATGCAGTTTGGACTAATATAACTGACGGATATTTCCTATCAAACTGTTTTTAGTTAAACTCATTTAATGAAATGAACTACAAAGAAATGCATGTTGTACATTAGCGTTCATATTTTATTTGATTTCTATTTATTTTAAAACCAATGGGGTGTTTTATTCCAAAAGGAATATCGTTTGAAACAGGAGTGTTAAAGAGCTTTGCATTTAACTGAAGACACTTAAATAAAAGTATGTGATATTACTTATCTAAGTACTTCAGATCAGTTTGAAGGTGTCTGAAGGATGGGAATGGGTTTAGGAACTCAAAAGATTTTTCACAGAAATTGAAAACTTTTTGAGATATCTTTAAAGGTATATATCTCTACCTATGATTTGCAAATATCACTCTACTTTTCAGTGCAATATCATTGTAGCAAGAATACATCATCTCAGTAAGCAAACACTTGAATTTAGACACCAGATATTGGATACCTATTCTGTCTGCCATAAAATACCTGATTTCAGAGCACACCTATGAGACTGGGCAGTGATACTGACTTCTTGGGAAGATTTTTCTTATGGAAACATGAGATGTAAAAAGACTCAGTAGCAAAGATATCACTTTATTGAGGTCATTCGAGGCTTCAGATCACTAGCTTCCTTCGAATAAGAACCACTGATCAAGATCTGGCACTTGTACAAAGGTGTACTGGCTACCAGGCTCCTAAGTAATCTCACAGGTCTTTCTTATGCATTCTTGGTGAAGCTTCACGAATAGTTTAAGGACTAACTGCTCAGAAAACCAGAAACTGATAATGACAGTATGATCGGGTCATTAGATGTTTGGAAGTTTGAATGTCAAGTCTCTGTTTCAAGAAGAATGATTTATTGTAAATCAATGCATACTAATACAAAATTTGAATATTCTCCAACTGGAAAGGCAGATGATATCATAGAATCATAGAATAGGTTGGAGGGGACTTCAAAGATCATCTAGTTCCAATCCCCCCGCCATAGACAGGGATGCCTTCCACCAAACCAGGTTGCTCAAAGCTCCGTCCAACCTGGTCTTGAACAATCCCAGGGATGGGAACCACTCTAGAAAACTGTTATTGAAGCCTGTGGAACAGTTCCATGGAAGCCACTGCCCTGAAGACACATCTCTTGGGTATCACAGGAGCAGAGTAGCAAATCTGTGCCTCTCCTCCTCCTCCCCTCTGGAGTCTCTTTTGAGACTTTTGTCTGCCATTTGCTTGGAATTTAGAGCACACCTGTAAGCCTAAGCACAATAAAGGAACAACTAATCTCTGGGGCTGGGTAAAAAGGTTAAATACACAGGGCACACTCAATATCCCTGTACTGGAAAGCGATAAATACATATTTGAAGATCTTAGTGTTAGATTGTTAGAACCCAAAGTGGCATTTCAATGCTTTATTTTCTTTGACAAAACAAACCCTACGGTTCTAGGTAGAGTAGCATCTAAATCCTTTCAGAACCTGAGTTTCTATGTATGTGAATGATTGGCACTGAAAGTGTTCAGTACCATTACTAGCTGCTTGTTTGGCATTTAATTTAACGTAGGAAAACAAACAAACAAACAAAAAACCCCAAAACCCCAACGACAAAACCAGCATAGTTGTTTGCAAACAGAAGCCGGAGCTTCTCTTAGAAGTAATCTTCAGAAGTTCCTTATTCTATGCAAGTTCACTGCAAGAATCCTGAAAATGAATTCCACTGATGTGGAAAAAGTACTTATTAGAGAACATAGGAACAACTTTGCTTTTCTGAAATGATATATATATGAACTAATTTTCCACCTTTCAGACATAGTGGGCTTAAATCCCAGCTATTTTACAGTAGTTAGGTGGCCATGAGACATTTTCTGTGTGTTTTATTGGTTCTTGTGACATTGTTAGTTCATGTAATTTTTCCCTCTTGCAATTACTTTTGACAAGTTCCTTCCCTTCGTATACCTTCAGTTTCTGCAGAATTTTAAATATTTTGAATCCATATCCAGGTAACAAGCAGAGTATGAGAAAAAAATGTATTAAAAAATCAAATAACAAAATTTATTAGGAAATTATTCTTCACTGAAAGGGTTTTTAAGCTTTGGAACAGGCTGTCCAGGGCAGTGGTGAAGTCACCATCCCTGGAGGTATTTAAAAGACATGTAGGTGTGGCACTGAGGGACATGGTTTAGTGGTGGCTTTGGCAGTGTTTCGTTAATGGTTGGACCTGATGATTTTAAATCTTTCCAACCTCAATAATTCTATGATTCTGTGATTCTTTCAGAAAGTCAATGTGTTATAATTTTTAACAGATTTTTCCAGCACTTATGATTAATGACATCTTGAAACTTCTCTTATTTCTTTAATCACTAAGATATAGAATAGTACGTTTCATCCCTTTTTATGAAGAAAAACCCAGTGTAAGAAAAAATAGGGAATCTAAACAGAAAAGGATAGTGTGATGCATGCTGTTGCTGGCCTGCTGCACCCAGTCACAAAATGGCAACTGACACTGAAATAAGGAATGAAATTTCTATTTAAAAGCATCATACAAAAATCAAGGAAAGCAGTAGCCTGCAACGATCCGTGTTTTAATACCGAATCATTATTTTGAGTACATACCTGTTCCTGATTATCTTTTCATTAAAAGCGCATGCTTTTGAGGCAGAAAAAAAAAATTATTACCAAGTTTATGACTATTATTTAATCATTAAATAGAGAGACAAAACAGCAATTGCACTGAGATGAAGATATGTTTGAAACGTAAATGTCCTGTTTTGTTATGGAAATAAATACAGTTCTGTTCCATTGTTTCTACTTAAAAAGAGAATAGTTAGACTAATTTTGTCTTGTCTATGCTTGCCCGCACAATCTACTGGGTTTAGAGATTTAATAGTCTTCTCCATATTTCATTAATCTGCATATCCTGTAATTTGTACCCCGAAAAGAACACATTTCTCAATTAAGATCTGTGGGGAAAGAAAAAAAAAAAAAAAGGAAACATCATCCAAAATGTAAATCCCCTCAAACACTTTCAGTGAGGCTGTGTATCATATAAATGACTGGTAGACCTTTTGTAATTAATTATCCTTGCTATTTTTATATTATTGGCCTTGATACCAATCAAACTACAATTGCAAGCCCATAAGAGTTTTACCATTTATTTCACTTAGTATCTCATAATAAACTTCAGTCATTTTCAGTGGGTCTCCAAGTCATTATTGTGAATTAACGAGGTTCTCCTGTATGGAAACAGAAGTAATGATCTTATGCCTCCGAGTATTTACAATTTACTGAACAACTCTTCTGTTTTGTACCTTGCCTATTAAACATTTCCCTCTTGGAATGGTTTCTATTTTATCCATTGAACCTAATAATGAAAAACATATAATTACATCTAGCCACCTGAATTATTGGATAAGAATTGAATTTTAATTAATTACAATAGGACTGGTCAATTCCCTTTCCTGGAGGTGGTGACAAAATGAATCATCCTAAAACTAAGAAAATGTTCCATATGCTAGACTACCTTCTAGCATAACCTCAGTGTCTTAACTAAATTTCAGTTTGAAAGTTACTTCTGCCTAAACACCCTCTGCAGTTTCGTGGAAATTCAGTACTCTTATTTATTTCCTTTCTTACTGTATTTTACAACATTGTTTCGCATGATTACACCGTTTCTGCAAATTATTTTCAGGGCAGCCTTATTTCAACTAGGACAAAAAAGACTTATGAATTTTTGGTCACATTTTTCTTTCATTTTTCCAGAGCATATAATATGCAACACATATAATATAAAAAAAAAAATGTATTTTCTATGGGGAGAATTTGCAATAGCTCTAATGCTCCTTTTTGATTTGTGAGTCAGGTGGATTTATTTCTTTGTCACAAGCTCTGAAAAACTATAGAATGCCCTCCAATATTTTGATCTTTATGCAGGTGACAGCACTGTTTACAAATTTTATAAATACATTTGAAAGTTATATATTAAATGCCGTGGCATTCTTTTCTACTGAATTGTAGTAGGCACTACTCAGGATTGCATATATACATTAATATATAAAGACATATTGAAATTATTATAATATTAATCATAAATAGACACCTATATCTAGTTTTACAAAACTTTAAATAAATGTATATTGTGCTGTAGAAGCTGAATTGTCTCAGCACATCCCGGTGTCATTGTAGCTACTCGTCCCGTTGATCTAAGTATGTACGAGTGCAATCTGTAAAACTGGTGCCTCTGAGGGGATGAAAAATGAACCCTAGTATTTCAAAGACCTGATTTACCAGGTGTTAGAGGATTCCCACCCACCCTCTTTCAGGGGCTGTTTTGGTTTTTTTTGTGGGTGTGACTTTTGTGGTTTTTTTCAGGCTGGATGTGACCGTGTCCTGGATGCCATTATCTAAGTGCAGAAGCTAACTAATTAACTTTAATCAATGGCTCTAATACATAAAATGAGCAGGATATGAATGAAAGTTGTGAGGGGAAAGCCACATAATGTGGGAAAGGAAAACAGGACTCGCAGAACTCTTCAGTTTGATTTGGTGCCTCTGTAGGACATAAGGTTGGTCAACAGAAGACTGATAGTTTTGTAGTGCTTCAGAATCTTTATATTTGTGGGAGAAAATCATGATCTTGCTCCAGAAGCTTCCATTTGCCACTTCTTCCTTTAGAAAGAAAAATTTTTTAAAAAATGCTGCCGATCGTGTTACCGGTAAAGAAGGAAAAAATGTTAGGAGGAATGACATTTGCTTTATGTAAAAGACAGAAACGACAGAGATGACAAGAAAACAGCATAGGATTGGGAAAACAAGCACATAAAACATGGAAATATCACTATTTTTGTCATAAGCAATTTATAATAGGGGTTATAATAGCAATTTTTAATAGGTCTGTATGGGAAAGCTTCTATCATAATTGGAACAGGTTGCCCAGAGAACCCCTGGAGGGGTTCAAGGCCAGGTTGGATGGGGCTTGGAGCAACCTGGTCTGGTGGGAGGTGTCCCTGCCCATGGCA